>CANSNZ010000393.1:0-600000 GCA_947646795.1 Beta lomatogona | reverse complement strand
TATTTTGATCAAAGTTCATAATGAGATTGCTAATGGCCTGATACCTTTTAAATACTTTCATATGTGGAGTATGGCAGCTGATTTTAAAATGAGAGTGAGGAATGCTTGGAACACTCATTTTTATGGCTGTGAGATGTTCAAGTTTGTTAGTAAGCTTAAACTTGTTAAGCAAAGCTTGAAACAATTGAATAAGGAGGGTTTTAACCAGATTCAAGCTAATGAAACTAAGGCTTTGCAAGCTCTGAAAAAGGCTCAGGAGAAGATGCATCAAGATCCTAATGATGATAATCTAAAAGCAGATGAGCTGAGGGCAGCTAAAGAATATAAACTGGTGAATGAGCAATATAACTCCTACCTGAGACAGAAAGCTAGAGTAGCTTGGATTTAGGGTGGTGATGATAATACAAGATTCTTTCATCAAGCCATAAAGTCTAGAAGACTTCAGAATACTGTGTATGGTATTGCAGACATAAATGGAAGATGGGTTGATAATCCTGTACAGGTGAATGAATCTTTTTTGCAATATTACATTCAATTGCTTGGCACAGCAAGGAGTACTGGAAGTAGAATTCAGAATGCAGTTGTGACAGCAGGTCCTGTTTTGACTGAAGATCAGGGTAGATCTCTACTACAGGGTTTTACTCATGCTTGAAATCAAAGAAGCTATCTTCTCCATTCCTGGTGATAAGTCACCAAGGCCTGATGGGTATGGCTCTCACTTTGTCAAAGATGCATGGGAAATCATTGGTAATGATTGTATTTCTGCTGTTTTGGATTTTTTTAATTCAAAAAAATTACTAAAACAGATTAATCATACCATTCTAACTTTGATTCCCATAGTCAAATGCCCTAACAATGTTACAGAATTTAGACCTATAGCATGTTGTAATATAAATTACAAATGCATTACTAAATTGTTGTGTTCTAGATTGAAAATGATACTTCCTTAAATTTTTGCTCCTAACCAGGGAGCTTTTATTCAAGGAAGGTTCATTGCTCATAATATCCTAATCTGTCAGGATATAGTTAGGCATTATGGTAGAAAACAGGTTAAGCCAAGCTGCATTATAGAAATGGATTTGAAAAAGGCTTATGATTCAGTAGATTGGATCTTTCTGGAAGATTTGCTAAGAGCCATAAACTTCCCGGATGCATTTATACAAATGATTATGGAGTGTGTAACTTCTCCTAGTTACTCCTTGATGATTAATGGATCCTTGGTGGGTTTTTTCAAAGGGAAGAAGGGGCTTAGACAAGGGGACCCTCTCTCCCCTTTGTTATTTAATTTGTCATTTGTATGGACTATTTTTCTGGAACAATGAAGCAAGTGGCTGAGAGAAGCACTTTTCAGTATCATCCCAGATGTTATGGTGTAAAGTTGAATCATTTGTGCTTTGCGGATGATATAATCATGTGCAGCAAGGGGGATTATGGATCAGTATTGAGCTTATTACAAGGTTTTCAGCATTTTTCGGAGGTTTCTGGCTTAGAAGCAAATAAGCAAAAGTTTGAGATTTATACTGCTGGCATGAAGCAACAAGAGATCAGAAGAATTTTAGACATATCTGGTTTCAGCCTTGGTACTCTTCCCTTTAAGTACCTAGGTGTGCCCATATGCTTCAAGAAGATATCTACAAAGGATTATGATAATTTGACTGAAAAAATTACTGCTAGAATTAGAAGTTGGAGCAGTAGACACCTCTCATATCAGGGTAGATTAGTTCTAATCAACTCTGTATTAATGACTCTTCGTGTTTATTGGTCTCAAATGATGATGATTCCAAAAAGAGTTATGCATGATATTAACAGAATCTGCAAGGCCTATTTGTGGAGTGGGGAATATTTCAATCAAAGACCAGGCAATATTCAGTGGGATCGGGTATGCATTCCTAAGGAAGCTGGTGGTTTAGGGGTGAGAAGGATCATCCATTGGAATATTGCTGCACTAGGAAGGTATGTTTGGGTTGTATCTGCCAAAAAAGATAGTTTGTGGCTCAGATGGATCAATGTTGTTTATATTCAAGATGCTAATTGGTGGACATATGTGCCAACACAAGATAGCAGCTGGTACTGGTGCAAAATTTGTGAAGTAAAAGAAACTTTGAAATCAGTCTTCTCGAAACGAATGCGAGATCTTTGCAAAACTACTCAATTCAATGCTGTTATAAAGGTGGGAGATTATCCCAGGGTGAACTGGAGGTGTTTTGTTTGGAATAGATTATCAATCCCAAAACACAGATTCATATGTTGGCTTGTTATGAATGAAAGATTGCACACAACTGAGAGGATGTTTAAAATGGGTATAGCTACTGATCCAATATGTAAGCTATGTGGTCTCAAGGAGGAAACACATATTCATTTATTTTTCTCATGTGAGTTCAGTACTGTTGTTGCTCTAAATATTTCAAGATGGATGCAAATGGATGTTTTTGGAGTTGACACAAATAACGGTATAGAGAAGATAAACGAGAGGCGGAGGATCAAGATTCCGAAGAATGTACGACTTAATGTTTTGAGTGCTATTGTTTACCGGATATGGATTGCAAGAAATGATGCTATGTGGAATGGCAAAGTAGATAGAATCACTGCCCATGTAAATAGAATACAAAGAGTTTGTATAGATAGAGTTTATAGTATAATTCCTCAAAAAGTTACTAGAAGCGAGAGAGATTGGCTAAGAGAGCTTACTTGTAATATGTTGATTTGTAATTAGCTTGGTTTGTGTTTCTTGCCTTGGTTTTGAGGGAGTCCAACCTAGTTGGTTTGCCTCTTCCTTGGTAAGTTGGTTGTAGTTGGTTTTGGTGTGCAAATATATTTCTTTCTTAATAAGCAAAAAAAAAATTATTAAAATTCAACCCTGGAGATGGCAACGGGTTGGACTTGGACCTGATTATGCATAATCTGACTCTGACCCTACAAGAAGTCGGATTTTAAATTCGACTCCAACTCCGACTCTGACTCCGACACCCGACTTCGAAAATCCGAATTCGATCTGACTTAAAATCTGAATTCAATCCGACTTAAAATCCCAACATCTGACTCCGACTCCAACTCGATCTAACTTGTTTTTTTGCTTTTTTTAATAGAAAAATCTTATATAATACAAATAATCTAATATATCATTACTATATTTTTTAATAATCGTATGGAAAGCTTATATAATACAAATAATCTAATCATTACTTTTTTTAACAATCAGTTTTTTAGTAGAAAAAAATTATATAATACAATTGCCTTAAAGTCGGAGTCATAATATACATACATAATATATTAATATATAAAAAAGATAAGACTAATTGCCTCAAAGTCAAAGTCGGAGTCGGAGTCGGACACAAATGCTGGATTTTTTTATAGAATCCGAATACAACCCTCCTCAATGACTCAGAGTCGGACTTTTTAAATGGAGTCAAATTCGGATTTTTTTTCTTCGTATCCAACCAGGGTCAGCTCCGAATTAGATTATCATCCCTATTCGACCTCATCCTCAACTTGTTTATACAATGTTCTTACCAAATATGATTTAATAGCTAACTGATATGATAAGATAGTGTTAAGATATGATATAAGATTTCAACTAACAAGCCCCTCAAAAAAATAAATATTACTTTTGTAATAAAAATTACATAAATGCCATGGTATTGGCCCATACCGGGTATGGGAATATCATTGCTCGGAAAAACGTTACTTATTAGCTGTTTTATGGGCATTAAATTTTCGAAACTTGTGTACAGTACCTTTTTTCAACAATTTGATAATTCTTTCTCCTTTTTTTGTGGGATTGTGAAAGTATTATAGTCCTGATAATTGAATAAACATTGCACTAGAGATTTTCCAGCAATAACTAACCCAGTTGGAGATACAAGATAAAAAAGAGGGAAAGCAGACAGTGCTAGTTTTGGCTGTATATATGTTTTGATCAAATATATCAAATTTTGCCACAAACTTTTGCATTGCATGTCACAATTTTTAAGCTTTGGCTTCGGATTTATATCAGCTGCTTTTAGACACTCCTTTCTACTCCCTCCGTCTCATAATATAGTGCTTACATTCCATTTTGGGTGTCCCACAATGTTTTTCTTGTTTCTATTTTTTAATTCCACAATTCCCCTTGATTTACCTAAAAAACCATGCAAACCATCATTTATTTGCTCCTTGGAAATAGTTTTTTTTTCTTTGTTTATTGAACCTAAGGGTTGAATTAGTCATATATCTAATGCTCTTTCACCCATTATACACCATTCTCTCTCCGAAAATCAGCTTTTTTCCCACAACATTAATTGTTTATCATTCATGTTCCACTTTCCTTAATTCTCATAAAAAATGATAAATAAGCACTATATTATAGGACGGAGGGAATATAATTTATCTTTCCCGCACCCTGTCCAGAATTAGGAGATACTATGCATTACACAGTTTCATACTGGACACTAGAAGTATAGTCCCTACTCGAATGGAACCTTCCCTAATATCGGTTTGAATATTATCAGTGTTTTTCGTGATCTGATTTGGTTCTATTACTTACATATTCAAATCAAACACTAAAACTACTAACTAATATTTTGTCAAATCAAACCAAATAAATAGTGAGCCAAATTGCACGACACAAACATAATTTTGTGTGGTTTGGTTGTTCATACTTCTTTTATTTTCTTTTACAAAGCTTCTTTGCGTACAGTCAGCTACACTTATATTTTATAGGTGTGGCCGCGCGCTTGCGTACAAATTTGTCAGCTCATTTTTAAAAGGTCATATCTCACTTGTTTCACATCAAAATCGAACTTTTGATCAGGCATTCGAAAGCTATCGAGCCAAATTTTCGTATCCAACTTGAATCTTCCAAAGATATTGAGTGTGCTTTGGTGAGATCTGACCTTTTGAAGTTGACCTTGTGGATAAACTCTTATAAACAAATGAAGTTACTCTTATGATAAATGGAGTTACTAATGGTGTGGTTGATTCGTTGGCTAAGCAATAAGGATTAACGAGGAAGGATGAATTTCTAGCTTGGTGTTAACTCACTCTACAAGGGCTCGGTTTTTTGTCTCTTGTTTAATCTCTTTGAACTGTTAGTTTACATAATCCTCTTTCTGTTCGAGTGTATGTGCTGAACTTGAACTTCATTTCTCCATTATCTAGGCCTTCGAGCCTTAATAAAACCGACCCCAAAATTATCAAAAAAAAAAAAAAAAAAATGGAGTTACGTGTTATAATTTAAGAATACATAAAATAAATTAAATATGGGTTTTGCTATGGGGAAGGACCAATTAATATAGGGTTTTTGTGGGGAAACACCACTAAAAATTTTTTTTGGAGGGAAGGACCAATTAAAATACTTCCGTTGGCAATTTAACACCACATTACAATTTCCGGCCAAATTGTCAATTTTCCGACGTTGACAATTTCTTTCCCTCCAAAACCTCTGTTTTTTTTTCTCCTCCTCCCCCACCCCTACGCCCTACATACCAGAAAACCTCCCTTAGTCCTCTACCCCAAAATCCGCTCACTATCCTTCTCTCTCCTTTTCCTAGCTTCATCCTTCTTCTTCACCTCCCAATCCCAAATCCTTCAACCCCTTTTGTGCTGGTTGCCCCTCTCTCTCTCCTCGTGGGTCCCTGCTCTCGTGGTTCACCTATCCCTGGGGCGCAAGGGAGGAGGATTCCGGTGGTTAGGGCGTAGGGGTGGGAGAGGGAGGATTCCGATGGGTAGGGGCGTAGGGGTGGGGGGAGGAGGAGATACAAAAAAAAATCGATGTTTTGGACGGAAAAATAAGTCAACGCCGGAAAATTGACAATTTGGCCGGAAAATCGTAATGTGGTGTTAAGTTGCCAACAGAAGCATTTTAATTGGTCCTTCCCTCCAAAAAAAAATTCAAGTAGTGTTTCCCCACAAAAACCCTATTTTAATTGGTCCTTCCTCACAAAAAAAACCCTTAAATATGAGTATAAAAAATTGTAGAAAAAAATTGCACATTTTTGAAGTAGTACTCCCTCCGTTTTTTATCTCCCCATTCTTCGTTAAAGTGTGTTCCATAAAAATCTTCCTACTTTTACTCTATTCCTTCTTTGATGAAGTGTTGTTTCCTTTTCACACTACTTTATCCCACTTGTTAGACCCACATAATTTTATACTCTATTACTTAGTGCTGGCAAAGCTTGATCCAACCAGATCCAGATCTAATCCAATATAATTAGCGGGTTGGGTTGAAATTTTCAACCCGTTTAGTTAAATGGCTTAACCCATTCATTTCTAATCTAATACAATATTGGGTTTGGGTTTGGGTTTGGGTTGGATTGACTTTTTACCCCAAAATTTTTGAATTCAAATTTATCAGTTTTCAAGATGGCTTTAGCCTTTCCTTATAATGCCTATGATATAGAAATTGTGCCGTAATTTTGTTTTTAGTTGTAACTAATTATTATTTTGTTTTGGTAAATAAAATTACAATAACATTACAAACATGTTAGTGGGTCATAATGAAGTCGACCCGTTTATATAAGTTTGGGTTTGGTTGCAAATCTCAACTCATTTACCTTTTCAGTTTGAGTTCAGTCAAGGGATTCAACCCATTTTTCTTCACGGGTCAACCCAAATCCAACCCAGGTCGCACTATCACTACACATTTTCTTATTTAAATAACCAAAAAGGATTTACTTGCACTCTTTCTCTCTTTTCTTATATTTTAATTTGTTGTTGCAGTTTATAGAAACATCCTTAAGAAATAGAAGGACTATCTCATAAGTTTTGGCAACTAATATATAAGAGGAAGCATTCTCTTGAGAAAACA
Organism: Beta lomatogona; assembly: GCA_947646795.1. NCBI lineage: Eukaryota > Viridiplantae > Streptophyta > Magnoliopsida > Caryophyllales > Amaranthaceae > Beta > Beta lomatogona. Next base: position 593,216 of record CANSNZ010000393.1, on the reverse strand, counting down.
CTCTCTCTTTCACGGTTTCACCATTCATATCTATTCATCTAGCACCTAACCATAATGCATACACAATTATGAAAAAAAAAACATATTGCACACACTAGGCATCAATAATCATAACCATCTCGTTGGAGGTTTTTGCTTGACCAAAGTGATATGTTACCTTTACCGAACCATATTTATTTGTATCTCTGAAAAACATTTCATATGAAATTGTATTATAAAAATCTTTAAAATAATTTTTGATGAGCAAAGAAACAATATTCTTTCTCAATTAAGAAATATATTTCAAATAATAAAAGCAAAAATTTTCCTTTAAATAATCCATTAATAATAATGATAATAATAATAATAACAATAATAATAATAACAATAATAATAATAATAATAATAATAATAATAATAATAATATGATAATAATAATGATAATAGTAATAATAATAATAATTATTATTATTATTATTATTATTATTATTATTATTATTATTTAGTATACAAATTATTAGATATTTTTGTTGGAACTAGTGGCGAAAAAACAACACCTAACCTTAATTTTGAGACGCCGTGATATGATCACCGCCATAAGTCAACGAGATATAGAAGGCAGCGACGCGCGAGGAGTTGGTCTACTATTTTATCCATAATTGTAAAACACATTATAGACAACCCCACTATATAAAGTGAGACAAAACTTTGTCCACCGCCAATATGGAATAGTACAAAAACGATGAAATAAACTTTCCAAGTTTGGAGCAACTATCCCAAACATTCCAACAATTATTACTATAGTGTATCCTCCCACACTTCTGACTTCAATGAGGTTCATTCTATGATACAGCTTAGCTTATATATATGAAAGTTTTTTTTTTCTTAGTTTAGTCACTGATAAAGAAACTAGTTATGCTTCCTGATGGTATGAAAGATATAGATCTTAGTGCTTTAGACGATCTAGAAGGAGGATTGCTTTTCTCACTCGTAGGTGCATTAGACTGAATTAGGGTTTGTTTTGGCATTTGTAGCAGGAAAAATAGGAAAAATTGAATTCTCTTCGACTAAATTTGAAGGAGATTTCGATCATTCAACTTTCGCTTTTAAAGGAATCATGTCACTTGGAATTCTGGAAAATTCTTTTTTTCTTTTAGTTGGTAGAATGGCTTTGATTAGGATTTCGATTGAAAAGATTTTAGGTCGGTTCCTCATATATATATATATATCACCATGAAACATTTTAGTATTTCATGCATGATTTTGCTACAATTTTGAAAGTATTTGAGAAGTAAAGAAATGATCCTAAGATTTGTAAAAACATGAAGAAGCCTTATTTTGAAATTCATCGGAATGAGCAAATGTTTTTTTCAAAAATTTCTTTTCTAAAAAGCAATACCAAGGCTTATAACTAGAAGTTTATTCCACCGCAACATTCTAACAAAATAACAAAACAATACCCACCGCAATACCCACCTCTCCCGGCTCCCTTAAGAAAAAGGTTGAAATAAGCGTATATCGGTATATATGCAATGTTTATAAGTCAACCTCTTGAAGCGTTACAAACATGGATGACGTTATAGAAGTATATTTCGTGGATTAATCTTAGACGTGTAGAACCAGCATTCAGGATATGAGAATAGTAGACTGTAGACAGTAGACCCCCACACACACACACACACACACACACACACAAATAGGGGACCCACAAATTTTTTGCTAATTGAATTTAGTGGCTTAGAATATGTCGTTATATGATGTAGCTTCATATTGCGGCCAATTCAACGTCAATACTCTATATTTTGGTTTAATTTCTTTATTTAATTCTACTTTGCCGTTTATATTCAAAGTTACAAGAGTTCGAATATATATCCTAACTAATATAACTATCAAAACATTATTATTTGAGATCTTCTTAATTTAGTTTCAGTTTATTTTCTTCAAATCCAAACATATGTAATGTTTGACTTTCACATTAAACAATATACAACTTAAACTATCAACATTTTAGATATTATTTTATAAGCAAAACCATATATATTTCAGAAGTTTTAAAAAAAATATACATTGAAATTTATTCAAAAACATGTCACAAAAGCAAAATTTGTTTTGGAAAATCAACTGACTGAAATTTTGAAAAATCTTTTTATGATTTTGATAACAGCTAATTTTGCCAAAATAATTTATCAACTTAATCAACTAATTTTGCCAAACAGTTAAACTAATCAGCTACCTTATTCATTCTCAGCACGTTACTAGTTTCAACTTTATCTTATCAGTTTTAGTTAACTTATCAGTTTCAATTTATTTTCAGCTAGTATTGTCAAACAGAGCCAATATACAAAAGTCAAAGTTAAATTTAGGGTAAATGTATATCTTTAAAATACCAACTTTTTATTATGATTTATATATAATTGAAATCATAATAATGGTCACATATATACACTCGTGTAATCATTAAACATAAAATAGGTCATACTTAAATAGAATAAAAAAAGTGTCACCAACCCACCATGAACCCTATAAAACCCCTCATCTCTTCTCACTTCTAATCATCCATCCTCATAACACATACAATCCTTCCTTACTCTAGCTATACATTGTTAGCAACCTTTTTTTTTTCCTACTAAAAATGGGTTCCAAGAGCACCAACATCACCATTGTTTTCTTCCTTTCCCTTAACCTCATCTTCTTCTCACTTGTTTCTGCAACTCTTCCTCCTGCAACATGCTCATTCGATACCCTAAAATTAAAGGTGTGTGCCAACCTGCTCAATGGTCTGCTTGGGGTTACCATTGGAACCCCTCCAAGGCAATCTTGCTGTAGCCTTATTCAAGGTCTGGCCGATCTCGACGCCGCCGTTTGCGTTTGCACTGCCCTTAGGGCCAATGTTTTAGGCATCCACCTTAATGTTCCCATTTCCCTACGCTTGCTTCTTAACGCTTGTGGCTGCAACTATCCCGATGGTTTCACTTGTCTCTAAACCCTATAAACTGTGCCGCTCATCACCGTTACAAATGGATAATGTCCATCCTACTGAAAAATATGTGCTATTTATTTTTGGTTTGTTTGCATGTGATCTGATGTGTAATAAGTTCTCTCCCGTGGAGAAAGTTTTAGATTTACTTGTTCACTATGTTACTCTACATATACATACAAGTGATGTTGATCACTTAAAAATGGTGCATAATGTAATGTATGAGTTTTGTTTTTGGAGTTGTTATTATATTGCATGATTGGTTTGGTGTAAGTTGTTCTTATATGATCGATGATTATATTTATAAGTTTGATCCAAATTATCATTATCCCCATATCTCATTCATCCGTAATTTCTTCTTTAACCTTCTTGAATAACCGTCCTGGTTGTCTTTTCACATGCACACGTACATAAGAATTTACAGAACGGGAATATTAAAAAGAATGAGAAAACAAATAGTAATTAGGTCGGTAGGTGATACGATCGTCATATACATAATTCTGAAAATTTCGGAAATATACATCATATCTGGAATTTATAGGTCAATCACAATATATATATAGAAGTGAGTTCATATGAGAATGCATACTTACATGAGAAATGAGAACAAATTTTACGCGCTATATATATATATATTGTGAATAAAAATTAGAAAACAGATCATAAATTGACATGATCGTTGTATACATGACAGCAAAATAGATCAAAATGTATACAATACGCTAAGTGGCTCATTATAATTAACTTTCTCCTATACTTTTTCTGTTTCAAAAATATCTGACATACTTCTCTCGACACGCTTGCCAATGTATATTTAACTAGTATTATTTACTCTAATTCCATATAAGTAAAAAATTATAAAAGTTGATATTATGAAAGTATATGAAGTCTAACAAGATCCCCCATGACTATATTTTTTTCCTACATAGAATTCACAAAACAAGCCAAATGAGAGTATGTGAATAGTGGAAAAGTCAAACAGTGTCAAGTATTTTGAAACGGAAAAAGTATACTCATTATTATTCTAATTACTCCATGATCATTGATACACCATCTTTTTTATTATTAGTTGTGTAACGTCGCCTATTATCACATATTCAATATATAATATTGACCATTAATGTTTTCAATTAAGTATTAGTAAAAGGTATGAAAAAAAAGATTTAACAATTTTGACCATTGACGTCTTCTATTTAACAAGATTCATATAAAACATATTTTATACATATCAGATAATATGGTTGAAAGGAAATATGCTTTTACACAAATATCACTCATAGTTGCGCCTTTTATGCACTCTATAAATTTCTTAATATACTAACTCTGTTTCTTTTTTATCTACACAACATAACTTTGACCACTAATATGTTAAATTATAAATAAGTAAAAATTATAAAAAGTTGATATTTTGAATATATATATTAACGTTAAGACTAATATAACAAATGATGGTCAAAATGAAATGTGTAAATTGTATTAAAATACAAAAATATGTAAATTAAAAAGAAACCAAGAGAGTAACATATCAATAATTTTGCTAAGGGAACTAAGTTTTAATTAATATAATATAAGATATGACTCATAACGGATCATTCCCATAGATAAATATAATATAAGGTATGACTCATAACGGATCATTCCCATAGATAAAGACAAACCGTTAACCCTAGTGGGGATAGATGAAATCAATGAATTTGTCCATTGATTTAGTTTATAATAGAAAAATTATTTCCATTAGGTGGAATTACTAAATCAGTGTAACAAACTAATATAAAGTCACCAAATCATCATTCTTTGATGCAACAAGGACTTCTTTTTATTTTCTTTTGGCTGCACAAAAAGCCAATCATCAATACACAGATGGCTAGAAAGTAGAAACTTAATTAGGCTACTATAAAGCTCATTGATTTATAGCCTTCCTTTATCTACTACAACTAATTCTTGTATAAGGCGATGTTCCGGATCATTTATCAATGTGAAATCGAAATCTTAAATGAAACACTTGATCGAGTGAAGTGGAAAAAAAGAGTTGTAGGCATTGATTGTGCTTAGGACATGACCATTCTGTTCCTTAAATTTTAAATTTTTTACATAGTAAATTATAATATGAATTATTCATCATATAACCCTCAGCTTCACGAGAGCACATATATAAATAGATAATTACTTACAAAGAATATAATACAATCTTTAATTTTTGAAATTTAGGTAGTGTGTAAGAATAGAACCGATGTAATTAAATGGTGTAATAGTATTAATTTATTACAGAGGTTATATAATTTTTTTAATATAAGAGCAAGTACTGAAAGGTAGGACATGCTATTATTAGCATTAGCTTAATAAGAATGAATATATACATCTGTATTTAATTGTTTTAGAAATATAAATATTATCTTATCTTTAAATAATTTTTTTCCCACAAAGACCAACATGAGATTACGGAGTAGTTGGTTCGTACATTTGTAGCTCAAATGAGAAGTTATGAGTTCGAGTCTTAAATCATACATTTTTATTGTTTAATATTTCTCACCTCGCAAGATAGCCAAGCAGGCTAGCCAAACAAGATGGCTCGCAGGCTGCTCAACAATAAAAAGAAATTGAGGAAGTCAAAATGCAAAATGTGAATGGTGTAAAAGTCAATTTATTGCAAATAAAAAGAAATTGAGGAAATACAACATTTTCAAAAAATCAAACAATAAGAATAGAAGGAAGTACGTATCTGTATATATAAAATAGAGGGAGACAAAATTATTGTCTTTCATTTGAATACTGTGCAAGCTTTCCAATATGTATTATCAAATGCTAAACGAGTAAACGAAGCCGACTGTGAGTATATGATAAACCTAAAAATACTAGATATTTTGACTTTGATCTTTTTCCCAAAAGAAATAAAAGTTGAAATAATAGATAAAGAGTTAAAGACTATCCAGCTAAAGTTCCTACTTGAAATTAATTAGGCTCCGACTACTTACAATCTTACATGTTAATCTAATAAAACAGGTACTTGGTGGTCGTAAATCAACTCAAACAAGTTAATGGGTCAACATAACTAACAAGTTTAGCTAAATAGGTTGGGTTAATATGAAACATTTCACCATGTTAACTTGAATGAGTCTAACTAGTGTCAAAGGTTTTCTATTCGCTTTGTTTACTAACATAAATTCTTTATTTTTTTTAGGTAGGTAAGATGAAAGACCCTACCAAGTCAAAACTTCTCACATGTCAAGTGTCAACCTAGCCCAAGTTAGCAGGTTAGACACTTTAAGAATATCTACATGATACGACGTATTTGTCAACTCTAGTCACTTGCCACTATTTAACTTTGAAGGTTGTTGTATAACTTCTTTATAGGCTACCTTTAATCATTTTTTACCTCACGACTCACGAGTCCAATTTCCATTATGTAAGGACAAACCAACACTCCAGTACTTATCCACTCAGCATCGTATGTATATCAAAATTTTGGGCCACAGTTCGAGCCCCCACAAACTCTCAGAAGAAAGATCCCTGAAATCTCCTATTTAGAATAGAAAACTAGCAAATCTCGCATGATATCGCTTTTCACTTAGCTGACATACATTTTTGTCATGAATTGTTGAGAAAGGAGACGTTCATTTGAAGTTTTTGGCCAGCCATGTGAAAAAATTTGATAAAGGGGGATAAAATTAAGTATTTTTGACGAAATATTGGGTGGAACTTAGTTTCGGGGTGGTGTAAGATTAAGAAAAATAATTTATAAAGTAATTTTAGACCCGAAAAGAAGTGAAAGGTGATTTGTGACAAATTTTCGTTATTTTAAGCAAATGAAGCAATAATTGTTCATAAGAGAAACAATATACTAATATATAACCCACAAAATTATTGCGCTGCAATCCACGCAAGCTTTCAAACATAATACTTGGGGTCAAATTCTTTTTTTCCTTTTCTGTTGGAAATGCACAGGCCAAGCTCAGACCACAAATTTGAAATGATGTTCATGAGCAGTCTACAGTCCAAAATCGGGCCCCTCTTACCGGTTGGGCCACAGTTGTGCCGGCCCAACCTATGCGCAATTATAGAACCTCTTTGAAAAGAACTTCCCGTGACCAATAATATATCAAGGGATTTTTCTGGGTTTCTTTTAATATTGACGGATAGATTGGTACTCGAAGTTCTATCAGGAGAGTTTATTGGTTCATGCTTATTGGTTCATGCAATGAATGCACAAAGGCTCGTTTAGTCGTTTAGGAAAGGAAATTCAGTTTACACTATAAAAAAAAATATAAAAATCTAATGGTTAGTCCGTTGGGCGTTGCTTATTACCTTACTCGGCGGCATTACTAAACCTTATATTTTTTATTTATTTATAAGGTAAGATGAAGTCCTTTGTAAGTAGGGGGGAAATTGGGGATTCCTCCTTGTAGGGGATAAGACTCGATCCCAGGATCTCTGGGATCGGAGGTAATGTCAACACCACTAGGCTATCACCTGCTGCTCATTACTAAACCTTATATAATTGCATCATTTCATCATATGTATACTCAACTTTCCACATTAAGCTTCATACATCATTTGCTAGCCTAATCGTTGGAATCAATATGGCATAATGAATCAGCAATAGATTAAGCAAGACTCGGAAGCTCAGAGCAAAAGAAAACAGTATCACATCATCAGGATAATTGCCAAGCATAGCCATATTTATCTTGGAGATAAAACCAACCGGGAAGTTGAACCTTTATTGTAACTATCCCACACATAGTAAAAAAGAAATAAAATGTAAATGGATGGCCATAGAGCCGGATAACATTTGTAATACATTGTGTTGGAGTAGACATATCTAGGGTTCTCCTCCGAGCTCTACCCTCAAATTGTCATATGGATAAACCTTTGGTGCCTGGTCAACACAAAGCGATTAACAATAAGCCATCAGCTAGAAATATACCCCAAAAAAAAAAACCATCAATAAATTAAATATACTTCTTCTAATTTTTAAGAGTTGCAACATATAGACTTTCATGCTTGCCAATACACAACTTTGACTATTAATATCTACAGTTATCTATTTGTCAATAGTATAAATAGTTAAAATCTTGTAAATATATATTGAGATAAACCCAATAAGATCCTACATGCTAAAGTTTGTATTGTATATTAGTCACAAATTCGCAGTCAAAGTAAGTACATGAATAATGTAAAAGTCAAGCATGGAGGAAATGTTGCAAGTATTATAACATGGAGGAAGTATCAAGCATTAGCATGATGCAAACAGCAAGTAGCGCAATGAAAAGGGTTTTTCCTAGAAGCAAATGACAATGCAGAAGTAGCATCAAAGATTAGCAAAAATTCATTGCACAAAATATTGAACGCCCTCAAACTCAAGCTGTTTTCTTCACCTTAACTTGTTTAAAAGCATAATAATGCACTTTAATTCAGGTAAAGTTTCATCTCCTTTATATAATTGAGACCTTGAGCAACTTCTAGTTTTGTTCAAGAATTACAGATAAGTAATATCTTCACCCTCCAAAACGTCATAAGAGTTTGTCATTGTGGAACTATAGAGGCATGTTTCAGCAAGCTTAAATACAAAAGTAAAGTGCTTTAGCAGCCAAGCAGGTGGGGGAGAGCAATAGAAAAGTGAGATATATGTTAGTTGAATACAAGATAAAACAGTTTGCCAGCAAGTAGGATCATAAAACCCAGCACACAGGCAAAAGCAGACATAATGCAGCTCGGACAGAAAGAATACTAGGACAGATATTAATTACTCATGCTGCTATGAAAGTTGGTCACGATGCTGAATAGGAGCAGACACACAGACATTAAAAAAAAGGGAGATTCTCAATGGCACCATTCAAGTAGTGACTTTTGCCAATGGTACACAATTTTTAATTGGCTTCCCAATGGTACCATTATAATATTGACTTGTTGAATGTTGTGATCAAACCGTCAGACAAAATGTTAGATAATCACCCCCTCCTCTGCTTCTCTTTCATTTTGCTATTTTGAGCTTCACTTCACTTTATCCCCAAGTATATTTCATCTGCTACTCCCCAAATTTTATTCCGTGGACCCATGAATTTTCTACTTGGATTCCTTTCTTTTGGAGGAGAGATACTAATGAGATGATGTAGCGTTGATACGTCAAGGCTCATGGTTGGGCATTTAAGCTTTGTGGAGTAGCGAGTACAGGTTGTTGAGCATGCTGCTGCATGATAATGAAGCATGGATAAGACTTCACTTGATGCAGGGATTAAATGGAAGGAGGTGCATATGGTGTTGATGGAGGTTGCTGGTCTGCTGCGTTTTTTGTGGGCTTGGTTGATGCAGTGCGATGAAGATAGTGATGCAGATGGTGTTAATAGAGGTTCTTGTTTCAATGGTGATAAGCACCTAACAGTCCTTGAAATTGACTACTTGGAGAAGATAACAAGGTGGGAGGTGGGATTGGAGATGGAAGGAGGAGGTTGTTAGGCAAATTAGGGATTTTGGGGATAGGATTTGACAATTTTTATGAAACTACAATTAAATCAAGCATACTAATGTATGTTTGTTTAACAGTTTGATCGCAAGTCAATACTATAATGGTATCATTGAGAAGCCAATTAAAAACTGGGTACCATTGGCAAAAACCAATATTTGAATGGTACCAATGAGAATTTCCCTTAAAAAAAAGACCTATATAGACTATAATCTTACCCCAATCCAACCATGTCTGGGAAAGAATCTGTCAAGTTTTCATGGATGCCTTAAAGGTCAAATTACAGACTTCATGGCAAACTTAAAAAACACCTAAACAGTTTAACCATATTTTCTCACCACCACCACACTCCCCGCAAAAGAATTACGGTCTAGTAGACCATGTGCACTGGTGCAAGGTAGGCCGGTCAACAAATGGATTACTCACAAAACTAGGTAGCCAAAGATGTTTATTTATCCTATTCCACCAAAAGTTTCCCTATCTTGATAAACTTAACTACTGATTCGAAAATAGTCTCATGATTCAAGTAATTATTTATAGATGATAGACCAAGTAGATATGTTCCTCCTGTCAGCATATTTCATCGTCTGAGACCCAAATTACAAAGTTCTTGGAATCCAAGCTAGCAGCTAGTCCAGATGAACACAGTTGTATTGCACAGATTGGCCCTCTTAAGGACCAGGGATTAAACACAAGATAACATCAACACACCCCAACCTCGACAAATATAGAGGCATAAATTTTAGTCCAAGCATAATAAGCCATATACATTTATGTATACATTGAAGGCTAGGAGCTAAGAAAAGCATGAATGGCTTTTTTTATAGTAATATCAGTACTCCCACTATCCCCAAATTGAATACAAAATCTCCATCTTGGTTCTCAAAAAGAAGGTTATACTTCTTTTCTGCACTTGCTTTTCCATTATTTCTCTCCATCTCATCAACCTTTTTTTGTACACATTCTATTGTTCACTCTACTATCTTCCAAATTTTATTTGCAAATTGACATTTAACATCTCTATCTCAATCCCGAGGGTAAAGCCAAAATTCTTTCTTGATTTCACAAAGAAAAGAGCAAGTGAGTATCATACCCAATTGTAACTAAAAAAGAAGAATAAACGCAACCATGACTTAACCTGCCATTAACATACACCCGATCCCAATGGCGAAACATTCATCACAGTCTAGCAAGACCAACAATGTCATATATTCCAACCATATGCAAATCAATTGCATTAAAATCAAACCTCAGCATTCAGAAAAAAAAAAATGCTTCAATCTTTAAGAGCAGAAAGTAATTAAATCCTAGATGATCAAAGTTGACAACAATGTGAATTTCACAAGCATATACAAGATACAAATTCCAAACATTTCAGCTGTCAATCAAAAATTAGATAATTGTAGAATAGAACTTACAAAGGGGTATTTAGACGCCTTATCATTCCAAACAGCGGCTAATCCGAGTGTAGCGAAAAACCCCAATCCTCCGCACAACCAAGCTAATGCTTCGTACTGAAATTTCCAAAACTCCAATTTTTCAAAATCAACCCTAGCACAAAAAAAAAAAAAAAAAAAAAAAGTAGAATTAAGAATATAATAACCTTTCCGACAGTGTCGGCGATGCGATCGATGCAAGGCTCGGGAAATGAAGTACCGTTATCCCATGTAAGTTCATCGTTCACCGGAAGCTAATGAAAAGATGAAATTATTGTGAGAAAATAAATTTAAAAAAAATGAAAAATAAGATTTATGAGAAAATGAGGAGAGAGAAACCGATTTGTCGGGGACGATGTGTTTGCCGACGGGAAGGCCCATACCAGCGCGTTGACGAAGGGAGTTTCCGACGGACCGGGAAACGACGCCGTTTCCGCCCAGTATTGATGAAGCTACTTTACTCAGTCTTCCTGCCATTTGATTTCTTACTCTTGTTGTGCTCTCTCTCTCTTTCTCTTGCGCTGCTGAGTTAGCTAGTGATTTGATTTATTTGGATGTTTAATTGTTGAGTCGTAGACTAGAGTGAAAGTCGTTTTCAATTTTCATCTCTTGGCTCGAAGTAGTCTATTGGGCCTTATGTTCTACAACTCTTAAAACTTCTTTTTGATGGGAACTCTAGAAAAAGTTTTGAACATGTATGAAAAGAATGATGAATGGCTTGTAAATACATGACCAAAATTTTGAACATTTGGGTGTTCAAAATCTAGATTTGCTTCAACTGCTACGTGGTGTAACCATTGTATCCTTAGAGCATACTCATTCATGTTGTTTTTCGTCATATGCAAAAACATTATGAGGTGTGTTATAAAAAAACCATGATTTTTGGCTAAAAAGTTTTGGGTCAATCCATCGCTAGAGTGAAGATTGGATCATGAAATGATCTAAGTTATGGAGCAAGTCATAGATGGGGCCCGCATGCACAATTTATAATTCGAAACTAGTGAGTGTCGCGAGCGATGCCCGAGTTGTTGCTTTTCGTATTTTTTTGCCTAATGATGAAAAATTGTTGTAATGACATGATAAGTAATTGCATGATGTTTTGAAAAATTAACCCTTAAAAATTTGGGGATGAAAGCAATAGGCTTAACTTTTTACAAGGAATTGGAGTAAGAGTTTATGTCTCACAATAGTCTCTTGTTATTATCAAAAGAGGTTAGGTATCTAACTACTTGTGTAAATCTTTTAATGAGATATAAATTTTTTAATCTTTTAACCTCATTTTATAATTATTAATTATGTTTATTAGCTTAATTGCATCCTAAACTTTTTCGAACTCATCATGGTTAAGGTTATTTTCTAAAATATATTTACTTTAATTATTTCAAAAGTAATGTTTATTATGGTAATGGTTTACTTATTATAATGTAGTATATAGTTTTAATACTAAAATTGGAAAAATCATCATCCACACACTTCATATTCTTCCACAAGCTTCTTCCCTTGCTCGCCAAGCAAATTTAATTTCATCATTAAGTCTCCATTAGTTTAATGGAGATTTCCTTCCTAAAACCACTATAAATAGTGGGTTAATTTCGATATTTCTCACCCACTTGAAAATTACAAACTATAACCACAACCTCCATTAACACCACCAAATAAATATATGCATTTCCATTGATGTACCTTCTTCTTGTTGAGTACCCGTGAAAGACCACAAATAACCACTGCTTCTCTCCTCCCGATTGTATGTTGCCATACTATTTTTCCCCAAAATCTTCTTCTTATAGTCGAATTTGCCCACGTGTCCTTCATAAAAGTTGTAACTCTTGAAAAGTTATTGAATGTAGACCCAAAAATCACTCAATTAGGAGTTAGACCCTCTGAAGGTTTTCTGTTATTGCTGCCAATTGTTATACATTCCACCTGCTTCTTTGCTCAAAACATGATTCATGAAACCCAAAGTCTATTTTATTGGTCATGAAAGCTATGGATTAATGGAGGTTATGAATGATAATTCTTGAAGGTTAAATAATGACGATACTTAAGGAGTACAATAAAGGAATTTGTGTATAAGGTACCTTTATGTCTAGCATTATACGCAATTATATTGTTCGTATACGTTATGTGTAACCTTTTATTTATTTTTTTTATTATAAAGGTAAGGAAAAAGAAGGTTAGGAGACCCTTCGCACGATGGGAGCTCCAACCTTATCGTTAACAAGAATAGAATGAAGGGCGGATTGAGTATAATTTTCTACAATAAACTGGGAATCAACAAGATGACCAACATTGGCAATCCAATCAGCTATTCAGCTGCTTTGTTTGCTTTCCGATAGACGTGATGAATAGTCCATGAAGCGAAGGAACGAAGAGAAGTCTTGATATCCTAAATGATATGAGCAATCGCACGGCGGAGACCAAATACCTTTTGACCGAATTGATGACCATGGAGTTATCACCTTCGATGTGTAACCTTTTATGTCCAAGCAATGATGTGTATTTCCATACATGTATGTATGTGTATATATGACTATGTAACACTAATAATATGATTATATGCTATAAGGTGTGATGTATGTGATATCATCAATGTTTATATGTGAATTATGAAAGTGACACAAATTTCATGGCTATATTATCTATAATATTTTTCAGGAATAATGAGTTATGATTTGTGGGTGTTTTCGGAAATATGAATATATGCAAGTTTTAAAAGTGAATGGTTTCGCTGGCTTGGAGTTATGAAATGAACTGATAAATGGGGCAAGTTACTGGTGGAGGAATTCTATTTACTATGTACTTAAAGGGACAAAGTGGTTGAATGTTAATGTTCTATCCAAAACCTATACTTATCAATGAATTAAGTTTATGTAAATGGTCATTGCCGGCAAACTATTCAACATATTCCTAACAAAAAAGCGAGCAATGAGCAAGCTGATGACATGTACGAGATTCATGAATGAGGAAAGGAAACGCGCGGATGACATAAAATAATGTGAGGCAATAAAAATTTACTAGTAATACTCAACCAAACTCATTGTTGAAATCAAACAAGTGGGTAAACAAATCAAAGTTAAAGTGCAAAAACTAATGATCCCTCCCATATATCCATCTCATCTTCTTAGTCTTGTATTTACTTTTTCTCCCACCTAAGTCACCAATCTAACTCCAGGGAGATCCCGTCATTTAGTATTTTTAATCGGGCTGTGTGATATAAAATGAAGCAAGTCTTACAAAAACAGAGATGGCACTTCTTAATCAAACACCAAGCTGCTCTTGGAGTTCGAGAATAGTTTTAGCACTTCTCCTAAGATGCTCAGCTTCTTCATCACTAATAGGCACGTTAATAACACCTAGCACACCACCTCTCCCAAGCTGAGCAGGCAAGCTCAAGAACACTTCTCCATCATTAATGTCATGGAAACCCTTCGCCAACACCGAAATCGGATGAATACGTCGTTGATCTCGGAGGATCGACCATGCCAAGTTCGCAACCGAGTAACCCACGGCCCAAGAGGTGTAGCCCTTGAGTTTGATCACCTCATAGGCACAGTTGATCACCTCCTTGTGGATGTTCTCTAGGGTTTCTTTCTCGTATATGATTTGCCGCTTCTCTAAGAAGCTTAGAATTGGTACCCCTCCTACGCTTATGCTTGACCATAGTGCCACCGAGCTGTCCCCATGTTCTCCTATTATGTATGCCTGTCACATTTTTTTTCGCACGTCAAACGTGATCAAGGGGATAGAGAGAGTAACAAGCATACATATAAATTGTTCTTGACCACAGAATTGAATAGGATTGATATGATTATTCCATAATTTTTTGACATGTAATTGGATAAGAAAAAAAAAATAGTGTATGATATAGGCAAAAATAATATAATTGAGAAATAAAAGGTAAATTTTCTATGTTGCATTTACAATTACAACTCATTGGATGAGTGGCAATGAATGGTGATAACGGCAATACAAAACTTACTGAGGTTATACTTGTTCTTCCCTATATGACGTTAGATGCATAATAAGACAAATCTCTTATAACCTGAATAAATAGTGGTTTGATTAGATAGATAAAAGTTCTAAGTAAATTGGGTTATGCCACAATAAACATACACAAGTTACTTGCATCAGTGCATGGGATACTTTTACAAACCGATAGAGATGGGAAGTAAACTTTGGAATTTGGATCTTGCATTGTATGTGTAAATATGCTCGTTTTTACTTTAGTACACGTGCGAGTTACACGCGTCTCAACCTCAAATTATAAAGGATAACTAGCTAGTGGCCCAACTCTTTATCTTGCATTATTTTTGCTCATGGAACTGATACTGATAATAGTATATGCTAAAAATGGTCATTAATTAATGGTGTTTGCTCCTATCCACACCTAACACAAATAAGATAGAGATGTAGACATGTAGTACTTGACATTAAAAATAGGAATAAGTATGGACTAGATATTGTCATCAATGGCGTGGGATGTGCAATTTAAACCATATTACCAACTAAAAGATAATGTGTGTTAGACGTTTATAGAAAATGTTATATCCATATAATAAGGTTAAGTGACTCTAAAAAAATCGATACTCATAATATTGATTGATACGTGATTTTGCAATGCCTATAGTGCACGACACGTGCGTAGAGTATGATGCGCACGTATGCATAACTAATGCCCAAATGCATGAGAATAACAAGTTAAATGAATACGTATGCGTACGTAATGTTTATCGTGCGTATGGTGCTCATCCTACGGACGTGTGTATGTACTAATTTACAGTGATTTTGTTATTGCCACTCAAATCAGTAATATTAATGGTAGTCGATACTCCACACTAATAGAGAGTGAATTAGAAATAAGTAATGATGGATGTAGCAAATTAATTAAATGGTCAAGTAATAAAATGAAGAGAAGTTGGGGAAGATTAATTAATGAATTACCTGAACATCCTGGGCATTGACATCGAGATGATCAGCGATCAAGAACCGAAATCTAGAGGAGTCGAGGTTAGTACCGGACCCAATAACCCGATTAGAAGGGAAACCGGACAACTTCCAAGCAACATAAGTCAAAACATCAACAGGGTTAGAAACAATCATCAAAATAGCATCAGGAGAATATTTAACCAAAGGAGGAATGATCTTCTTAAACAAGCTAACATTCCTATGAAGAAGATTTAGTCGAGACTCGCCAGGGTTCTGGCGAGCCCCGGCAGTGACAATACAAAGATCGGAAGATGCCGTGACGGCGTAATCAGTGGATGCGACGATCTTGGTGCGGGGGAGGAAGGCGGCAGCGTGTTGGAGGTCGAGCATCTCGCCGCGTAGTTTGTCGGGGACAGCGTCGACGAGTGCGAGCTCGTCGGCTAAGTCTTGGGTTAAGAGGGTTTGAGCAATGGCCATTCCAACATTGCCGGTGCCAATGATGGAGATTTTGATGTGGCGTTTGGTTGGGGAAGGTGGGGCTGCTTGTTGGATGGGTGCGAAGAAGGCACTAGCTATGTCTAGATCAGCTAGTGAGGTGCCTGATGGGTTTTTAGGCATTGCCATTCTTCTTGGTGGGTTTTTTTGCTTTTGGGATTTTTGTGTTTGATTTTGGGGGAAATGGGAATTGTGAAGGAGAGAGAGGAATTAGACAAGTTTTATAGTCAGGAAAGTTGAAAAGTGGACTGCTTTTTATTGAGAATGGTCGAAAGGTGAGAAATTAGATGGGTAGAAATTAGATGGGTAGAAATTAGACACCAGTTGTGCTTTTTATTGTAATAATAATGGTAGATGCTACGCCGTACGCGCTTGTGTACTGGTGACTTCTCACCCAAGCAAATTTTACCAACTTTCTTTATTGGAATTTGGCAGTCCAATTTTCAAAGTTCTTGAAGGATGGTCTTGCAGAATTACACGAATGTTCTCTTTGAAATTGCATAATTATTACTCCCTCCTTTTTTTTATTTGCTACATTTGTTTCCTTGAAAATGAAGCCACTACTTTGACCAATTATTTTAATTATTTTATAAGTAAAAATATAGTCATATGTGATCTTATTAGATTCGTCTCGACGTGTAGATTCATAATATCAAATTTTTATAATTTTTACTTAAGCGAAATAAGAGATATTAAGAGTTAAATAATGTTTTGAAAACCGTGCAAGTCAAATGTAGCAAATAAAAAAAAGCAGAGGGAATATAAGTCATGCTACTATATTGCCTATGTTAATTAGTGACCTATATCATTAGAAAAGTGTGTTATTTGTTTCATATTAGAATTATCTTAGATAATCTTTTTAGGATTTGATATATGCTAGCTAATTTGCTATTTACTAAGGAATTTGTTTACATTTAAGGGGTCGTTTGGTTCAAGGTATGGAATGGAAAGGAAATGGAAACAAATAGAGGAGAGGAATGGTAACAAAAATGGTTAGCTTTATTAGATGTTTGGTTCAAGCTATGGAATGGAAATTGAATGGTAACCATTTGATATTTGAGGGGGAGGGAAAGGTAACAAATTGGGGGAGTCCATGTCCATTACCACCAAGTAGTGGTAATGGTAATGGATTGATGAGGGGTTGAACGCAACAAAAAAAAGGGAATCGGTAATTGATTCCGTTTCTTGAAGCCCAAAAATCACGAACCAAACGTGCTCAATAAGAGTATAATTTGGATTGTTTTCCTATTTTGCTTATGTCATGATACTTAGCATTAGTATATATATTGTTCTCATGCACTTGGTTTAATCAGGCAAGAAAGCCATTTAATATAAATTCAAGTTACAGTGGTGTTTTGCATCACAGTTTTTCCATATATTTATGACAAAGTAAATTATTTTAGAGTTGGAACAGTATTCTAGTTTGTTGTCGAATATGTTGGTAGAAAGCTCATTTGTATTTACAAAATCGGAATCTCAACTGGATCTTTTATGTGCGTATTCACAAGTCCAGTTCCCCTGATGGAAATTAACTCGGCGGAGATTCTAGCTATTTTCAGAGCAATTCATATTTCAACGAGTTTTGAGAAGATCCAAATGACTCCATTGGTTGTAGAATCCGACTCCGCCAATGCGGTTAGATGGTGCAATAGTGATGAAGGGGGGCCATGGAATCTGAATTTTTAGTTGAACTTCATTAGAAACGCCCGCGAGAAGATGGCTAAATATCTCTATCATCCATAAAGGTAGAGAATCAAATGTTGTTGCGGATATGTTAGCAAAGCAGGGGCTTGTAAAGGATGCCGAGTTCCTAGCCTGGTTGTAAACTTTGGTTTTGGTTTGTTTATTTTGTTATAGTTGGAGCTGTATAACCTATGGAAGTCTATTGCTATCTTCTCCTATTAATCAAATCCGCAACAAATTATCAAAAAAAAACAAAAGTCCAAGTTGTTAGTTTTTTTTTATAGTAAAATCAGTTAATAAATAAATAGTCATACGACATCTACAAAAGAAATTCAAACCTAATAATTACATAGTACATAACAAATTGAACCAAATATAAGTTTCCTTAATCTAAACTACAATGGTTGAGTAAATCTTGCACAGTGGGACATCTCTCGTACATATCGCTAAAATATACCATTTTTCCAATGATTTATTATAGTTGCAAGGACTAATTTTATCTGATTCATTATTTGAAAAAAGTTGATAATTGTTGTGATCCAACGTCATACTTTATCAATGAACCAAGTTCACTGTAATTCATCAGATCTACGTTCCTAAATAATACTTCTAAAAGCAAGAAAAATCACTCGCAAAAAGAGGAGAAAAACCTTGTCTTTCGAGGGACAAAAGTTTCCCACCGAAGGACAAAGTGTGATAAACCAAGTATTTCCATTGATTAATATATATAGTATTTACAAAATAATAATCCTTACCATATTAGGAATCCAAACTATATACGGATTATACAAATACTTCCTCCGTTTCAATACAGTCGCACCGTTTGCTTTTTCACGTTTGCCAAGACGCTTTTTTAAACGTGAATATCTCTAATTGCGTATAAATAAAAATTATAAAAAGTTGATATTTGAAATCCTAGTATTGAGACGAATTTAACAAGATCACACTTAACTATGTTTTTTCTTATATAATGGTGAGAGAAAACTTGTTAAAGTTGGTTGATGAATAGTGACCAAATGCCAAATGGTGCAACTATTTTGAAACGGAGGAAGTATATCCTAATTAAACCGATGATAAAATATTATCCTAAATATATTCTCTATCACTTATAATCTTATCTACTACTATATAATATAAAACTTTTTATACAACATTTGAGCATTGAGTTGAAAAATATAATCACCAATAAGAGCATTTAATAAAATATTTAATATATTGTCAATAAAATGAAAAAAAATATAATCTTATTATATTGAAAATAAACACGTGACTGCACGGACATTAGTGGTCGTTTGGTTTACATGGTAAGTCAAAATTTTCATAAAAGTGCAATTCATAGGAAATAAATTACTTAATCAAATTCATGGGAAATTGGTTAAATTGTTTGGTTGACAATGAGGAAATTAAAT
The DNA here is from genome assembly GCA_947646795.1 of Beta lomatogona. NCBI lineage: Eukaryota > Viridiplantae > Streptophyta > Magnoliopsida > Caryophyllales > Amaranthaceae > Beta > Beta lomatogona. The sequence continues at coordinate 573,854 of CANSNZ010000393.1, read as the reverse complement.
TCCCATGGGAATTTCTACTTACCTAGGGGAACCTAGGTAAGTAACTTCCTCCATTTTGTGGGAACTCAAAATTCCTAGGAATTTCTAATTCATTCATTTTGCTATTTTATTATCAACCAAACAACTCACCAAATTTTCAATTAATAGGAATTTCTATTTTCCATGTTTTCTCATATTAAAGCTAGTAAAAAAAACAAAAATTAATTGTTTGGTTGCAATGGGAATTATGTTCCCATAGGAATTCACAATTTGTGTGTATTTAATTCCCTTATGAAATTCCTAGGAATTAGTAACTCATAAATATTTATGTAGGACCAATGGAAGGGTATGTAAATAAAATCTTACATTTTGTGGGAATTTCAAATTCCCATGAACTTTCATTGCCCCCATTTTCCCCACTTCCTACCAACCAAACAACTAGTCAAATTAGAAGATCATGAGAATTTCCATTGCCTACATAATTTACTGTATACTAAACAACCACTAAGGCTTTCCACCATTGGAAGCCCCTCTGAAACAATAATGGACGCTAGGTTTTGAGGAAGAGAGGAGGGGGCGGCAAGGGTTCTAAGTTGTTAATTCTAATAAATCACTTGTATCTATCTTCCAAATTTATCACCTTAAAGCTAGTATTACAATTAATTTCCTCGAGTATCTCTAAGCATGACCTGTATTCCCTTCCTATATATACACACTAGGTTTGAAGCCCGTGCGTTGCACGGGTTGTTGTTTATTTTATTTTATTGCAAATTTTTTGTTAAAATTATTGTTGATTTTGTGTTGTAAAATGAGATTTTTCAAGATCATTATATTTACATACTTCCTCCGTTCCTTTTCTATTACAACAATTACCACCTTAGGTAGTTTCATCTTTTGGAACCATTCCACTTTTGGTAAAAAAAGAAACTACAGTTGACAATATTACCTTTACTTTATATTAATAAAACCATCATTAATTACCCGAATTGCCTTATAAAGTTGCGTTTACTTTAATAAGGATTTATTTGTCCTCTACTCTAGTTAACTAAAGAGGTACCTCTATGCTAGACTACCCATTTTTTATTTCCTTAAAAACCATGTCCAAACCAATTAAATGGTATCCCAATAACAGGTATGACTAATACCCGAATGATACTTTAAGAAAGTAGAGGGTAATAATTTAATCGATGCAGGACCGAAAGAATACTTTCTTAAAAATTGATAAGAATGACATGACATGCTTAGGTGGAGCTCTTTATAATATTCTAAGGATGTTTTATCTAAATCAAACTCTAATTTTTACATAATCCAAAACTCTAATATGTAACTTTATCGCTATAGATTTTAGTTAATAAATTTTGTTGCAGTACTATATTGTTTTATTTTAATTGAGTAAGGTTGAGGTTTTGAAAGATAATATGTTTAATCATGTTATAATACAATGTTATAATCACATATAATACACTATACTTAATACTTATAGCCATTATTATATTTATCTAAAAAAAAGAGACTAAATAATGTCCTACAATGCATCTAATTTAATATATTTTCATGAGTTGTAACACTATATTGTAAATAAATCATATTTTGAAGCATATTTCAAGCACTCTCCAATGGTAAAAAAATTATAATGTTTTGAATTAGGTAGCAAAAGTTAAATTCAATTTACATAATATAATAATTTAGGTTGTTTATTCAAAACGCAACTCTAATTTTCCCCTATCCAAAACTCTTTTATTTATTTAAATAAATGTAGAATTCTATTTTTTTCAAATATTTAAAATAAAAACTAATGACATGGCAATCATAAGTGGGGCTCTCTATTTCATAAATTGTAGAACTATATTGTAAATGGATCTTATTTCAAAGCATAAATTGTAGAACTATACACATGTGCCTAATGAAGGAAAATTATCATTCTATTAGGAATATTACGGATAATAAATATATGATAATATTTTTAGCATATATTATCTTAGGAATGTTTCCAATAAGTATATGATTAGAATTAGGAATAATATATCTTTTAGAGATAGTTTCCTAGTATGAGTCCTTTTGTACTCCTATATATATATGTATATATACATATATACATATATATACATATATACATATATATACATATATATATATACATATATATATATATACATACATATATATATATATACATATACATATACATATATATATATATATATATATATATGTATACTCAAAGTTCTATTAGGAATATTATAGATAATAATTCCAATAAGTATATGATTAGTATTAGGAATAATATATATTGTCCTCATAGTTCATTATTGAACACACAATCAATATAATATAAACTCTTACAGTCTTATTATCTTCTCCCTCTCATAAACTACCCATTCACTTCTCTACCGTTCATGGCTGCGTATAAGAAACAGTTGATCTCGATTTCTGATCAGGAGCTCAAATTCCAATTAGAGTTGAGAAAGCGTAGCACCTGTGACCTGAAATTGAGTAACAACACACATGTTGGAACACAAGGTGACACTCAAGAGGGGCGGGGTTGAATTGATTGGCTAAAACTGATCGATTTTCGCAAAAACACTCTTATGGCACAGTGCCGTGCACTGTGTTATTCACTCGTAAATTCTCCGATTGATGTTTTTGCTTGAACGAAATTGTATCAAACAATAAAACAATGAAATCAAATAATAAGACACATAAATTTAACGTGGTTCAATCTCACCTCTGAGATCTACGTCCACACAAACTACTCTTTTATTATTTGAATCGTAAAATACCAAACTCTTGATACAATTCGATTCCCCCACTACTAACTCTAGTAGTGCTCCCCAACACTTAACCCTAAGTGTTGCTACTCTCCTATAATATAAGAATTACAGAAAGAAAGATTCCTCAAAGACGTGCTTCTTATTCAAGCAAATAGAGGACAATTACAAACGTTGTTTAGTTTCCTAATCTGACTAGAACTCTGTGCTATACACTGTGCCTTAGGAAACTGTTTTCAGCTCTTAATATCTCCGATTTTTTCTCTCTGAAAACGTGAGCTATAAAACTGAGTTGCAATCCCTTATATATCTTGGTGAACTGAATAAAAATCCTTCTCCAAGATATATTATCTTTTGAACAATTTTTATTCCTAAAATAAAGGGACAAAATTCTTTTCCTATTCAAAAACCAATTTTATCTTTTATAAAAAAACTGATTTTCCTTTTCCTAATAGGATAAGGATTTCTCCATATCTTATATTAACTAGATCAACTCTTAAATCAGTTTTTTTATTAAACAAACTTTATCATATTGAACGTTTTATGATTTTTACCGAAAAAAACTTTTATCTTTTATATACAAAATGTTTTATCAAAATCAGTTTTTATAAAATCCTTTTTTATTTTAAAACTAAACTTCCTTTTTATATAGATATATAAAATTAACATAATTATTTATTTCCTTAACTCTAAGAAAATAATAATTATCCTAATTTTATATTTCTATACTTGACACATAATATATCATCTAGTTCTAGCATATTACATTTTGCATATAGTAACTAAACTTGGAATTCAATATAAACTTGGACTTCAATCTTGATTCTTCACTTCTTCAAAGTCTTCATTTATTTATTCCTTTCTCAACCATCTGTCACAAACTTTCATACTATAACATATTATATTATTTTTCATCATCAAAACTTAACATGCACATGCACAACAAATTCCCCCTTTTTGATGATGACAAACACTCAATATAATATTATTAAGTAATCACTTTTTCCTCCTCAAAATATGCACCATTAATCACATAAGGGAAAATAGCAGAACATCATTCATAAGTAACATGGTAACCAAGATAACCAATTATTCATTAGTCTAAGTATTATACCCATCTTCCCCCTTTTGACATTATCAAAAAGGAGAGCATCAACATGTTTAGCAAGACAAAGTGAGATATAGTCAGCAAAATAAGTTAAGTAGCTCAAGCAATAAATACTAAGGATGTTGGTGCTATGTCATAATCCAACTCACAATCCGAAGTCATTAAGCAAAAATATAACCCAACTCACAATCCGAATTTATGAAGCAAGAAATAATCATGAAGGATCATGGTAGATGGCTAAGAATGTAAGATGAATATAGGTAATGAAAGCTTGAAGATTTGAAATGGCAATTGACTCAACAAGTGCTTAAACCCTTTTTTCATATTTTCAACTTCCGCAAATAAACATCATAAGACTTTATTCACTGTGGCACTGTGTGTGGCACTGTGCCACTGAACAATCTATTCCCTTTCAAATATAACTAATCTTCGGATATACTGGAATCCAAAATGATGATTTTCAAAGCTTTGATAATGTTCTTCACATTTGAATTGAACTCTAAGACTTATCTAAAATAAATGTCTTACTCTCCTTTTCTTTTCTTTTCTTTTTTCTTTTCTTTTTTTTAATTAATTTTTTTTTTTTATGAAGGAGAAGCAGACCATACAATATTACTAGAGTCAACCAATAAGAGATCAAAGATAATAACTTAATTCGGACCTCATTGTCTTTTTGATACATCTCCTGGCACTGTGTCTTGCACAGTGTAAATCAGTATTGTTCATTCTTTCACGAATTTGAGTTTTATTCCAACCTTTTCATGTTCCCCCTTAACTGATGCGTCTTTTTCTTCCATCAAATTATCAAGATGTTCTTGCCCCATAAATTATCATTAATCAAGATTAAAAGCACTTGTTGAACTTTGGATCAATGGGTGAGGAAAAGAACGATAATAATAGGGAAATGACGATAAGGTGAGACATATGAAAGAAAGAAATAATGAGGCACAAATGTCAAACTCATAAATAGAAAATCAGAATATCGGGATAAAGATCAAGCTTGCCATAGGAGAAAGAATTAGCATTTCATAGCTCAATAATTCGGCAACTTAGGATCATATAGCTCATTAGTTCGGCAACTTAAGATCATGACATTAGGACAGCATCATTAGACCATTACGAGTCCTTTTTATATTAAGTAGACTTTTCTCACAATGTTTCAAGAAGACATGCAATCCTACTCCAATTAACATATTTAAAGGAGGACAACAAGTATAATACTCAACCAATTTCTAGAAATTAATCCCAAAGCCACAAATTATCTTGTAAAATATTCATGCATGAATTTCAACATAATTACCTTGATCACACAATTGTGGTATGCTTAACAAACTGTTTTTCAAATCACTTACCAGCATTACATTCTCTATGGAGTGTGTTAGGGATTTGCCGACGTTTCCAATACCGATTATCTCTCCCTTTTTGTTGTCGCCAAATGTTACACACCCTCCATGGTGGGCTACTAGTGAGAGGAATTGAGATTTGTCACCGGTCATATGTCTTGAGCAGCCACTGTCGAGATACCATAGGCTACTTCCTCTCACATTCGCTTGCAAAAAGATCACTTGTTAGTTTTAGGAACCCAAATTTGCTTGGGTCCCTTTTTCTTTCGTTGAGCCTCTAATAGATCTTTTCTAACCCATATTTGATTTACATACTTAACATTCTTGGTAACACTTTTTTTCTTGATATTGCAGTTATCCATAAGGTGTCCATTCTTTCCACAGAAGTTGCAAATCAAATACTCAGGTAAATCAACATATTTTCGTTTACGAAAGTCTTTTTCAAAATTTTTGGCACTGTGCCTTACACTGTGCTTCTGGTCTGTATATCCTAAACCAATTCTGTTTCGATTGCTAGTTGTACTGGAAATATAGTCTAGGGCTTTTTGACTGTCTAACCATTTTTCATACATTTTCCGAGCAATAGTCAATTGTGATTCTAAAAATTCAACAGAAGTGTTTAGATCAATATTCCTCTTTCTTGAAATTTCCAAATCTCTTTTAGCTTTGTCAAGTTCGTCACTTATCTTAGCATCATGAGGCAGCATGAGTGGAACAATTTTAGATCTTTGTCTAGACTCCTTCACTTTAGTTAACTCAAGTTTTAAGAATTCAATTTGTTTTTCAAGATTCGAATTTTTTGCTTCTAGCTCAGTGTATGGCACAGTGTTATCAATGATTTCTTTTGTTAGAGACTTTTCGTATCTTAAGGCACTTAACTCAATATTTATTTCTTCGACTGTTTTTTCCAGTTCATCATTCTTTTTCATCAGTTCTTTACAGTCCTTTAATAAATCCTTATATTCCAATTCCAACCCAATCTTTTGCTTAGTTAAATTTTTTACTTCCTTTCTCATGATTGAAAAATCATCATTCATCTCTTGACAATCATCAATGATATTTCCAAGCAAAGTAACAAGTTGGTTTTTTGAAAGACGATGTATTGAAGGTTTTAGAGAAAGAAGACTTACCTCACTGTCTTCAGTTTCATCTTGGGAGTTTGAACTTTTCGCCATTAGACACAAGTGAGAGTCATCCTGGCAATGTGCCTTTCTCTGTAACGTCTGTACAACATTCAGACATAATTTTTCTTCATGGCACTGTGCCTCTGACTGTTCTTCATCAGAATCCGTATCTCCCCAAACGGCAGCTATCATTGCTCTCTTGAATTCTTTCTTGGATTGCTCCCGTTTTTCCTTGGGCTTTTCATCATCCCATAGGGGACATTCTTTAATCCTGTGATTTAACTCTCCACACTTGAAACAACCCGAATTAGTAGCACTTTTCTTAAAGTTATTATAAGTAGTGCTCTTACCTTTGAAATTTTCATCTTTTCTAGGATTGTTATTTTTGTTTTTTTTGAGAAAATTTTTAAATCTCTTAGTAAGAGAATCAATATCATCATCACTATCACTATTTTCAATTTCCAATTCAGTTCTCAAGGCTATACCTTTACTTTTTGGTTCATTAGTTTTAGAATCTAAGACAAGTTCATGAGTCATTAATGAACCAATAAGTTGTTCTAGTGAAAGTTTAGCCAAATCTTTAGCTTCTTGAATAGCGGTTATTTTTGGGAGCCATCGATTTGTTAAATTTCTTAACACCTTTCTCACTAAATCTTCAGAAGTATATGTTTTGCCTAGAGAACATAATTCATTAGTGATTAGTGTAAATCTAGTGAACATCTCTTTAATAGATTCGTCATTATTCATAGTAAACAATTCATATTGTTGGACTAGCAAATCTATTCTAGATTGTTTTACCTCATTCGTACCTTCATGGGCCAACTCCAGCGTGTCCCATATTTCTTTTGCTGTAGTACAAGCCGAGATCCTTGAGTATTCATCAGGTCCAATTCCATATTGGAGAATACTCATTGCTTTGTAGTTCTTTTCGGCTTTTGCATAGTCGACCGAATCGTAGTCATCTTCATCCTTGTCGACCATCTTTCCTTCAGCGTTTTTTCCTTGGATAAGGATTGGTCCTTTTCTAATGACTTTCCAGCATTCATAATCCGATCCTTGGATGTAGATCCTCATCCTAGTTTTCCACCATCCGTAGTCTTTTCCGTTGAAAATCGGGCACTTGGTGTGTCTATCTCGAGAGTCATCTTGCATATTCATGACTTCTATTCTCTAGGGATGAGCCTTTCGAGAATAACCTGCTCTGATACCACTTGTTGGAACACAAGGTGACACTCAAGAAGGGCGGGGTTGAATTGATTGGCTAAAACTGATCGATTTTCGCAAAAACACTCTTATGGCACAAAGCTGCCTTTGTGTTATTCACTCGTAAATTCTCCGATTGATGTTTTTGCTTGAACGAAATTGTATCAAACAATAAAACAATGAAATCAAATAATAAGACACATAAATTTAACGTGGTTCAATCTCACCTCTGAGATCTACGTCCACACAAACTACTCTTTTATTATTTGAATCGTAAAATACCAAACTCTTGATACAATTCGATTCCCCCACTACTAACTCTAGTAGTGCTCCCCAACACTTAACCCTAAGTGTTGCTACTCTCCTATAATATAAGAATTACAGAAAGAAAGATTCCTCAAAGACGTGCTTCTTATTCAAGCAAATAGAGGACAATTACAAACGTTGTTTAGTTTCCTAATCTGACTAGAACTTTGTGCTATACACTGTGCCTTAGGAAACTGTTTTCAGCTCTTAATATCTCCGATTTTTTCTCTCTGAAAACGTGAGCTATAAAACTGAGTTGCAATCCCTTATATATCTTGGTGAACTGAATAAAAATCCTTCTCCAAGATATATTATCTTTTGAACAATTTTTATTCCTAAAATAAAGGGACAAAATTCTTTTCCTATTCAAAAACCAATTTTATCTTTCATAAAAAAACTGATTTTCCTTTTCCTAATAGGATAAGGATTTCTCCATATCTTATATTAACTAGATCAACTCTTAAATCAGTTTTTTTATTAAAAAAACTTTATCATATTGAACGTTTTATGATTTTTACCGAAAAAAACTTTTATCTTTTATATACAAAACGTTTTATCAAAATCAGTTTTTATAAAATCCTTTTTTATTTTTAAACTAAACTTCCTTTTTATATAGATATATAAAATTAACATAATTATTTATTTCCTTAACTCTAAGAAAATAATAATTATCCTAATTTTATATTTCTATACTTGGCACATAATATATCATCTAGTTCTAGCATATTACATTTTGCATATAGTAACTAAACTTGGAATTCAATATAAACTTGGACTTCAATCTTGATTCTTCACTTCTTCAAAGTCTTCATTTATTTATTCCTTTCTCAACCATCTGTCACAAACTTTCATACTATAACATATTATATTATTTTTCATCATCAAAACTTAACATGCACATGCACAACAACACATCAGAATGTTGCAATTAAATTCAAGATCACTGCCCCCAAGATGTATTTTGTAAGGCCCAATGTTTGTGTTATACAACCTTGGGACTCATGTGTCGTAAGCATTACTCGACAACGTCTACGAAAATATCCTCCAGATATGAAATCCAAGGATAAATTTCTTATTCAAAGCACAATAGTTTCTCCAAGTTGTAAAGTTGCTGATCTTTAAAACGAAACTTTTAACAAGGAATCGGGAAGAACGATCGAGGAATGCATACTCACAGTGGTGTATGTTTTCCCGAACTCGAACTCGAACTCGGCTCCAGATAATTATGCATCAGCTAATAATCCTGGAGGAGTCCAATATAGTCAGGCTTTGCAGCGCACGAAAGACGAAAGAAATTCAGCCACTCAACAAATTACGTAGCAACTCCAGAAGGAATTGAATTCGGCTTTGCAGCGCGTGAACGAATTAACACGTATTCAACAGGAGCAACAACTCCAAGAGGAATGTAGAATATGCAACTGCAAGAGACCCAAACATCACAGCTTTATCACACGTATTTTTCTATGCGGAAGTTAGTTCCTTCTATAAACAACTAATACACTTTCCTAATGATATTACTAGAGTTATGATACGTTAGTTTTCTATTATGTTCAATATCAAAGTTTCCTAGTACAATACTAACAGAAAATATATAATTTTTTTTATCCATATGAGCCACGAAGGCGGTATAAAGTACAAAGAAGGGGAAGGGGGATTCGAACCTGTGACTTATTGTTCACAACACCTCAATCTTAACCACTAGGCCAAAACATCCTTGGTACTAACAGAAGATATATGCTTAATATACAAGAATCATCACATAAATGTATAATATTCTAATACTATTACTTGCCCAACTGTTTAACTCTGATTTGGTACCAACTTATTGTTGGAGTCTCCAAAGAACTCCAATAATTAGACGCCAATCAAAACTCGTGTTCATCCTAGCAATGCAACCACACTACCTCGCATTCTCTAGAATCGCATATATAATGCCTCAATGGCTCTAGACACCAGAAAAGTTTAACCCAAACTTGATGGGATCATGCCATAAGAAATTGATTTACAATGGGACTTTTACTTAATTAGCTCGTAAGCTACCCTTACCCTCTCCCACCCCGACAAATTCCTCACTCTGACTTCTCATTATTAACTATCCTGATACACTACTACCACACCAACCATCACCAAACTAATACACCATTCTCAAACACTAACATAATAATACATGAATTCAATTGTAATTTGCCAAACAAATTCTTGAATAAATTAATTATTGCGCATGCATGCAAGTAAATTGTTGAATAAAATTCTCAAATTTGAGTGGTTTATTATATAATGGGACGTCTAATTAAGACATAAACAATCATTAAAAGTAGCAAGATGACAACTGGCCGATCAGATTGATCTTCAAAATTAGTAATATCGACGTAGAAATCGTTAATCAGTAGGCAAAGAATGACTCGAAGGAATGCGTGTTCTCCCATCCTTGAAACTTGAAAGGGAACATGAGTTTCCATGCTAGAATTAGAAAAGGTGAATCTTTCAAAAACAGAAAATAGTAATATAGTATATACGTACCTAACCTAGGAATGTTCCTTTTTTGGGTGGTGTTGGCTTAGTAAATTAAGCTCATATATACAGCACTTCACTAAACCATGTGCTATACAAAACCATGTGATCAGCGAATGTAAATCTAGGTGCCACAACTCTCCTTTTTGAATACTTAATAATCCAGTTTCTATTTCCTCGTCAAATTAGACAATACTAGTAGTAGATAAATTCAAGATAAAAGTTCCGGCCAGGCGACCACACAATAGCTTTTCACCAAAAATAAAATAAGATTGCTTAAACAAGTCAACCGTCAAAAATTGTAAAAAAAACTTAGCCAAGTCATAGCCCATTGAGTCATCAGTCATTATATGATGCACCTAATATGATAAAGAAAGTAAGACAACTCCCACTAGCTAGCCTGAATTAAATCGTTAAGGGCCCGTTCGGTATTAATGTGGTTTTCTGTTTTTTGATTTTTTGATTTTCAAAGTCATATGATATATGTCCTATAATGAATAAAAAATTAGTCAAATTTATTAGGAGCATGATGATTTTGAAAACTGACAACTAAAAAGTGAAAACCACTTTTTCTGGTTTCCTGTTTTTGGTTTTTAGTTTTCAAAAAAAACTGAAAACAAAAAACGATAACGAACGGGCCCTAATATTTTAAGTATGTTTAACTTGTTCTTTTTAGAATACATAATGTCAATAGGCATACTATATGCAACAAAGATAAACAATTTTTTCCCTTTCCTTAGATACTTTAGGAGCTACTCGTATATTTTAGAGAAGGGCTTCCTAATTCTCTCAAATCCTTGTACCATAAAAAAAAAAAAACTATTAAAACCTTTAATGATTTCAATTAAAATGCAATAATTATCTTCTCTTCAAGTAGTTGATCTAAACCCAAGTGCTGCCTAGTTCATAACATCCACAAATAAAATGAAACCATATCAACTAATGCTTGAAAGGCGGACGAAATATGACGAATTGCATGCATTACCACGTCTTTTGATTTAAAAAATAGATTTGTAAATTGGCATTCAACATCTAGGACTTTGAAGCTGAGGACTGAGGTAGTAGAGTAGTGGTATCGCTTCTCATCTCATATTCCTGAGGTGTAAGGATCAAACCTCATAGAACTCTCAAATAAGCCCCTTCATCTTATGAAAGAAAACGGAAGTGGAATTAGAGCTGGTAAAATATTACCCAACCCGCCAACCCGACCCGAACCCAACCTATTAATAATGGGTTGGGTCGAAATTTTCAACCCGTTTAACTAAATGGGTCGACCTGATCCAACCCGTTTAATTAAATGGATTGGGTCAGGTTGAAAATCTCGACCTGATTTCAACCCGTATAATCCATTTATGGAAACAACATAAAAACCCTAACTAATTTTGACAGCTAAAAAAATTTGGCCTAGCTCATATAGAAAGTTAAAAAGTAAAAATTCTCACTCATTACAGTTAATGTTGAACAATTGATTATGGAGTTGTAATGGTGTTGATTTTGAACAACAGTTGGGTTGATTTTGAACAATATCTAGCATATGGTTATGTAATGGCTTAGTACTAAGTTTTTGCCTACTGTTGCTTTGTAACATACTCTTTGTTGTTTTAATTTTTTTGCTGGAAAAAACACGAAAAAAAATTAAATAGGTCGACCTAAAGGTTGACTGACCCGTTTATCATAAGGTTGGGTTGGGTTGTAATTTTCAACCCGTTTAAGTTAATAGGTCGGGTTAGGTCATTCTCAACCCATCAACCCGTCAACCCAACCTGATCTTGACCCAACCTAACCCATTGCCAGCCCTAAGTAGAATCCAGTAGATAGCAATATGGGCCATTTGTCCACGAGACGAGAAGACAGGACCAAAATTTTGATGGAAAAACCAAACCGAATTTATGAGAGAGAGAGATAGAGGCAGGCAAGGGAGGAAATAGGACGTGTAGAGAAAGAATTAGAGTACAATAGAGATGGAGGAGTTAGAAAGAATTCAAAGACGAATCCTGGAAAGAATAGCGCACCTTGAGGCTGAGCTTCAACTTTCATCTGACGACGCCGCCAACGACGCCACCACCAGCGACGCAACCGCTGAGCGTCTCTCCGCCGTATTGCGCGTCAATGGTGTTAAAGACTTCAGCTTCAAGGTTGTCCCTTTCGATTACTACGAGCGTTCTCTTGAAGTTAGACGACATCTCCTCTCTGCTCCTTCTATTCATCATCTTTGTAAAAGCATTGTTCTGGTACCTTCTTCTTTCTTTCTATTAATTGATGCTTCACTTTCTCTGACATCTTTCAATTGTTTCGGCCCCAATTTTGCAATCACGATTATACACAATATACTCTATATACTATGGTGAATTCGTGATTCCTTGGTTTTCGTTTTATCAATCTTAACATTTCAATATGAGTTTATTGGTGAGAGTGATCTTGATTATGGTTTCCAAGGGATTCGACAATTTTTTTTTTTTTTTTTTTTTTGGTGAAATAAGGAACAGTCTCACATAGAACCCAACATAATGTTAAAGTTATTACAATCCGAGATGTACGCATTCATGTAAAAATTAGGAGGGAAAGGGAATATCCTAGTTACATTCATGCAATCATCTAGTCTTCTTGCCTCCTTGGTAAGCTGGTCCGCAAGTTGATTATTCACCCTTGACACATGGATGATCCTAAGGGGATTCGACATTGCCACTTTATGTATACCGCTCCTGAACCACCAAGGTTGCCTTAATTTTGATGTTTTTCCTTGTGATGTTGTTGCATTTTCCTGAGATAATTATTGGAGAAATAGTGTTTTGTTGCACCGTTAAACGCAATAGTTACTAGGTAGCTTCGTAAAAATCAATAGCTGTATGTGCAGGAAGTCATTTTTCTGTCCATACTCTAGTCGGAGAATACTTGATAATGGCCTTTGAATAGGAAAGTTAGACCAAAAGTCACCTTCCTTAATAGGTTGAGAAAGAACTTGGTTGCACTCACGGTTGAGTGAGCTTGCCTCCCCTTGCAGTACTCAGACTGAGGTCGAACCAAGCTTGAACTCGTTTAGCTTCCTAGTTTCAAGCCTGTCTGAACTTGCAAATCGAGCCAAACTTGAGTTTATTTCAAACTTGAACAACTGGCTGTAGCTAATCAATTGCTACTTCATTTCATAAAACTCCTACTAATGTGTTTTTTTTTTTGTTTGCAAATATCCGGATGTTCCATAAGCATTTTGTGAACTTTGTACTGTCATTCAAGTATGTGAAGCTCAAGTCGTTATCAAGTTCAAGATCCATTAGTGTTCACTCGAGGTTGAATTGTGGTCTAGCTTTAATGGATATCAACTCCAGTAGCTCATGAGCTAGCTCGATTATTTTCATTCATAGTGGCAAAATGTGCAAACATTGTCTCATGGCCAATTATGTACATTACGTCCTTGGTTTTATATTATGTGGCCTATTTGCCAAATTTGTATGTTTTTCGATATATAAGTCATTTTGTAATACAAGTATATCATTAATTGTTGCCGCTTTTTGTCCCTTATAGTATGCTCCATGTGGGTTGGACAATTTTATTAATTGGTTGAGTGAATTTGGTGAAATTTGGATCAAGTGAAATGGTGGGATCACATGTTTTTTATGTGAGAGTTAAGTAATAGGACCCAATCCCAATAAAAAGAATGGAGCTTGGAGACATCCCAGAAAGATCAATGGTGCATACTATATGGGAGTATGGGACGGAGGGAGTACTTTATAATATCAATGTTATATTGTAGGTTATATTATCTATAAAACTTCATGTCATATTTCATTACCAATGTAGTGTTAACTAAAGTGTATTAGGTTTTTTTTATTCCTTCTGTTTTCTTCCAAAGCTGTACACCCCAAAGAAAACCTGTTGAGAATGCTTGGGTTGGGGGGGGGGACTGTTCTTGTACCTATTTTGCTTTACAATTCAAGAGCTTGCTATTGTAGTGAATGAGTCATACTTTTGGCAAAAGATACCTTTCCTGATAATAATATTGATGCGTTCACCTATCCTAATGGCTGATGGCTATTGGTGATTCTCCAAAACTCAGTAGCTTCTTGCTTTCTGGATCCTGAATTTGACCACACTGCTCTCTTTGCCTATGTATTTTGTAAGAGCAAAAATGCTACCACCTCATATGTTTCAAGATGCTCGTCATTTTTTTTGTAGTACCCTGTCTCTCGATATGTGGAGTGAAAATTGAGTTAACTGTATTACCAACATACTCCATACTTGCCTTTTCATTAACTCTTCATACACCATAGGGGGGGCTAGGGCTCTCTCCAACAATAGAAAATGAGATTCTTTACTGTACAAGACCTTATTGCTATGGACAAATTCATTACTTCTACTTTCAGTTACCTATTCTCTGCTCTATCAGAATACAATTGAGAAACTGGTTTGCTTCCCCTTTTTGCTTGATTGCCCCAAGCCAATGATTACCAATGCGGCAACGGTTGGACGAGCATATTTATTAGCACAGTGGCTTCTTGTTTGATCTTTGATAATAATCTTATTGATTTGGTGAGAATTTTCAAAATGCTTCTAAGATGCGAAAAATATCCAAGCCATGAGCAGCATGGCTTTGATCTAGCAGCTTCAAGAATCCAGAGAAACTTCAGTGTCTTGGGAAGGCAGGGATCAATGATTTGATAAATTCTCATTCTGTCTCTTTGAGGGTATCTGCGTTCTGTAATTGCTGTTTCTTTTCTTCTGTTTTTCCCTCTTTGGGAGTCTTTCTTTCTCTTTTAGTTCTTATCGCCTTCATGTGAATAACTAGTACCATGTTGCAACATGAATAGATATGCCAAAACAAAAAGAATTACTACCCAGCATGAATGTTGTCATGTTTAGGTTATATGACTTATATCTACTCAAGATTTGTAAAGACTAAAAGAGGCTGTTCTAAATAAAGTTCTACTACTAGTATCTTTACACCAAAATGCCAATACGAAAATTCAAGCATTATGATGAGTCAACTTGATAATATTAATACTGGGTTCATAGCTCGTCACACTAGTGAAGAGTCTGTTACATCAAGTTCATAGCCTTGTCATCTGCAATCTCGAGTTCACAACATTTCACTCCTTCCATCCTAAAATGTTTCTCTCCATTTTCTTTTATTGGTTTGGCATGTTCTAAAGTGTTAAACCATATTCCCTAATTTTTTTACAAATGTAAGGATTCCATTTTCCCTTAATATCAGGATATAGATTGTTATTAAACAGCAGTAGGCCACTGAAAATATTGAGAAAACCGAGAAATTAATTGGAATAGGACATATAGACATATGTGGAACATTCAAATAGAGAGGTGGAGAATGGGACAACATTTACTAAATATGAGAAGTAAAAATGAGAGTAATTCTTATTACTGCTCCTCAGCTCCTTAGAGGCATCCTTTTGACCTGAAGAGGTAGTGTCAGCTTCAGCCTCACACAATGTTCCTGGTGAGCTCTTTCAAAACTCATATACTGATGGCTACTCATTATAACGTTATGTCAGCCAGAAATATAGGCATTGGACGCCCACATAAGGGATAAATTTTAGCTACCAACACTCATCCTTTCTGTCCTGTAGAAGTCAACTATTTTGCTTAATATTTAAGGACACAACAAGAATTCACGGTCGAAATGATGATTTTAAGGTAATTCACGAGCTGCGGGTCTTCTTTCTGGTGCATGGTCTAATGAGCAACAAGAATGCTGTAGACACAATAAAGACTTAGGACAAGACTCACAAGAGTTATTACTAGCTCAGCACAAGCATCACACCTAGACATCACTCATTTTTGAGGGATTCCTAATCCGAAGTCCTGAAGTTCCTTGATTGATATGCACGGTCGCTCTAAATGAAATGTTTTCAGGATTTCAGCTTCTGTGTACATTTGATCGAGAATTCATGTACGGATAAGTTAACAACGGAGTACCGTCTTTGACCTTTGGAAAGTATGTAATGAACTAATTAAGATCTTGGCTATTCTTGCAATCCTGCCTTGCTTTTTTTGGGATATATTTGATGACTTTTAGCTAGCAGTGAGTTAGCAAGTTGGTGAACTTTTTTTCTGCAATTAATGGTTTTGCAGCTCATACTACCGGAGCTGTCAGATCTTTAACAATAGTTGTCATAATTATGTTTAGACTAAATTAACCTTTCTGCTATCCAACTTTCTTCTTTCTTTTGGTAAGTCTAAGTTCCAATTGCCCATCCTATAGATTATTCCTGGGGCTGGCTGGACCTGTTAGATTGATAGGGAAAGGTTAAGCTGAAGGCATGTTACTACACATATCACATGTTTAAATCGTGTATCCCCCCCTAAACAAAGAATGATTGAACTTTCTTCACCTGACCGATTATATAATTCTTTATGAAGTCCCAAATGACAATGTATCAAATAGAGGACAATGGGATATTCTCTGATTGGTCTGAGATTGAATTGTTGATAATAAAACAATCTCATTGTTACCTCATGCTCTAGCTTCATATAGCCGAATTTCTCTTATCCGGCAAAAGGTGACTGTTGGAAACAGCATCTTTGAAGTGGAATGTCACTTCAGACTTCAGGATGGAGTATGCTGTTGACATGTAAATCAGCAATTTGCCAATTCGATCCTGTCCAACTAAGTTACTCTACTGATGGAATACCTGTATGCATTTTTTTATCCACAGTTGGTTATTCTAATTTGCTTCTCTAGAGTTGGGGACTGCTTTTAATCTTGTTATAATGCATATTCTTAAAGAAAGATACCTATAATGTCAGCTTACGTTGAAGATTAAAAAAACCCTGCCTGTGAAGGTGTTGACACTTGGCAGTGCCAGATTTTGTCCATTGGGAGGAGGGTGGGGATGGATTTGGAGTTGAAGTACACTTCAGCTGCAATTATCTCTTATCTGAATTTTGACTTTTGCTCCAGGTGAATACTCAAGCACAGTCTCACGTAATTGATTGTAACAACCGCAATAATTCAAAGTTCTATGTTGTTGTTGTACAGGTTCTCATCTGTCTCTTGTCTTCATAAATTCTTTACAGCTTATGGGTATTGATTCCGGTGTATTCTTTTTTCCCAGTATACTGCAAGATTTAATGCAGAAATGGTCAAGAATTACCTATATTCACTCAATGAGGGCAAAGTGCCCAAAAAGAAATTTAACTGTGAGTGAAGTTTTTACCACTGTGGCACTGTGTAAATTATTTTATCTTGACTGTCAGTTATGAATGGGATATATTCTTCGGACACAGCTGATCCTACAGAAATTTATTTTCAGAAACTGTAGTTTGGATGTTTTCATATGTCCATATGGGCGATATCTAACTGAAAATTATAACTTTGTTATAAGCTGTTATCATGCTTGCATATTTATTACTCCTCTCCGTCCCGGAAAGATCTGGAACACTTGGTGGGACACGTAGTTTAAGGTGATAAGTTATAGTGTTGTTATCAAATGTTATTTTATTTAAAAAAGAAGATGTGATAGGAGTTGATGGAGTATTTTTTATTAGAGGAGAGAGAAAATTGGGTACCTTTTTTATTGATAAAAGGTAGATTGTGGGCCAATGATGTGTAAAAGAAATAATATATTAATAGTGGGACCATGTCAAGAATGGAAGTGTTCAAACTAATTTGGACAAACATAAAAGGAAAGTGTTCAAACTATTCCCGGGACGGAGGTAATAGTCATTATATTTCCAAATTAATTTGTTGTTCTTTTAAGTGTATCTATTTATGTCCTGAACTATTCTATCGCAAACCAAAAGGAAAATGTAGCAAGGGAACAAAGAGGACCATCAGTGTGTACCGACTACCCATTCTCTTACTCCTTTTTGTTTTATTTGCGAATTGTTTGCAGCAATTCATTAAATCTAAGAAGCTTTTAACCGTTGTGTGCCATTGCTTGTTATTTTGGTGAGCACAATTGAATTTTCATCCCTTTCATTTATTTCCCCTTTCTTTCACCCCTGTGAAGTTGATCAATTCAGTTTGAGTTACTTGCTTTTTGAAAAACTTTCTAGCTGTAATTGAGTAAATATATGTCAGGTCGTAGTTAAAATTAGCTCTCCTGTCTAGGATTTCTGTGGTATTCATGTCTGGCAGACTTTCAGTTCAATTTATATCTGTTCTATTCATCTGGTAGTAAGTTGTTTCGAATCAGAAGAATGTTGTTTTTTACTTCCTTGCTTCAGGAATGGCTGTCTCAGCTACTGAGATTTGTTAATCACTCTACCTCTGAATGATCCTTTCACTTTGCACGCTCAAGATCTGACTATTATTTGTTTGGCCAGTGAGGCTTGCTCCAGAGGAGTTATCAAACAACTTAACGGGATTTGGGCATAATGCTGTTACATGCATTGGCATGAAGACAGACATACCGGTAATTGAATTCTGTTCTCAACTTATCTACAAAGCCTATTTTAAAAAACATTCCCTTTAAATGGGATTTTTTGTGAAATTACCCCTTGTGGTGAATCAATCATGGTTATTTTAATTAAGTACATAAGGATTCAGTAGTTGTTCACGTGACGATGTCTATGAATCTTCTTTTAAATGCATATCAGTGGTTGTTAGGGATTATTATGTATGAGCTTTCTAAGCAAGATCTCTATCATTTCATAATATCGGTACTTGGCATTAGTTGAGAGGGATCAGATTCATGGTCTGTTTCTGATACTTGCATGTGGTTTGCTTTCTCCTGCTGCTAGTACCTGCAGCAGGTAACCCCATGAGCATTTGTTGTCTGGGCAAGCTATCTATTTTTGTTGTCCTGTTTGTGGCTGTCTGTCTCTATTATATAGGTAGATATTGTTGGGCCCTACCTCTGCCTTGCAATCCCATCAGATTGTCCTTGGACCTCACCACTTGGGATCCCTCAATGTGAGGTTTGGTGTTAGGGTCTTGATTGAAGTTTCGAGTGTTCAGAAGTCTTTATTCTGCTATAGTTTGGTCTATTTAACCCTTATATTTGTGAACTAGTAATTGGATGAAGCGTTCCAGCATGTCATGCCTTTGAAGTGTTTGTCTCTTGAAAGAAGTTTTGGTTTTTATCCCAGTATTGAATTCTGTGTATGCATGAACTACGGAGTAGTTTTAAGTTGCTAATTGTTCGTCAATGATTGTTACAACCCACGGACAAAAAATAGTAAAAAAAAATTGTAAAATGTCAGTAAATGAATCTAAGAAAATGCATGAATAAATGAATACTTCTAAATATCTAACCAAACAAATTGGGGAAAAGCTGTACAATGCAACAATGTCCAATTTCCGAAGGCACAATGCTTTGAACCTAAGGCAATTCTTCATTAACAATTGTAAAATATTACTTTTCTAGTGTGTCAAGACAAGCTCTTCTCTAAGTCAGTATCATACCCTTCAATTTTCTCATTGCAATGTGCATTACACTTAAGTAAGATCTGTTATTGGAGAAACCCTAATTTTAACTATTTGTGTACATATTTCGTGCTTGATTGATTTTGGTTGGAGAAAAAACTGCACTGATGTTTTCTTTCCCAGGTGATACTGGATGAAGCTATAGCGAAGCTTTCACCTGATTTCTTCTGGTTGGGAGGTGGAGAGGTCTATTTAAAGATGGGCATCCGAACATCTGAATTTATTCAATTTGTGAAGCCCTTTGTTTTCAGCTGCAGCACTGCTTGATTGCTCAATATCCAAGAAAACAGACGTTAATTTAGTGTTGCTATAACATTATCTCGGTCTGATGCGAGATATCTTAGCTATTTCGTACCTTATAACATGAACTGGAGAAAGAACCAGATTCTTGCATTGATTATATCTCACTATTTGACGACTACAATTTTGTTGGAGAAACAGGTCAGGTCCTTTTTCTTGGAAATCAGGTGATTGGACCATGATGTCTTTTGACAAGCTTTGCAAGGGGATTAATGTCCCATGATGTCTGATGTAGCTTAATTATGATATCAAATTTGTCAAAGATGGCAGGTTACCCGATTTGTCTTAAACGTGTTTTCTTTCCCGTATTTGTATGGGTCATGGTCTCTCTTAACATGTGTGGTTCAGAGTATTTAAACATATAGTTATCAATATATGCTACTTCTATGTGAATAATACACTGAATTCTTGACTTTTTATAGCTTGAGGCTTTGGCCCTGTTCTCTCCAACTTATTTTCGCCCGCTCGGTCCGGTTCAATCTGGTTCGGTTCGGTTCGGTTCGATTCCTAAATAATAATCATTCCTATTAATTAGTTATAATTTAATTCGATTCCGATTCAATCGGTTCGATTCGGTAGTTTTATGCCGAAGAGAACAGACCCTTTGCCATGTTGTTTTTGCCTTTATTTTCTATAGGAATATGTGCTAGATAGAATGTACTTCCTCTATTTAGTAGTATCATCTTACGAACATTGTTTTTTTGTTACAAAACGGAGATTTGTACCTATTTATGTTGAAAGGATGTACTCCTATTAATGACCTAGCACATCAATGGTAGCTCATTTAATCTTTACGAAGTCTTAATTAAGTATTTACAATCCTTTACAAGACCAAAAAAAGAAAGTTTAAGACAAATCTCATCATCACTTGAGTACTCGAAAAGTGACTAGTAAGTACTCACAAACTATTACTCTATACATCGCTTGAGCCGGTGACTAGTTTCATAGTGGATCAATTATTAGAACACTGAAAACCTACCACGATTTCTCGTGGAACCATTTTTAGAACACCAAGAAACATTTAAAATGAAAACAAATACTTCCTCTGTTTCTTTTTACTTGCAACCGTTTGACTTTCACGCTTGCCAATGCAGAACTTCAACCATCAATATCTTTAATTACCGATAATTAAAAATTATAAAAAGTAGATATTTGGAGAATACACATTGAGACGATTCTAACAAGATCCCACATGAATATGTTTTTCCTTAACTATAAATCACCAAAGATAAACTAAGCTAGAATTTGTAAATAAAGTGTAAAAAGTCAAATGTTGCAAAAGTAAAAAGAAAACGGAGGAAGATATATTTATGTAATGCTTTAATATGTTGCTTCTGCATCCATCTCTAATACATTTACAGATTTAGACTTGCAAGAGGGTGAGTCATTTCTTACGTGCATCTCATGCAACATCTAATTAACAACTTTTCCCTCTATAAAGTTACATTTCATTTCTATTTCTGCTTATATGTATTCTACTAGCAGGTAGTTTATACTTGCAGTTGCAGGGCAAAGCCATATAAAAGGCAGGTCAATATTACAAGTACAACCCTTCCTAAAGTGTTTGTTAGATGTCATAAATTTTTTATTGATTAAGGTCAAAGGTTAACGTTTAACACAATGATGATATATTGATACTAGTGTCTAGTACAATGATACTAATACATGGTAGAGTTTGCATGGCATGGCATATTAATCTTGTTGCAATTAGTTATCCTCTTTCGTGTCCACTTACCTTCCATAGTTCTTACCAAATTAATACTTTAACCTCCCAACAATAAAATTCTGAGTACATATTTGATATTTGTATGAAACACATGTTAAACATCCAAGTAATAAATGCACAGGCACAATGGTCGGCAATCACATGAAATAAAAGCAGATATGAACATTGATATCGTCCTGGCCCCTCCAGTTCTTTTTCTACAAGATTATTTTCGTAGACAAAAATCCATATGATAGAGATATGCTACGGCGCGAATTCATTTCTCAGTTGTGGGCATTTCCTGCATTTCCAATAGCACCATATCAACATTAATCAATCAATGCATTATTGATGATTATACATGCTTATTACTATTTGGAGTAATTTTTGCTTGTCCTTTCAACCCTTTTCTTCCTCCGTAATAACCTATTCATATTGTGAGAACACAAATTGCTAACAGCAAGTAGTAAGCCGCTCTAGTAATAGTACACATATGTATAGTACTAGGTAATCCCAAAATAATGCTCGAATTTTTAATGTTTTGATGAAAAAAAAGTAACATTAAGTTAAATTGTTTTATGAAATGGCCGATAATGCAAGCATAGTCAATGTCTAATACTCCCTCTCGTTCCATAATATAAGACGTGTTCCTCAATTTTTACGTAAATTAAGGTAATTGGACATGAAATGATAAACAACTTATGTTGTGGGGAAAAAAGCTAATTTTAGGAAAGAAAATGGAGCATAATAGGTTAAAAAAATTGATTGTAGACTAAAGGGTTGAATAAACAAAGAAAAAAAAACTATCTCCAATAATCAAAGAAATGATGGTGGCAAGGTTTTTCAGGCAAATTAAATCATGGAAAAATGTGGAACTGAAAAAGGAAACAAGCACGACATTATGGAACAACCAGAAAGGAAATAAACACTATATTATGGGACGAGAGGAAGTAACTAATAAGACCTATTAAATTTTTGCATTTAGGTATTTCAAAGAAAAAGATGCATTTAGGAGTGTGACTTCAAGAGGGAAGCCAACTAGTTTAGGAAAAGACTAGGGGAAAGGGAGCTAGCATTAGTGGCTTTTTGTTTTAACATAATGTATAGATGTGAATTCGACCCAACTATAAGATGATAATCCCGATACAAGTTTGTATGACAATCAATCATCGGTAATTTCACTTGCTCGATTTACCAACAAAAATCAAAGCAAGCTGCGTAAGCGTGGTGGACAAAATAAAGAATTAGATTTTTTTAGGTGAAGAAAATCAGCAACAACAAGAAACAGAAGCATTAAATGTTTTTCAAAATGAAGAATTTAGAGAAATAGAGAAGGGAATAGCACATAATATACTACCCCTTTTCCTATAGTCCGGAAACTTAAGATAAAAGGCTTAATTGCCAATAACATCGAGAAAATGTAAAGTTGAGCATATAGTGGACCAAAAAATAAGAAATCCAGACATTACTATAACTACAGCTAATATGAATTATTCCCCTAAAGAAAAAGAGGAATTTAAAAAACAGATTCAGGAACTATTAGATGCAGGGTGTAATTGAAAAATCACATAGCCCTTACGAAGTGCGGCTTTCTTAGTTCAAAATCATAGTGAACTAAAACGAGGTAAATCCCGTATAGTTTATAAGTATAAAAGACTAAATGATACTATAGTAGATGATGGGTATTGCATACCCAATAAAGACACTTTAATTAACTTAATTCAAGACAAGTCAATCTTTAGTAAGTTTGACTTAAAATTAGGATATAATCGGCTAAAACTAGCGGATGGCTTCAAGCCATGGATAGCTTTTATATGCAGCGAAGGACACTTTCAATGGAAAGTATTGTCCTTTGGATTAAAGAATGCACCAGCAGTCTTCCAAAGGTTTATGGATAATTTATTTGGAAAACTTAATTTTTGTTTAGTTTATATTGATGACATCTTGGTTGCTTCCAGGTCTTTGCGGGGAACACACCAAGCATCTAGTAGAAGTGTTCAAAATAATTGAACATAATGGTACATAGAGTAGCGAGAATCCAATATGGAATTATTTAAGAAAAATATCCAATTCTAGGATTATAAATAGGAAATGGTAAAATACGGTTACAAGACCATATAGCAAAAAAGATTTTACAATTTCCGGACAAAATGGAAGAAAAGAAACAACTTCAAGCCTTTTTAGGATTACTAACTTATGCTAGAAAATCTATACCCAATCTGTCAAAACTAGTAGGACCGTTATATGGCAAGATTTCAAAAAATGGACAGAAATATTTCAACAAAGAAGACATAACTTTAGTACGAGACTATAAAAGAAAGAGTTAAGAATCTAAAACCATTAGAATTACCCTTAACAACGGGACTATATCATAATAGAAACGAGATGGAAGTAAAGAAGGATGGGGAGCGAGTCCTCATCACAAAAGCATCTAAATATAGTAACAAGACAAGTAGAAAAATTAGCGGGATACGCCGGTGGAAATTTCAAAACAAGTACAAGCCGGTCATCCATAGACTATGAAATACAAGCAATAATTAATGCCTTAGAAAAATTTAAAATACACTTAGATAAAGAAATCACAGTTAGAACTGACTTGTGAAGCTATTGTAAAATTTATTAAAAACGAAAATAGCAAGAAGGTCAATAACAAGAGATGGATCAATTTCCAAGATCTAATATTAGGAAAAGGATATAAAATTGCCTTCGAACATATTAAAGGAAAACATAACAATTTAGTTGATTGTTTGTCACGTATAATTGACGATATTGCAAGAAGAATGGATAAACGAAAGGTAAATCCGAGTAGTTCTTCAAGCAGTTCTTCAAAGAGACAGGTAAATTCTATTAAATAATTTACTTTTGGGAAAGATAAGTCATACAGCATGAGTCCCAGTAAGGGTTTCAAGCCCCTGAAAGGTATGAATTTAGACCAAACACAACAGGTTATATGTGATAACCTATGGACTATGTCCACTTCCCAGCACAAACTTTTAGTTTTAAACTGTTTAGTTTATTATTTTAACAAAATTCTTGAAAAACCTCTTTCAAAGAATTTCTCTTATTACACAGTTATACATGGTCGATTGCTAGCCGTGTATCGATCATGATCTCAAGTTCTTGAAGTTATTAAAGGCTTCAAGGCACCTATTTACAGAGGCTTTCATAATTTTGGAGAAGCAATGAATTTTGCCAAATCCAGCTTAGGCCCAAATTTTTACGTCCAAGCAGTAGGTGATGTTATATCATCTTCAGGTTTTAATCGGATAAAAATGGAGGAATTCCATCCCCTCCATGAACAGCTCAGAGCTACGTCTCTGAATCATTCCAGTAGCGGAGGATCTCAACCTCCAACGTTTTTTACAAAAACTAACCAGTTCTAGCCCTAACCAGGCGATGAACGAACAATTTTTTCTACAGGAAAAAATAATTGCAGATCTTAAAGGAGAATGCTTATATCAAAAGCATACTATTGAGCTAATTAGCACTAGAAACCAATAGCTCCTTACAAAAAACCAAAGACTAAACCAAGAACTAGCCAAACTCACAAATCAAAACCTAGATTTCAAAACAGAACTAGCCTCTTATCAAACATCTTTTAGACACAGAAACGAAAAACCCCTCCAAAATAGACCGTTTCATTACTTACAACCAAGATTAAAATTAATGACTAGAGAAACCTTAAAGCCATTAGCAGACCAACCAGGAGGAGATCATGTGATAGAAACTATAAAAGAAAAATGTGAAGAGTCCTTCATCCAAAAGCTAATTAGATTACAGCAAAAATTGGTTCAAATTAGTTTCAACGAACCAATTGAAGGAAGACAAGTTTTAGGAGTACAAGTACTTCAAGATATACATACCATTTTAAACATGGACATAACTCAATCAGATATTATTTACACAGGTCTTTTAAAAGCCAATATAAGGCTTTACGAGACTAACCTTACAATAAGAGAAATCATAGAATTTATGGAACATGGCATGGTTGATAGCCTGTTTTATAAAACTAAAGAACAGATACCGGAAGACATCGGTGAAAGGTTAACATATTGCGTAAACCACAGCATGAGACCGGGAACAAATGTCATACAGATAGTAAGCACTCTTCCTAAAATCACAGGATTTGAATGGAACCAGCTTATCAGCAGATATACATTAACCCATTAATGTATATTGGATCTTCACCAATACAAAACTTCCAGTACATTACCAACCCAGCTCTATACAAGTTCTTAATGTTTCAAGAACCATCCAGGGTAACAACATGGTTAAACTGCAACCTACTTACAGAAGGCCGCTTCTTCAAAATTTGGGGTCCAATGGATGTCAAGTTAAACGTTCCTCCATGTGGAATACCATTATTAGAAGAAGAAGGCTGTGCAAAACCAATAGATAGTGAAGATAATAATAATGATAACATCAACATAGATCTACAATGTCGTGATCCGTACGACTAAACACAGCAGAAGCAACAGAAGAAACAAAGGACATAGATTACAACACAGTTTTCTAAAAGAAGTCGCCCTACTTTTGTTTTTACTGTAAATAGAAGGATGAGTCATCCTTTTCTCCTTTCCTTTATGCTTTGTTTTAGGTCAATTATCGTACCATCGTCGGCCATTTTACTTTACTTTTAATCAGGAACGTTGCTTTTTGAGCAACGGCTCGATGATAATCTGCTTTTTATTACGTACAAAGCAGATACCCCTAGTTTTATTACAAAAAGACCTCTTCTGCATCACTTGTAAGAAGAAGCGAAGACGTAAGAATACAACCATTGTAAACACAACCATCTTATAATATGCAATCTTTTTAAGCTTTTCCTCTTATAGCTGAGTAAAGTCCAAACTTATCTTCCTCAAAAAAAATGTAAAGATCCGAATTGGTTTCGCTTATTCTTTCTTTTTCTTCTTTAGCTACTGCTATCTTGATCCTAATTTTTCGTAATTCTTTTGATGCTTCTTCGAAATTAGCTAGACTGAATTTGTTTTCTTCTTCTAAATCTTCATTGAGGTCGGGTTTATTTTCAAATTCTCCAAATCTTACTGAGTCTCTACCCTGTTGATCTTTATACATATAGCTATTTGGGGTACTAAGGTATTAATCTTGGGTTTAAATAGTTCTGAGAGTTTCCATTCCTCTCCTGCTAATATTTCTTTGTCTATAATTTTTGGTTCAATCACTTTTATACCTTTTGACATAATTGCTTTAATTACTTTTTCTGTTTGTAATTTGTAATTCGTGAATGTTGATTTACTAAGTTTGGCTATGGTTCCTATAGTTACTGATAGATTATCTCCTTTGTAACCTTCAAAACCTCAGGTTTTTATAACGACGCTTAGATTTTTAACATCATTAACTGATTTTAACAAGTTTGGGGGTACAATAAAATAGTCCTCTATTGGAAGATAATTAATCTACTTCCATACCCGACATTATGGCTTTTTCCGGATCATTAGTCCAACTATTGTCAACTAATAGTAATAGGACTTTGGTACTTGTTTCTAATCCGATTAAACCTTTGACTCCTATGATAATTAGTCCAAGGTGACAATACTGATGTCCATTACTTAAATGTTTAACGGTTTGTGGGGAAACTAAATCTATTTTTTCCGATCCATTGATTACACTAAGTACATCTTCTCTCGTATGTTCTAAAAACTTTAGTGGAATTATCCATATTCTTTCCCATTTACTTTGTTTATACAAAGTTTTTGGTTCTAGGAGTTGTGCTATATTATTTCTAAAATTCTCTAAACTTTGTTCTATATCAACTAATTCTTCTAATTGCACTATTGATTCTTTCTTTTCTAGCAACTTGGCTAAAGGGTTTAGAGTTCTATTAGTACTTATTTCCTCATTAGTACGTGAGGTACTAAAAGTTCTGCTTATGGCTTGAAATCTACTCATTTCTCCTTGTTTTTTAACTGGTTTTGGTACAAAATACTTATATTCGAGTAATAGGCTTTGTCTTTTTTATTATATCGTCCGGTGAGACACTTAAATTTTTAAAAGCCTTGATTAAACTGTCTTCTTCGACAATGAAATATGTCCTTTAATTTCCCTAATTTGGTCTTTAAGTTCTACTATTTGTTGTGCTTGTTCTAGCACAAGTTCTACTAAGATATTCAAGTATGATACTTGAATTTGATCTGTTTTGGCTTGGGGCCAATAGGTCTGATAGTTTGATGGTATAGCTATTAATTTTTTGGCTTTTTCAACCGCTTCTGAATACTTACTAAAATTATACCTATCTGTCGTTAACTTAAGATAATCTTTTTTTACTTCGTGAAGTAGGGACTCAACCTGTTCTATTTTTTCCGAAGTCTGTTGTAATAATTTTTTAGTTTCTACTTCTATTACCTTAGGCTTGTTTTGTTGTAAATTAAGACTAATATTATGTATCTCTTCTCGTGTAGGAATTTTCTCTATATTAGATTTAATATCCTTACTAAGGCTGTTGATCTGGGATTTTAAGAAATCTTCGTTCGTACTAATTTCTTTAACTATCCTTCTGTTCTCGAGTAAGGCTTTAGTTAATTTTTCTAATATGCTATGATTATTATGTTGTTCTAAACTATCTGCTAGACTAATAATTAAGTCTGTTATAGTATTTAGGAGAGACTGTTCGCTATGTAGTTTATGCTTAAACGTATTATTGAACCGACACACAAATTTAGCTTTGTCTAATGACATGATATTTCTATCTTTGAAATTGTAAGCAAGATCTAAATAGGCAATCGTTTTAGAATTTTCTTCAATGTTTTGAAAACCTTATAGCCTTTCAAATCTTTCCTTATCTCCTTGTCCTAAATATAATCAAACGTTAAAAATGAGTAATTAGAAAATATAACCTCAGATTTTGTTTAAGGAAACCTTACATGTGGGAAGAACCTACTGCATGGAACTGTTCTGACGAGTTACTATTCCCTTCACTCTATAACAGCACTCAGAGGCCTCGTATTCTTCTTCCAGATGTAGTTTCTAAAAAGTTGATCTAAGATTAAGATTCAAAAACCGGCTCTGATACCAGTAAAATTGGCTTGGCTCGCACAAAACCAATTCGGATCTTTACACTTTTTTTTTCAGGAAGATAAGTTTGGACTTTACTCATCTATAAGAGGAAAAGCTTAAAAAGATTGCATATTATAAGATGGTTGTGTTTACAATGGTTGTATTCTTACTACTTCGCTCCTGCTTACAACTGATGCAGAAGAGGTCTTTTTATAATAAAACTAGGGGTATCTGCTTCGTAAAAAGCAAAGTGTCATCTAGCCGATGCTCAAAAAGCAACGTTCCCGATTAAAAGTAAAGTAAAATGGCCGACAATGGTACAATAATTGGCCTAAAACAAAGCATAAAAGAAAGGAGAGAAGGATGACTCATCCTTCTATTTACAGTACAATAAAAACAAAAGTATGGCGGCTTCTTTTAGAAAACTGTGCTGTAATCTATGTCTTTTGTTTCTTCTGTTGCTTCTGCTGTGTTTAGTCGTACGGATCACGACCTTGTAGATCTATGCTGATGTTATCATTATCATTATCTTCACTATCTATTGGTTCTGCACAGTCTTCTTCTTCTAATAATGGTATTCCATATGGAGGAACGTTTAACTTGACATCCATTGGACCCCAAATTTTGAAGAAGCGGCCTTATGTAAGTAGGTTGTAGTTTAACCATGTTGTTACCCTGGGTGGTTCTTGAAACATTAAGAACTTGTATAGAGCTGGGTTGGTAATGTACTGGAAGTTTTGTATTGGTGAAGATCCAATATACATTAATGGGTTAATGTATATCTGCTGATAAGCTGGTTCCTCTTCAAATCCTGTGATTTTAGGAAGAGTGCTTACTATCTGTATGACACCTGTTCCCGGTCTCATGCTGTGGTTTACGCAATATGTTAACCTTTCACTGATGTCTTCTGGTATCTGCTCTTTAGTTTTATAAAACAGGCTATCAACCATGCCATGTTCCATAAATTCTATGATTGCTCTTCTTGTAAGGTTAGTCTCGTAAAGCCTTATATTGGCTTTTAAAAGACCTGTGTAAATAATACCTGATTGAGTTATGTCCATTTTTAAAATGGTTTGTATATCTTGAAGTACTTGTACTCCTAAAACTTGTCTTCCTTCAATTGCTTCGTTGAAACTAATTTGAACCAATTTTTGCTGTAATCTAATTAGCTTTTGGATGAAGCTCTCTTCACATTTTTATTTTATAGTTTCTATCAAATTATCTCCTCCTAGTTGGTCTGCTAATGGTTTTAGGGTTTCTCTAGTCATTAATTTTAATCTTGGTTTTAAGTAATGAAACGGTCTATTTTGGAGGTGTTTTTCGTTTCTGTGTCTAAAAGATGTTTGATAAGAGGCTAGTTCTGTTTTGAAATCTAGGTTTTGATTTGTGAGTTTGGCTAGTTCTTGGTTTAGTTTTATGTTTTCCGTAAGGAGCCGGTTGGTTTCTAGTGCTAATTAGCTCAATAGTATGCTTTTGATATAAGCATTCTCCTTTAAGATATGCAATTATTTTTTCCTGTAGAAAAATCTGTTAGTTCATCGCCTGGTTAGGGCTAGAACTGGTTAGTTTTTGTAAAAAAGCTGGAGGTTGAGATCCTCCGCTACTGGATGGATTCAGAGACGTAGCTCTGAGCTGTTCATGAAGAGGATGGAATTCCTCCATTTTTATCTGATTAAAACCTAAAGATGATATAACATTACCTACATACTTGGACGTAAAAATTTGGGCCTAAGCTGAATTTGGCAAAATTCATTGCTTCTCCAAAATTATGAAAGCCTCTGTAAATAGGTGCCTTGAAGCCTTTAATAACTTCAAGAACTTGAGACCATGATCGATACACGCCTGGCAATCGACCATGTATAACTGTGTAATAAGAGAAATTCTTTGAAAGAGGTTTTTCAAGAATTTTGTTAAAATAATAATCTAAACAGTTTAAAGCTAAAAGTTTGTGCTGGGAAGTGGACATAGTCCATAGGTTATCACATATAACCAGCTGTGTTTGGTCTAAATTCACACCTTTCAGGGGCTTGAAACCCTTACTGGGACTGATGATGTATAACTTATCTTTCCCAAAAGTAAATTCTTTAATAGAATTTACCTGTCTGTTTGAAGAACTGCTTGAAGAACTACTGGATTTACCTTTTTGTTTATCCATTCTTCTTGCAATATCTGTTAATTATACGTGACAAACAGTCAGCTAAATAGTTAGTTTTTTCCTTTAATGTGTTCGAAGGCTATTTTATATCCTTTTCCTAATATTAGATCTTGGAAGTTGATCCATCTCTTGCTATTGACCTTCTTGCAATTTTCGTTTTTAATAAATTTTACAATAGCTTCACAATCAGTTCTAACTGTGATTTCTCTATCTAAGTGTATTTTAAATTTTTCTAAGGCATTAATTACTGCTTGTATTTCATAGTCTATGGATGACAGTTTGTACTTGTTTTGAAATTTCCAGTGGGGTATCCTGCTAATTTTTCTACTGTCTTGCTACTATATTTTGATGGTTTTGTGATGAGGACTGCTTCCCATCCTTCTTTACTTCCATCTGTTTCTATTATGATATAGTCTGTTGTTAAGGGTAATTCTAATGGTTTTAGATTCTTAACTCTTTCTTTTATAGTCTGTACTAAATTTATGTCTTCTTTGTTGAAATATTTCTGTCCATTTTTTGAAATCTTGCCATATAACGGTCCTACTAGTTTTAACAGGTTGGGTATAAATTTTCTAGCATAATTTAGTAATCCTAAAAAGGCTTAGCTTGAAGCTGTTTCTTTTCTTCCATTTTGTCTGGAAATTCTAAAATCTTTTTTGCTATATGGTCTTGTAACTGTATTTTACCATTTCCTATTTCTAATCCTAGAAATTGGATATTTTTCTTAAATAACTCCATTTTGGATATTCTGCTACTACTATACCATTATGTTCAATTATTTTGAACACTTCTTCTAGATGCTTGGTGTGTCCCTGCAAAGACCTGGAAGCAACCAAGATGTCATCAATATAAACTAAACAAAAATTAAGTTTTCCAAATAAATTATCCATAAACCTTTAATTTAGAAGACTGCTGGTGCATTCTTTAATCCAAAGGACAATACTTTCCATTGGAAGTGTCTTTCGCTGCATATAAAAGTTGTCCATGGCTTGAAGCCAGCGGCTAGTTTTAGCTGATTATATCCTGATTTTAAGTCAAACTTATTAAAGATTGACTTGTCTTGAATTAAGTTAATTAATGTGTCTTTATTGGGTATGCAATACCCATCATCTACTATATATATCATTTAGTCTTTTATAGTTATAAACTATACGGGCTTTACCTCGTTCTAGTTCACTATGATTTTGAACTAAGAAAGCTGCACTTCTGTGAGGGCTATGTGATTTTTCAATAAACCCTGCATCTAATAGGTCCTGAATCTGTTTTTTAAATTCCTCTTTTTCTTTAGGGGAATAATTTATATTAGCTGTAGTTATAGTAATGTTTGGATTTCTTTTTTTTGGTCCACTATATGCTCAACTTTACATTTTCTGATGTTATTGGCAATTAAGCCTTTTATCTTAAATTTCTGGACTATAGGGTAAAGGGGTAGTTTATTATGTGCTATTCCCTTCTCTACTTCTCTAAATTCTTCGTTTTGGAAAACATTTAATGCTTCTATTTCTGATTGTTGCTGATTTTCTTCACCTAAAAAATCTAATTCTTTATTCTATCCACCACGCTTACGCAGCAGCTCTGATTTTTGGTGGTAGTAACAGGTTGGGATATTTGCTAATGGTAATACTATTTTGAGTGATTGTGATACTACCTTACTGATACTACCTTGCTGGTTTATCAAGATCATTTACACAAATTATTATGATAGGCGGTCTAATTTTAACATAAAATTAGACAAATTTAATCTTACATTCTCCTAACAAGCCCATTCCATCCCACTCTAATCCAACACTATCCTTAGACATCTCGCACCAATCTAATCATCCCTTCTCTTATCCATCCTTTGTTTCCCTTTAATTCTGACTACATTAGACAAATTTAAAAAAGAAGTCGACAACCATACTGAATGGATTAAACTAGTCACTAAATCGATTAAAGAATGTGAGGACTGAATGGATTAAATTGGTTATTGAATAGATTAAACTGGTCACTAAATAAATTAAACTAGTCACTGTATTCAGAATGAGATCCGTTTTCTTATTAGTATTGGGCTTGGGTCATGCCTGATTTTTAAATTAAAATTAGATGGTTTCTTACAAGACCAACAGGACCATTTAACTGAGTAAGTATGATTGCATCACAAAAATGTTTGTTAAATTAATCATACGCGGTGCAACCATACATACGCCATTCGGCGGAATTGTGATCCTGCGCGGAGCCTACGTTTTAACATTTTAGGTTATTCCTCCTATATATACTTAGGGGTCGTTTGGTTCAAGGTATGAAATGGAAAGGGAATGGAAACTGATAGAATATAAAATATATTAGAATTATATTTTGTATTTGGATATAGTTTATAGAATTAAACTTCTACTCTAGTTAGGTTTTCTAATATTGTTAGGATTACCTTTAGGTTGCAACCTATATATATTGAGATCAATGGATTCACTCCAATCAATGGAGTTTACACAATCTAAGATGGTATCAGAGTCAGGCCCACGGTCGGGACCGTTAATTTACTCTGGGCCAATTTAAAAAAAAAAGGGACCTCTCATGTGAGGGGGAGTGTTGAAGCTATGATGTATAGCGCACAACACATGAGAGTGTCCCACATTGATAAAAGAAGAGAGATGAATTCATTTTATATTGCAAAGGGGCTACTCCCCTTATTGCCAGCCATATGGTTTTAAGGTGGAACCTCCTTTGTCTTGTGAAGTGAACTATCTCTCCATGTGATGGGTGATAGGTGATGGGTGATGGGTGATGGGTGCTGAGAGGAATGGTAACAAAAAGCTTTGTTAGGTGTTTGGTTCAAGCCATGGAATGGAAATGAAATGGTAACCATTACGACCAAATAATGTATTGTGTTACCCAAACGTTTAAGGTAATTAACAAGGTTTTCTTTCTTGATAAAAAAAAAAAAGAAATGAAAAACATAGCAAGCCAGCTACCAAATTAGACTATATTGAATGTTATATGATTACATCATGGTAAAAAAAAGGGCCACAAGTGAGAATGATGAATATTGAATAACATGATATGTACTCGTAATCTAATTGTTAAGTTTCGTCCGTTAAAGGGAGAATGGTAGTTGAGCCTAACTGAAAAGGCAGTTAATAACAGATTACCTTCTCCTCCTTCACTCTTGCAATCAAGAGGCACCAAGGGCCATACTTGTCAAACATGGCCCTCCACTTCATCTAATTTTGTCTCTTCATTTATTCATAAAACCACTAATATAAATTCTTCAGCACAATATATTGCAGTACCTTTTTCACATATTGCTCTTTCAGGAACAAACAAACAAAAAAAGAATATGTAGTAAGTACAAAAAACCCAAAAAAAAAAGAGGACTTATGTGGTCTAGTGGATCCACTTAATAATATAACCTTTTTTCCTGTTACATATCTGATAATGAGACACTAAGAGAAATAATTTCCATATGTTTAAACGTACATTGTTTAATTAGAAATTAATCGTAGGAAATTTAGACTTAATGCTTGTTGTGAATGGGAGATTTGCGATGAGGCTTAACATAATCCATGACCACCGCATCTTCAATAGGCTCGCCTTCACTTGCATCAGTAGCCTCTTTGGTCTCTTCGTGTGACTTAGATTCTAGCATTGATCTTGGTTTATTCCCTTTTAAATCCTAGTACCAAAAAAACACATGATGTGAGCTGGTTAATATACATACTAGTGCATCTTCCTTTTACATTTAAGTTCTAAGGATTTTTGTTTTAAAGCATTGTTTTCACAAGCAATCTACCTGCACATTCATAGCTGCCCTTGTGCTTTTGTCCAACGTGACAAATGATGTGTCTTCTGAAAAGTTCATTCGTTAAGATTGAATTAGCTCGCATATATAAGATGACTTACTAATGAAAATGCATGCATGGAGCTTATTGCGAGGTAACAAATAGTTATACTTCTATATTGCAAATTATGAGCTTAACAGTGCAACATGCCCTCTATTACCATCGTTGGGGGAAGTTTGCATATGTTTATTGATGTAAGAATGTAGACACACATAGTTTGTTAAGGAGAAGTGTCCTACTAAGATTGGAACTTAATTGGTAATCCGACCCACTTTATTAGGCACTACCCCTTCAGAGCGGGGGAAGGGTAACCGAAAGCAATGATCAAAGTTCTCAAGGAACAAATATGCTAATAGTGGGCGATTAGAGTCACATGAGTAGTTGTTGTGAGAGAAATAGTAAAAGTACGTAGCTTATCAACGGGTTGCATGCAGATGTTAAATAATTAAATGGTGTCTAATTTCTAGGAATTCTTAATTAATACTAGCTCAACCTAAAATTAGGTGGCACATAGTCACAAAAGTTACGATACAAGTTTGACCAAGTTTCCTACAAAAGACTCCCAAAAGCTAGAAGAGATCACACTATGATCATACGGTGATAATTAATTCAGAACGGTTATATATATATGATTACATAGTGTTGTTTAATTGACATAAATAAGCATATAAAGTGGAACAAACATGTGGAATTATATGATCGACAAAAGCATAGGAAGTGATAGTTCATTGAAAATATTATTTTATGAAATGGGGGAAGTCACTTACCTAGTGAAACTTATCATGGGAATATCTACTTCTTGTAACTAAAAGAATTTAATACTTCCTAACGGGATATAAAGTTCATTGGTATGAGAAATTCTTATGAGGTTACACTTTATATGTTCAACCAAACGACCACTTATCCTTTAACTTGTTTAGGATAAAAAAAATATGTGCCCGTGTACCTAAAGATGTCTCTTTGGTGTCCTCAACGCTCGAAAAGCCCTTGATATATTCATGATGTAATAGTTTTGTTTGGTCTGCATCCTGCAACTATACATCATACAAGCTCAGCATGCATAACATTACAAGTGCAATTTGAGTACGTGGATGTTGCATGTAATTCAGGGAAATAATTTATGCTAGAATACAAGCAAATATATTATACCTTGCTATATGAGACGAGATCAAAAGTGTGCCTTGCATTGCATGCATGCGTTTGAAGTAATAAAAAGGTAGCCATAATAAGAGCAATTGTAGACATGATGAAAGATGGATGTATGATATATATATTTGTGCAATATAGAGTATAAGGGTAAATGAAGTGAGGGTTGTTAAACTTTCTTGAGAAATTGCTTAGTGTATGGCAATTGGAGTAGAAGGAGAGAGGCAAGTATCTGTACTAGTGAAGAACTTGGAGCTTGATCGTGGAGGGTATATAAAAGAAAAGACGAAACAGGGAAAGAAAAGAGAAAAAAGAGAAGAAAAGAAGAGGAGGTTCTTAATTGCGAGAACATGGAGGTGTTTGGCTGATAATGAACGTTGATATTGCCAATTCAATACTAAAAAGGACTGCCCTTGTCCCCCTTTCTCTCCAACACTCTCAACTATTGTGGGGGCTCATAGTATATCCCTACAAGGCTACAATTAGCTACTTCTCTATGTGACTTTTATGTCAAAACAGTAACCTAGCTACCATAAATTTTCATGTTGAGTGATTAAGTTTTTTCAAACACACATTTTTTTTTTTTTTATTAAGACAGTTAATTGGCTCAAGGACTAACTCTAAAAATAACTTGTAACACTAGCTCAGAGACAAAAGTGAAATTCACGAATTTATGGTTGGGATAAGGATTCGAATCTTATGCAAAACCCTAAAATTCGAGGTAGTGCTCTACTGAGCTGCCACCTCTTCTTCTTTTCATATACTCATATATAAACCACAAATTCCATTTTAAAGAAACATTATTATTGATCATTTTATTATATTTTGCATGGAAACAAAATATTGCAAACTTTTCTAATGCAAATATGGTTATATAATTCATCCGTCCTCAAATAATGTTGTATTTGACTTTCACAATCTTCAATACACTATTTTGATGTATTAGAATTATGACATAGATACACTAATTACATTATATGTCTATTAATAATTGTATGATTCATAATTCATATTAGTAAAATATGATTATTTAATGATTTAGTAATTAATAACTTATAATTACTAGCTAACTAATTTATTATCATCAATTAATAAATGTAACTTATACAATAATTAATGATAAATAGTAAATTAGTTCAAATAGTTTCAGTCAAGAATAAAATCCAATCAGGTGTAATTAGCTTCAATCAGATGCAACAAATTACAATCTGACCTAATAATTTTCAATCACGAGTCATGACTAATAAGGTCTATTCAGCTTAGGTCATATAAGTGTTAATAAATTCAGTTTAGCTCAAATAAGTTTCCTCAAATTCAGTTTAGTTCAAAATAGTTTCATAAGTTTAGATAAGCTCTAAAAAATTCAATTCAAGTTAGTTCAACGGCCTAATTCGTTTTGGATGTTCGATATCAAATCATATATGGATATTTACTTATTAAATTTTATCCAAATCATATTTGTTCAAGTGCCTTTTTGTTTCCATATATAAGTGAAATCACTATGATTGAATTTCCCACCAACATACTCCTCAAACAACCGAATAAGTTGATGATCAACAAATACTAGAATGTTATCCATGGCAATGGCTACATCTTGTCGAGCACCATGCATGTAAAGGGTATCACTTACATGCAAACTAGAAGAAAGATCGAAGCAATTGATCAAAGCTTTTCAGAATATGGTGTGGGGTTGAATCCTACAAAGCACATTATGAGGGTATTTCCCTTCAACCCTCAATCTAAGGGTGTGCCTTCATTATATTTCACCAAAACAATGTATATGCACAAAGTACTTTACTAAGTATATAAAACCATAGGGGAGATGTTGCCAATGTTGGTAATTTGGTATAACATAGCTAGAAACAGAGAGGATTGGGGACGGTTTGCCCATTTGTTACCCAAGTGGAACACCATTCTTTGTCCTGCTTTTCTAGGATTACTATGTAGGGTAGTATGTCTTGGTGTCTCCCCCATCTTTAATTCTTGTTTCAAAATCTTGAATTTCTTTCTTAAACCCTTAAATCTTATTTTCTTGCAGGATTTACTGAGCTAGCCTGCCTGTTAAAAGGTGGAACGGTAGAATTATGGTCCTTTTTTTTTGGGAATTTATGTCCACTAATAATAATAGTAATATTATGATAGTCTATGCACCAATATCTAGTTGGTCTTACTTACTGTTGATTAGCATGCTAGCCTCTCCACAAACCGAAATGTTACTGCATTTGCTGTGAATGACCTTCATGAGTGTGCCATCTTGAATTTTCATCTCCATTTTCCAATACATGCATGAATTGAATCTACATACATGATACATCATCCCAAGAAGGTACTGTTACTTGCATTAATCTAACTGGTCTACCTACATCTAGGGAATAATTAGATTTAACCTCAGTAAGACTAGAATTAGGACATATCAGTCAAGATTTCTCTTTTCTTCGGTTGCATATATTATAGTAATATGCGCACATCTCAACTGTAAACATGTGTTCAAACATGTGTTTTACTTGATAAATTAATAAATTTCAATTATTCTCCAATACTAACAGTTGGCACATACTTAAAAGTAGAAATGTGATATATTATATATACCACTCTTTTGCACCATTATCGATCACGTAATAAGCAATATAGTCAACTAAATTATTCGTAATTAGTACAACCCAAAAAGCAAAAAAACCCTAGCCTCTCTCTAAAGGTTCTCTCCCCCCAAACCCTAAACACAAAAACTCAGCTGCCTCCCCCCTCGGCTCGCCGGCGGCTGATCCTTACGCCTAAGGCAACCCCCCGTCGTCGTTTAGGTGTAGTTTGTCTTACGGTCTTCTAGTCCCCCCTCCCCTTCCCCCGCGTTTTTTCCCCCACCCTGCTCTCATCGCTCCCCTATTCCCCGCCCTGTTCGGTGGTTCGTGAGTGGACCATCTCCCCCTCCCCGGTGCGACGGAGTCCTCTTTCCCTTCCCCTGTGCGTACGTTCTCCACCCTTCCCCCACCCCTGTATTCCGTGCGCGCCTCCCCCTTCCCCTGTTCGACAAGTTTACCCCCTCCCCTCCCCTGTGTGTTAGTTGTCGTTTTGGTCGCTATCCCCCCCCCGTTCTTTGCCTCCATGTGGTTCCCGTAATCTGCAGGTTGTAGATGTTGGTTTCCTTGCTCCGATCGGGTAGCGACTGTGGCGGGGTTGTTTTTCCTTTAGCTTTTCTTCCCTTCCCGTGTTTCCCGGGTCATTTTCCCCTCCTTGTCTTGGTCGTCGTGTCTCTTTTCCCCCTTCCCCTGTTAGTGTCGTGGTTTCCTTCCCCTTCCCCCACCTGTCAAGCGTCGGTTTGTGTGGTGATTGTTCGTGTTCCTAGATTGTGTCGCTGTCGTTTGCTTGCATTGAAGGTTCCCGTCCCTGTTCCCCATCCTCATGTCGTGTCGGCACAGTCTCGTAGTTAGGTTTATGGTTGTTTTGGGCTTCCCCTCCTCCTCCCCCCCCCCTCCCCCCCAATTAATGTCGAGGCTTCCCTATCCCTTCCTTCCGATCGGCGTTGGGCTCCCCTTTCCCTTTCCCTTTCCCAAATGTTAGTGTTGGGCTTCCCTTTCCCTTCCCCCCGGTTGTTGGAGTTTCCCAATAGGTAAGTCGGGTTTTCTCTCAAAAAGTATGTTGAATCTCCAAATAAAAGGAGTGCGTTGTTTTCGGGTTGCTAGAGTTGTTCTCGATGGTTGGTTGTGGCCATCGAAAAGTATCAGTCAGTTAGGTCATGATTGGTGGCTCAAAGTAGTATCAGTTGCGTATGTCGGCTTTTTGGTTTATGTGCTGAGGGACAAGGTGACTCACGATGTTCGTGAGCCAGGACGAGGTGATTTTCGGTTTTCATGGTTGGGACTTGTATTTACTGATTTTGAAAACCGGATATGTGTTCGAGGGTTCAACTTGTTTGACTCTCTTTTTAGCTTGGCATTGATCTTCATGGTCTTTGCCTTGAAACCTTCAAATCTGCAGGCAGCACCCCAGTTGCTTCTGGGGGGTTACAACACCCCCACTCATCAGCGTTTCTCCTTCATCATGGAGAAACCTGACATACTCTCGCTAGAGAGTCGTGAGT
Organism: Beta lomatogona; assembly: GCA_947646795.1. NCBI lineage: Eukaryota > Viridiplantae > Streptophyta > Magnoliopsida > Caryophyllales > Amaranthaceae > Beta > Beta lomatogona. The sequence goes on along the minus strand of CANSNZ010000393.1, from coordinate 533,917 downwards.
CACAATGGAACGTGACTCCTCACATGGTTAGGAGCTCAGAATCCCAAGTGATGACAGATCGTTGGGATTGCTCATACGGCGAGATGCGACGCTCGCCGTCGGTTGTTCGTTGTCCAAATCGTGATCGTCAATCGCTTCTTCAACCAAATCCATCAGCCATCCGAGGCTTGAAGCCATCGACATCAGCAATGACCAGCGACGCGCCCCTTTCTACGCGCTTTTGTTTCGTTTTTATTTATTTCTATATTAGGTGGCATGTAAGAGCTCTTAAGGCTCCTTTAGGTTTATGTGTTTGTTTCATTTGGGTTATTAGTATTAGGATGTATTTCCTCTTTTAATTAATGTACGATTTCTCGTTGTCAAAAAAAAATAAAAAAGAAGCAATATAGTCATTATTTACAAAATAATTTCATGATATTTAAAAAATAAATATCATAATTTTTAATGAAAATCCATTCAAGATTATTAACTAACATGATATCAAGCATATTAATGTTGCTTGAGATATGAATGTAAACCATGGAGGACCTTCGACATTGAGGTAAGGTGTGTCATTACCTTAGTGAATTCTACCAATTTGTCTATTGAGCTCGTAATAAATAATATGTATTTTTTGATAATAACCACCTTATATATTACCTACTTTGAGAATAACCACCTTATATTTTTTTTTTTTTATTTTACCACCTTAACTTTACTAACTTCTTTAATTTTACCACTACTTAATGTTTTCCGTCTATTTCTCCGTCTAACGTGGCCCCACCTATTGATTTCCAACTAAAACTTCAATTAGGAGAGAGAAAATTCATATATTTACTTTGTAATTCAATCTACGATGAAATTTCAAAAATTACTTGGACATATCGAGGAAGGATAGAAAGGAAGAAAAGGGGGGGAATAAAATTTTAGACGAAAAGTGTTAAATGGTTGTGAAATTTAAAAAGTTAGTAAAGTTAAGATGGTAAAATACAAAAAAAAAAGAAGTATAAGGTGGTACTTTTCAAAATAAGTAAAACATAAGGTGGTTATTATCCAAAATCCAAATTATATTGACGAGAGATTCTGCACATCTAAGCTACCAGTTCTAATGAAAAAATTAACACACCCTAAAACTAAAACATTGGGGTGGTTGTTCATTGAAGGTAAATCCAATTTCCATGCACCAACAAACACATTTCACAAAAAAAAAAAAAAAAAAAAAAGTACTCCCAGAGAAAAAAAAAAAAAAAGGCAAAGATCCCATAGAATGGGCAAGGGGACATGGTGAAGATAAAGAGACAAGGGATATGGTCAAAACCGACTAGTTACTTCCTTGTAGGAATTTGGATCACATAGGCCAAGATTTCCATTGGCCACACACTTTATGTTAAGGGGCAGTAGGCCACGTTCCCTCCAAATTGCAGATAAGATTGAACACTGTAGAAATTGCTAGCGTACACTACCCGCCTAAGCGGATATTATTATTTTAGGCAGTATGTAGGAATTAGGATGGTGCCAAGTTGTACTTCTTAGGAAGGTTTTGAAGTTGAATCTGATTATGAATCTTATTATAAAAAAACTAATATGGACCTGGTGCACACTAACTTAGTGTGCACCTTATCCATCTCACGTGAGTTTTAATGATTACAACTTTCCGTTTTGCTGCGTTCGATCTTCCCCTATTTTCTCTCCGATAACTTCTCTCCTCTCCGATAACTTCACTCTCCCGATAGTGTATTTTTGAAACAATATAGTGTATTTTGAAATGATATAGTGTTCTTTAAAATGATATAGTGTATTTTAAAATGATAGTGTTTTGCTGAGTTTTTTGGCATGATAGTGTTGCATGTTATAGTGTATATTGACATGATATAGTGTATTTTGAAATGATATAGTGTATTTTGACATGATTGTGTTTTGCTGTGTTTTTTGACATGATAGTGTTGCATGATATAGTGTGTTTTGACATGATATAGTGTGTTTTGACATGTTATAGTGTAGTTTATTTGTATATTACACAAAATTATCATAATCGATCGTTATAGTGTTTGATATGATAGTGTATTTTGACTTGATATAGTGTGTTTTAAAATGATATAGTGTATGTTTGTTTTGAACAATTGTTTTTGTTAAAATTTTAGAGCGAGAGAATCTTATTGAAGAGAGAGAAAATCGAGCAGATTTTGGAAAGCGGGAGTGACTAGTTTGTAGTGGGGCACGTGTCTAGGCCTGGTCCACGCTATTTTTAATGTGAACCGGGTCCACGCATGACGGATTGATCTTATTATATATGGTGTCTGGAATTAGAAATTTCCTTATTTTTCCCCCTATTCTCTAGCATCTATTTATAAATACCAGACCAAAAAACTCTGAAATTTAAGGTTTAAATAGGGTTTCTTTTCCTTATCAAAAGAAAAATGTATATGATAGTAGATGTCATAGAGGAATTACCTTCATGTTTTAAATTACATACAACACTTTTTATTTTAAAAAGTTTCAAATTAGTTACAGCTCTTTTGTTTTAAAATTTTTACATTAGTGGTAATGTTAGTTAATCTCTCTTTTTATTATATGGGTTGCATCTCTCTCTGTCTCTCTTCATAAACACTTCTTAAAACTTGTGTGTCCCTTTCATATTGCAACTAATTAGATGAAGGAAGTACCAAGTAATTTTTGGTCTAACGGTAAATATTTCTATCTTACCACTTTAAGATCATGGGATCAAAAATTACTAGTGCCACTTTGGGAGATTTAATAATAGTGAAAGTATTGGCTCAGACGCTCTAACCCAACACTTTTGTCAAACAATCCATCACGCTCTTCTCACCAACAAACACTCTCCTCCGGTCCTCCTCCTCTCTTTCGCACCCATGTTGTCCCTCTCTCCCTGCTCCGATTGTCTCCCTACCAGCCACCGGAGTCCATCCTTACCCCAGCCATAACGATGCTGCCCTTTCCTGATGCACCACCACACACGACCTCCCTTGTTTTTCCCCTTCCGCGCACACACTCCTTAGCTTGTTGTTGTCCCCTCTCTCTCTCTCTCTCTCTCTCTCTCTCTCTCTCTCTTTCTTATGATCTCTCAGCAACCTACCTCCAGGGTCGTTTTCCCCTTCCCCCAGTGGCGGATCCAGGATTTTACGGATGGTGGGTCACTACGATGGTTTGAAAATGTAGTTTCGATTGCAGTCGCAAAAATGGTAGCGGATTCGAAACGAAGAAGTTGATGATAGACTGCATCGCAACTGCCATGTCGTGATTTTTATAATAATTTTTTTCAAGTGCTATTAAATTTTTATACTCTATTTCATGAAACAAGATCCTTTCTTAAATCTGTTCCAAAAAAGGAAATTCCTTTAGTTATTACTTTTTTGTTTTTTTTACTTGTAATATTTTTCATTTTAAAAAGTTGCATAATACTTGCAACATTGAATTTTTTGGCAATATATTATTTTCTCTTTCTTTCTCCTAATAGGTGGGAGCTAGGTCCTTTTTGTCACTTTTTATTTTCTTTTCTAAATTCTTGTGTCATACTTCAATATTGCAAATAAAAAGAAAAGCGGAGGAAGTCCATAAAAGATTTAAAAGATCTTAAACATTATATGAATCAAATATTTCATCCCTTTTGTTATCAAATAAAAAAAAAACAACGTCGACATTGCCATTCAATAACCTCTTATATAAAAAGCCTAGCACTTCCCACCAAAAAAAGTCAACTTTTAAAAGTAACTCTATTCTTATTTGATCTAATAAATAACAATTAACTTTTAAGAAGTTTACTACTAAATAAAGTACAGAAGAAGAAGAGCGGAAAAAAAAGAGTCAAAAGAAAGAATAAAAAGAAATGAACAAGAGAAATTACTAACCCAAACCCACGTAGTAGTCCCCATCCCCATCCATTTAACTTGCCCTTCTCTCTCTTTTCAAAAAAAATTTATCACTTTTTCTTATTTCTCTCTCTTTTGAGTTTCTAGTTCTCAAACTTCAAAATCATGGCTTTTTTTTCTGTTCTCTCATTTCCTCTTCTTCCAGTCAATCAACTATATGGCATTTGATCTGGGTTTTGCTCTTCTTCCTTGCGGTCGACATACCAGAAGCAAGAAACTCTGGGTTTTTTTTTCAAAAAAATAAATAAATAATAGAACTTCATTTTTTTTCTCATATAATGGTGGGTCACGTGACCCACCATGACTAACCGTGGCTCCGCCACTGCCTTCCCTGTTCTTATAACAAAATGAGGCCTCTATTATAAGTAGAAGTGTGACTTGGGAAAGAGGTATCAGTAATAGAAGAGAGAGAAAGTAGTATTCATTGTAATTGAGAAAAATATCAGATTTTTTTCTAGTTGGGCGTAACCTCAATAGTGGGCTCCTAGAAAATGTGGTCTTGTGCTGTAGATCTTTATTCACATGCCAAAATCTGGCCTTGCCTCCTTCCCTCGCTTGCTTCTAGTCGCGCCTGCCGTGAAGCCAACTGTTTGCTCGCTGGAGGAACCGCTGCCCAAAGCCGTCATCAGCGTCGCCTTCCTCTAAGCAGGTTTGATTTTGTTTTTTATTTGATTTTTTTTATTTCTAATGAATATATAGTTGAGATTAGATGTTGAATAGTTGATATTAAACATTAAATATCTAATATCAGATATTTAATTTTGTAGGCTAGATAATCAATTATTATGTAGGTAAGAAGGATATGAAATCAGATATTCAATTGCGTATGTCAAATAATAAAAAAGTGTGTCAGATAGTCAATTGTGTAGGTCAGATAATCTAAATACTACTTTTAAATATAAAACATCCGTTCTAAATATAAAATATCATCTAGATTTAACAGATGGATGTGTGGCGGCCGGCAGGTGGATGTGCGGCAGATGGATGTCGTGCACGACAGGTGGATATGGAGCGGGTAAGCTAACAAATCCACTACCTATTCACTACCCATGAGGGATGTGATGATGTGACTTTTGACTTTACACATACCCACTACCCACCAAAGTCATACCATACCTACTCGAACTAGGGAGGGCGTGGTGCGAAATCGCAAAATTATACCACATGTCATCCTCATTTTTTTTATTAGGAAAGATAATTGGTCCGAAGATCAATCCCTGCTAGGCTACTAGCCTACAAGCCTACAGGGCACACCAGCTCAGAGGTTGAGTACAAGGCTAAACAACCCAGAAGTAAATGTCCAACATATTGTTGGGATGAGGATTCGAACCCTGAGCAATGCCCTAGAATTCGGGGTGGTACTCCACTGAGGTACCACCTCATATTTTGAATTTTAGTTAGTATTTATTCTCTTTACATGATTTTTGTTATCTAATACTTTTATTTGCTGTAAATTTATACTTATATAATTCATTTATTCTTATTTTAACTTGTTATAAATTAATATAGTTGTGAATTAAACTTGAGTAACTTTAATTAGCTTATATTTCAAGGCTTTAAACTTAAACTTGTTAAAATTTATTTAAACCTATATGAACTTAACACAGTTTTCTTGAAGTATCTAAACTTTTTTTTCCCTAAAATAAGTGAATAAGATACAAAACTTCAAAAGCATACTACTCCCTCCGTCCCACAATATAGTACGTCATTTCCTCTTTGGGTGTCCCAAAATATAGTGCATGGTTTTATTTTTAGTCATAGATTCTGCCAAAAATACCCTCATTGGCTTTTTTTATTTACACTTTTGTCCTGGGTTCAGCATGTGGAGATGTACCCTATTAATGACTGTTAGTGGAATCTTGGCTGTGTTCACACGCCAGTTTCTCTCTCATTAAATCTCTCATTTACACAAACTTTCTCTCATTTACCAACTTGGTAACTGTTGTTTCTTTCTCTCTCCTCTACATCTCTGACATTTCCTCTCTTCTCTACTCTGTTCATACACATACCCTAAAATGTTCGGTCAATCTCTCTCTTCCAGTGTTTACATATTGAATTTCATTCAAGAAATTTGCGATTATGGTTACTTGGAAATTGTTTCGATCCACTTCTACTCATCTCATTATTTACTGTAAGTTCCCTATATAATGCATCTTTCTCTTCAAAAAAATTTGCATCTGTCCCCTCCTGATTCCAGATCTGAACAAATCTAAGTTCAATTTTTTCCGATGGAATTTGCTTGGAAGGTTCCACAGTTCAAATCAATTTGGTTTTTGATTTTTTTCGCTCAAAAAAATCATAAGTCCCCTATTCAATCCCTTGTCCTGATTTTGAAGATGAGTTTCGATTTTTCACATTCATCAAAAGATGATATTCCAAGTGATACTTACTCTTGTTCAGAAAATCCATACTGTGAACTGGGCAACGATTGTAAAGGTATTCACAGTTTTAGCCCTAATTCAAGAAAACTTCATGGTCAAATCCTATCTTCTAGATCTGAGAAGACTGAAGTTCTTGAGGATCATGATGATGGATCTGAAGAAAATAAAACAGCAAAAACTAGCTTCCCTATACTGCCCTTTCTCATGTTGTGCTAAGTAAACTCTTTGTGTTTTGTTGGTTAGATAAAACCACTTCTCATCTAACACTACAAAATCGTACATTGGGTAATATTTTTCTCATGGTTTGTGGTGTGTTTTCAATTAACAAATTCAATATCCATTGCAATCTTGTTGTTTTCTTTGCATCTTTTAATCGTGGATGAATAGCATTGGTATGTGGCCTAATTAACCCCCTTTTTATCATTCTGTGTATTGTACTCTTTGATACACTTAACATAGGTGAGAGGTCTCTAATGCATGATCTTTGTCCCATGGACAATTGTGTGATATCTGTGTTTGTTACCTGGATCCTCTTCCTTCCACTGAGATGTAATTTGGTTGCCATACTGAACCTGTTGAATGCTTCAGTGAACTTCTTTGTCGTGTTCCAAATGCTGCTCACACATCTCTTTGATAGGTTGAACTCAGTTGCCCCTACTGTGATGGAACCGTATTTGAGTTTCCCCCTCCTTGGACTTGTTAAGAAGCCAACAAAGGACTTGAAACTTATCCTCACTGCTGAGCCTGCGACGCTTGTGATGACCAGCTGCTAGTGGTCCCTGTGGTGGTTGGACAGTGCCATCTGGTTCCTCACTGCCCTCTTGTTGTTCAGTGCCTTGTGGTTGCTCATCACCATGAGCTTCAATGTTCAGATTAATTGCAAAGGCATCACCTTGCAAGTCCCCTCCAATATTCTGAGCAAATTCTTCATAGTCACTGTCATCATCATCAGGGGACCATGCATCATTCAAATTCCAGTCTGAAGCCATTGAAAATCAAAGGCAATGATGCAGCAAAGAACAAGTTTCTTTTTTTTTTTTTTGGTTGTGTTTAGTTTGTGTTTGGTGTAGCTTAATCACTTGAAAACCCCTGCTTTTATATTGAGAGGGTTAGAGTATGAACAGTCCTCTTTTTCGAATTAGGAGGGAAAAATTTTTCCTTCCAAATTTTCAGATTAGAGGCATAATCCGTGCGAACAACTAAAATTCTATTGGTGGTTAAAAACAAAAGAAGCTCTCTCATTGGTCAGTTTGTATAAACAAGGATTGTTGGATTATGCTCCAAAATTAGTCAAATAGTTTTCCTAATAGTTAGGATTAGTTGCTAATAATTAGTTAGTGGGTTAACAAGTAGTGGTCTAGATAATGGTCTAGTTAGTGGGATAGCAAGTAGTGGGCTACATAGTGGACATGTTATTAGTAATGCTTTGTATGCCTATTTAAAGGTTGTTTTGTTTATTCATTATGTGTGTATGAAAAATATATAAAAATGTAGTCTTTCTAATTTCTCCAAGTTTCTCTCTTTTTCTCCTCTAAAAATTCTACATGGTATCAGAGCATCAGGTTAGATCCTCAAAAAAATAGAGAGAAATGAAGAAGAGAAAGAAAAGAAATGAGAGAAAGAGAGATAAAAAAAGTTAGGAGAGAAAATTATAGAAAAAAAAAAATTGTGAGTGTGTGTGATCAAGCATGGCAAGTAATGGTTTTTATTTAGATGTGTGGATGGGTTCCCTTTTAGCCCATGAAATTGTTTCTGGTCACTATAAAAAAGAGGGAGAAAATATTTAGGGTGATGAGGCAACCTTCACAAGAAAATCAGATAATTGGCAATCTGATAATGGTGGAAGTCGTAGTCAATGCAGACACGATTTCCGGAATTCTAGTAGTGGATGTGGTCAAATTTTAAAGACTACGTCGAAGAGAGTTTATGGAGAGAAGTGCTCCATTCATTGAAGTTTGATGAGAAGTGCATCAACAAATTTGAAGATGGTAATGAGAAGTGCATTACATTAGGAAGAGAAGTGCTTCCACGTTAATGGAGAGAAGTGCTCCATGAAGATTAAGAAAAAAAATTTGAAGGTCCATCATGCGGGAAGAATTATCATCAAACAAGATTGTGACACAATGTTTAATGTTGGCTCCTATAAATTTTGGAGCAAGGGGGTGTGTTGGATTATGCTCCAAAATTAGTCAAATAGTTTACCTAATAGTTAGGATTAGTTGCTAATAATTAGTTAGTGGGTTAACAAGTAGTGGTCTAGATAATGGTCTAGTTAGTGGGATAGCAAGTAGTGGGTTACATAGTGGACATGTTATTAGTAATGCTTTGTATGCCTATTTAAAGGTTGTTTTGTTTATTCATTATGTGTGTATGAAAAATATATAAAAATGTAGTCTTTCTAATTTCTCCAAGTTTCTCTCTTTTTCTCCTCTAAAAATTCTACAAGGATTACCCAAAATAAGGGCGGTACAGTTAATGAATGAGTGGTTTGCATGAAAACTCTTCAGCTGCCAAACTTTACCAATATCCGTGTACAGTACATTAATGTTGGTTTTTTTTTGTTTTTTTAATTAAACTTAACTACCTAATCATTTAACTTTCCAATGCTTAACCAAGGATTACCCAAGATTCCCTTTGCCTTAATTCCCGTGAAAAAAAGGAATCAAGTACTATATTGTGGGACGAAGGGAGTATTTCTCAGTAAAATATCTTAGTTGGATTACATGTTGCCTTCAAAAAACCATTGATCTTTTAGGTTTATTATTGATTCACAATCACTAAAGAAAACTCTCTCCATCTCCATGAATTGCTCCATTTTCAAATTCGAGCATTTCAGTAAATTCTCATTGATATTATAGGAAAAAGTTTAACATATAACATTTATTTAGATTTGATCTAAATACTACTTTTCTTATTAGTTTTTGTGCGTAAATCAAGAAAAGAATGCAAAAGGTAGAGAGAAGTGAGTAAAAGAAAAAAAAAAAATTATCTCAGATAACTCCTGACATTAACAAAAATACTTACTGCCTTTTAAAAAAAAAAAAAAACTCATCTCTTTCTCTCTCTTGTTATTCATCCCTTCTCAAGCATCATCAATGGTTTCCACCAGTAAAAACCAAACTCATCTCTACTCTTTTTGTTTGAAACCCCACCTAGCTCTGAAACCACCACCCTCCAACCGGAAAACCAAATAAACTCGTTGTTCGTCGTTGTCCCACGTTTCCCTCTCAGCAACCCCTCCCACGTTTCCCTCTCACCAGGCCTCCATCCTCCCTCACTCACGCTTCTCACCCACCACCCCTTGAACTCGCGCACAACCAGCGCACCCAACCACCCTTCACTGGCGCACCACCCGCGCCCCTCTCGCTCACCACTAGCGCGCCCTCGCGCACTCCTTTTAGGCACTGACCTACCTCCCCCACCTCCGTAGCACCACAGTCCACCTCCCACCACCAGTCTGCCATCGAACCTGGCTCCCCTCCACCTCCTACTGGGTAGCCGCCTCATTCTCTAGCAGCAAAACCCTAAGTTTTGCAATTAATTTGGGGATTTTTGCATTGATTTAAGGATTATTACAATTTGAACAATTGGAGATAAAATTGAGATTTTTAAAGATTTCAAACCCTCTTACTCTTGCACAAGAAGGATAAATTGAGATGAAGACATGATAGGGGATGAACAACATAAGAGAGAAGATGAAGAACACAAAATATTTTTGTTTTTTCATATAAAAAAAAATTTTAAATTATAAATGTCAAAATAGTTAACACCATCCAACATTCCGTCAAGTTTAATGACAAAATACAGGTTTAGCGTCATCTGGGGAAAAAAAATGTCAGAGTTATTTAGGAAAAAGACCTATATATCAGGATTATCTGAGATAATATCCCAAAAAAAAAAAATGAGTCACAGAGAAAAAGTATAAAAGAGAAAGATGGTAGATCAACCAACCATATAAAGAAAAAGGGTCAATTATCCCAATTTAAAAATAAAACCCTTAACTGACAAAATGTACCAATTAAAAAAAGGAGGAATTATATTTTTGGAATAGAGATATTAAAAACCAAACTTGTATTTTGAAGGCTGAACAAATAAGAAGAGAACAAATAAGAAGAGTACACTTTATTTCGTGAACTCTAGGCTTTCAAATTACACCCTAGGACTAGAAGAAGGATAATACATCTTACATTGGGCGTTCTCAGTAGATGAAACATGGAGCTTGCATCATAAATGATTAGCAACAAGCACAGAGCTCATGATCCTTCAGAAATCCTAACACCAGTAGACTACCATTGAACACCATAGGATGAAATTATTTACAGTATTTACACAGTTTACTCCATTCTTGAACGCGAAAATAGCAAATAACAATAACCATGATACCCAAAGAACTACTATTCCAAACTTCAACTCCGTAAGAATCCATCAAGTGATTCATACTACTCCACAGCAAGATACCCGAATGTGTTTTCACCGCTGTAAGTAACATAAAGGAACCCGTCTTCATCTTTCTTCTCCTCATATATAGCAGACATGATTGCTCCTATGGAACCCAAATCACATGAATTTAGCATTTAATTTTGCAACGGTATTATTGTCAAATGTGCAGGGGTGGTAGCAGAAAAATTACCAGTAGGAGGAAGAACATTATCCACAAAAATGAAGATTGCTTTCTCTGCACTCAGCTTGATCCTTTTGCGGATTACGTAAACAAACTGTCCTACAGTCAAGTCGGCTGGGACTAGGTATCTGCAATATTGTGAACCATTTATGTCCATTAGACTGAAAATCATAAAAAGAACTTCAATAGAAAGGTTTAACGAACTGAGTCTTTTCTCAAATCAGGTCTACAACTACAGGAGCAATAACTCAACCACCCAAAAAAGACTCCAACAAATACAATTCCTTGGCTGAAGATACTTAGCTTGATAAAGTTAAACAGCTCTAACAACCCATTTGATAAACGGTAATAAAATGATGATAATCGTAATGAAGCAAGATAAGTCTCATGTCAAAGTCCATTGTAATGCTTGGCCACCCTCCAAACATCTATTTTCTTCGTTACATTTCACTAGAATCCACAACCACTTAGAAAGGTGGTATTGAGTGAGAATGAAAGAATTATGAAGAATCACACACGTTTGAGATGGAGTTTCACTACCATGAATATTGACATGTTTTCTTACAAAATTACGCTGAATTTCATAATCATCTGTGTCATTTATTATTGCTTACAAACAGACCATAAACACCTAGATTAATTAGGGCACTAGGCCACTACCTAAATTGAAGGACGAATTTCTATGCCAAGTTTTCTCAAGGGAATTTTATAATCAATTGTGTCATTTATTATTGGTTACAAACAGACCATAAACACCTAGATTAATTAGGCCACTACGCCACTACTTAAATTCAAGGACAAATTTCTATGCCAAGAATTCTCAAGGGATCTCAAGACTCAAAGAGTTTTATCTTGATATATACAGAAACTCATCAAGATTGCTGCCAGCAGTTGCACTTTTCGACCATTGATGAACAGCCAGGGCCAGGGGTACTACTATCCTTCAAATGAATGCTAAGCCTTCTCTACTCCGTCGTGGCAAAGAGTGAAACATGGATCTTGAGGACAGCCTTTAGAGAAGTACTGTTTCAGAGATCAGTACCCCTTAATAGGAAAAGGAGAAACCTACACACACTAATCAAGGTAGAGCTTCAAGCAAACAATAGTATAGGGGGGACAATACATGTCATCAAAGACCATTTTCACCAGTTAACATTACGTCTAAGTTCACTCTTTGAAAGGATCTTAGCAATCCGAGGTCCTGAGAAGTTACAGGCTAAATAGAGATCGTATACTACAGACAATCCTAAATCATATATATTAATTGATCTAGGGACATCATAAGAGGCCCGTCGTTCTCAGGCCCTCATTAATCATTAATGACATTGATTAAGCAACATCAGGCCTAAAAATCCACAAGTTCGGGGGGGCAACAGCTAAGCAAACTCTTGGATCAAGAAGATTGGACATCGCCAGGACAGTGTTCTACAAAAGAGCTAACAGCTGTGACTTAGCAAGTTAGCATATTGAACATAAGAAAGCAAGCAAAGTAAACAACCACGAGTCCACGACTGTGTTCCTGTTTCGTGTACCAGAAGTTTATTTTTTTTCCTCTTTTTTTTGTTTTGCCAACTCAGATAACCTTCCCTAATTCTTTATATATCATAAAAATGTTTTTTCAATAAGTTGCCTGTACAAAAAAGAGAAACTTTATTGACAGTGAGTGTAGTACTAAAACTTAAAAGGTCTGAGCCTCTGATGGCTCGATTCGAAGCAGGAAATTAACAGTGGTAATAGTAACAGATTGTTCAAAATTTAGTAAAAAAAAGTTAAAATGTGTATCATGCGGTCATGCCCAAATACCCATGGTAATAGAATTTCACTCCCGAATATAGGTGGTGTTTTTGACAAATTTCATAACAAAGATGGTAATCAAGTAGTTCATGCATTATCATTATTCTAACAGCAAACATAATTGCTTTAAAGGCAAAACGAAACAGAATAAAAGTTGTGCAATGAAAAATCATGTTTCACCATAAACTCTCCACCACTAACAACCATCCCAAGCTTATGAGAGAAAATAGTAAAACAACGAACCAGAAGAACCAAAACAAGGAGTTAAAATATGATGTAGTAATAAAAAAAAAAATTAATATGAAAGCATACAAGTATCTTACTTTTTCTTGTCTATATTCGGAATATCACTTCTCTCTGCCTTCTCCACAATGACCTTCAATACACAACAACAAAATACGACAAGAAAATCATTAAACGAGGAAGATAAAATGTAAGTTGTATTTTACAGAAGACACCTAAGAAAAGACTTGCAATGTGTTTGGATGGAGGATTTCAGGAGAAAGAAAGGGTGCAGAGAATGATAGATCCATTTAGCATTATATGGATATGTAATGGAATGGGATAGATTGGAGAATACAAGAGCTATGAAGGAATCCAATTTCTTTTCCCTATCCGTAAACCAAATCCTTCTAGTGTTGGAAGGAATTGGAGGGAAAACACAAGCCTACTTCTCCCTTCCCTCTTTTTCCTTCCCCGTGCTTTCACTCCAACATTGCCATCCAAACACACTGTTAAGAAAAGTCCGTGGAAGCCGGCTCACACCAAACATAGGTTTGGATAGCTCCACTATGTAAAAGAAAAAAAAGAAAACTAAAATCAATTAAATTCTCTTATCAGTTTTGTGTCTCCAATCTTATTTCAATCATCAATCGCCCATCACAGAGCATGATACAGCAAAGAAAGTAATTAGAAAGATTGATCAAACAACCTATAGACAGCACCAGCCTCCAGATGATGCAAAAATTTCTTACCGGTATTCTGTCTGGGTATTTTTCTCTGATCCTCGCAGCCTCTGCACGTCTTTTTTCTGAACATAATCAGGAAGGGGTTTAGAATTTCAGAACGATAATTCAAACAGTATCAAATATCGACTGGAAAACAAATTACAGAATCGAAATGATTTCATCCTACCAAGATCATGCTCTTGCTTGAAGGAACTCTTTGCCATTTTCCTGAAAAGATGGACCAAAAGTTTTCAAATTTCCACACAATGTATAATGTAAATAATGAAAGATATAGCTAATAGTGGTCCATATAGATCAAGTACAATGTGAAAGAATAGTTAATAATGGTCCATACAGAGTGCATATACATGTTAGGCTAAAAAGCTAATACACTTTGTTTGGATAGCAATCATGGAAGAAAAGGTAGGGAGGGGAAAGAAGGAGAAAGTGAAGGAAAGGAAGCAGCTAGAAGAGTAAGCTTGCATTTTCCTTCCAAATCTTAATTCCCTTCTCTTCTCTTATTTTCAAACAACGGAAGATGAATCCCTCCCTTTCCTTTCCCTTCCCTCCGACTACCCATATCCGAACACATTGTTAGTCTTTAACTCTTTATGCCAAACAAATTGGCCACATAGCATTTCAATACAGTACTAAGCCATAAGTCTTCCAACTTCTCCCCTATAGGAAAATGAACAAAGATGCAAATTTTTTTTTGAAGTGACTATAAAACAGGTAGAGAACCAGGAACTAGGAACCCCGAAAAGCCTGATGCATTTGGCATATCAGGTATCCAAAAACTTCAATAAATCAAATAGCATGACAACACAAATAGCTTAAATACTACACTGCAAGCAAGAGCAATGGCACCCACAACGTGAATATGACTGCAGCTAAAGCAGATAAATCAGTTACTCAAATTGATGAAATGTACCAACGTCTCATATAAAATTCCCACACTAACATCCATCTCACATTTGCTATCAGCTATGTGCTCCGATATATACAATTGACAGTTTAATTATCTAGGTTCAGGATTCAATTACATTTAAACTGACATATAAAAGCTGGGACAGCCTATGATGACACTTCCTCACAATCAAACTAATTGTAATCTCGATATTGACATGACAGGATACGAGAAAGAGCTTGCCAATTGGAAACTAATTAGGGTGCATTGTCTACTTCTCTTCACCTTAAAAAAATAAATATCACAAAATATAAGCTTAAATAAGTTGAAATAGTCTCAATAAGTCATACATAGACATTCTGATAAGTATAGTTAAGTAAAGTTCTGGTGAAGCGAATGCACCCTTGGTCATCAAACAGGATACTAACATAGAGCACAAATATTGGAAATTCTTTCGAAAAAGAAAACCGAAGAAAACGGAAGGCTTCACAAAACAAAAGGGTTTATATCGTTTTCGAAACTTCAAAATCTATCTTACCAACACTTTCATGCTATCTTCAAAACTTCATATCTATACTGATTCTATACCGTTTCGTGCTAAAATGTATGTCAGATCATCTACTTACACAACGCCATAAAAGAGAAAAAGCCACATACTTTTGACCTTCTCAATGTCATGCATCTCTAAAGAAACAAGACTTTCTCTAAAAATTTCCCAATTTGGAAAGAAATATGACAATCATTTTCCCCAAAAAAAGTATTCACTAACAAACCAACTAGAATCTTTAAGCCACAGCCAACCGATTGAATACAACTATTAAAGTTGAGCCCAAGTAATAAACTTTTAGATGGATACCTCTTTCATCTTCGCATCCTTACCAGAAAGCCATAAAACTAGTTAACAAGAACTCTACTCAAGCATACCCACTAATCAGTAATCAATAAAAACCTATTTCTTTGAACCAAAATAAAACCTATTTCTCTTTCATCTTCGATTCCTCAACAGAAAGCCTTAAAATCAATCCCATGAATTAATTTATAGAAACCCAAAATTTCATCTATAAAAATAGATACATAGAATAAATCTCCAAAATTGACCCAAACAAGAAATAACAAAACTTTCATATCTAAAGCAAAGGAGCAAGCAGATTACAGCAGTTCTGTCTAATTATACTGATCAAACATGATTACAGTTACACCCAACAAAGAAAACAAAATTAAGGGACTTTAAAGAAACATAATTTTTATAAAGTATGATATTTAAGAATCATCAAACCTTAAAAGATGATTGCAGATGAACAGAACAGCGAAAAAATTAGAAAAAGAGAAGAGAAATGAATGATGGGGGTATTTGTCAAACCTTGTTCGGTGAAGGTTTGAGGATAAAGCTGAGATGATGATGACTTTAAAAAGCAATCTCTTTCTTCTATAATTGTATTTTTTGTTGTTGTTGATGGAATTCTATAATTGTACTCTTACTTATACTTTAGTGATTTTATTTTTCTTGTTTAGATTGATTAGCTTTATTATTCTTTTTGCCGATTTTTAAGGGATGCTGATAATGTTTAAGTGCAGTCGCTCATACGTTTTCTAAGTATGATTGGCCCGCAAGCAATGATCTCAGTCTTCTATTTGGTCACCATATTACTTTTTTCCATTTCTAATCGCACGGTCAGCAACTACTGAGCCAATTTTGCGACCAAGGAAAAGGGATGTTTGGTTAATTAATTTAAGGTGTATTTGGGCAACCATAGTTGTGGTGGTAGCTGTTAGCTGTGCTGGTAGCTGTTAGTGGTTGGTGTGTAGCTGTAAGCTGTTAGCTGTCCAAATAGCGGCATAAGATATTGATGTTCGGTAAAAAAAAGCTGTCAAAGTAGCTGTTTACAAATAATCAATTAAAAACTCAAACAAAACTTTAATATATAATTTATGTATCACTAAAAGCTACCCAAAAGCTACAAATTGTAGTTTTTCACAAACACTACTAAAACACTACTTATACCACTAAAAGCTACTTACACCACTAACTTACCAAACACTACTATATTTTTTACGGTTTTTTCACCAAATACCCCTGACAAATAAATTTATTCACCAAATACCCCCCACTTTTTTCAAAATTCACCAAATACCCCTGACCTTTAAAAAAATTCACCAGATGCCCTTATTGACTAACGGAGTTAACTCCGTTAGTCATTAACCCTAATTAATCCTAAAAAATCCTAATTAACCCTAAAAAAACCCTAATTAAACCTAACTAAACCCTAAGTAAACCTAAAAATCCTAACTCTCTCTCTCCCTAACCCAACCCCACCCCCCAACCCTAGAGCCACCACCCAACCCCAGCCCCACCCCTCCCCCCCCCCGGCAGCAGCCACGCAGCCCCCTCCCCCCTCCCCTCCCTCACCCGGCGCCCCCACGCGGACCCTCCTCCCCTCCCCTAGCAGCCGCCCACGCAGGCTCCTCCCCCTCCCCTCCCTCACCCGGCGCCCCCACGCAGACCCCCTCCCCTCCCTAGCAGCCGACCACGCGAGCTCCTCCCCTCCCCTCCCCCCCCCCGCGCCCCACGTAGACCCCCCCCCCTCGACCTCCCTCACGCCTCCCCTCCCCCCTTTCTCCCTCCTCGCGCATCCCCCTCCCTCGATCTCGTCGGCGCCTCCCTCCCTCACTCCTCCGAACGAGTCGACGGTTTTCGCACTAGATCCGAGTCATCGATCTCCGGCGGCGCAAGATCTCCGACGGCGTAGAACTCGAGGTCTACGAGAAGTTTGCTTCTCTGCGGCCAGGGGGGGGGGGCTCGGGATTCGAGTGGTGGGGGGAGGAGGGGGATTCGGGCTAGGGGTGGTGGGGAGGGGAAGGAGGCGCGGCGGCGGGGAGGGGAGGCGCGGCGGGGTTGGAGTTGTGGGGATGGGGGTGGTGGGGCAGGGGGGGGTGGGAGGGTGGTGGACTTGGGGGGTGGGTTTAGGGTTAGTTAGAGTTTTAGGGTCGGTTAGAGTTTTAGGGTTTTTAGGTTTAATTAGGGTTTAATTAGGGTTTTTTAGGTTAATTAGTTAATTAATTAACGGAACACTAACGTCCGTTAGCTAAAAAGGGCATTTTTGGTATTTTTTGAAATGTCAGGGGTATCTGGTGAATTTTGTTAAAGGTCAGGGGTATTTGGTGAATTTTGAAAAAAGTGGGGGTATTTGGTGAATAAATTTATTTGTCAGGGGTATTTGGTGAAAAAACCGTATTTTTTAATTAGTGTTTTGACATAGTCAAGACACTAAAAGCTACTTAAAAAGCTTGTGCCGAATACACCCTTAGAAGAAGGGCGTAACATATTATACAATAACTTGTTGTATAATATGCGTAATGACATACACTTGAATAAGAATGATATGGACTATACAAATAATAATATCAATCTTATATCATCTTGTCATATATATTTCATGTCATTTGATTTATTTATTTATTTACAAAAGAAGTGTTAGTTTGAAGGTTGTTACATCATAAATTATGATGTAATAGTTACGCCGAAAAACTAAAGAAGAGTAATTTTTTTTTATACGGAAAACAAACTTAGGCTAGACCACTAAAGAAGAGTATGGTTGATAAAAAAAATTATTGGAGCATTTATTCCTTTACATCGCACCAAAATAATACTCCTTCACACCAACTTATTTGATCCTTGCTGGGAATCGTGGGCTCGCCGCCTCCTCTCCTCTCCCTCTCCAATTCTATTTTTAGGGTTTCTGATTTTCTCCAGAAATTATACTATTTCCAACCCTTTTACCTTCGTTTTTAGGGTTATTATTTTCTTTAATGCATTCTTTTGTTTTGTTCTCTCCATCTGTGAGAGTTTTTCTCCCCCTTTTTTGTGGGTTGCTTTCTCATCTTTGTATGAGTTTGTTTTTGTTTTCACAGTGTCAATAATTTGAGATGATCTGGATCTATGAGGGTTTATGTTTTTACAACAATTTGTCATTGGGAACAATTATATCATAGAATCAGATTGTGTAGGTCTCCACTTGGAAAGATGCAAAGACATCGAAATACACTACTCTCGTCAAGCTTGAAACGGTGGAGTTGGAGCTGCGCTCGAGTATGCTTAAAATTAATTGGTTACATTGTGAAAATTGTTGTGATTTGCTAAATGTGTATTTTTCAGATCTTAATTATCATTGTATGTGCCGTATAGCTTATTATTAATGATATATTTTATTTCCGTAAAAAAAAAAGATTATAGTTAGCAACTTAGCATTCGTTTATTGAAGTAAGCAAATCAAATATAAGGGAGTTAAAAAAATCCGATACGTTAAAAGGTTGAAGTCGTAGTACTTAACCAGAAAGCACTTGTAGATTTGTTTTTCATGGTTTGATCCTTTCTAATAAAATACAATGCGTTCAAATTTTTCTCACCTTACCATGAGAACAAGACGTACCGACCTTTGTTGATCATCTATAATTTTATCTCGTACATTTCCATCTAGCTACTTATAGGGATACTTTACACTAACAAGCCCTCCACCCCATAGAAAATTCTTCTAGTAAAGGGTATATTGTTGTAACCAATATGTCCTAACTTAGAAAAACGGCTCAAAGAAAGTATGATTTACAGGTCCTTTGGGTTATGGGCCATAACTTTTGGGTATTTCCACTCACTTGAATAATATCATTTTGGATTTTGGAATTAGCGGAATACAAAAAGAGAAAAAAGAAAATAAAGAAATAGGGGGGATATTAAGTTGTAAAAAGAAAATGTATTATTTTATTTTATTTTGATGGGAAAATAAAATTAAGTCTTTCAGATTTTATGTCATTATTCCGACAACATTTTGGGCGAAAAAAAGATGATTGGGTCTTAATTACACGATTTAACAAAAAAAAAAAACTTGAAGCCGATCTTCAAGTTCCTCCCTACTTGCAAAGAATCTTCATCTTATCTAAAAAATTTGTGAATTTGCTCTATGTAATCATATAACTAATATATAAAGCAGTAAGACAAAAGCTCACGAGGTCGCGACATTTGGCGTCCTCATTGGACGCCATTTGTCGCGCTCATTAAGTGTCATGTCATATTCTTTTTGAATATAAATAGAGTTCTAAATTGATTAAAATACAAATAGAATTTATGATAAGAATAAATAGAGTCGGGTTCACAATGAAAAACTTAAATATACTAAGTTTATTATAACTTTTAATATATAGTTCGTAAAATTATAATGTTTGTACCATTGGAAAGTGTTTAAAAATGCTTTAAAATAAGATCCATTTACACTATATTTAAAATTTTATATTAAAGTAACATATAAAAGGAATTATTGACTATGCCAACATATTAAAGTAACCTACTGCAATGGAATTAGCGATTCAATTAGAATTAGGGTTAAAGTATCAAAGTAACCTACTACAATTGGAATTAGGGATTCAATTAGAATTAGGGTTGGTCGCGACATTTGGCGTCCTCATTGGACGTCATTTGTTGCGCTCATTAAGTGCCATGTCATATTTTTTTGAATATAAATGGAGTTCTAAATTGATTAAAATACAAATAGAGTTTAGGATAAGAATACATAGAATTGGGTTCACAATGAAAAACATAAAATATAGTAATTTGATTATAACTTTTAATATATCGTTCGTAAAATTAAAAATTTTGTACCATTGGAAAGTGTTTAAAAAGTACTTTAAAATAAGATCTATTTAATTATAATATATTTAAAATTTATATTAAAGTAACATATAGTTCTGCATGATAGAGTGAATGTCTGAATCATATAGTGAGTTTCAACATGATATAGTGAGTGTCGAAATGATATAGTGGATTGTTCAGAAATGATGTAATTTCTGCATGATATAGTATGATTTTGAATGATATAGTGAGTTTTTTCATGACATACTGTAAATTAGAAACCAAAGTCAAAGATAATGACAAAATCATATTATAACTTTTAGTTGTTCTATGTCAGACAAAAATAACTGCCAAAAATAGGGGTTTAATTGTTTACAAACTCTACCTCTTCTTCACTAAAAAGTCAAGGCATTTGCCCGGGTCCCAATACTAGTTATAAAAATAAAGAAGACAACTTACACAATTATCGTAGATAACTATTTGCCACTTTTTTGGAACATCCAATGTGCCCGATTTCTTTGGTGATCAGGGCTCTTAGCAATTAGCCAACTAGGTTCTCAAGTTTAATTTACAGGGCCAGGAGGCCCACTTTTGACCTTGTCAAAGCGGGAGTTACTTTAGGGGCCTATGAAGGATTAGCCCATCTATATGAATTATGAAGTATAGTGAATCTGCAAGACTTTTCGTACTAACACAATAATACGATAAATATATAACTAGCTTAGTTGGTTAAAGTCTTAAAAGGTTATATTCAAAACTTGGGATTATATCTCATTTACATATTCACCCTTGTGACTTTCTCTACACCAAAAAATATGATATACTCCATCCGTTCCTAAATAGAGTGCTCATTTCTTTTGGGCATAAATATTAAGAATAAATCATGTGTAGGGCCTTAGTTGTATTAGAGCATAATTAAATATAGAAGTTGGTACACTTTTTATGAATTGTTTATTAAGGAGAGAGAATGTGGGTCATATGGGGAAGTGGGTGATATTGTAAAAATTGAAAGCAAAATAATACTCCCTCCTCCCCATAATATAGTGTTTACTTCTCATTTTTCACAGGAATTAAGGAAAATGGAATGAGTGGTAGGATTTCCAAAAAAATATATTTAATGAAGTGCTTTTTTGATACTTTTGTATTGAAACTAGTTATTTATTTTCTTTTTCCTTTAGATAAAATCAAAAGGCAATAAATGTTCCTTGGAATAGTGTAAAGCAAAAAACGGGGTCACATGTTTTGAGAGAAAAGTAGGGGTATTTTGGAAAGTTTGTGTAAAAATTAAGGATAATTTAGTCCAAACAAATTGACAAAAAAGAAAATAGGAACAACATTTTGGGACACCAAAAAAGGAATGTGAGCACTATATTATGGGACGGATGGAGTATTTTAATTGGTGGACCCATACCAAATAAGAAAATGGAAAATCTATTTAGGACAAACATAAATGGAAAAATGGGCACTCTATTTAGGGATGGAGGGATTACTTCATTAAAAAGCGTGGTATGTTTACATATCATTCTATGCTTCTCTCTATCAAAGCCTATGTGCAAGTGATTATATCATAGAATCGTTTCATTAGGAAAGATATAATTGAAGCTCTCATTGTTAAACTTGAATTCTATGTAATACTTCCTAAGTTTTTTTATTTGTACCATTTCATTTTTCACATTTGCCGTGACGCGTTTTTGAACGTCAATATGATCTCTAATTGCGTATAAGTAAAAATTATAAAAAATTGATATTTGTAATCTTGCAGTGAGACGAATCTAACAAGACCCAACTTGACTGTAATTTTCTTATCGAAAGATGTGAGATAGCTTAACAAAGTTGGTTGATAAATATTAAATAGTGCCAAAAACAAAATGGTACAATTAAAGACAACATAGGAAATACACGAAAGTTTAAATATTATAGATTCCTAGAATGTTACTCCTAAGTTTTTTTTTCTTGAGTATCTGGACGAGATTCTTAAACATATGAGAATACTGTAGTATTTATCTTTTTTTCCTTTTATATATATAAAGATTATAGGTATATAAGGGGGAGAAATAGAGGAGCGTTTTCCAAATTTTATTTCTCTAAAAAGATTGTGTGTCATTATCTTAAAAAAAGGAAACTAAGAAACGAACAAAAGAGAGAAATAGAGAACCCTAGCTAATTCCAACTCATTACTCATAAAGTGGAAATTATAACATATTATTCCACGTACATATAATTAAAGTGGGGGAAACAAAATATTCGGATAATTGTGTTAAATACGTTCATGTTATATGTTCAATGGCAATATGCCGATGTCTTATTTATGAGACTGGTGCATCAATAATTTAGGGGTGGCAATTTGGGTCAACGAGTCAGTATCAAGTTTGAAATCTGGTCAATTTCGAGTTGTGTTGAAAAAATATCAGAAATAGTGCAACATTTAAAATTACCATAAAATATGGTTATTATGTCAAATCAGATCAGGTTCGGATTTTTCTTAATGACTTTGTGTTGAATTTGAGTTGGGTCGGGGATTGCCAGCTTTGTGCATCATCATTCAAAAATGACGTTGGCATTTAATTTCAAGGGAAAGAAAATACATCCGTTTAGCATGAAATAGCATATTTTGTATCATTGTATCATTTGTAATTTTGTATGTATCACTTCTTGTTTGCTTTTCGGTTTTGGCCTATGAAAGTCGAAAAGAGAGAAAGAAACAGATCACCTTCCGTATCGTAACCAATGAAGAAACCTATGAATTCATGGTATTAGCAATTGAATAAGATTGCCAGAAACATAGAAAAAGAAAAAAACAAAATCTTGAGAAGAAGAAGGTTGATGACAACAAAGCGGGTTAGGTAGCTTGAGATTAGTTATAATGTAATTTGTACCCCCGTACAATTTTTTTTGAAGATCACTTTGTTTTTACATGTTATCAGGTTCACTCTCACCAATTATTCTAATATTGTATTTTACTGTAACATTTCAAATCACAATTATTTTTCCATGATCCGTTAATATACTTTAGACTTGGCTAGTATCGCCTTTTATAGAAAATGATAGGAGTTAAACTAGTAGATAAAGATTCCCCTGGCCCCGAGGTCGGGGGTTCGATCATCTTTGTGTCGCCTTACCAACCAACGTGTTGGTGTTTACTTGATCCTAGCGCTTAGAAATTAGCGCTAAATGTAATTGACTTAATTTTCTAATTAAAAAAAATATAGAAAACAACAATTTGATATTGTAATAGTAGAATTGGAGAGGAGAATTGAAGAAACTGGAGTTTAGGTAAACCCTGTTTCTCACATGGCCTAAGCCATTAAATAAATAAGGCCTCGAACTCGAACCTCTTCTCACTGTCACGTCAAAATCACCAATCATAGTTTGCCTCAATAATTCATGCCTAACTTATCTAGCTTTGCTACCATATGTGATGCTTTATGTGATATGTGATTATATCCCTTTCCTTCTCTCTCATATTATAAGCTTCAATTTGTTCATAAAGACAAAATTCAAAAACCTACTAACCTACTTGCCTGCCCCCACATGAATTTCCAACTTTATTTTGTAGTGCCTCCAACTATTTTCATTGTTTTCACCTCAGTCCTCATGAATTACTAACAATCTTCCTACTCACTTATTATACTCTCATACTATTAGTATATTTTATTCGCACATTGACAGGTAGGGCAATAACAATAATGAAGTGACTTGTGGTTAATTAATTGTGTTCAAAAATAGACTACTCCTTTACAAAGCCAAGCTTTTTATGTAGCAATAAGCAAATAATGACTTGTCAATGCCTTAATGTCGATATTTTTCTTTTTCTTGAATTTCTTTTAGGAGTGTAAGAAATGGCCTACTAGATCGTACCAAGGGCAAGATCAAGTACTTGATCTGAAAATGGAGCTCTTAACAATGAGTGAGAAAAAGATTGATGAGTGATTGGGGAAAAAAAATGCATCGGACGAGTGAAAACTTGATCAGGCGTGGGAGTGGGACCCACCGCCTGATCTGACCAAAAGTAATTTTTTTTGTCGTTTTGGCTGGGAACAACACAAAAAAAATACTTTTGGTCAGATTTTTGACGCGTGCGTCAGAATTTGACACTTGTCAAATTCTGACAGGTGAGAGAAATAATACAATTACAAATATTAAAAATGCAATATCTTAAAAAATACAAAGCCAAAAAAAATAAAAAAAAATTACCAATGGCTCTATTTTTCAGAGATGTACAAATAGAGACCCATTTTGTAATATTTTGGATATTTTTTTTTCTAGCTATTTACTAATTTTCTATAATTATGCTTATTTTATATGAAATATCTTCCACTTTTACACTCTAAAAAAAATAAACAATATTTTTGTGCATTTAATTTAGTTAATTTTAAAAACGCTAACTATGTATTTATTTAGTTAATTTTTTTATCAATTAGTAATAAATATTAAATATTATTAAAAAGTAAATAATAAAAATATTGTATAGTGGTGGTGGGGTGATGAGAGAGAAAAAATAGTTGGGTGGGGTAAAAAAGTAATTGGGTAGGTAAAATTAGTTGGGATGATCTTTTTTTTGGTTCATTGTTAAGAAGAAATTGGGAAAAGATTGTGGGATGTAATTTAATTTTTTAGAGAGAGAAAGTTAGAAAGAGAGTGTGATGATCTTATTTTTCAATCATCAATAATGGTGCTCTAACAATTGACGCTAACTTTACCCAAATTTTAAGGTCAATTTCTTAAATACGGAGGGATTAGGATAAGTAACATGTCCAACTCACAGTATGATTATAATTTTCTATTGGATTTTTTTGTCAGATTAAGCCAATTATGATACCTTTTTGCAATGTTGGACCATAAATCCACTTTGTAGACTTCAAAAAGTGGTAAAAAAAAAAATTGCGAAAGAGAATTAGAAATCCTTAGCTTAATCAACCACGGTAGAATACATCAACTATCCTTACATCTTCTAGCACAACAAAAGCCAAAACCAACATCAACATCCAACTACTAGTCACAACAATAAAAATTTGATATAATTACTTGCTAAATTAAAATTCATGAACCATAATTAAAGTTGTAGATTTTTCCTTCCTTTTAGTACCAAAGTCAACGACTTTCTTTGGCTTTTCCTTTGCTTTCAATAGCTTCTTCTCTAATTCTTCTATTCTACTTTTTAATCTTCATGGATTCATTCTCATTCTTCAGTATATGCACTTCATATTTTCCATTGAACCTTGACTCTCCAAAAATAAAGAACTAATGCAGACTTGTCTTTTGAGATGATGTCTTGCACTTTAATTTTGGGGAAGAGAAGGTACTAGCAGGGGATGTTGGGTATGGAAGACAGCAGGGGAAGAAAGAGGAGAAGAGTGCGTGAAATCAAGATGAATATTTTTGGGAGTTTGGAGTTTCAATTAATTTGGGATATAAGGTAGTTGAGGGAGATCAAATGGGAGGAAAGGTAAAAAAAAAAAGGAAAAGAAAAAGAAGTTTGGAGAACTACAAGTCAACACGGAGTTAATGTGAATTTTGGTCGGAATCATTAAAGTGGCTTAACAAATCAAGTTGGATTATCATAAGTGGCTTTATTAGGCAAAAAAAATTATTTATGGTCCAACATCACAAAAAAGGTATCTTAATTGGCTTAATATGACAAAAAATCCTTTTCTTTTTTGAAGATTAGTATGATTGTAGCAAGAACATTTTTCATTTGACTCTAGTCATGTATAATGAGTATATAGATTATAATTAGATTCTAATGAGAAGAATGAAAAATATATTTTTTTTTTCTTATTTTTTGAATTAAATGTGCATATATATATTTTTACCAAATCATGTGCAAGTTTTTATTCTACACTTGTTTTTTCTGGAGAATGCATCTTTTTTTTCAAGAAAAAATACTTTCAACTCAAGGATTGAAATATGCATGTTTAGTTCAAAAAGTATACATTTTCATTTCTAAAAAGACACACATGTATTTTTCTCATTACATGAAACTTTTTACTCTATCACTCTACTCCAAAAAGAAATTCTCTTTCTCTATAGAAGTAAGTCTCTATATTATACACCCTTCGTTTCTTTTTGTTCTTCCTATTTAAAATCTTGTTATGATAGGTGATTGGTCAAAGTAGGAAGAACTTTTTGAAACAGAGGGAATTGTGATTTTAATGTAGCTTAACACATATATATACTCCATAATCCATATACTTGCAAGTCAATACTTTATTATTATTCAAGATCATATAATCGGATTTAATGCATGTCTCTATACTAATATATTAAAAGGCGTTCCTAAACAAAGAATTGTGCCATGTGATGCTCTGCCTTAGAGGGTTTACTTCATATACTCCACATACACTAAAAATTTAGAAAATGCATGCTATAAGATTTGCCCGTGACTTCAAACTTATATACTAAGTCCTAAACCCCTAACCACTAAACAAAGTAATGTTTGGTGTTATAATTTTGAAGTAAAAAATAATAAATGAAAATTATTATACTCGGGGCATAGTCCGGGTCTAAAAACTAGTTTTTAATTTGAAAAGTGTAAACTTTGATAACTTAAGTGGAGAAGCTAATAAGGGTGACTATTATTATATCAATACATCATTGAGTTTGTAAGTGAATCAAATGCTCTACTTTGCACTTACCATCACAAGGGCTAATATAGAATTGAGACATAATATATGACATATCTAAATCATTGTTTGCCGTGAGAAATACCAAATTTATACCTAAGCATGTTGATGTTCATGTTCCCCTTCCAAATTTATACCAAATTGGCTCCTAAAGACGATCAGTAAAAATATACGTAAATGAGAAGGAAAAGAAAAAGAAGAAAAGGTAATTTAACAAAAAGCAGAAAATATCGACAGATGAAGGATATAAACTACGCAATCTGCAATGATATCACTAAAACAAAGAAAAAGAAAAAAAAAAAAAAAAAAAAGGCCTCAGGTGCTAGCAGCATTGTTCTGGAAGCGTACGTACGATAGTGAAAAGAAAAACAGGAAGATGATATGGCGTTGATTGTAAGCTTACAAAGACATCTAAAGACGAGACAATGAGGAGGGTTGGATTCGAATTCGATAGGGGGAAAAGAGTTAAACCATAAATTTGAAAGGTTGTAGAAGGCACTACATCAAACCATTCAACGGTGACATGCTAGCTTAACTTTTTTTTTATTATCAAACTAATTGTTGGGACTTGGGACCAATGGATGCCCGAAAAAGACTTATAAAATGGATTGTTTATTTGTTTATGAGTGATATATTGTCACAAGTATAAGTCATAATTTGGTGGTCGAATCATAATTTACAAAGTGAAAGGTCGAAGTTTGTAGAACCTCTTATAATGTTATGATACCCAATATTCCTAACATATAAAAATTTCCTTTATTTTATGTAATATATGAGCAACAAAATAATATTTTAAGAAATGACATGGCACCGCGTATGTATTTGATAGGGATGGGGGCGGGACAAGTAGCTAGGGGTGGCAATTTGGGTCAACGAGTCAGGGTCAAGTTTGAAATACGGTCAATTTCGAGTTCTACTGAAAAAATATCAGAAATAATGTAACACTTAAAAATTACGGTTTTTTCACCATATACCCCTGACAATTTTTTTTTTGCACCATATGCCCTTTCAACTTTCCAAATTCACCATATATCCCTCACGTTTGAAAAAATACATCCACTTACCCTTTACTTTGGTGACGGTGTTAGACTTTCGTTAGTCATTAGGCTCTAATCCTCCCCTAATCCTACTTAACTAACCTAAATCAAACCCTAATCCTAACCCTAACCCTAATCTAATACACTAACTTGGGCCCTAACCCTAACCACCCCCCCACCCCTTACCCCCACCGCCCCATCACCGCCTCACCACCCCCCCTCACAACCACCACCTCCTCCCCTTCTCCCGTTGGCCCCCTCCCCCCTCCCCCACGCAGCCCTCTTCCCCTCCCTACCACCCTCGAAGCCCCCTCCCCACTCCCCACCCAACCCCCGAGGCCACGCAACCCCCTTCCCCGCAATGTCTGCATCGCACCAACCCCTCCCCCGTTGAATCGCACCCCTGAACGAACAAAAAAATCGAAAAATCGGGTCGTCGACATTAAAGTCGTCAACTGCTAGGATCCGAGAGAAAAATCGGAGTTGCGTCGAAATTATGGGTCGCCGACATTAAAGTTTTTTCATTCATCACTTGCTAGGATCCGAGAGACAGGGGAGGGGGGGGAGGAGGTGGTTTGGTGCGACGGAAAGTTGCGGGGGAAGGGGAGGGGGGGGGGGCTGCGGGGTGGGGATGCGGGGAGGGAGCCGGGGGGTGGGGTTGCGGGGGTGTGGCTGCCGGGAGGGGGCAGTAGGGGTGGGGTGCGAGGGGTGAAGCTGCCAGGGGGGGTGCGGGTGGTGGTGGGGGAAGGGGTGGGGTGGGGTGGTTAGGGTTTAGGGTTGATTAGGGTTAAAGGAGGATTAGGGTAGGGTTTAGGGTTGATTAGGTTAGAGGGGGTTAGGGTTTAGGTTAATTAATTAGAGTTAAGGGGGAATTAGAGGGTTAATGACTAACGGACGTTAACGCCGTTAGTCATTAAGGGTAAGTCGATGTATTTTTTCAAACGTGAGGGGTATATGGTGAATTTGGAAAGTTGAAAGGGTATATGGTGCAAAAAAAAAATTGTCAGGGATATATGGTGAAAAAACCGTAAAAATTACCATAAAATATGATTATTATGTCAAATCAGGTTAGATTTGGATTTTTCTTAATGACTTTGTGTTGAATTTGAGTTGGGTCGGGGATTGCCAACTTTCTTAATGTGGCGTGCTACATTCTAACCCATGCATTTATGGAGTAA
Organism: Beta lomatogona; assembly: GCA_947646795.1. Lineage (NCBI taxonomy): Eukaryota > Viridiplantae > Streptophyta > Magnoliopsida > Caryophyllales > Amaranthaceae > Beta > Beta lomatogona. The sequence goes on along the minus strand of CANSNZ010000393.1, from coordinate 504,946 downwards.
TATTGATAATTTTGAAGTACGGAGATATCCCGCATTGTTATATGATTGTGTAAGGCTTCATTGAAAAAACTGAAATTATAACAATTACTATGTTTTTATCTTTAATTTTTGGCTTGTAAAGGTATATTGCCATTATTATATTGGCTTTGAAAATGAAATTGTTAGTTTTTATTGGAATAATGGATAACTAGTGTGTTGGCCCAGGCGTTGCCTCGGGTATTTCCTTTTTTCTTTTTTCACAATCCATATGTATTTTTCCACTATTATAAAAAATAATTTTACAAAAATCTAACATTTTACTTACTTTATGTTTGCAATTAATATATAACATTATGTGGATTTATGAAGCACTAAAAAAAGTTGGTTGAGATGGTAATGACAAACTTCTTTTTGCAAGAGGTCGCATGTTCAAATCTAGTGGCACCATTCTTTTGATAGGAACACCTTTTAATATATAGTATAGATAAATTAATTATTGTTGGTGTTTGAGGTGATAGCGAGATTGAGATTTCTAATGACCATATTTCTTCTTTTTTAAGATATGTAACTAGTTATTACGCCCCGGGTAAGGAAAATTTTCATTTATTAATATTATACTTTAAGATGATAACACTAAATATTACTTGGTCTAGTGGTTAAGACTTTAGTATATACTCCCTCTGTTTTTTTTATCATTCTCACTTTCCTGTGCGCGTCTCCCAATGCACTTATTTGAACTTAAATATCTTTCATTATATATTAGTAAAAATTATAACGATTGAATATTAATAATGTACTAATTGAGACGAATCAAACAAGACCCCACATGACTATATTTTTTCTTATAAATTGAAAACAATTGAGAAGATTCTCTCTAAGTATGATAAAAAAAACAGAGGGAGTATTCTTGAGGTCGCGGGATCAAACCCTATATTATGCAATTTCTAATTTTTTTATTGTATGTGGATTACATGGAGTAAAACTCCCTTAGGGAGAGCGCAACGTGGCTCCGTTCCTTGTTTAGGAACGCCTTTTAATATATTAGTATAGATAGATTAATTATTGTTGATGTTTGAGGTGATAGCGAGATTGAGATTTCTAATGACCATATTTCTTCTTTTTTAAGATATGTAACTAGTTATTGGGCCCGGGCGATGCCCCAGGTTACTAATATTTTCATGTCAAAAGAAAGCATCTAATGTTGCATAGTTCATTGGTTAGAACTTTACTATATTAACTTGAGGTCACGTGGTCTATCCTTGTACGAAATATGTTTCTAACTTTATAATGTATGCTCATAATATGGAACGAAACAACTAAAGGGACAGTGTCACGTGGCGTGTAGACTTGATTCAGAACGCCTTTTAATATATTTGTATAGATAAGGACCCCTCAAAAAAAGATATGTAATAAAGATGAATATAGCGGGACCTAATAAATGAAAAAGCACATGACACGATTACACTCATCTCGACATATAATTATAATATATGAACTTCTTATAATATATGCGTATATGAAATTAGAGATATTAATGATTTGTATTTATGCATATCAAGTCTATATCCCATAAATATGTGTCAAGTTTATAGAAGTATATGAAGTACATAGCAAATTAAGTCACTTGACAAATTGAGCCTATAATTGACCACAAAATTTTACGTGTAAAGACCAACAATATGTCAAGGAGTAAGTGATAATCCCATTATATTCTATTACATCTCTTTAATGTTAGTTGGAGTATATATTTATATATTCTACCTCACATTGTTTGCATGAAGATCATTTGTTAACATCACCCTTTATATTATAGTAATTTCAAAAATCACTTTCTCTGTTTTTATTTAGCTGTTGCACTTTAATTTTTTTGCATGATTTACAAACTTCTTGATCCATCTTTTAACTAATCAATAAAAATAGAAACTATAACTCCATGTAAGATGTCATTGAATTTAATTATCTCAATATATATTTTTAATATATCAACCTTTTGTAATTTATGATAATCAATTATTAAAGAAATAAATGGTCAAAGTTAATATCTCTCAATATGAAAGATAATTTTTCTATATCCACCATTTAAATAATATTATGTAAAATTTGACCGTATAACGAAGCACTTAATAAAGTTTGTTCAGTGGTAAGAAAACCTACATTTCAAAATGTATGTTTCCTCCATTCTGAAATAAATAAAATGTTTCACTCTGATATCTTTTTGAGAGAAATATTATATATATTTTAGAATAGATAATGTATAACTACTACCTGAACACTTTTTATGCATTCTATTTGAATAGATGTTACCCTTTTTTTAATAAGTAGACTTTGTTTATGGTCAAAGATTTAAAATCTTGAATATAAATTCTTAATATTAGTAATATTAATATTACGCAAGATATTGAAATATTTGTTTTGATGTTTATATTTCAAAATTTCAACATTTATCCTAGTTCTTACTAATTCCAACTTTTTATATATACTCCAGTTTTCACAGATTTACATTACATCTCACACATGACTAGTGACTACACCTCTAGCTTTGCACCTTTTCCTTTTTTCTCGCCCAACTTTTTGCATGTACACGTCCTCCAAATCACGTTAAATTATTACGTTTTATCTATTCGAGTTTTGTTTTTGGCTGTCCTCATTAGCATAGAATGATTCAGGATATTGGCTTTTACAATTTTACTCATTTCGATGGCGATGTTGTCTTTGCAAGTTGATGGTCTAGCCAGGGTATATGTTTTCTTTTGCTACAATCTTTTTCCTTTCTTTATTAAATTCCTTCTTCTTTTTTCTTGGGAGAAACATACTTTTTTTTTCATTCGAATTTAAATTCTTGATTTTGCAAAGCAGAGAATTGATTTTGAACACCTTTTAGAAGGCGTTTGGTTCATAAGGTGATATGGGTTTGAAATTAAGAATCAAAACAGGCTGTTACGAGTTTGGAGCTTGATTCCTAATACCTTGTGTTTGGTTCAGTTATAATATGGTATAGGAAAAGAGGAAAGTGAGGTTGAGGGTTAGGGTTAGGGTTAGGGTTTGTGGGTGGGTGAGAGAGGAAAGTGAGGTTGAGGGTTAGGGTTCGTGGGTGGGTGAGAGAGGAAAGTGAGGTTGAGGGTTAGGGCTCGTTGGTGGGTGAGAAAGGGAAGAGAAGAAAGGAGTCGTGAGAGAGGGCAAAGAGGATGAGAGGGAAGGAAGGAAGACGGATGAGAGGGAAAAGAGGAGTGAGGCCACTGGGGTTTCGGATGGCTTGGTTTATAACGCGTCAAATGGGCTATGGATCACTTAACTGATCCGGTCTTTGACCCAAACCAGATCAATTAATTGATCCTAAAACTGGCGCATCAAAATATTGAATTAACGGATCTAGATTTTTCAAAACCACATCAGTTAACATGTGTCATTTAAGGTTTAATTTTCCACTAGTGTTGGTCCCATTTTTAACATTTTTATTTTATTTAATTTTAAAATCTAGCTAGTGAACTTGACAAATACTTCTTTTTAGGGGAAAAGTGTTGTAATATAGATTAAGGGAGGGAGTGACAATCACATTATCAAATTGTATATTGATGATTTCTGTCAGTGTAGTTTTAGATTCATTAAAAAATACATTTCCATTATAAAATATCTTTTGATAATTTATATTAAGATAGATTTATATAGTAGACAATGAACCGTTATAATTTGGGCTAGATCAGATACTTTGGAAATCTGTTCTAAATATTTATATATGACAAAAGGAATATAACAGTCTTTATTCCATTATTATGATTAGTCCTTTTAGATTATCTCATGAAGATTAATGTCTATCCCTCTATTCAGGATTAATTTAAATCAATCATAGATTCCACTTTTTGTTTAACATGGTAAATTTTCTCTAATAATCTACTCATAGCATCTTTAATTCTCCTTGTTGGAAATTGCTCAGTGACAATTTAATCAAATAGACAAATACACGGATACACCTGATGAATCCTAATAAAGTATTAATGCATCTAATAATGAATTTATCTAGCTAGAAAGATTTATTATGCCCCTTTTATTTGTTCTTCTTTATGTGTAGGTTGTGATACAAGTGCGCCAACTATACAGTATATGGGATCATGGTTGCTTGGTTAGTGGTAGGATTCTACTTTATGAGTGAAAGTTCACAAGTTATTTTCCTATTAGAAATTTTAGGTGTGAGATTAAGGAATTTACCTTATTTTTCCTTCTCTTGCATATGTTTTAACCTATAAAATTTTGAACTAATTAAAATCATGTTCTTGAGCTGAATTGAACTAAATTGAAGTAGATTGTGGCTCTGTTTGGGGAGACATTTTAGGTGCCTAAAATGATAAGTTGCTAAAACTTTTAGGTACTAAAATGAATTAGGTGTGTTTGGGAAATATCTAAAATAAAATTTCGGTTCCTAAAATGACTGATATTGACAAGGTAAAAAATGTAACGTGTGAAAATCAGGTACCTAAAATCTTGGAAAATAATGTTTCTCTCTCATTCTCTTATACTACCTACTGCGTTGTTGGTCTTCTATATCTATTCTTTTTCTTTGCTTTCAGTCTCATTTTTTGTCTCTTGAATTTAGTTATTATATTTTACAAGTATCATATTTTTTTTTGTATTATGACAGTTTTTACGCATAATGTGATAGTATACATTCAGAGAAATTAGTTTCATAATTGCTTATGGAGAAGTAGCGAAATATTTTTGTTCAAGTGAGTTATAATTTCAAATTTTTATATTGTTATTTTATTATTTAAATACATTGAAATAAATTAGTGTTGAAATATATATGATAAAAAAATTACAAAATGTAAATAATTAATCAACTTATGGAACTAGTTCTGCCAAACAGGTAATCTACTCAGCTACCTTATCGGTTTCAAAGACCTTTATCGGTTCAATATACCTTATCGGTTTATTTACATTTCGAGATAGTATTGCCAAACAGGAGCGCCGTGAGAAAAAGTAGGCGAACGGAACTAAAACTGAAAATATAGCCAAAAGAGCAGGGTCTAAGTATAACCCGTATGATTGTAGAAGAGAATCCCTTTTCCTACCAAAAGTTCTATAAAGATGGGTGTGGAGAAAGAAAACAAAGAATGGAAGGAGCAAAAAGGTAATTCACGTCTTGATGGCTGGGTATATAACCTTAGTGGGATTAATTAGTGGGATACAGCATCTAAAATCTACATTGTTTTGCGAACCTAAAAAATACTACAAATATCGATCTTAGCTATCTAGCTTTCTCCTTCCCCCCACACTCCTAGGAAGAGCTTCTTGTTCACAAAAGTACTTTTTCTTCTCGTTAATCTTGATATTTTTTTCCTACAAAACAATATTGAAAAAGTTGTCTATCATTAACGCTTTCTATGATGAACGTGTAATGCCTCTTTGCAGAAAGCTTATGGCTTTTTCAGCTTCTCTTTTCCCCCCGCCCTTTTCTCTCTTTCTTTTTCTCTTAGAACGAAGTACTGATTTAATTTTCTAAATATGCAAGCTGTGAAATAAATGAGGGTGTATTCTATATTTCTATATTTAGGACGAGTCAAGATAATTAACAGCTTAAGTTTTAACCCTCTCACAATCTCACTTTAATCTGTTTTAAAGTAGCTTTTTACACGTGGTTAATTAGTTGCAAAGGTTTCGACCTTGGAGTCAAATGATTTTGTGCACTTGAAGAGTAATTTTACTATATGTAAAGTAACTAGTTAGCTAGTTCATGAGTATAAATTTTGCTTGATTTTTAATTTTTTCAAAAATACAAGAAGCATTTTATTTTTATTAACATGTGGATTTTTGGTATAGTTTTACTAGAAAACACCTTTTTCCAAAGAGAAAAAGGTTGTACTTTAGATGTGATATCCACCTGAAAATATAGACTCATTTTGGTTATGTAGTTTATGTGAATTCAATCACCTAGATTGTAGAAGAATTTTAGAGAGAAGTTTTAGAGAGTATTATGAAGAAAGAAGAATGAAATCTTATTTATGTAAAATCTCTCTAAAACTTCTCTCTAAAATTCTTCTGTAATTCAATCTAGGTGATTGAATTCATAGTTTCCCAAAGTATTGTCACCGTATCCAAAGAAACCTAAAGACTATGAATGATATTTCTCTAGTGTTACGTACAACAACTAGATTTGGGATCCATGTCATACACGGGTGAGATTTGTTAAATAATTATTATATTTTGAGAAAATCTACATAAAATAATTGAAAAAGTCATCAAATAATATACCAATTGATCCAAAATCAATATTATGGAATGTGATTAGCTAGCAACATCAATTACTTCCCCATATTCTCTAAAGATATTTATATATTATGACTATATAGAAATTATAGAAATATTATATATGGTTACCAATAAAAAAAAATGTTTCATATATGCTATATGTAATCTCCTAAAAGAATTAGGGACACTTGGCCTTCATAAGAGGCGTCAAGTATCAATTCTTCGATGAATCTATTCGGCTTTATATATACGTAATACATATATGAGTTACAAAATAGAGTTGTGCACAAATATAATACTACATGTGAAATGAGATAGAGAGAAATAAATAAAGTAGTGTTGCAGCTAATTTGAACTTCTCGAAAAAGTAAAGTGTTGAAATTTGGAGTGGATTGAAGGAAGTATTTATTAATTATTTAATAATAGATTAAATGTATTATTATTGATGACAATAAATATATGCATCAACAAAGTTAGGCCCTATATATACACTTCTAGTTAGCAAAAAATATTGAGTATAGATTTTAGTTTCAATCTGTAGATATAAGTTTTGAAAAATAAAAAAAGTAATGAAAAAAAGTTCCAGTCAATAAAAATTAGTTTCAATTAGCAAAATTCAGTTTAAATCAATAAAAATAAGTTTAATCAGTATAAATCAGTTAAATAAGTTAGAATAATTTTAGTTTAGTAAAAGTTAGGTAAAATACACAAGGCGCTGTATTCATCTAAAAAGGAAGTCAGCTTTGAAAGGATAAGTTGTATATTATAAAGCTAAGTTATACAAGCTATATATAACGTACACTATACAATAGAGTCTAAGAGTAAAAGATAACAGAAGATTACAAAAGATATAAAGAAAGATTACAAGGATTACAGAAGATGTGAAAGATAAGAATGGAAACTATATCCCTAAATATAATGAGATAATATCATAATACAAAGGAAGAATATACAAGTGAATCAATCAAGAAGATAGCTGAGTATCTTTATCAAGCTTAATATTCATATCAACATCGAAACCTAATCCTCATAAAAAGGCTTGTTAGTATTTTGAAGTGTTCAGGGTTGTTCATGAGATGTTGAGCGGAGTTGCCAATATTATTCGTTGAATTGATCAATAACAATGTTGATTTTTTTTCTAATTGTTATCGACTTATCGAGGCTGAATATCGGGGTGTGGCCGTGTGGCTAATGTAGTTGCTGAGACGGCATCGATCCATAATCTTCTTCTTGAACTTCATTGTCCCTTGAAGCGGGCTACCGTTGTCTATTGTGATAATATTAGTGTTGTGTATATGTCTCATAATCCTGTGCAACACCAACGTACTAAGCATGTGGAAATGGACATCCACTTTGTGAAACGATTGCCCTTGGTCATATACGTGTCCTTCATGTGCCTTCATCTTCTCAGTTTGCTGATATCTTCACCAAGGGCCTTCCTCAACCTTTGTTCACAGATTTTCGGTCCAGTTTGAGCATTCGTCCTCCTCCTGCTCCAACTGTGGGGTGTATTAGAGTAAATATATGTAATATATTTAGTATCCTTAGCTTATTTAGAGTTCGTGTAATTATGTTAAGTAGGTTTTGTACTCTTCAAATATATATAGTGTGAAGAATATACCCAGCCTCCTAAGGGAGTATTTCATATAATTCATACGTCTAACATTGTGTATCGTGAGTTTTTTTCCTTAATAGTCTTTGATTTTTGCATCCTGAATTGTTCATATATTGTTTGTGTTTCTACTCTTATAGTTACTTAAACAACCACATATAAAACAAGACTCGATTTTATTGACACATGCAAAATACTTATTATTTTCATGAAACTTGCAACAATTTAACTTTTACGGTTATAAAAACACAACTTTCATCATTAAACTCTTTAATTATATATATATATATATATATATATATATATATATATATATATATATATATATATATATATATATATATCAAACAAAATAAGGGAAATTGATATTTTAAATTACACATTGACACTAATCCAACAACATTTTACGGCTCTGTTTAATTTGATTCAACTTATTTTTACTTATCTGATATGATCTGATCTTATCTTATCTTATCTTATCTATCTGAACTTATATTTTAGTTTGTTGTGCTGTCTAGCATAATTAGTTCGTTTTATTCAACTTATGTTATCTTATTTTATCTTATCTAAACTTATCTTATTTTATTTGAAATTAGTTGAACATAACAGAGCCTATGTTCTTTTTGAATTAATGGAAATTCCATTCAGACAAATTCAATTCAGTTAGTTTCCTCTCACAGTTTTAATTCAGTTAGTTTTCTCTTACAGTTTCAGTTCAGTTCAAACGAATTAAGTTCAGTTCATTCCAAAAGAACCGGGCCTCAACATATCTCATAATATTTCTTTTATTCACTTAATTTTGGTCAAAGTTCATAAATTTTAACCCTATACTTCACTAATATACTTCATACATAAATAAAATTATTCAATGGGATCTTATTGAATTAATATCGACATGTTTAATTTTTTGAAATTTCAATTTTTAATTATGTTTGTGTTAGTATGTAATTAAAATTATTAATGGTTAAAAGTTTGTCTTAAAAGTCGTGAAACCAAATGGGGCAAACACTTGAAAACGCAAAGAGTAATATCCGTTACTTTCGTTCTTCTTTCTCTGACTTATATGGCCGTAGTTAGAAGACTAGATTAGCATGAGCAACACTTTTTCAGGTTGAAGTAATTGATATATGGACAAGTTAAAGCATTAAGGTTAACATTGTAGTCATCCATGAAAATGATTCAGGTGGCGTTTCTTTAGTAAGCTCCACATAGTCCTTTCTCTACTAAAAAATTGATGGTTACAATCATGAATATATTATGATAAAACCAAATGTCAGTATTATTTGTCAAAGTATAATAATAATGATATACTCCCTCCGCTTTTTTTTATTTGCTACATTTGTTTCCTTGGGAATAAAGCCACTACTTTGACCAATTATTTTGATTATTAAGTAAAAATATAGTCATGTGTGATCTTGTTAGATTCGTCTCGACGTGTAGATTCATAATATCAAATTTTTATAATTTTTACTTAAGCGAAATAAGAGATATTAAGAGTTAAATAATGCTTTGAAAACCGTGCAAGTCAAATGTAGCAAATAAAAAAAAGCAGAGGTAGTAATTGTAGTGTAAAATGGTTTTGTTCAGGTTAATAAAATATTGGCTCTCTCCCGGATTCGTTGTAATGTTTCTTTGGCAAATTAGTTGTGTCTATATTCACCTTCTGATTTTTATCACACAATTTATGTAGACATATTGAAGAAAAATCTTTAGGAAAGCTAATATCTTTAGTAGTCTACAATCTACATATGACTACTGAGTAGTATTGATTATTAATTTCGGACGGAGAAGTATGATTTAATAGGAAAAATTGACAATAAAGGTCTCAACTTTGGGTGATAATTTTTAAAAGGTCTCAACTATTAATTAACCTGTGTAGGTCCCAACTTAAGAGGGTCTTAACTTTTAGCGGGCCTTAGTGACTTGAGACGGGCTTAATAGGTCATAACTTGTAAAACTTGGGTCACACCGTTAATTGAGGGAGGGAAGTAGGAACTAGGTGAGATTTTTAAAAAAAATCGTCAGTTTTAAGTCACCGAGACCCGCTAAAAGTTAAGACCCCTCTAAAGTTGGGACCTACACAGGTTAATCAATAGTTCAAACCTTTTAAAAATTATCGCCCAAAGTTCATAGCTCTATTGTCAATTTTTCCTATAATATAAGATAGTACAACATTATATTACAACCTGCATTGCTCCAAACTTGCCTAGCAGGAGGCCTTACAACTTACAAGATGGATTGCCCCACCTTCTATGCTACCGCTTAAAGGAACATAACTCAGAAGCAAATTAAAAATATAGTACAATTTAGTGAAAAATAAAGTTTCATATAAAAGTTAAGATACCTTGCTTTTTGGTATTACAATTGTAGGTGGCTTGATCGGGTGGCATGAATGATGTTGTGTGTTATTCCTTTCTTCGCCATGTGAAATTGAGCAGCTTGGTGCGTGATTTGCACACGGAATCACTCTCCACCCAATCTGCATGTTTACATGCATGCTATCTCTATATCATTAATCTTTTGCTACTTATGCACACTTTTATAACATGTATATCCTGTCTTATAAACAGTAATGTCTCCAGAGGAGTGAATTCTAAGACAGAAGTATAAGCTTTTATTTATCATCAAAATTCATGTCTTGAGAGGAAATAAAAACATACATTGATGTTAAATATATAAACTTTTAATTTTCAAGGAAGATAAGCCAAATGTCGTCCCCTAATTGTAATAATCGACTAGCTATGAAACCAAGAATTGAAAATTATTATCTATTGCTAGGCATGAAAATTTTAATATTTATTAATGATGCATGTTGCAAGATATTATTTGGACCTTATAATCAAACTTCATATAAGTACCTTAGAAACCAAGCTAATTCCCTTCATAATGTTGTAAAATTAAACTTCGAAAAACCTAATAAGGCCTTTATATTATGATCGCTACATCAATTTAAATTTAAACTTGTAGCATTCTTGTCTGTCAAGATTTGGCTACGGCTGGATTAGACTAGGGCCAAGATTTAAACACGGCTAAGTTATGAGGTATTAAAAATTTTCATTTAAACACTATGAGGTATTTAAAAAAATCATTTAAACTGACAAGTGAACATGACCCGATTCTGACAATTTGTAAATTGCTCGATTGAACTTTTTCTAGCTAGTTGATTATAATAATGTGTTTTCGAATTTTAATCAAATTAATAATAATTAGTAAAATAAACCTCCTTTGCGAATTATGAGACAAAAAATTGTGATTAATTATACGCACCCCTAAAAATTCCTCCTAAGGCTCTGTTAAATTCAATTTATTTTAACTTATTTCAGAAAAAATAAGTTCAAATATATAAGAAAACTTAAGATAAAATAAGTTGAATAAAACGGGCTAACCATGTTATACAACACAATAAACTATAAGATAAGATAAGTTCAGATAAGATAAGTTGAAATAAGATAAAATATTCAGATAAGAAAATAATTTCAAATAAGTAAAAATAGATTAGATCAAACATAGCCTAAAAGAAAAAAAAAATAAAGAAATACAATAGTAAATAAAAAAAAGTAATTGGTCAACATCCATACAACAAATAACCACTTGGGGAAGGATGAGGATTGAGGACGAATCACGAGGACAAAATATAAGGAGGCAAAACACACACCAACACCAACTTCCCAATCTTCCAATATCGACGAAAATGTTACAACGTAAAGATGGATGGAGTAGGACCACTCCCGCAATATAACCTCCATTATATTACTCCCATATAATACTCTCTGCCCCGTAGTTCATTGCTTTTACTATAGCGCACCGTCACGGTCCTTCTATATACACAGGTAACAACCAAGGACCCTTGGGTTCAATGGTATGGCTTTCGATCTCCCACATGTACTCTCTACCCCTTAGTTCATTGATTTTACTATAGCGCACCGTCACGGTCCTTCTATATACATAAGTAACACCAAGGACTCTTGGGTCCAATTGTATGGCTTCCGATCTCCCACATGGGAGACCAAGGTTCAAATATTGGTGGAAGCAAAAATTTCAATATTGTTGGGGAAGGGGGTTTGGGGTTTGTTGGGCCTCTGGGTGAGTGGCCTTGTGCGAGGCAGCCCATAGAAAATTCATCTTATCACGAGTTTCAAAAAGGGGGCCCAAAAAAATATACACAAGTAACACCATGCTTCATTCTTCCCAAAAACATTTGAACATTTATTGAGACACATAATTTAAGGTGATAAGTTATACTGTGGTAATTAAAAAATATCTTATTAAAAACTAGATGTGATAGGAGTTGGTGATGTATATTTTATTAAAAGGGAGATAAAATTAGGCAATTTTGTATTGATAAAGTTAGAGTGGAGAGCCAAAAGGTTATAAGAAAACTTCCTCTGTTTTTTTTATAAGTGTAAGACTTTGACGTTTGCATTATCTACACACACTTTGACCTATTTTTTAACAAATATATAAAAATAAAAATGATCATATAAGATATTGTTGGATTTGTTTCAACGAATATTTTCACAATATCAACTTCTTAAAACTTTTACAAATACATAATTAGATATATTAATGGTAAAAGTTTTACACTGGCAAACGTGAAAGTCAAATTATTGCATTTAATTAAAAATAGGGGTTAGTATGAAGTCACGCCAAAAATTAAAGTGTTCAAACTATAATTTTAAACAAACATAAAAAAAATGTTCAAACTATTCTAAATCAGAGGGAGTACTAGTTTTAGCTTCTAATTTAACCTCCACATCTACTAGCTTTAAATTTTGAGGTTATATATTGGCTCGACTCTAGTATTAGGGTTTGTGAGAAATTTTTTCTTTCCTTTTCCCAATGCTTATGAATCATGATGTTCAGATGTTGTCTTGAGCTCATCATGTGGGGAGTTCTTTGTCGTAGGACCTTGAGCCAAACTCTTTTTTCATTACCAGTTTACTGTTTACCTCCTAAGATTAATATTACTTCCTCCGTTTTTTTTAAAGTGAGACGTTTTCCTTTTAAGAAACTGACATAATAAGTGACACATAGCTCAAAAGTAGTAAAAAATATTTCTCATTTATTACATCTTTGCCATCATTTAATTGTTTCACGTACTCACTTTATCCAATACTCAAATTTGATTGGTTATATAAGTGGTCCCAACTTTCTCTCTCTAAAATGCTTGGTATTCCCCCACTTTCACTATGTGTCACTTATTAAAAAACGGAGGAAGTATACTATAGTCTATAGGAGGAGACGGCATATCTAGCAAATGTTTGCTATTGCTAATTGTATTGTTAGTTAGCTAAATTTTTACTGAAGCCCTTGCAAAATTAAAAATTGTAATACTTGCATTATTATCTTTCTCCACCTTTTCTTGACTATAAAAGAACTGATTTATACCTTTCAGAAATGATTGACAACGACCTATCCAATTATAAGCACAAGAGTAGTTACAAGAATTTTGATAAAGAATTCCTTTAGTAGATAATAACTGTAAGTAACTCACATGCTGAACAACAAAACGATTTTAGTGTTCTGATGAGAATTCAATCATACTTATAAATAAAATCCCATACGACATCCTCCTTTATTTGAACCATAATTATAAACTGAGAAAAATAGATAGACTATGACATCGAGAAAGTGTGCATTAATTAAAACACGACAAACAACCTATGCTAAACAACAAAAACATAAGAACACTAAACTGAGTGTTACTTGCTCTTACAAACCAAACTAAGTTAAAACTAACACTATAGAGATTGATCTGCTTGATATAGAGGCTAGCGGTGTTCGCCTGTTCGGTACTTGATTCATAACTCGACTGGAAGTGGTTGACAATAGTTGGGCCCGAGCTGCGACAACTGAGGAGCCATTGTAGCTTCTTGAATAAAGGCAATCTGCAAAAACAGGGTATGTCTTACCTGCTGGAAGTGGTAGGAGGAGCGGATTTTGATCACGATTTGGATAACAACCAACCAAGGGCGAGATTGGACTCTCACCACATGAGCAATCCCAACGACCTTCTGTCACTTGGAATTCAAGACTCATGAATCTGCAAAGAGTCACGTTCCTTAGTGACTCATTACTCTCCGGGGAAAGTATTTCAAGGTTCTCCGGTTGATATGAGAACCACATTTGAGTTGACGCACTGAAAACAACCAGGATCAACTGGGGTGTCGTCTTCATATTTGATTTTTCAAAGACAAAGGTCTTCCAGACCAATGCCAATCTAAAAGGAGAACTAAGTACTACTAGCTCTCCAACACCTCTCCGATTTGAGAATTCGGAGAACAAACGTCCAAACCTTGAAAACCTTTCCCCTCCTCAGCCACGCTCACATTCTTTGGATAAAAAGACTGGGGAATCTCTAACCTTTGGATCCCCACTTGCTATTTCCATTATTCTGAGTCCTAATCTAAGATCGTTTTGATCTCTCACAATAGATAGACTATGAATCAGAAGAACTTATTGACTTTTATTTTCTAGAAAAGGTACATTAAAATAATATAATATACTTCTATAAAGGAAAAAAAAATGCGGCGAACTATGGACCATCATATAAAATAGATTAAATTAAGAAAATTTTGGAAAATAGAATATATTATGAACTATGTGGATAAAAAGGATTACCTATGCCAAAATCGAAAAATGAATCACTCTTATGGAAGAATAATTTCTAATGATGTCGTAAGGGTCATCTTTTTGCTGTTTTATTTAAATTCCTAATAATTTTTAACTACGACATCATATCTATCTTTGTTAGAATAGTTTCAAGGATTATTTTATTAGCATAGTTTGTGATTTATTATACATGGTTCAATCTATTTTTATTTGGTAACTCAAAAGTTCAATCTATTTTTGTCGATTTTTCTAATATACTCCCTCCGTTCCATAATAGTCTGAACATTTCTTTTACACATATTTGACCCACACTCTTCCTCTTATCAATAAAAAGTTATCCAACTTCCTCTCTCCTCCAATAAAAAATACCCCACCAACTCCTATCACATCAACTTTTTAAATAAAATAATTTTTGATAACCACACTACAACTTATCACCTTAAACTACGTGTCCCAACAAGTGTTCAAATCTTTCTAAGACGGAGGAGTAAACTTTTTTTTTAGGGGGTAATGTAAACCACTTCAAACTTTATTTTTTTTGCTTGTTTCGATGTCAGAAAATTGGAAAGGAGCAAGGGAGATAGACGGGATAAGATGAGGAAGGTAAGACATGGATATGTCATTCTTTCCTGAATCACGAAAAAAATATTATACATCCCAAAAAATTATTTCCAATCCTTAATGTTTATTTTCATTCCATAAAAGCCAACATCATAAAAAAGTGTGCCCATTAAATATAAGGATCTTCTAATTTTTCTTTGTACCTTTTCAAAATAAAATGTGGAAACTAATTTCCCAATTAAAGATTTTCCTTGCAACCAAACGTAGCATTAGAGGCTCCCTGTTTTTTTTCAAACAACACAAGCATAATTAATGGAGACGTAAAGTTAACTTGGGAGACAATTTTGCCAACCTTAAAAGCAAATCGCACATAATCCATCGCAAACTTTGTACGCCCTTGGCTCTTAAAGAAAAGATTCATGGTAAGGGAGACCAATGTTCAAATCTTGGTGGAAAGCTGGAAGCAAAAATTTCAATATTGTTTGGAGGGGCGGGTTTGGGGCTTATTGGGCCTCTGGGTGAGTGTGCGAGGGCAATCCAGTGGAAATTCATCTTACCACGGGTTCCCGAAAAGGGGTCCAAAAAAATAAAAAGGTTTCCTATACGTAGTTTTTATCTTTCTTTTTTTTTTTTTTTGTGGTTGTTTCCATTGTAAACGGGCTTCTACAAGAAATGGTTTTCTTAATATAATATAAACTGCTGTTATTAAAAATATGAACAAAGGGACCTAACTTCGAATTATTAACAAATCAAAAGAAAGAGCTAGTCTATATTATGACAAAAGCTACTCTTTAAAACTGTGAATGTCCATACCTAGCATGTTCTTGTAAGGATTTTAATACTTCAAATTTGTCCTCTAATTAGCTCTATTCATCAACTACATATTATTAAAATTAATATCAACCCCACTTGCAAATAAAGCTCGTCTTAAAACTTAAGATTTTGATATAAAGATATTTAATTAATAAAATAATCACAATAACAACAAGATAATTAAATTAATTAATAATTGGCACCAAAATAAATAAAATATAAATGGGTGGTAAAGTACTCAAAGCTATTAGATCAATCAAACATGACCCATGTGGTTTGATTAGCAACTGTCTACAAAAACAAATGCAAAGCCGACGGGAACCAAATTCAATGCACAGTAAGACAAAAGCTCTACTCTTTTTAATAATCCTAATTAAAAACATTAATAATTCCTATTAAATAATATATATTGGGAAATCCTAAAGTTTACTAACACTTTAATAATTCAATGACAGTCTAACATGTTACCAAATCCTAGGGGTATTCACGTATTTTACACCATATTGTTGGGTATATTCATCGACATTGTGAAGACATTCCAAACAAAGCTTTGCAAAGTATAGTGGGTACATAATATATATTTATATACCCTGAAGCCTGGAGTTGAAACCAACAGGATAAACTGAATTTAGCTAAGTCTCCTTGCGAAAAGATTCATGTTCTTCAACATAACATCATGATACACCCCCTCTTTAATTTTTTTTTAGGAAACTTACCAATAGATCTGGGGAAAAAAAAGCACCATATATATATATATATATATATATATATATATATATATATATATATATATATATATTTTTGATCCATATGAGCCACGAGCGCAAAATCTGGGGAAAAAAAAAAAAAAAAAGCACCATATATAGTAGAGCAAATCAAGACTATTTGTTTAATCACACAAAATCTATTACGCACCAAACAAAAGATCTTAGCGGCGCCTTCATGCATAGAAAATGTGCAACTTGATTTGTGCACCTTTAATGGAGTAGAAATAAACCATGTCCCAATTGTAGGTTTTTTAAATAAACATGGCACTAATGAGTTTTGAGACCCAATCATTTACCCTATCATCAATTAATGATTAGAGGAAATTAGAACTACAAAAAAAAGGTATATGAAGGAACTATCGCATATCTTATATGGTGCAACCAATTACCATTTAACGAGTCAGATACTAACACCTCTAAAGATGAGCATCAAGTAAAAGGGATATTCTAGAGGTAGGAAAATAAAAAGTACTTTCTTCAAGTATATAAAGAACAAATAGATCATTTATCTTTCTCAAAAGGGAAAGTAGTAGATTTCAAAATGTATGTTTACCAAGACAAAAATTTATGCAAAGAGGACATTAACACGAAAGACACATACTTGCCCAAGCACTTGCACCTAAAGACGGTTTGTCCAAGGTAATCAAAGTCCATTGCAAAAGAAAAAAGGTTATGTACTACCTCTGGTTTCTATTATTTGCAACGATTTGACATAAAGTGTGAGTAGAAGATGTCTAATCGTTGCAAATAATAGAAACCAGAGGTAGTAGAAAAAATGTTCTCTATAGAACAAGAGAGTGTCGGAGAACAGGATGGCGGGGCCCACTCCGAACCAAGGTTACAGAATTGCCTCATTTTGTTCAATAGATAACCATCCTCTAAATAGCCTTACTCATTACAAAACAACACAAGTACAATGGAAGATGACACTTCCAAACCTTCATGTAGGCTAGGCATTTGTCCAATCAATTAAAAAGGTGACAAATGAGAATACCAAATATGAAGATGTGATAATCTCCCAACCATGTATGTTGACTTGCTAATAAGGGCCTAAGTAATTTCCAGAAATAGCTTAACACAGACAACAACTTATCTATCAGCTTTTTTCTGAACATGCATCTTCTTAATTGCTAAACAAAGAAGTTTTACAAATTAAGGATGGAGAAACAAGTAGCTTTTCATCTGTTTTGACTCCAAAATCTCTTTAAAGAAAACTATACAAGCAAACAAGGTAAATGCATACATAGAACGTAACAATGTCAAACTGGGTTTACATCTAGTTCATCATTTCTCATACTACTGTGTTATCAATTTAGACAACACAACATCAAGAAAAATACATTCAAAACATTAGAGCAATTTGCCAGTGAATCAAACATGGACAGATATGATGCTTAACAATTAGAAATGTCGAAAGACATAATAAGAAGCTACTAAAATTTGAAGTTAATTGTTTGGTTGTACATAGCAAAATAATAAGCCGGCTTGAAAGGCATGAGGGCTAGGAATAGGATGCTTACAAGCAAGGAGATGGAAAACAGCTTCAAGTCACAAAGAGGTGTGTCATCATCACCATACCATAGCTTATAATTATTGACAATATCATGTATCACATAAAAATTTAAACCTCCAGAATGCAATGTGAGCCAATATGCAGATGCAGAAGCAAACCTCCTCCTTGCTTGATGATATTGCCACTACTCAACACCTCCATGCCGAAGCTGCCACGAGTTCCCGCCTCTGCCAACTTAGAACAAGAGACGCCTGCCGCTTCTCTACGTGAAATCCCCTCCCTGGAGTTCTCTTTACCACGTAATCTGCCTGAGTTTCTGTGAAATTACTGAATTGCACGGGTGAAAACCCGGCTGAGGTATAGAGGTTCTTCCAATGGGGCATCTTTTCAGGAAAATGGACTCGTCCCATCACGGTGTTTTCGATCATAGGCTGGACAAAAAACTTCTCAACCTTGTTCACAATATCTGAGGCTACATTTAGACCATCAAGAGACTCCAAGAAGTTAGTGCACGAGTCAACAGTATGGACAAGATGTTGCGGGAAAGGAACATCAGAACGATCAAAGCCTCTATCCAGAGAAACCACAATTTTAGGGGATTGCTGCTTAATGAACTGAAGGAGAGGAGCAAGGATGGACGGGCGATTTGATGAGGACCAGATGGGGATACTAACAGCGATTGCCTCATCCTCGGAGGTTCTAAAATTGGGCATGGAGCACAAAGATGGATCAAACATATCCAAATTGACAACTTGAAGCTCAAAAGCAAGACCTATATCATTGGCAAACTGCACAAGGTTTTCACGAATGAGGCCTAGTTCAAAGGGATGAGTTACGGATAAAGGAGCTAAGGCAGTAATTTTGAGAGAAGGAGCACCCCTTTTCCTCAAGGGAAGCTCTTGAATTAAAGACGCCCATTGAGCACCACAACCAATATCAAAATCAATGATATGAATAGCATCAGCATCATCAAGAGCCTCAAGAATGGCCTGTGTGGAAGTGAAATTGACAAACTGAGTGATGGGGGAGACCTCGGAAAACACCTTGTAGGCATTCATCTTATGAACAACATCATAAGGTGTGAGGGCCTTGGGCGGAGGAGCTGCAACTGGGTTGCCCATGAGAAGGAGCATTTGTAGAGCTTCCTTGACATACAAAGCTGCTCGAACGAGGGGCTTTGCAGGGAGGGAGAGCTGGTGATTGAGCCGCGCCAATATCTCTTGCGCGAGTGAGAAATTCCCAGTTAAAATCAGGTCTGCCGCCTTGAAGAGCTGGTCTTTTATAGCCTGCTCTTGCTGCTGCTGCTGCTGATGAAGGACGGGCAATGGGAAATGCTGCTGCTGTTGCTGATGATGGTTTTGCTTGGGCACCATCATCGGCTTCTGCTGGAGATGTGGAGGAAGCAAGTTCGGAGGGAAACTCATGGGCATCTGCTGAAAACCCTGCTGCTGCTGCTGCTGCTGTTTCCTCAACAGAAAGTCATGACCCTGATCATGAAACGGATTCTTCCCGACAAGATTGGGGTCCAAAACAACACCCGGGTTATGACGCTTAGTGGGAGGTTGAAACAAATGTTGGTCCAGCTGACAAAACCCCAATGGAGGTATCAAGAAGCTAGGGTTTCCAAGGCTCTGAGCCTGCTGTGCATTCATCATCATCATCTGTGGGTTGAAAATTTGAGGCTTTTCATCACCAACCTCATACTGCTGATGCTGATGTTGTAGGATTGACCCTAAAAGCATACTATTTGAAGGATTCAACCCAATTCCATTCCCATTCCCATTGTTGGAAACCTTACCCTCCAAAATCCCAGATGTACAATTTTGTGAAAACATACTAATTTTCCCATTATTACCAAATTCAGACCCCAGAAACCCCAAATTACCATTATTTCCTTCACCACAAACAACAGGAAGAGAGTGATGCTGCATCAGTTGCTGTTGCAAAGGAGGAGATAAACTCTGACTCTGACTCTCAAATCCAGGACCTTGATCAACCACACCAAGACCAGCATTACCCTCATAATCAAGATGAGTACCTCCAGATTGCAACAGATGCTTCAATCCCAAACTAGCATCTTCTGGGTCTCCTATGATCCAAGGCAACAAAGCACCTTCCCCCGTTGGAAACATAGTGTCCCAATCGTCCAACCCAACACCAGCGGTTGCAGTAGCAGTAGCAGTAGCCGCAGCGGCACCCGCTGTGACATTATCAGATCCATGTTGATGTTGGAGGTCGGAGGGCCAATCCTCTTTCCGGGCACATGCGGGGTTCGCCACACCGCCTGTCGTAGTATCAGTTTTGTTGCCGTTTGTAAAAGAAGAGGACAGAGTTGATGTGGAGGTGGGTGGACTTGGACTTCGCCTAGTAGTATCCAGAGTAGATGTGGGTTCACTCTCTATAGAACTTGTACCTCTTCCACTATTATTAAAACTTCCTGAGATTTGCTTTACTAAACTACTGTAACTCTTTCCGACTTGTATTTCTTCTTCTTCAAATTCTTCTTCCTCAATTTCTTCTTCTTGTTGTAATTTGTTGTCTATACTCTTCCACTTTGGAGCAACTGAGGAAGAGATTTGTGAAATTATACCTGATACCTCTACCACACCCTTGCCTTGCAAATTGTAGGGCATAGCTCGCATCTACATCCACAAAATCAATTTTAAATTACCCACAAAAGTTCACAAATTTAACCCTAACCACATTTTTCTTTACCAAAAACAAAAAAAAAGACTTTAGATTTGATAGCATAATAAAAAAAAGGAGAAGAGATTTAGGGAAATAGTTACCATAGTTAGAGAAGCTAAAAACCCATATCAGAAAAAAAGGATTCAATTAGTGAATGAAAGTGTTGGAGGTTGAAGAAGAAAGAAACACAGTAAATTGTCTCCACTCATAAGAATGATGCTTAAGGGTTTTGACATATCTATTCCTTTCTGCACCAACATTTCAACCTCCTTTTTTTTTTTTTGTTTTCTCTCTCTCTTCTTCTAGAGACTCAAGAGTCAAGAGGGTTGCTTCTTCATATGAATATATGAATAATTTTTCTAATGAGAAGAAGATTAGAAGAGAGAAAGAGGCTTCTTCTTCTTCTTTACCCTTACCCTTACCCTTACTCTTACCCTTTGGGTTTTGTTTTCTACTCTAAAAATGTATCGTAGCAGTAGTCTGTACCCTTGTAAGTTCTGCCATGGATGCGTGCATCATAAAAAAGGTAATAAAGTTGCCTTCTTTCTCTCTCCTCTCTCTCCTCTCTCTTCTATGTTTTGTTTTCTTTTCTTTTCTTTTCTTTCCTCCTTGAGTACTTAGGTAGATTAGCTTCCTCTCTCTCTCTCTCTTAACTTGTTAAGTCTTACTAATTTCTGAAGGGCATTAACCACCCTCTCTTCTTTCCTTGTTTCTCTCTCTTCTTTCCTTGTTTCTCTCTCTTCCCTTTTATGTCCCCTCCAAGTGGTCTACTACTGCTCTACCATTATACACTACTGTTGCCCTCTTGCCTTTTTCCCTTATTTTACTATTCTGTTTTTTTCTTTATCATAATTGCACACCACTCCTTTCCTATATTTACTACATTTCATTTATTATTATTAAGTGCTCGTTTGGTTGATAAGAATTTATATATGCAATGAAAATTCTCATAATTTTTTCATTTGATAAGTGGTTTGGTTGACAAGAAGTTGAGAAAATGGATGTAATGGAAATTCCTTGGGAAATTGAAATTTCCACAAAATGTGGGAATTTAACTACCCAATCCCCCCTTGGTCAATCAGAATTCCCACATGAATTGCAAATTTCTTGATGTCAATTAAACAAATTTAGGCCATTTCCTAGGAATTACATAAGGGAAGTAATTTTCTAGGAAATGAAACTTCCTACAGGAATTAAATTCCCATGTATATCAAACGAGCACTAAGCTTGTGTAATCTACCAATTTTATATTTTACGGTTTTTTCACCATATACCCCTGACAAATTTTTTTTTGCACCGTATACCCTCGTAAGTTTCCAAATTCACCATATACCCCTCACGTTTCAAAAAATACATCGACATTCCCTTATGACTAACGGTGTTAGAGTTCCGTTAGTCATTAGGCCCTAATCCTACCCTAACCCTAATTAACTAACCTAAATCTACCCCTAATCCTAACCCTAACCCTAACCCTAATACCCTAACCCTAACACCTAACACCCCCACCCTACCCCCACCACCCCCTTACCCCACTCCCCGACCCCCACTACACCACCACCACCCACCCCCGCACCCCTCCCCTTCCCTAGCCGCCGCAACCCCTCCTCTCGCCCGCATCGCACCAGCGCACCACTGCCCCCTCCCTCCCCTTCCCCTTCCCCGCAACCCGTAACCCCATCTCCACCACCGATTCTTCGCAGCCCCCACCTGCCCCTTCCCCGGCCGCCGCAACCCCCCCTCCCCGCCCCGCATCGCACCTGGCACCACCTGACCCCCTCCCCCCCTTCCCCTTTCCCCACAACTTCGTAACCCCTTCCCCCGCAACCCGTAACCCCCTCTCCACCACCGATTCTTCACAACCTCCACTCGCCCCCCTGCCTCCCTCCCTTCCCTCGGCCGCGTAACCCCCTCCCCTGCTCGCATCACACCGGCGCACCACCAACGCTACTTTGAATTTCGAAATTAATCCCGCATTTTTGAAACACCCCTCCACACCACCGATTCTTCACGGCGAAACAAAATCCAGATTTTTGAATTTTGTTTAGGGTTCATGGGAAGGGGACGGGGGTTCAACCGGGGAAGGGGATGGGGGTTAGCGACGGCACCGGGGAGGGAAGTGGGGTTCGCGGGGGAGGGGAGGGGAGGGTTCGCAAGGGAAGTGGGGTTCGCGGCAGTTGGGAAGGAGAAGGGGGAGGGGTCACGGGGAAGAGGAGGGGGTCACGGGGAAGGGGAGGGTGGTGGTGGTGAGGGGGTGATGTGGCATAGGGGTAAGGGGGTGGGAGGGAGGGGTGGTTAGGGTTAGGGTAAGGTTTAGTGTATTAGATTAGGGTTAGGGTTAGATTTGGGGGTAAATTTAGGTTAGTTAATTAGGATTAGGGTAGGATTAGGGCCTAATGACTAACAGAACTCTAAAACCGTTAGTCATAAGGGCATGTCGGTGTATTTTTTGGAACGTGAGGGGTATATGGTGAATTTGGAAACTTGCGAGGGTATACGGTGCAAAAAAAATTTGTCAGGGGTATATGGTGAAAAAACCGTATATTTTAACACTATTTACAAATTTCAGTTGGATCATCGTTTATGTAGATGTCATCTAATTTAATTGGTAAAGTCTTATGGAGGTGGTACCTAAAATCTGGGATCGGATCCCGTATATCATTGTGCTTAGTCACTCATTTACACCAAAAAAATCATTTGTAATTTATATAAAATAAAAAACATACTAACGTAACATTTGGTTGAGTTCTTCGCAACATATAGTTTCCTAATATCAACCTTTTTTGAAAAAATTAGTTGTACTTGTTCATATTTAAAAATATTAATGGTTAAAATTTTTCGTTTGCAAATTTTAAAGTCAAAGTGTATATAGCAAAAATAAATGAAATTTTTAACTTATTTTAGTCTTTTAAGTTTACCTTGGAGGTCTTTTTTACTCTATAATTAAATGAACGTAAAAAGTACAATAACCTCTTTAAGGTTGTGGGAGATAAACATATGTCAATCCACAAGGGCACATCAATCACTTAGATTACTAATTTCGAGTTTTACCTTTAAAAAAACCACTACAATAGACTCAAAGGTGACGAGGTGACCAACCTCATGGTTGTAACTTGTAAGAGCATCCTTAATGATGAGTGGAAAAAAAAGATCAAATACTTGATCTTAAAAGGATGCTCTTAATGATGAGTGAGAAAAAGATTGAGGGGTGATTGGCGTCAAAAAATTGGTTGGGACGATTGAAAACACGATCAGGCGTAGGAGTGGGATCCACCGCCTGATCTGATAAATTGTAATTTTTTTTGGCTTTCCCCCAGCCAAAATGCGTCGTTTTGGCTGGAACTGTGAGAGAGCTCCAGCCAAAACGCATCGTTTTGGCTTGCGAAAAGCCAAAAAAAATTCAGCAACATTGACACGCAGGCTGACACGCGCAAGAGATGTTAGGCAGTAGCAGCGTGACAAATGTCACACCTTTCCACATGCCAGCTTCCTATTGGCCATTAAAAATATAACCATTGTAAATTTTGCAATGGTTATATTTTAAAAAATACAAATCAAAAAAATAAAAAAAAATACCAACGGTTCTATTTTTTCGAGCTCTATAAATAGAGACCCATTTTGATATATTTTGGACACATTTAATTTTCTCCATTTTCACTAATTTCTTCTACTTGTTCTAATTTATTTCAATTAATTAATAACAATGCTAGTTATGTATGCTAGGTAATTAATAAAAGCTAATTATGTAGATAACTTAATTATTAAAATGATTATTATAATTTTAAAATATTTAATTTAATTAATTAATAATAAAATATCAATTAGTAATGAATATTTCATATCATTAAAAATTAAATAATAAAAATATTGCATAATGTTGGTTGGGTGATGAAAGAGAAAAAGAAGTTGGGTGGGATCAATAAGTAAGAGAGAGAGGAAAAAGTAGTTGGGATGATCTTTTTTTTTTGGTTCATTGTTAAGAAGAAAGTGGAAAAAGATTGTGAGATGTAATTTTTTAGAGAGAGAAAGTTAGAAAGAGAGTGTTATGATCTTATTTCTCAATCATCAATAATGGTGCACTAAGGGGGAGTTCTAATATTGAGCTTCCACTTATTATCACCTTGCGGTTAACAGTTTGGATTATTAAGCTTGTATTCATTTTCACCTTGAGAATTACTCCCTCGTCTTTTTATTAAGATGTTCCAATTTAATTTTATAGTACATTTTTCACATTTATCTCTTTTATAAATATATTAAAAAATTTGTCTCAAATCTCAATATACAATTTTCCAAATATAAATATTTTCAATTTGTACTAAAATATAATTAGTAAATTAATGGTCTAAAGTTATGCATTAACAAAGGTGAAAAGTGATCAGCTTGGAACACTAAAAAAAAATAGAGATAGTATATGTCTAGCAAAACAGAGAGAGTATGATTATAATCGTTGTACAATTGAAAAGAGTTTGAAATTTTTAATTTTTTATAAAGGTAAGATGAAAGGAGGTTTAGGAGACCTTCCTCACGAGGGGAACTCATAAACTGTCGTTTATAAGGATTGTATTTAAAGGTGAAGAAAAGAGTTGACTAATATAGAAATCAGAAATAAGTGACCGACATTGGCTATCCAGTCTGCTGCTTTGTTTGCTTCACGATAAATTTGATAAATAGTGTAGGACTTTAATTGACGTAGGAGTGCTTTTATGTCTTCAATAATGAGATGTATTTGCCATGTAGCTTGCCAGAGATTCTTGACTGCATTTATTACTAATAAGTTGTCGGCCTCGATGTGTAGATACTTAATTTGGTTGTGAAGAGCTAGGAGTAATCCTTTGTGAAGAGTTGTTGCTTTAGCAACGAAATCGGGTGCAGTGCCTAAATTGAAGGTTGCGGCATGAATGAGGCTCCACTGTTGTTGCGGATAATGACTCATGCTGCGGCTGAATTCTTTGAAACGGAACCATCAAAATTGAGCTTGAAAGTGGATGAAGGTGGTGGAGACCAGGCAACCAAGATTGAAGAAGGTTGTTGGGCCGAAGAGGAGTGAGTGGAGGAGGAAGAGAAAGGTGTACCTGTGAGTTGACAAGAATCCAACTTTGTGCGAATAGACCATTCCTGAAAAAGGAATAAGGCTTTATGAAAAAATCCTAAATTTATTGAATGAAGCGTTATTGAAAATGATATCATTCCGCTCTTTCCAAATAAACCATAGAAAGAAGATAAATTTGGTTAAGCTAGATTTCCTATTTCTGAGAGATTGAATAGTGTCCCGTAAGGATGTTTCCCTATGATGATAATTATGCTTCTTATAAGATACATATATTATATGCTTATAAGTGTTTTTCCCCTTTTCGTTTGAGTTGTGTTTGGATTGAGATCTCAAGTCGAGTCAACTTTTACCAACCCTAACAAATAATGGTCAGGAACGAAGATAAAATGTCGGGCCAGGCTTGCCCCTCCCGGCGCCAAGTGCCACCTTTAGTACTAAAGCCCAAACTTGGTCCATGGCCATTGCAACTTGGACTATGACTGACCTCATGCTGAATCGACCCAGGCCCAGCTCCCTAACGGCCTAACCCCTTTTCCTAGTTTAACGGTTTAACCCATACCCAGCTTCAACCAGTTGATGGTAAGTCTACTGTTGGATATATCTTTCATTTCTTCTTTTCTTTGTTAATTTTGCTGTGCTTCAAAAGGCGGGAGTAATAAAAACCGAAAGCAAAACAGCAGCAGCAAAGTACTGGTACCTTTAGACGTCTGTACTGTACTAGAAGGGCAATTTGGTCAATAACTAGTAGGCTATGGACTATGGTGCTATCGCACAATGTACATGATGGACATCACATGCCTCTCTTTCCCTTATTTATCCCGCCCTCTCTCAGCTAATTCTCGTCTCTCGAAGCCCAAAGGTTGATAAAACATAGTACTCCATGTGTGAAGTATAGTAGAGAGTGAAGGATAGCCTAGTGGTTAGAGCTTTCCTCTCGATTTCAGGAGGTCCTGAGATCGATTCTCACCCTTGGCAAGTCGGGATCCCCTTTGTTCCTCCAACTTGTGAAAGTTTCTCCTTACCTTAAAAAAAAAATAAAAAAATAAAAAAAAATAAAAAAAAAAATGTGTGAAGTATAGTAGTCGTAGACTCGTAGTAGTATTCTCTTAAATTAACACACCCTGTAGTTTGTACTTCTGCAGTAATTACATGAAGGTCCTGTTCAGTTCAGCCAAAATAAGTTCAGTTCAGCAAAAATAAGTTTAGTCTTGTCTAATGTTGTAATTATTATTTTTGTTTTCAATATTACTATTACTATTGTTATTATTATTATTAATATTATAATTAAAATAACGATGAATTTGTATTTTTTATTTTTTTTATTTTTTATCTTTTTATTTATTATTTATTATTTAGTATTTATTATTATTTATTATTTATTATTTATTATTTATTATTATTATTATTATTGTAATTATTTATTCTTATTATTATTTATTATTTATTATTTATTATTATTATTATTATTATTATTATTATTATTATTATTATCATTATTATAATTATTTTATTATTTTATTATTTATTATTTATTTTTTATCATTTATTATTATTATTATTATTATTATTTATTATTATTTATTATATATTATATATTTATTATTTATTATATATTATTTATTTATTTATTATTATTATTATTATTATTATTTATTTTTTAATATTATTTATTATTTATTATTTATTATTATTATTATTATTCTAATTATTTATTATTATTATTATTTGTTATTTATTATTATTATTATTATTATATTATTGTAATTATTTATTATTATTATTATTATTATTTATTATTATTATTATTATTTTATTATTTTATCATTTATTATTATTATTTATTATTATTATTATTATTATTTATTATTATTATTTATTATTTATTATCTATTATTTATTTATTATTATTATTATTTATTATTTAATATTTATTATTATCATTTATTATTTATTATTTATTATTTATTATTTATTATTTATTATTTATTATTTATTATTTATTATTTATTATTTATTATTTATTATTTATTATTTATTATTTATTATTTATTATTTATTATTTATTATTTATTATTTATTATTTATTATTTATTATTTATTATTTATTATTTATTATTTATTATTTATTATTTATTATTTATTATTTATTATTTATTATTTATTATTTATTATTTATTATTTATTATTTATTATTTATTATTTATTATTTATTATTTATTATTTATTATTATTATTTATTATTTTTATTATTATTTATTATTTATTATTTATTTTTTATTATTTATTATTATAAAATAATAAAATAATAATAATAAGTATTGATAATATTATGTTAATATTTATTGATTATTATAATAATAAGTATTGATAATATTATGTTAATATAGTTTTGTTCAACAAAAATAAGTTTAGTTCAGCAAAAATAAGTTCAGCTCAGCAAAAATAAGTTCAGTTCAGCCAAAATAAGTTCAGTTCAGCCAAAATAAGTAAAAATAAGTTCGGTTCAGCGAAAATAAGTAAAAATAAGTTCGGTTCGGCAAAAATAAGTTCGGTTCGATCAAAATAAAATAAGTTCGGTTCAATTCAGCCAAAATAAGTTCAAAAGAACGGGGCAAGTATACTAGGGTGCCATTTGAGAAATTTATATGTAAGAAGTATATTTTAAAATCAACAAGTTTTTTATATGATTAATAATCATGTAGACGCGTGTATAAAAAATAATTAAGTATATTAAAAGTATAAGACACAAGTAATCACTCCAATTTCTATAATTAACCCCTAATAAGTATAAGTAACCCTAAAAATTATAAGTAACCCTCATATTGATTAGTAACCTCTAAGAGAAGTAACACCAACATGGGACATAAGTAACCCCAACAATTATCAATTTTTTTTTTTGTTTAAGGTAAGATGAAATGGACTCACTTGAGGGGGGATAGGGAAATCCTCAAATGAGTCCCATGAGATTTGATCCCTAGACCTCGGGGATATGAGGTGGGGAGCGATGCCACTACTCCACCACCTCAACCTCCCCAACAATTATCAATTGTCCCTACTATAGTAATAACTAACCCACACTATTATACGTAACCCCTAGTATATTAATTATTACATCCTCCGTTCTTTTTCTATTGGAACAATGGTATTTATACACTATTCACTCATTACTCTTTAATTATCTATTGCGATTCTTATGTAAAGAAAAATATAGTCATGTGAGTCTTGTTAGATTCGTCTCGCTATATGTTTTCAAAATAAATTTTGTATATTTTAACTAAAAAGTAATTAAATATATTAATAGTTGAAGTTATGCATTGTCAAGCGTGAAAACTCAATTGTTACAATAGTAAAAGAACGGATGAAGTAATTAGTAACCACAAAAAACAATGAGCAACATATGTGTACTAGTCACACTGTTAACTATACGTATGACCAACCACATATATATAATATAGCATTTTGGAAATATCTGCCCCATAATTTTTTAATAATTGACAATTAAATATACTAAATCTCTATTATATAAGCCAAGGGGTGAGGAGTGGTGTCCACATGAAAAGA
Source organism: Beta lomatogona (assembly GCA_947646795.1). Lineage (NCBI taxonomy): Eukaryota > Viridiplantae > Streptophyta > Magnoliopsida > Caryophyllales > Amaranthaceae > Beta > Beta lomatogona. The sequence goes on along the minus strand of CANSNZ010000393.1, from coordinate 475,553 downwards.
CACTTTCACCCTTGGCTTATACAAGAGATTTTTTTACTAAATTAATAAAGGAAAAGATTTAAAAAATTAACACCTTGGTTGATTAGCATAAATTTAGGTGAAATAAAAAAATGCAATTAATTTTCCTTCCAAAAGAAACTAACTGCATGAAACAAAAAGAACTGATGTTTTTTAGACATTGCCTAATTACATAAGGAAATAATCACAACAAAACTTATGGAATATATATATGTTGAAGTATTATCTATATTAATCTTTATATTACTTACCACAGTATTATTGTTTTTTTTCTTTGTAATTTGACCGGCACAATACTAATGCTAAACCTATGACTTAGGGCCTGTTCTCCCCATCTTATTTTCAGTTCAGTTTAATTCAGTTCAGTTCAGTTCCTAAATGATAATCATTACTATTAATTAGTTATAATTTAATTCAGTTCAATTCAGTTCATTCAGTTGAGTTCAGTTCAGTTCAATTCAATTCAGTTCAGTTCAGTTGTTTTATGCCAAAGAGAACAGGCCCTTAGTCTTATTGTAAGATTTCGTTTGGCTAAAATGATCAAGCACATAACATTGACAATAGCAATATTATTCAAGAGGAGTAGATAGTTCATCGGTAATTTTAGAACTCATCTAAGTTCTATGTTTTTAGTTTATTAATTCTACCGTTAATCACAATAAGTAGATGGTTCCTCATTTGATATTTGACGCACGCAACGCGTACACATAAGGCTAGTTATTAATAGTTAAAGCTACATGTTAACGTTAAAAAAAGGCTATATGTTGATAAGTGTATAAGTAAAGTTGTGCAACTTTTTTTAAAAAATTTATAAAAGAGGTATACTACATAGTTGAACAATATTTTGGAAAAATTAATATATAACCACCTTCTACGTATACTTTCATTCAAATAACAATCTTTAAAAAAAATTCTGAAATAAACCTTATAACTACCAAAACCTAATAAATCACTACTATATGATGGATTTCATCCAAATATTTGTTTGGTTGAGTCCACTAACTAACCTAGCTAATTACTTTTTTTTTAATCTTTCTAAGCCCTTGATTTTCCTTGATTTGTCCTTCCTCCGTTTTTCTTCGCTCCTCTTCATTCCACTTAATTTTTTTTATTTCTTCATTCCACTTCATTAAAACACAATCTTCAAAGTACATAAACAAGGAATTTCGTAACTGTATATTTTGCTCTTTACTTTATTTTTGGACGAAGAAGACATATCTCTTTTACATAACAAAAGGAAAGATAATCAAAACCAATTTCAGGAAATACTTGAGTGAAATAAAGTGTTGTTGGAAAGAAAAATTAAAAATCGAGAACCCCCTTCCCCCAAATTATGAATCCTATATGATTTCTAAAATGAATAAATCTTATCTTTGAAACAATTGTTAAACTTGGATTTAGCCTAGAAGTGGCCAAATCAACTTAGTAGAAGTTTTTTCTAACCTAATTTAATAATTGGAAAGAAGTTTTGATTATGGGATGATTTGATAAAAATGGGAAGAAGAAATAGTTGTTTTGATGAAGTATAGAGTTGAATAACACAAAGCAAGGAGGAAAAGAATCAGAAGTCAATTAGTGGTTCCTAATAAATGGATCTTTGTGCGGAATCCGTCAAGTGGTAATGATATCTTAGGTTTTTCGTAGTTAAAAGGTAATTTTTTTTATAAATGGTAGTTTTTTTTAATAAAAAATAGTTATTTGAACAAAAGTGTATATAAAATAGGTAGTTATTGTCAATTTTTCCTAACATTTGTAATTAATGGTATATTTTAAGTTCTAACAATTTAAATAGAGCTATTTGAACTAATTGGATTTTTTTGAAACTTATTGACATACTTCATCTATTTCAAAATACTTATTATACACTAATACTTCCCTAAAATGGAAATGTTTACAATACTATTGTATACCATAATTTGACTTTTTTTACCCTTATACTTTTTTTTTAAGAGTGAACCCGAGGATGGTTCCGATAAATCTCGTATGGTGGCACGACGCACGGTGTTGATGGTTTCATCCGTTAAACCAGCGTCAAGGGATCCCTAGCATGGCAATTACACAAATATCCACGTTGTGGGATCGTGGGAGACGGTTACCATGCGTCGGTAACCGCCCAACAGTGGTAGACTGAGTAGCTTGGTGACCTGGTGGCGGTTACCAAGGCTACGACTAGCGTGGGATCGTGGAGAGCGGTTATCATGCGATGGTGACCGTCCATCAGTTATAAAAGGGCGTGGCTTGGTGACTTGGCGACAGTTACTCAGGCTACGAGTGAGCAAAGGATAATCAGAGGCGGTTACCATGCGTGGGTAACCGCCCAACGGCTATAAAACTAGGTTTGTTGGGTGACTTGGCGGCGATTACCAAACGTATGCCTAATCTTTGGTGGTTAGTTCCTTGAAATAAGGGCTGTTACTCCTTATTTTAAGGGGCGGTTAAGGTAAGTTACCATGAGTAGTGGGTGGTTATAGTAACCACCCACGCTGCCCACCCACACTTCCCCATGTCTCCTTAAAAAGAGGAGCGGTTATCAGGAGTGTGAGAGGGCACGCTCCCAGTACTACACAGAAGCGGTTACGCTGACATGGCGGGTAGTTTCGTCTGACGATGAGCGGTTGCGTCTAAGGTCATAAGCGGTTACGCTTTGCTTAGGAGCGATTGCGTCAATGTCTTGGACGGTTACTCTCGACTTGGTGGGCGGTTACCCATGGACGGTTATGGTCGTGGCCTTGGACAGTTGTGACAAGTGTATCGGACACTTGTACGCTGCTGGGAGAGCGGTTACTCGCGACGGTTACTTAGTGTGTGAGCGGAGTGGGCGGTTGAGTAACCACATACGTTCCTCACCACAATCCTTGAATTAAGGAGTCAGTCAGCATGTTAGTGGGAAGTTATCCCACGTTTGAGGAAGTACATCATCATGGATGAGTTAGTGGGTGGTTATCTATGTTAGTGGGTGGTTACCTGCTTATGTGGCTGGGCTGTAGCCACTCTGTTGTATTATAAATAGAGCACTTGCTGTAATCATTTGTAGAGAATTATGAACACTTAGCCTTGTATTGAAATTGCTCTCAAGAAATAAAAGCTCTCCTTCTCTCTTATAGTCTCTTATAATATTGTGTGTGTTCTTATTTACGTAATTGTAATATACAAAGTACGTGAGTGTCGAAGGCTGGTCTAGACTCCTAATGCTGAAAAGAGGTACTTCGAAAAAAATCCTGTGACAATTTGATCCGACCTGCCGGAAAAATCTAAGGCGGTTTTGCGATGAGGAAACCGAAGAGATACGGGAAAGGTATTTTGAGTGTCAATTCTCCTTCTTCTGTTTCAAAATCGAATTCTCCCTCTATTGATGGGGTGGAACTTGACTTTATCCTCAACGAGGAAGATGTAGAATATTCCAAAACGATGGAGTACTTTAGCGACTTGGCCGGATCAATCTTTGACGCGGACCAGCCGCTGGAAGCTTTAAGGCGACTAAAAACCTTGGTGTATTACAACCAGGGAAGTCTTGGTATCAATCAACCTGGTCCATGGAGGGACTGGAATGATGATGTCGCTAATGGTCTTACATTCAAGATTGATGACAAACTGTCCGGTCTCCTAAACGGATGGTGCTCAAGAATGGAGGACCTATCGGACCTTGTGGGAACCCCGCTACCAACACCTCGTCCTACAGTCGGGCTCCTAGAGAAGAAACTGGTTAGGCGTTGCCTAGGGGGGGTGGCTCGTTGGAGATAAATTCAAAGCTTGGGACGAAGTCCCGGAGTTCCGAGGCGGCGAGCGACCAAGGAAGCATCAACCCAGTGGTGCCCGAGAAGTCGACCAAGGAAGCATCAACCCCAGTCGTGTCCGAGAAGACCATACCGGTGGTCGTTATCTCCGATAATGAATCAGAGAGTGAGGACCTTTGGACAAAATCAGACTCTTCCGCAAATTACTATGGTGGTAAGTACAACGAGGAGGACGAAGGATATACTACTACGTCCCAATCGAAGGTCCAGTTCGGTCCATTCCGACCGTAAGGTGTCGGGCAGTGGGTGTGCTTGGTGAAGCCTCCCCTCCTCATATTAGGTTGTTTAAATTGCTGTTGTTTTGCTTTTGTGTGTTATTAAGAACGTTGGTTTGTTTCCTTGTTTGTAATATTTGAATTGCAATGTAAGAATTGTTATATTTGCATTTATGGAAGTTGGCTTGGTTATCGTTGTTTTTCATTGTCTGTACATAGCCGAAATTTTAAAAGCATTACCGTTTATCAAGAGCGTTTGATTGACTCGGAGCCGCAAACTCACGGGTTTAACGCTAACCAGACTTGGGTACATCTGAACCAACGCAAGTTGAGATGACCCACGGCTCTGTCTAAGGGGTTATGCAATGAATTATAGAGGAACGCTTTGATGTAAAATGTGGTGCTTGTAGGCCTTGTTCATGGCTCTAACCTAAAGGGATCCCGGAAGATGGACAAAGTCCATTCTCCCGGCAACTATGTTGTGGGTTACGCCAGTCCTTTGGGACGGAGCATGAACACGGAGTCATGTTAATCAAGCCAAGACATGAAATTCAATGGTCGTTGCCTCGAAATCATAAGTATTGAACTTGTGTGTTAACCAAGGCCCAACGAGTACATAAACATGGTCCGTGAAGGTGAGATGGAGGGATTCACTAATGGTGATCCCCGCGAGTGTACGATCTCGTAACTTCGGCGAAATCCGAAACATCTACCACTAGATAGCGGAAGTAAAAGCATTTAACCTTGTGTCTTCGACGAAGTTCGAAGGATCAAGGCTGAACATGCCTACTGTTTGTAGGATTACGGGGACTTGATCTCGATTGTTCGGCGGAAGCCGAAAGATAAGAAATGAAAGACTTGCCTGTTGTTTGTAGGTGTGCGAGAGTTTATCTTCGCAGCATCGTCGAGGTTTGAGGAGTACCTACTTGCTGCCAGCAAAGTGCGAGGGGCTAACCTCACACGGAGAAAGTGGAGCAAGTGTATCCTAACTCGAGCGGGATGCATTGGACTTCGGAATCATAGCGAAATAAACATTTAAAGTTTATTCGTATGGATCGAACCCCGCCCTAGTGAAACTTTCATTCCAAGAGATGAGTTTGGGGGAGTACAATTGATGGACGGAACCGCGTGAGGTCTTCCATGCATGGGCGTTGTCTCTCCTCGCCGAATTACAGTTCCGGCTCGAAGTTGTAATTTGGAAAAACCCTAAGAGAGGGTAATGTATCTGTCGGATACTCTCGGGTGAGGAGAGTAGACTGATCTAAGGGGTTGTTGATCTCGGAATATGATGTGTCGAATACAGCAATGACGATTGTTGTCGACATGGGTTAACGGTGGTTAACCTAAGTCTTGAGGAAAGGGCTTGCATGTGGTTCCCGGGCACATGAGCACTCAAGCACGCGACTGGATGATGGGAGAAGGTCATCATTCGCACCAAAAGAGACCCGTGGTAAGGGAGACTTTTGGAAAAGGGGAAGATGCCCCTCCTCCGTGTAAAGGGAGGTACCTCGGATGATTACTTCCATTGATGTGGGAAGTAAGCCATAGATTCCTAAGCCGGCTTTGAATGAAATAATGGCGGAGAGGTTATGAGAAATATCATCGATCCCGTTGGCTTGTGATTAAGGGCCACAAGGTGGCTAAGATCCAAGGCCAGCATGTGTGAGAATGCCATTGATCAATTGAGGATCATGAGGGGCATGGGATCAAGGGGGCTCGTTGTGAGTAAAACGAGTCCGTAAGGAAAGTGACGACTACTTATGAGAATTTTGTGCGAGGGAGGCGAGGACCCTTCCCGACAAATGCCTCAGTAGTGAAACCAAACGAGGACGTCAGCCTCCATTTAGTGGGGGAGGTTTGTAATAGTCACTTTTGTCGGCACTTGTTTAAGAGCCGACTACGTCTAGGCGCAATGCTAGACGTCGGACAAGGCCATGGCGGTTAAGGTATATAACTCTCGAGTGTTGTACGCGACTAGGGAGTTATACTTGACCCTTGCGTGTCCAAGTTGAGTGCCCTAAGAGATGGGACAAGATCTGAGATGGGTGCACGTAGTGAAACGTGCGAGTGAACCCGAGGATGGTTCCGATAAACTCGTATGGTGGCACGACGCACGGTGTTGATGGTTTCATCCGTTAAACCAGCGTCAAGGGATCCCTATCATGGCAGTTACACAAATATCCACGTTGTGGGATCGTGGGAGACGGTTACCATGCGTTGGTAACCGCCCAGCAGTGGCCGACTGAGTAGCTTGGTGACTTGGTGGCGGTTACCAAGGCTACGGCTAGCGTGGGATCGTGGAGAGCGGTTATCATGCGATGGTAACCGTCCGTCGCTTATAAAAGGGCGTAGCTTGGTGACTTGGCGACGCTTACTCAGGCTACGAGTGAGCAAAGGATAATCAGAGGCGGTTACCATGCGTGGGTAACCGCCCAACGGTTATAAAACTAGGCTGTTGGGTGACTTGGCAGCAGTTACCAACGTATGCCTAATGCTGGTGGTTAGTTCCTTGAAATAAGGGCGGTTACTCCTTATTTTAAGGGGCGGTTAAGGTATGTTACCATGAGTAGTGGGTGGTTATAGTAACCACCCACGCTGCCCCATGTCTCCTTAAAAAGGGGAGCAGTTATCAGGAGTGTGAGAGGGCACACTCCCACTATACAGAAGCGGTTACACTGACATGACGGGTAGTTTCGTCTGACGATGAGCGGTTGCGTCTAAGGCCATAAGCTATTACGCTTGGCTTAGCGGCGGTTGCGCCAATGTCATGGACGGTTACTCTCGACTTGGTGAACGGTTACTCATGGGCGATTATGTTCGTGGCCTTGGACAGTTGTGACAAGTGTAGCGTACACTTGTACGCTGCTGGGCGAGCGATTACTCGCGATGGTTACTTAGTGTGTGAGCGGAGTGGGAGGTTGAGTAACCACCCACGTTCCTCACCACACTCCTTGAATTAAGGAGTCAGTCAGTAAGTTAGTGGGAAGTTATCCCACGTTTGAGGAAGTACAACATCATGGATGAGTTAGTGGGTGGTTATCTATGTTAGTGGGTGGTTACCTGCTTATGTGGTTGGCCTGTAGCCACTCTGTTGTATTATAATTGGAGCACTTGCTGTAATCATTTGGTAGAGAATTCTGATAACACTTTCTTTTACCCTTAAACTTTCTGAAATACCCTTAAAAAGTTGGTGGTCCCTGACTTTTTCATTTAGAAAACCAATTCTTTTTCTTTAATAATTTTTTATTTGAAAAGTGGTGGTCCCCACTTTCTCTAAAACTCCCCGTTTTCTCTGTGCAGCATCTAAGGATTGGTTTTTTTCACCTTATTGCATCTTAACTTTTCTTATCTTTTTTTTTTTTCTTATAATAAGCTAAGCAAAGAAAAGGTGAAAATAATATACGTTAAATTAAAATGAAGGAAGAATATTACTACAACAGTACAACTCATGGTGTGTTTCTTTTACCTTAATTCTCCTCAACATATCAGGATCTATTGGAACTTATTGAAGTTCATTTTATAAGGTATGAAAACTTATCTGAACATATCTGAAATAGATTGAACTTATAAGGTCTGAAACTTATTTTTTTTTAAAGGTGAAGAGAATGCACCCTTATTGTTAATACAACTTATTGGAACTTATGAAACTATGATGAGAATGCTGATTATTAAATGTTATTATAAATTATTACTAATTATTGTATACATAAATAATATAATAAATCCTATCCAAAATAAATAAATAAATGATATAATAAACCATACAAGTCTATTTTAATATAATTTTGTATTATTATCAACATTTTTTTATTTCTGTAGTACCAATATTTTTTTTAAAGTAAGATAAAGTCTCTTCCAAGTATGGGGGAAATTGGGGATCTCTCTTTGCAAAGGTGAGTTTCGATCCCAAAATATCTGGGATCGGAGGTCATGCGAACACCACTAGACTATCACCTGCTGCTCTTTGTGGTACCAATAATAGTAGTGATAAAAACAACTCCCTTCATCTCAGCTTAAAGGTGATTTTATCAATACATACCTTTAAACATTTTTCAAACTTTTTTTTAAAAACTTTATACATTAATATCCTATAAGATTGATATTTTGAACTACATATTGAGACAAATCTAACATTTTAGATAGTACAACCATTTTTAATCTGTAATATTAGTAAATAAATTTGGTCACAGTAAAAAAATGTGAATTATTATGCAAAAGTCAAGCGATTGCAATAGAATTTAGACAAATTAAAGAATTTACGAGAACCAAAATAAGAAATATAATCGTTATTACTGTTTATGTATTGCTAATTAAATAATAATATTAAAATTAGTTTAAAACTTATTCAAATTATTACAAATTCTCGTAACTTATTGCAACTTATCAAGATTTATTTTAACTTATATTTTTTGAGATAGAAATCAAAATAAGTTGAATAAAATACAACTCACATATAAATAACAATAAAATGTCAACAAAAAATTACAAATATAATAATATCCATTACTATAGCTTGGGAGCTCAATTTAGCAACTTTTACAATAAAATATATTTATATACCGCATAGTCAAAAACTCACAATAACTTATGCTAGATTTTCTATATTTGTTTCTCCACTACTCCATTAATTATTATTTGCTGTCCAATTCATTACTCCGATATAACTATGATTAACCAACTAGTAGGTGTCAACATCAGTCCGTTTACATACATATAGTACTCCATAACCAAAGTACTAAATTAAACTCAAAAAAAAAGAAGAAAAAAAGAAAAGGGTGCTTAAACCGATTTCTATGAACCAAGAAAAAGTAAACTCGAAATAATTCTCAACATTGATTAGTTTATTGAGGGAAATGCAAGTACCAAAATTACGTTTTGCAGTCTTAAGTGTTGGAAATAATGTGACAAAAAAGCCCCTGGGAACAGAGCATATTTGCTAGTATACTTGTTAGAAGGGGATTGTTAAACATCGCCCTCAAATTACTTAAAATCGCCCAAACTCTCCTCTTAAAATACTATTATACCCTTAGGATTTTTGTTTTGATTTTTACTCCAACTTAACTCCTCCCCTAATTCATATTATCTCTCATCTTCACCATCACCACCCACGATCACCACCGCCAACCACCACCGACGAGCACAAAATTCCGACGAATTTTTTTTAAAAACGAAATTTTTTAAACGAACACGTCCAGGCCACACGTTGGCCCCATGAAATTCATTTAAAAAAAAAATATACTCGTCAGAATTTTGTGCTCGTCGGTGGTGATAGTCGGTGGGTTGGAGAGGTAGCGATTGGCGGTTAGTGATTTTAGGTGGTGGTGGGGAGAGAGTTGTAAAAACAGCCAAGGGTATAATAGTATTTTTAGAAGGGAGTTGGGAGCAATTTTAAGTAATTTGGGGGAGACGTTTAGAAGTTCAATTGCTGGAAAGGGGGTTCGCGAGATTTAAGGCACCTGTTGCCTGTTGGTAGCTAGTACAGCAGCAGCCTTTAAACAAGACAGAGAGTTTCGAGTTGGAGTACAACTTTTTTTTTCCTACTGTGCTAAAATAAGGCTGTCAATGCGAGAACTTTGTCTGAATCCCTCATATTTCCATTTTTTACACAACATAAACACAGCCTCTATCATTTTGCACAGTTTATAAATGTCATCTAACTTATTTGGTAGAGTTTTGTAGAGGTGATACTCACATTTAAGATTGAATCTCGTTTACATCATGCAATGGTTAGTGGCATAGTTTGAGCTACCATTTACCAGCAATGCTAAGCATTGATTTGATTGGCCCATTCTTGAGGGGTGTGGCCTAATCCGAATATATATAGTTTGCAGTTTTGATGTTGGCTTGATTTCTCTAGTTTGGGCAGTCTTTTTTTTTTTTTGGCGTAAATATTCATCAGTCGATGCCTCAAATTGTAATTAGTCACATTCCTGCCGAATAATTATTAACTCAGCCTAATAAAGTTACTTTTGTACATTGTTGAACGAGGTATAAAACTTGTGCGATGCATAGTAATATATATATATATATATATATATATATATATATATATATATATATATATATATTTTAAATAATGGTAACGAGAAGAACTCTGTCTAAATCTTAACCTGCATGATGATCTTGGTCTAGCATTTGCAGGCCAGGTATTTTGAGAGTAGGAGGAAAAGTAAGGGGAATCCCTACCCCCAAGTATATCAATTGGGGGGATTCAACTTTATAACCTTAAGGTTACAAGGTGAATCTTCAACCAACTACATCAATCAAGCTTGAGATTATAGCAAATAAGTGTTTGAATTTCTACACAAGTTAATACTCCCTCCGTTTCTTTTTAATCTAGACACTTTCCTTTTTGGCCCGTTTCTTTTTAATCTACACATTGTTGTTTTTTCTATTTTTGGTAACATGTCACATCTACTTTCTCCTCTTTTTCCACCCATGTCATCCACTTTTTTATATTTTAACCCACTTTCTAATTTTTCTCTCTCACTTTTCAATTTATCTCTCCAGCTTTTCAGTTTCTCTCTCATACTTTTGCACTTTCTCCTTGGCTCTCCCCCAAAGTGAAGTGAGTAAATTAAAATGAAACGGAGGGAGTATATATTGTATCATATTCTAACTTTTGTTGTAACGATCATAATATCATCATACCTGTATGTAATTATTTAGAAAAACTTAAATATTGGCATAATAATAGACTTGGGTTATTAAGTTTCAAATTTTCTTAAAGACTTTATCTAATCCTTCTCTAATTTCTTTTTTAAATTACATGTCCAATCTATATTATAAAAATATTAGAAAATTGAGGAAGTATATGAGATTGTTAGGCCCTCTTCTTTTGGACTTATTTTCAGTTCATTTCATTTCATTTCGGTTCTTCGATTCGGTTTAGTTGTTGTTGTTGTTGTTGTTGTTGTTGTTGTTGTTGTTGTTGTTGTTGTTGTTGTTGTTGTTGTTGTTGTTGTTGTTGTTGTTGTTGTTGTTGTTATTATTATTATTATTATTATTATTATTATTAATTATTATTATTATTGTTATTCTTATTACTATTAATTATTATTATTATTAGTATTTTAGTATTATTACAAAAATATTTATTAATATTTATTATTTATATTTATATTAATTATTACTATTATTATCAATTATTATTATTATTATTATTATTAATTATTATTGTTATTCTCATTATTATTAATTATTATTATTAGTATTTTAGTATTATTACAAAAATATTTATTAATAATAATTATTATTATTATAATTATTATTTATATTTATATTAATTATTACTATTATTATCAATTATTATTATTATTAATTATTATTATTGTTATTCTCATTATTATTAATTATTATTATTAGTATTTTAGTATTAGTACAAAAATATTTATTAATAATAATAATTATTATTATAATTATTATTTATATTTATATTAATTATTACTATTATTATCAATTATTATTATTATTATTAATTATTAATAATAATTATTATCATTATTGTTATTATTATAGTATTATTAATTAATAATAATTATTATTATAAAAAAATATTAATATTAATATTAATATTAATTTCAGTATTGATTTTAATATTAATTATTATTATTATTACTGTAATTATTATTATTATTGTCACTATTATTATTATTATTATTATTATTATTATTATTATTATTATTATTTCGTTCGATTCGATTCATTTCGAGTTCGTTCAAATTCTCTCAATTCAAAAGAACATGGCTTAGACTCATTGCTGATTAGCCATCATTTCATAATTCTACTAGACAATAGCTTAAGAAATGATTGGGGAGCATTTAAATCAAATAATCGTGATCTATAACATTTTCTTATATTTAAATTTTATTTTTCATTCAATTTTGGCGCATCAATTGGTCCGAGATGATTAAATTGATGGTCGGAAGGAAACATACAAAAGTTTGTTAGCAATTCTTAATAGGAAACCATGTTTTGTACCTTTTTTTAATAGGGGGAGGGGGGTGGTTAGAAAAGTAAGGTATGATTTGGTTATGTCAATCAGTGCAGTGCTAAATAATCCCAAACTCCATGTGATGTTGGCTTAAGAACTGTTAACGGTTGAATGATGTGGAAAGTGGCGCTCTCATTTAGGTTTTGTCCCACACCCATGTATAAAATTCAAGTATTAATGCAACTTGGAACCGAAGATTATCTGATCATCAATTAATTAAGTAGCTTCATTAGATTACGCAACATAATAACGATGATTCAGCTCTGAAGATTAGTTTTTAAAGCCGAGGTTAATGATGAGGAGAAGTGTCATATCAGACCGGAAACTCACACAGATAAGCTAGGTCTAGTTTAACAGTTAACACCCCTCGGAAGTTAGAACATGGGAGGAGGGAAAGGGTGAGGGGAATTTATACTTCCAAAATATCCTAGAGGTTAGTGGAATTTGATTAGACAAATCTTTACCACTAATAAGACACTGTTCTTTTTGGTACAATTTGAGTTCAGTTTAGTTCAGTTCAGCTCAGCTTGGTTTAGTTCAATTCAGCTACTATCATCTTACGGTTTTAGTTGAGTTCGGCCAGTTCAATTCAATTCGGTTCAGATAAGCTCGACTTAGCTCAATTCGATCGATTCGGTTCAACCCAAAAGAACATGGCCTAAATTAAGCTATGCTTGGCATATATTCTAGCATTGATAAACATCTAGTCATTCTACATAATGTAGTATTCTTTTATTGACAAATATATATACCACGCTTGGTTGTGTGACCCAATGATTGTGTCATTGAAAAATAGGTGAAAGGTTAAAGATTGAATTCTTGTTGTGGGATAATTCTATTTTATATAGATGTATTTAAATTTAAGAAATTAGAATAAGGGTAACACACATTATGAAGTCTTGTTAAACATAGAAATACTAAGCCTAAGGGCATGTTATGTTCACCTTATTTTCAATCATTTATAAGAAAAATATAAGTTCAGATAAAGACTAATAAGGTCCATAAGTTTTTTTTTTTGTTGCTAAGTAAAATAATTTCATATCAAACTCAAATTTACATCCACAAGAACTTATAGGGAAAGACGAACCAACTAGGTTGGACCCTCAAACCCAGAAGAGCACAAACACAACTAAATACAAACTTGGTATGCTAAATTCCTTAGCCCTCTTTGCCAATTCTATCAATTTTCTTAGGCAACACACTATACACTCTTCCTATAACATCTTTTTGAATATGATTTACAATATTATGAATAGCAACAACTCTATGATTCCAAAACACATCATTTCTAGTACACCAAATGTGGTAGATCATTGAACCAATAATGGCAGTCAAAACTTGCTTAAGGTCCATAAGTTCTATTCAAAAAAAATAAGCAAAAATAAGGTCTGACACTCTCATAAAATTAATTTTGTCTAATAAGTTCAATAAGGTCTAATAATAATGAACTAATAAGTTCAGATAAGTTGAGGTAAACAAAAATAAGTTGAATAGAACAGACCCTATATAGTAAAGTTTCTTATAAGATTATACATTTCTTATAAGTTGTATATTCCTTTTATGCAATAACATTCAATAAAAATAAGTTTATTAAATTGTGTTAATAATTACAATTAATAATAATAATAATAATAATAATAATAATAATAATAATAATAATAATAATAATAACTAGTTATTAGGCCCGGGCTATGCCCCGAGTAAGAAAAAATTTCATTTATTAATGTTGTACTTTAAAATGATAATACTAAATACAACTTGGTCTAGTGGTTAAAACATTAGTATATGAACTTGAGGTCACGAGATCAAAACCTATACTATGCAATTTCTAATTTTTTATTGTACATGGATTACATGAACTAAAACTCCCTAGCCACATGACACAGTTCTTTGTTTAGGAACGCCTTTTAATATATTTATATAGATAATAATAATAATAGTAATCACAATATATAGCAGTAATAAATACACCATATATTCATTTGAATTTGGCAAAGGTAACATCCTCGTACGTACGCTTACAACATAAAGAAAGGACATGAGGAAATCTATCATAACTACCTCCTTTTTTGTTTAATTGTTATACGTTGACATTTTATACGTACTGTTTACATATTTCACTTTGACCATCGTTGGTGATTTATATGCGAATAAAAATATAGTCATGTGAGATCTTGTTAGATTCATCTTAATATGTATTTTACTAATATGTACTTTTTATAATTTTTACAAATACAATACTAGAGATAGTCATCATAGTTTTGCGTTGGCGTGCGTGAAAAGTGTAAAGTGTAACAATTATTGTAAACGAAGGGAGTAGTTTCCAACTCATGGTCTCTTAGCTTGCATCTTAATGAGCTGGAAGTGTCTATGAGCTTGCATCTTAATGGGCTTATGATACACTTACACTTTTCACGTATCTGCGTCAACGCAAAACTACGGCGACTATCTATAGCATTGTATTTGTAAAAACATTAATAATATTCATTATCATAGCCTTGCAAGGTACCAGGTTATCGTGTTGGGTTTTGGAGTGAAAGTTTATGGATCATGGTGGGGTCTCCCAGTTACTATATAATTAAACAGGTTGAAAACCTAACCTAAATCCACAAATTTGGGGTTGGACTAGGTCGAGTTGGCGAGTCATGTTAGTTTTTGACACCTCTAGTTGATGTTGGGGATCTATATCGACTTTGCTCCCTGATCAGACCTCATCGTGCCTTGAGCCTGATGGGATTACATCGATGGATGTCTCTACTTTTTGTATTTCTCTCTTTCTTGGCTACCTCATTATTTCCTCTTCTTAACGTGCTTGCGTCTTTGTCTCTCTGATGAGGCAATGATGCTAGGCTGTTACGAGCATGGTGTTGGAAATAACAAGGGTTTTCAAGGCTAAACTCAATAACAAAGAACAAGATAAAGAATAAGATTTTTTTCCAAGAATGAAAAGGAATATAGAATATGTATATAGAATAGGCATATAGAATATGGTGTGTCGTGGCAATTTGGAACCACAAACTTAAAAACGATAAACAACGGTGAATTAAATACGGGACTTGAATAAATGAAGATGAAGAAAAGGGAAAAGGAAGGAGAAAAGATATGAGAATTAAATATGGAATTGAATGGGATTTGAGAAGGCATATGGAGGAAAGACAAGGGGATCACTATTCACAAGCTAAGGGAAAAGATCATGTTTTTCAATTAGGGGTGAAGAGTAGATGCTAGCTAGAAACTATTTCATTGCATATTTGCATTTTCAAGAAAACAAGATACACAACGAAATAGAGAATAGGAGAAGGGAACATGTGTCAGTGTCAATGTGTGCACAATAGTAGTGTTTAATTGCTTTCAACACACACACACATAGTAGTGTGTGTATTTATATATGGTAAATTTAGGAGCGTAGTGGCTTATGCTTTAAATTAGTGTAGATGATGTTTAGCAAGGTCAAGCGAATTAAGTGATACTCCCTCCGTCCCATAATATAGTGCTCACTTCTCATTTTTCACGGGAATTAAGGAAAATAGAAGGAGTAGTAGGATTTCTCAAAAAAAAAAAAAAATCAGAAAGTGTTTATTGGTACTTTTGTCTTGGAACTAGCTTTTTATTTTATTTTTCCTTTTAAAAGAATAAGAAAACAATAAATGTTACTTGGAATGGTGTAAAATAATAAATAGGGGCACTTATTTTGAAAGAAAAGTAGGGATATTTTGGAAAGTTTATGTAGATATTGAGGATAATTTAGTCCAAGTAAATTAATAAAAAAGAAAACAAACACAACATTTTGGGACACCTAAAAAGGAATGGGAGCACTATATTATGGGACGAAGGGAGTATAACTCTTCCTATCACGTTACTGATTTTGGTAGCTTTGTGTCAGGCGTAAAAGCTTCAATTATTGGTTGATCCCAGTTTCTCAAAAGAAAACAAGGCAGTGCAAAGGAAAGGCCGAAAGAGATAGATGTTGGTTAGTCTGTTGCGTTGGAGATAATGTAGCTGTTTAGGTGTGTTTTATGGAATTATGGATACATCTTAGGACATGATCAATGGATCATGCTCGTCGAAATTCACCCTGGTAATAGAGCAGCTGCATAAGAAGAAAAAGATACATGCTGTGAAGTTGTTGTCTTAAGTTTTCTTTAACAGCTCATTCATCAAAAATCATATGAAATTGATTAACTAGATATTACAATAAAGTTCTCTTTATTGATATTTGAGCTTTAACAAGTAGTGTTGGTCCGCATTTTGCAAATGGGAACATGTGCTTCCCTCGGCTCCTCTACATACATTGATAAATGATAATCATTTACTAATGAGATTCATTCTAGCAAATGCCTAGCTCCATGATACTACTTGATAGCCATCAAATTAAAGAAGGCCTAGAAAGAAAGTTGTCAGTCGAATTAACAAGTTTAATTAGATTTCAAGAACATATCCACATATTTAATTATCATAAGTACAAAACACTTAATCCTATTAGATATAGACCATGGCACATTTTTGGGCAGTCCTAAATCATGTTTGATAAGTATTAAATGTTAATATCGTAGATGAAACTACAAGTTTGTAGAGACATCTTAGAGCATAGATGATATTACATTGCTTTAATTTCATCAAATCTAACACTCCAGTATATTAGATTATAAATCTATTGTAGTTTATTAAGGTGGTATCTTCTTAAAATTGTAGTCTAAATTCCAGCAATCCTAAAGACATGCTTTTAAGGCACTTTTATCCCCAAACGATAAAGTATCGATTGCTTATTTGCCCTTTATATCAATGCCTAGAGAAGCCAAGTAGTTCCCGATCGAGTAATTTGATTTCGGTGCACATTTGAGAACTTACTAAGCTAATTAAATTGTCAAAGAGATTGATCTTTCCATGATAAGCTATATCATACATGGACATTATTGGAACCTTCCCTGCAATAAAATAGTAATAATGATATTTGGGGTTGTTTGGCAATCGGCTGTTGACTGTTGGCTTTTGGCTGGTTTAGTTGGCTTATTTAACTTGCTGAAAGCATTGGCTGTATGTATTGGCTTTTTAAGTTGGCTGTTTAAGCCAGCTGTTTGCAAAAGTGTTTGGCAAAATTAATTGTGGATGTTGGCTGTTTATTAGAGAGTTTGTAGGGCAACAAGCCAAAAACCAATCCAAAAAGCTGCTCCAGGCAGCTTTTTCATTTTGGCTTAAAAGCCAGCTTTTCAGCCAACCAAAAAGCCAATAACCAAACACTTTTTTTAGTTGTTTGACCAAATTGAAAAGCCAAAAGCCAATGAAAAAGCCATATACCAGACATGGCCAAAAATTATTACCTTCCATGATTATGTGTTTCTATATATACTTTTTGTATTAGATAAAAGAATATCATTTCCAAGGGCAGTAGTTTCAACCTAGAGCTAGGAACTACAACCTTTGGTTGAAAAGGCCTCTAAGTCTAACAAAGGGGTGTATAAGTTCAATTAATGGTCTTTTGTGGACCTGATTTTTTACATGTCCTTGTATTTGATGGAATGTAGGCTCATAATCATGGCTATGTTGTTTGGCCACTGTATTCTTGTACTCTTTGGACTACTTTGATAAGTTTTTTCCAATGAAAATGTCACAAATTATCAACAAATACAAATGTACATTGTTAATATGTTACGGTGCCGTCATGCAAGACCGAATAGGAAGGATAGGAGTTAGCTCAAGTGGATAGAGCACTCCCCCTTGGCCCTTGAGGTCGTTGATTCGGTCTTATGATGGGGTGTTAGCATGATGATAGCCTTACCAACCAACGCAAGTACTTAATTTCCTAATTAAAAAAAAAAATGCAAGACCGAATAGGAGTTGGTAAACTTACTATAGGCGGTTCACATGGAAGGAGGGCATAGAATAAGGCAGGGGTGACTAACCTTGACTTCTCTTTCAAACTGACACGTCTAGGTTCCCTAAAGATTAAGGCACATTACCTAAGCATGTCCCCTCTTTACCTTTCATAATTCATATTAACCAGTTAAACTTTCTACTTTGTCTATTATCATCAACGTCGTCTTTTCCTAATTTCTCGTCCTCCTGTCATGCCTCATCTCATCTATTTTCCCTCCCTTTTAATTTGTTTCTTGTGTCGCCAATCCCTACCAAATCTCACATGTCAAAAACCAGAAAAAAACAAGGAATATTGCCTATCACTTTTTAATACAACTAGATCTCTGCATAAGTTCACCAAAAAAAAAAAAAAAGATCTCTGCATAAAACCAGAAAAAAAACAAGGATCATTGCCTATCATTTTAATTTCTTTTTAGGAAATTTCATATTGTACATTATTATGTATTACTCCCTCCGTCCCATAATATAGTGCTCACATTCCTTTTTTGGTGTCCCAAATTGTTGTGCCTATTTTCTTTTTTGTCAATTTGTTTGGACTAAATTATCCTTAATTTCTACACAAACTTTCCAAAATACCCCTACTTTTCTATCAAGACATGTGACCCCATTTATTGCTTTACACCATTCCAAGGAACATTTATTGCCGTTTGATTTTATTTAAAGGAAAAAGAAAATAAATAACTAGTTTCAATACAAAAGTATGAAAAAAGCACTTCATTAAATATTTTTTTTCTTAAAATCCCACCACTCTTTCCATTTTCCTTAATTCCCGTGAAAAATGAAAAGTAAGCACTATATTATGGGACGGAGGGAGTATGATAATAGGTTCAAAACTCCATGTCTATACACTACCCTCTTTTTATCTCTTTCTATTTTTTTCTTTATCACATAGGCTCGCTCCTCACTTTATGTGTTACTCTTATAGGATTTGTGATCGAATGTAAGAAATATTTCAATATTATACTAACAAAATTCTTTTAAATACTAATAGAAAGTCCGATATATGCAAAAGATTTTTAAGAAACAAAGATAACAATCAATATGATGTAACAACCATAATATACTAATTCCTCTGGTTTTTAATTGCTATGTTTTCCTTAAAAAAATTGTTTCTTTTGGATTGTTACACTGTACAAACTTTCCTTATTTAGAGTTTTTAGCCCACCATAAATTAATAATACTTTTTTTTTTAACTTTTTTCACCAAAAAATACTCTTTTTTCACTTTTCCCTTATTTTTACATTAAATGGGTCAAAAAGTACCATTCAAAAAGCATGAAAGTGACATTGCCTAAAATCTTGTGCAAAACACAATGTAGCAATAAAAAACGGAGTGAGTAGTTTGCTAATTATAGAAACAGAAAATATCCACTACAACCGTGTATTTGCGCTAACTTATAAAAAGGTGTGAATTCCACCTAATTTATATGGTAAAGTCTTAAACTTTTATTAAAAAAATTGAAATCAATTTGCTTTCACTACCTTTGTGTTTTTAAGTTGCAACATTTGATTATTTTAATACACTCACTAAAAAGTCGTTTTTTGCAACTAAAAAACAGAGGAAGTATATTGTTACTCTTTGCTGTTCTTTGCACACCAAAAAAGAGTATTTGAAAGATCATTTGTCATTTACGTTTAAGATTGATAAGAATTGGTAAGTTCATTGATGAGACCTCAACAAATCTATATAGAATAAGCCTGACTAATCCTTCTATTATTGTGGTGCGAAAAGTCAAAATGTTTTAATTGTGGGGATAAATCACATATTTTCACAGCTTATTACCCGAACCGCTTCAAATCGGTTAATATCAATTTTTTATAACTTTAACTTAAAAGGAATAAGAGATATTAAGGGTCTAAAAAACGTCTCTAAAATTGTGAAAAACAATGTAGCAAAAAAAAAAAACATAGGGAGTATATTAGAAGAGAAAGATTGCCAATTTAGACACTACTTGTTGAAAGTAAACTGTGGACCTTAAATAAGATAGAAATATTAATCATCTCTAGATTGTGCAAGTAAAGTGATCAAGGGAGAGACAACTTCAGGATAGTTATTGCTACTCCTTTAATCTTTATGGCTCAATCTGTTGACATGACGTGCATTTTAAAAACTTAGTGAAAATAAAGAGGGGTGCGTTGTTTCTACGCTTACAAAGACATCTTACCTACTGGGGGTGTTGAAGACTTGAAGAAGAAGATGATGATGGATTTGTAGAAGATGTAAAAGCATTATCAAAATTAGGCAATTTTGTGTGGCATGGAACTCATCAACTATAATTTGAAATTTGTTTCTTTTCTTTTGGGTAAACGTAACAAATTTCTTACAATTTTTTTTAGAATAAAAATGGGAAATATTATTAATAGCCATACATCTATACTAATATATTAAAAAACGTTTCTATCAAAGGAACGGTGCCACATTACGTCTTCTCAAGCTTCTAGTACACATGTTTATGATCTCATCTAAAAATATTAACAATGTGTAGCTACAAGGATTCGGACACATGACATTTGAAATGAAATGTGAGAGTTTAACCATCAATCCACTACAATTTCAATGTTAAATGCTTCACAGTAAAACATAATAAAGTCTTATAATTATATGTAACTTTAGATTAAGACATAGACAAGCTTTTTGATATCTAACACTTTTATTAAGGTAATAGCATTCTCTTACTCCAATTCCATCAAAATTGTTATTTATCCCCAATTCATTTGAAGTTTTTCTTAAACAACTTATTATGCAATAATGTCCAATTTCCCACTAGACAGAATATTACGAAAAGCTAATAAAATTAATTATGATATTTGAATAACAATATATTTGATAATTGTAACTGACCCGGGGCATCGCCCGGGCCAAAATACTAGTTATTAACAACAACAGTCGATCCTATGATATATAATTAATATCAAATATAGAAATGCTCACAACGAATCTCCAATTCACTAATTACTCATGTTATAAGTTATAACTAGTTGTTGGCTCGGGAAATTCCAATTCATTGATTACTCATGTTATAAGTTAAATCTAGTTATTGGCCCACGCAACGCCCCCAAGCTATTGCATGTTACTCTCTCAGTCTGTCTATTCTCTTTTGTTCTTCCTATTTTGACTTTCGCATCTGCCAATGCACTTAGCTTCTTTGACTATAAATATATATTTCATTGTTATTTAGTAAAAAGTGTAACGATTGAATATTAATAAAGAATGCATTGAGACAGATCAAAGCAGTTGGGGCTTTGATCGTCTGCCAACAATAGAGTATTATTAACCTTACTTCATACAAGCCTTAATGCCAATCGTAACACAGTTGTTACTTGTTATTCAGTTAAGTATGAACTCACTATCAAGATTTAATTGTAAGAATTTAAAACATAGAATTAACAGATAATTACGGTGATATTTTACGTATTTCTTACGGTATTTGAAAAGATTAGTATATATTTGAAGTGTGGATGCAACACAAGTCTTCCTCATACCTGGTGCTAGATATTCCACTTAGAAAGGAGGGGTGGATGAGATTTGAACCCATGAACTTTATGTCACGCTGGCTCTTGATACCATGTAAGAGTTATGAATTCCCCCTCGGGAGGCTATGCTCATTAATCACAATATATATATATATATGTGTGTACAATGTAACCTACTTTCCATAATTACAAGACTCTAATTATGTATACAAATACGCTAAATATATATACATATATTTATGCTAATAGTATACTTTTTATCTCCTATAATACAATATCTCTTTCTATTATTAGAGCCTTTTATCCTGTAGTTAGTTTCTTTTATCATGATTGGAGACCAGAAAGCTGGTTTACGTCTTCTAGTTTGAGGTAAAAACTATTAAATTCGGTGGGTACTTACATGCTCCAAACAAAATCCCTCACATATAGGAAAATAATGCTTCCAAACAGGAATAATAGGAAATAGATCAAAATAATAGGACGAGGAGGCTTCTTCATCAAAAAAGCTCTCTTTTTCCAGCTTTAGAACGCACATTAAAGGAGTCTATCATTGCACTTTTCATGCTGTACTCTCAAATCTTATTCTTTTTTTTATTGTGTGCTTCCGTTTTTCAAAAGCCTTTCTCTTCCACTCCAGCGTTCAAGTGTATGATAGACTCCTTCAATGCATTATGCATGTACGTGTTCGGTGTTCCTTTTGGATTCACCGGTGTCATGATTCTTATGCTTACAGTAACAACAGCTTATGATAAAACATTTTTACCTCACTCTTCCTTATTAATTTACTCATACATAAAGCTATTTAGAGATGTTGACAAAAGATAATTCAGGTAACATAAATAGTAATCCGACCCATCTAAACCAATTAATAATGGCTTGGTTTGATCCAAAATTCCTAATGTTGACTCAACTTGATACGAACACAAATTCTATATTGAGCGGTCAAAAAATGCCAACATAATTCTGACCCAAAACTATAGTGAAGTTAAGTTTATTCCCCAAGGCCCAAGGCCCAAGGCCCAAGGCCCAAAAAGAATTCCATTTTATAATTTTTGGGTCAAATTGGAGTAGATTATTGTTTGTCTGCTGTTACTGCTCTTGATAATTCCAGTAGGGATTTTGTTAAAGATAATAAAACTTGTCGTGGGATGTTACTACATTATATGACTGCTGCCCTGTACATGATTTATAGTAAGTCCAAAAATGCTAAGGATATTTGGGATGCCTTGAATGTTAAGTATGGTGCTGATGATTTTGGGACTAAGAAATATGCTTGTAGCCGTTGGTTGAAGTTCTCTATGTCGATGATAAACTTCGTATTAGATCAAGTTCATGAGTATGAACATTTGTGTCTTGATATTGTGGGCGAGGGTATGGCTATTCTCGATATGTTCCAAGCCAATTGTTTACTTGAAAAATTACCTCCAGTCTTGGGAAAATTTTGTTCATTCCTTAAAACATAGGCGAGAAAGACTTTACCCTTCAGGAATTAGTTTCCCACATTAAGATTGAGGAGCGAGAACCGTATCCAAATTAAAGGGAAATCCGTTGATCATTCTTCCTCCTCTTGCTAATCTTGTGGAAAATAAAGGTGCTGCGGGTAAAGGACCAAAAGGTAAGGGTCCTAATCGGTTTCATGGTATAAGGCGGAATTATAACAACTTCAAGGGAAAAGGTCGGTTTAAGGGAAGCTGCCGTTTGTGGTAAGTATGGGCATCTTTGCCAAGGATTGCCGTCTAAGAAAGGAAGCTCAGAACAAAGCAAAAGACAACAAAGCTCAAGCCAACCTTCTTTGAAGACGACATTATTGCTGCTTTGTGGTGTGCGAGGTCAATGCGGTAAGCAATGTTCTTTGAATGGATCGTTGATCTTGGTGCAACCCGTCACATTTGCGCCAACAAGGAGATGTTCCAGGACTACGTACAACAATGTTTCGAAGGAGAATGTGTCTTCATGGGCAACTCAAGCACCTTGTGAGTGTTCTAGGCAAAGGAAAGGTTTTCCTCGAAATTAACTTCCGGAAAACCATTGCTTTGCGGGAATGTTTTGCATGTTCCCGACATCCGCTGAAACCTCATTTACGGTTCTCTTTTAAACAAAGCTGGAATTAAGTTAGCTTTTGAATATGATAAACTTGTATTAACCATAAATTGTGTTTTTGTGGGTAAAGGCTTTTGTAATCTTTGGACTTTTTGTTTTGGATGTTGTAATTGATAATAAGAACTCTCATGCTTCCGTTTATATTCTTGAGTCTGTTTCTTTTTTGGCATTCTAGACTAGGTCATGTGAATGTTGCATCTATTAAAAGACTTGAACAACTTAGTCTTATTATTCCTGACTTTAGCAATACATCTTTTGAGAAATGTGAAGTATGTGTAGAAGCTAAGCACCCTAAGAAAGCATTCAATAAAAATGTATCCCGTTCCTCTACTTTATTAGAGTTAGTCCATAGTGACTTAGGTGACTTTAAGAGTTCCATGAGTAGGGGAGGAAAGAAGTATTATATTACATTTGTTGATGACTTTTCACGTTATACTAAGGTTTATTTATTGAGTTCTAAGGATGAGGCTGAAGAGAAATTCCTAATTTATAAAGCTGAAGTTGAGAACTAATTGGACCTTAAGATTAAGAGGGTGAGATCGGATAGGGGTGGGGAGTATGATGGAGTTTCCCTTAAGAAATTTTGTGAGTCTAATGGGATTATTCATGAGGTTACAGACTCCCTATACACACGAGCAAAATGGAATAGGCGAGCGGAAAAATAGGACTCTTAAGGATATGATGAATGCAATGCTTATTAGTTTAGGTATGCCTAATAACATGTGGGGTGAGGCTATTTTATCCGCTTGCTATGTTCTTAACCGAGTTCCCCATAAGAAGTTAGATAAGACTCCCTATGAATTGTGGAAAGGCTTCAAGCCTAATTTGGGTTACCTCAAAGTGTGGGGGTGTTTGGGTAAGATTGGTCTTCCGACTTTCAAAGGAGTAAGATTGGACCTAAGACTGTAGATGGTATCTTTATTGGTTATGCTTCTAACGGTGCTTGCATATAGACTCATTCTTAAGGATGCTTCGGTTTTGGTCCTATTAGAGAGTCAAGGGATGTAGAATTCTTTGAGCATGTTTTTCCTATGAAAGTTAGTATATCATCATACTTGCCTGCTGCATCTTCTTCTACTTTGCATCATGACATTGCATCATCTAGTGAGACTTTAGAACCTAGAAGGAGTAAGAGAGCTAGAATTGAGTCTAGTTTCGGACTCGATTTTATTACTACCTTTCTAGTTGAAAAAGAGTGTTTAGATGAGCAAGATGTCAATGTACTTGTATTGGAAGAGAACCCAAGAACCTATCTTTGAGGCCATGAAATCCGTAGATTCAAGTTTTTGGTTAGAGGCTATTAACGGTGAAATTGAGTCTATTATGAGTAATAATACTTGGATTTTGTCGACCTTCCTAGAGGTTGTAAGGCCCTAAGTAGTAGATGGATTTTTACAAAGAAATGTAAGCTTTGATGGGTCTTTAGACAAATATAAGGCTAGACTTGTAGTTGGAGGGCATCGCCAAAAACACGGTTTAGACTTTTTTGATACTTATTCTCCTGTGACTAAGGTAGCCACCATTAGAGCGTTAATTGCACTTGCATCTATTCATGATTTGATTGTGCATCAAATGGATGTGAAAACTGCATTTTTGAATGGTGAGTTAAATGAGGAGATTTATATGAAGCAACCTTGAAGGATGTGAGGTTCCTGGTCAAGAGGACAAGGTATGCAAGCTTATTAGATCTTTGTATGGATTAAAGCAAGCACCAAAACAATGGTATGATAAATTTCATCAAACTATTACTTCAAATGATTTTTTGGTAAATGATTCCGATGCTTGTGTTTATTCCAAAGTTGATGAGCTTGGTTGTGTTTTCATATGTCTATATGTGGATGATATGTTAATCTTTGGGACCAATATAGATGTAGTAAATGCAACTAAGAGTTTCCTAAATTCTTGTTTTGAGATGAAGGATTTAGGAGAGGCTGATGTTATTCTTGGAATAAAGATTACTAGAACGTCATATGGGATATCTTTAAATCAAACTCATTATGTTGAGAAAATATTAAAGAAGTTTGATCAATTTGATTGCATTCCCGTGAAAACCCCATATGATTCTAGTATTCATTTGAAAAAGAATAAGGGTGATAGTATATCCCAAGAACAATATGCAAAAATAATTGGTAGTGTAATGTTCTTGATGAATTATACTAGACCGATATAGCTTATGCTTGTTAGTAGATTGAGCGGTATACTCACGGTCCTAATCGAGAGCATTGGGTTGCCTTGATTAGATTGTTGAAGTATCTAAAAGGCACTATCAATTGGGGTCTACATTATCAAAGGACACCTTGTGTCCTTGAAGGGTTTTGTGATGCCAATTGGGTGTCAGATAATGATGAAATTCAATCTACTAGCGGTTATGTTTTTACTCTTCTTTGGTGGAGCTATATCATGGAAATCATCAAATTAAAGCAAACATGTATTGCCAAATCTACCATGGAATCTGAATTTATTGCTTTAGAATTGGCGGGTCAAGAAGCTGAATGGATAAGGAGTTTGCTTGCTGATATTCCATTGTGGGGGAAGCCGGCTCCATCGGTTTCTATCCGGTGTGACTCGCATGACGGCAATTGGAGTAGCGAATAATCAAGCCTATAACGGCAAGAGAAGGCATATTCGCTTAAGGCATGCTATAGTTAGAAATTTAGTTTAAAATAATGTGTTATCACTCGAGTATGTAAAGTCGAGAGAGGAATATTGCTAATCCTCTTACCAAAGGCCTTTGTAGAAAAATGGTGCTTTGAGTCGGCACAAGGAATGGGTTTAAAGCCTATTGTGGAGTGAATTGTGGTGGACACCCTTCTTAGGAATTCCTAAGTTCAAAGGGTCAAACGAAATCACAAAAGAACTCAAGTTGTTGATACTACTACCATTCCTAGTAATAAATGTGATGTAGTATTTTGTTTCATTATACTGTTATATGTGTAAGGTTGAGCTTATAGCTCTTAATAAGTTCATAGCCTTACTTAAGGTGGTTTGTGACAGTACAAACTTGATGAACTTACCTATGTGAATGTGGGGGTTACGCCCAATCCCCTATGAGAGTCAAAAGGCTTAGACTCTCTAGAGCATTCATGAGAATCCAGGTTAATTGTGGGGCACTAATATTACAATTGCGAGAACGTTTCTTGATTTGAAAAAGGTTGAGTGCGCATCTATGGTTTGCTAACCTCATGAAAGGTTCAAAGAGAAATCTACCTTTTATGACAATAAGACATACTTGTATGCACTAAGTGTCAATTCAAGTCCATAAGACATTGATACTTCAAAACCTAGTATCTATTGCCCAGATCATCTTTTTTAGCCCCGTTTCTTTCTGTGTTCTTCTTTTGAATCATGTGGGGGATTGTTGGAGTTTTTAATATAAACTTTAAGTTTGCTTCAAAAGAATATGAAGAGTCATTTTTTCCTATTGTCCCACATTGAAAGAATATGAGGAAAGAGTAAGGTTTATAACTATTACTCTTCCTTTACCCTTTGAGTTAAGTAGCAATGAGGCTTTTAGTGGGTATGTGGTGAGGTGTGGATACCACACGCGCGCCGCCACCGCCGCCCGCCCGGGCCAGGGCCATGGGCCTTGGGCCTTGGGGAATAAACTTAACTTCACTATAGTTTTGGGTCAGAATTATGTTGGCATTTTTTGACCGTTTTTTTAATCAGTATTAAGTTACCGTTTTTCCTTTTAATCTCTCTTTCAATGCCGTTTTCTCCCTTAATCATGCTCCTGATTTTCAGCCATGACTCTTCCCATGATGTGACCGTTTTTCCCACGATTTCAGCCACGTTCTGATTTCGTTTGGGTTTCTTGGCTCTATAAATACCAGTGTTCTGGTACTCTCAAAACACACAGAAACACATTCTCTTCTCTTCTCTTTCTTCCTCTAAAATTCTGGGCAGTATTCAAGAACGTTCTCAATCTGTTTTTCTGTCAACACCGGAAAGGCAGAAACCGTGTATCCCTGGAGGTTGATTGCTGTGAGTCCGTGTGTTGTTGCGGGGCAAATTCAACTTTAGGGCAGTGATCTTCTCACGCCACGGTGGTCAGTTAAGTGTGTCAATTTTGTTACCAGTTTTTGTTCCTACAAAGTAAACATCATACACAAATCTCCTATGAGTCATGAGTACAGTTATTAGAAGTGTTCAAAATTCCATTTAGGCCTGGAAAATCATGACCAAATTTTGATGTTGGGTCTGAGCCGAGCTCAAAGTGGAGAAATGTCTAGTACAGTCCTCAATCCTTAATTTTTGAATTTTATGATAAAAGAAAGTTATTTGGGCCTAAAACAAAAAAAAGAAAAAGAAAAATCAATACTGTATCATATTTTGAATTGAATTAGATTGGATTTGGACTTAATAAATTTTGTTTCAATTGATCTAGTAAAAAAGTTTCAACTTATTCTAATCAATCCATCCAATTGACACTTGATTATAGATAGTATTAAAAAACCTAGCCCAATTGCACTATCATTTTGACAATGACAACACCTAACCATCTCGACTTTTGAGCTTTGCTCAATTTACATTGGATATGTACAATTTTGTTATATAAAATATATACTTCAGGTGGTATATTAAATCTAGAAAAAAAGTAGTATATTTGGTTGAAAAGGTACTATATTAAAATTTAAAATATGATTGTCTTAATACAGCTAATCGATGGTAATTATATAATCTGTTAGTTTTCACATCGGATATGTACAATTTTGTTATATAAAAAATATACGTCATGTGGTACATTAAATCTAAAAAAAGTAGTATATTTGGTTGAAAAGGTACTATATTAAAATTTAAAATACGATTGTCTTAATATAGCTAATCGATAGAAATGATATAATCCGTTAGTTTTCACACCGGATATGTACAATTTTGTTATATAAAAAAGATACTTCATGTGGTACATTAAATCTAGAAAAAGTAGTATATTTGGTTGAAAAGGTACTATATTAAAATTTAAAATATGATTGTCTTAATATAGCTAATCGATAGAAATTATATAATCCGTTAGTTTTCACACCGGATATGTACAATATTGTTATATAAAAAATATACTTCATGTGGTACATTAAATCTAGAAAAAGTAGTATATTTGGTTGAAAAGGTACTATATTAAAATTTAAAATATGATTGTCTTATTACATACTCTGTTAGTTTTCATATCTGTAATCTATTTATACAATCTTTTTACAGAATATACCAACAAATATTGGCTAGAACAAAAATCTTTCATATTCAATATGAACCTCGCTTTCCTCCTCTCATAGTGGTAACTGATAAGCACACATCTATCAGGCATCTTACAAAGACAAGGCCACACTTGTGTCATAAAAAGAGTTACACTTCCTGCAACAATACAACAAGACAAAAAACATATCTTTGTTTTTCTTATAGATGCACATTTGGTAAAATGTAAATTAGTCCAGAAGAGGGCAAAACAAAACATTATATCCAACAGGGATCTTAATGGAAGTTTACTTTCTAGAGTGAGGAAATTAATTCCTCATCTGACCCATTGCCTTAACTCTTTCTATTTTACTTAAAGAACAAGTAGTAATGATATATAACTAGCTATTGGCTCGGGTAATGCTCTAGATCCTTATACTAATTCTATGACATTAAAGCTCTAATTAGAAAATTGAAGAAGCAACCATGTACTTTGTAGGTAGGGATGCAAGTGGGGCGGGGATGGATCCTAGCTTGGTGGGTAGTGGGGCGGGGATGGGGATGAAAGTTATACCCGCCATGGGTGATGGGGCGGGGGTGGATTTTAAGTTGTACCCGCCCCATCCCCGCCCCGCTCCTCCCCATCCTCGCCCCGCCCTACATCTTACCTACTTAAAATATTAAATTTTCAACAAATTACAAGTCTATAACACTCTTTAATAGTTTTTCTAGCTGTATATATTTTTTGTTATTAGTATTTGAAATTATATATGGTATATGGGTATTATTTAGTGAGTTTCAAATGAGGATTAAGTGGATGGTGGGGCGAGGAAGGTGGGGATTTGGTGGGGATGGACACCCAAGTGGGTGATGGGGCGGGGATGGTTTTAATTGTGTACATGGCGGGGCGGGGATGGGGATGAGTTACGGACCCACCGCGAGGATGGGGATGGGGATGAAAAAGTGAGGTGGAGATGGGGATGAGAATGCCAAAATCCGCCCCGCCCCAGTTGCATCCCTATTTGTAAGGTAAACGAATTATTAATAATAGATACCTTAGTAGAAAAGTATTTCTCTGTAGTTCCATGTGATCTCAAGGTCAAACCAGGTTAATCAGTCTAATCTTGTAAGTGGAGGATAGCAAAGATGATAATTATAACTGGGATATCTTGGCGCCACAAACAAGAGCATCGTAACTCAATACTGCTTGTGATTTCCATCTCTAGCACAATCCCTTAGTCACATGACAGTGGCTAAAACGAACAAATGATTAGGTGTACGTATTACACCATAATATATCACTCGTGTAGCTCCACTAATCAAGCATTTACAAATCTACTAGCCTTGACTCTTTAAGCTCTCCAGCATATGCCTCAGGCTGACATAGATATGAAGTATATACTACCATCTCTTGTTCTATCTATAACATATTCATATATTGGGTATTTCAGCCCAGGATAGAGCTTTCTTTTCAATAAAGCCTCGCATTACTAACGCTTATGGATGTAGCTTGGAACCCGCTATGCCTTGAAGAGCACCTCCAGCAAACCGGAGAGGACGACCACAGTCCGTCGCTCCCAACTTTACTAGCACCGAAGGTGTAATAATCCATGAACTTTGGAAACCAACTTGAAACCGAGAGGAACCTCACTCAAGCTTAGCCCGAGAGAAAGGCTTTGCGCAAGAAAGAATGTATCGACGTGTGCGTGCGCGTGCGCGTGTGTGTGACAATTGACAACATTAGAGACCGGCTGCACATAATAAAACCCTGCTCCGCCAAAGAAGGAGATCCCTTGAAACTGAATTAAGAAGAATTTGCATAGTAAGAATTTCCAGGTTGATCAGCTTCTCATATTTCATTAGCTATGTAGTCATCCTTCTTTTTCTAATATCTTTTGGGTATCCTTTCTTCTGGTTCCCTTGAGGATTGAATATAAACTGCAATTACCTTAAGAGCCAACAGCAACCCAAATGCATAAGCACAAGATCAGGCGTAATTAGAAGCATTTATGCCTCAGCAATTCCACTAGTCCCATCCTAAGCCAACAAGAAGAAACACTAATTATAAACATGATCTTGCTACTTGATTATGTCAGCTCACAGAAGTTTTTTTTCCCCCAAGTAATCATCAGATGCATTCCTAAAACGTAAGGTATCCTAATCAGCACATTTCTGCATTTATATAAGAATACTTTTTATTTTGATGCCATTTAAAGCTGACTTATACACATCAAGAAGCCAAGAACCTAAAAGCACCAAAACCAATTAGCAGAACATAATGCTATCCTGCATAGACTCCTTTTTCTAACTGAATGCCTTTCTTTCACTCCTTTGCCAGCGTTCATCATAGCAGCAAGTTAACCCATTTCGGATCCGTCACGCCCTCTTTTGTACATAGAATGACTTTCACCAGTGATAGAGCAAAAAATGACAAAGTCTTAAAATTTTGCACTATATAGTGAAAGATTGCAACTAGACATTTGAAATGATAACATGGTAATCTACCAATCTACCAGCATAAAAAGCACAAGTAACCATGAACTTTATCGGTTCGCATTCTGGTGATAGTAAACATCAGAATATGCATTATATATGAAAACACAGAAAACCTACCAGTCAAAATGATGCTATAAGCTAATAGCTTATGACATAGTTTCAGTACGGAATAATCATAGCCAATCCTATAGTTTTAATTTAACATATGAGCACTTGTCTAAAAATTATAGAGATCTATATTCTTAGAAAAGTTGCAAGAATAAAATGAGATCAGACCAGGAGTCCAGTAGATCTGCTTTATCCTTGAGAACTTTGCCCTCTTGATAGTTGAATAGCAGTGCTATTAAGGACTTGAGTATGTAAAATCGCAATATCAAAAAATAACTATATACAATCAAACTAAAGAAGTTTCAGAGTCAAATTCAATATTCCAAAATCCAACGAGAGTCATAGGAGGTACACACCTGTACCTATGCCTTGAAACACCGTCATGATGCTCACATTGAAATTCTCCTTGTCCCCTTCTCCAAATTTGATCTTGCACTGCTTGCATTCTTTTCCACTCCAAAATTTCCCGTTAACCTTATTCCAAACAGATTCTACACATTAAACCCTTTGGGACCAGATATAGGAGCTTGCTAACAGTGCCTTTTGGGTCCAGATTCAGCCCTATCAAGTCCTGTGTCCAATCATCCGACTCCAAATTTTTGAACTCAGAGTTGGAACATCATGCATACTATCCTTCATGGTTTTAGGCAATTTTCAACTGATGTCCTCAACTTCTCCTAGAGCATACCAAGAAAAGCACCGTGTAAATCAAGACGAACAAGACTTTGACCAGATCGAGACAATTCCCACCAGCTATGAGCCCAAGTTCCTAATAGAGGTCCAACAGGTTGCAGTAGGAGTCACAGCCAGATGGAGATTTAGAACTCAAACTGATTGACTCTGCCAATTATCTCATCATCTGAGTTCTCCAGTTGCTCTCTTACTTCTATATATTCAAATCACAAGCCACCCACCACGTTACTTGCCGGATTTCTCTTCTTGATTTCTGCAATTATCACATGCTCAATTATTATTGGGAGCAAGGTATTACTCTGGCCGTAACTTCTAATTGACTAATAGGGCAATGGATGGACACAAGCATAAGAACCCGAAAGGTCATAAAAATTTGATTTTTCCTTCTAAGTTCGAACAGCAAAACAAATTGACACCACCAGGGTATAAATCCTGATACTACAAAAATATTGAAAACTACTATTAAGCAACAAAATTGACACCAGAGATACAGGGGAAAAAAAGCCTTACAGAAATCTGTAAAGCCGTATACTTTGAGCCAAATACAGAGAAAAGAAAAGAGAAGAAGCAAGATATTCGGCATAAAAGTTTAGAGCTAGTCTGCTGAACTAATCCTGACCAGATGATGTTTCATCATAGTTCAATTATTCACTTTCTTCTCCTGCTTCCATTTGAAGCAGCACATCTTTGTTGGTGAGACCAAACTTCTTGAGCATAAAGCACTGCTGAGACTTGAACACTGTGCAACAGCAGTCAGCAGCTTAGTTCTGCTTCACTGCTTAGTTCTGAGTTTTTAGTTCAATCTGCTTCGCCAAACATAATGAGGTTCTTTCTATTGGTTACTCCAGCATTTTCGATTCTAAGACCATCCTGAAGCTCCTCAACTATGTTCTGTAAAAGGTTTGCTTTGAATAAAAGCTGCATTTTCACACTGTCATGAGCAGTTAGCTGAAACTCTTCTTTGTCAACTCAGTGCCATTCAAATTGACTTGTTGTACTAATTGCTCTTGCAACTTCTTTCCCTCTTTTGCCTCAACAATTTCTTTTCCTAGGCTCATTTTTGAGACCATCCAAATTGGCTTCCACATCTCCCAGCTTCACAGAGTGTTGTTTCTACTTCTTCGTCCGCATCTGTACAATATTTGTAATCTACAGCTCTTCTAATTTAATTTGCCTCTTTAACTCTTACCTCTTCATTCTTCTGAAGCACTCTGTTAAGTGCATTAATGTTTTCCTGAACTTCTGATTTGGCAAGAAGAAGCTCCATCTTTCTTCATGCTCTTTCATCTCCATTCTTCATGCACTTTCATCAGCTATGCCACAACTGGACACATGTTTGCCAAAATCTCTACAGTTTTGTCAGGGTCCACAAAATTATATTGGGCCTGAAGGGGTGACAGTCGTCCTACTGCTTGATAAATGAAACGCAACATATATATACATTACGACAAAATTGTCAGCCCAAAGGTAACCTACAAAGGCAGTGTCTATTGAACCTTCTTGCCCAGAAAAAGGTCATGACAAGCAACCTTATGAAATAAAATCCAGGAGCTGGTTGCATCTAACTATGTAAGGATATTAGAATATCATTCTTTGAAGACAGTGTCCATCAAGGACTCCAAGACTACACAGTGAAGGTGACCAAGACTCTGCCCATAGATTGCAAATTTGTTCTCAGTTTGTGCTCAGATCCATGGGCAGCACAACTCAACTGATAAAATTTCTTACAAGTCATCTGAAGGTTTTTTAAGCCTCTTAGTACTATTGTAACATCTTGTTTGGTACAAGATAGTAAACCAAAAACTCCCATTAATTTGTGCGTATTTTACGTGGCATGACCTTTGTGGATATCCATGGTAATGCATCTTAAGTCGTAATGCATGTTTCTTCTATTGGTTCCATTACCACTAATGCCCACACCTCTAGGTCGTAGTGATGAGTGTCATAATATTCAATGATGAAAAGCAATACCCTCACCCTATTAAAGGGGAATTGGAGATGCACTACCAACGGGCTTACACATGGGAAAATATTTGTTAAAAGTACACAAATATTTCACTAATATCCCCCTTATTTTTTAAGCAGGCTTCTAACAGAAGTATTATACGAGTAAGTATCACTAACTTCTGAACTGTCAATATCCTTTCAAGCTAGTACCATATAATCACACTAGAAAAGTTCAAGAATCACAAAAGCATCTCACTCACATCATGGTGAATGCTAACCCATAGCTTGATACACATTACACGATCTTTGTTTTGCTGCTTCATAAAAATGTTAGTTCATACTTCCTCCGTTTCATTTTACTTGCTACACTTCTCAATTCACGGACTCCTAGGCAATTTTTGGAGAAGAGAGAAGTAGAGAGTAAAAAGAAAAGAGACCCATGTGAGAGGAGAGAGATAGAGAGAGTTTATTGCTCAAAAAGGAAGTGTAGCAAGTAATATGAAACTTCCCTATATGGAAAGTGTAGCGAATAATTTGAAACGGAGGAAGTACTTTAAAACCGTCATCTAACAAAGAAAGATAGTATATAATCCTATCTTACTTATCAACATTTTGACCAAGTTCATTGATTCTCTTAACTCCTATAAAACCAGTGATTCAGAATGCATAGTCTCACTTGTTCATAGAGCATAATTTGATAAGCAGTGTAAAAAAAAAAACCCAACAACTTGTTAAAAAAACATACATTCATAAGCAGTTCTGAGTAATAACTATAAAATGAGTTACAGTCACACATTCATCCGCAGTGTCAAAAAGTTCCACAAAGACATGTTCAAACACATGTGCCAAATATTTCAACATTACCAAATAGACCTAAATTCATATCATAAACACAATCAAAAAGGGGGAAAATTGAACAGATTATACCAAAAATAACGTCAATCATATTATTAATAGCCGAATGAATAAAAGTCAGAAACTCATAATCCTTAGTAATGATCCCTCGTATAACACACACACACAAAAGAGTTGGTAGTAGCTTGGAGATACGATCTGATGAAATAATCCTGAAAAATGGAAAGAAAAACCTCGAAAATAGAAGGCTAATCTTCCCCACGTTTCTTGGGCTTCCGATAAGTTTCTTCAAGGTGTTTGAAGGTTGCCATCCCAGTATCAGCGAGCTTCCTGATGTTAGGAACGTTGTAGTTTTGCGCGATATACACACCAAACACTGTTCCCACAATTAGTGAGAAGCTGGATTTTATTATCCCAGCCATTAATTTTTGTTTAGGGTTTTTCAAATGAGGGATATTGGATTTGAGAAAGATTGTTGTTTCTTTTCTCACGGAAGAGTAATTAGTGGAGTAATTAGCTATTGGTTTTGAGAGTTTCTGGGTCTCTGGAAGATCTGTCTCTTGCTGTTCTTGCTTGCTGGGGGATTAGTTGGTGATTCCTCTGCCAAGAGACTAGACAAAGACTCCTTTCACAATTTGATGGTTAGAATTTTTATTTTCAAGTGACCATATGCTAGAACGGCTAGAAATAAAACTCTTTTATAGTAAGATTTATTTCCAATAACTACCTTTTAGAAGTAAGTTTTCTTAAACAACCCTCTCTTATTCTTCTGATAATTAATTTACTCCATCCGTCCCAAAATATAGTTCCCATTTTCATTTTGGGTGTCTCAAAATATAATTCTCATTTCCATATTTAGTTCCACAGTTTATTCAACCTAAGTGTTACATTTAATGCTCTTTCACCAATTATTCTCCATTCTCTCTCCTAAAATCATCTTTTCCCATACAACATTTATTTAAATAAACAAAAAATCTTTACTATCCTCTTAAATTCTACTTGCATAAATTACCGTGAAAAAAGGGAAATGGGAACTATATTTTGGGACGGAGGGAGTATATCACATTTTTTAATCTTTAAATCATCACCAGAAAACAGATTTCGTCCATGAATTCGTTTTTCGACCCCAACTTTCATCATTGGTTCTTTTTAAACTATCATCTCTTTTAAGTTTCACCTATCCGTCTCTTTCTTATTCATATCTCACCATTAAAACCTTCCATCTTTTTCAACAATTATTTAACAGCATCAAAATCCACCTCACAATCAACCCCTAGGGGTAAGCTCTCTCATATTTCTTCAATTTATTACCTGCCCTAGTTGTTGAGACAAATAGCCTGAATTCCCAAAGCAGGGTTGAAATACAAGAGCTTTGTTCTCAAGATTTTGTTATAATAAAAAGAGCTTCTATTTTGGCAATTGGCGACGCCACAATTGCAATTGATACCCTTGATTGAAGAAGTGCTTGGACTCCGTGAAGACACATCAACCTAAAAGCATCAAGTGCAAAAACAATTGGTGTATAATTTGGACAATTGGTGAAATAGAGTATTATTTTTTTAAAAAAAAATATGAAAGTTTGTTTACTTCAAGTTCAAACCCTAATTTTCAAAATCATGAAATATGCCTTCTCATGTTGAAGAAAAAAAATTCATATACTTGATGGATAAGATTCGATAAATGCTTCTTATAGAAAATCTTGACATAATTTGAGTTCAATTACTCTAGAAGTTGTTGATATGTTGGTTTTTCAACCTCATTGTTCTTGTTATATAATAGACAAGGTAATGTTCAAGGAAATTAGAGGGAAAAATAAATGTCAAGCCCCACAAACGAACTCATTAACGGAATTATGTGTGGCGATTTAAAGAAGAACGTGTCACATAAAGTGGTCATTATAAAAAAATAGTTTTTACAAGATGGTTATTAAGAAAAACTTGACTTTATAATGGGCTTATTGTAAAAAAAAAAACCTAATTTCAATTTATTAAACTATCAGGCGGGTCTCATTAACAAACCACTATAGACTATAATCATAGATACCTAAAAAACAATATCTTGATATATTTTCGTAAAGCACTAAATTTTTCCAAAGACAAAAAAGAAAGTTTTATAATATTTCAAGATGTGAAAGATATAGCGTGTTCGGCAACAGTAGCTGTGGTAGTAGCTTTTAGCTGTGAGAGTAGTCGTTTGTGGTTGACGTAAAAGGTTAGGGGGAAATACTCAAATGAGCCCCATAAGGTTTGATCCCTAGACCTCGGGAATATGAGGTGGAAAGTGATGCCACTACTCCACCACCTCAACCTCGAGCATATCGGTGATTGCTAGCTCCTATGATTCGAATACACATCAATCCTCAAGCGGTCAAGCCCCTTTGTTGTCTCCTATATGCCCATGGACTCGCTGAGTGATAGTATTAGTCTATTTTACCTTGCAAAAGCAAAACATTTGTAAGAAGTTGGCCTGATTCCTCACTTGTTGAGGAATCAGGAGAGAGATGTCGACGAGAAACTTGTACAAAAACCCTTCATTTGCCTACAAAAAAGCTTACAGCCTCTCCTCCGTTCTTCAAAATCTTCAAAGTTTGCTTTTCGATTCCTTCCTATTTTCAATCCAATTTCAACTGAATTTCCGAATCTTAATTAATTAACGTTGTTCTTCGTCATCTCTTATGTTTGTCAATTGTCAGCTTATAATATCATCACCGGAAATGCACCGCCGACAAACGAATCTCCAACGGCCGGCGTCGACGATTCTAGGCCCCGCGCAAAACGACGTCGTCAGCAGAGACCTTCACCCTCGTCGATCACGCCACAGCAAGTTGAATTCGATGATGGTCCTATGTCTCACGATGATTACATCCATTTAAAAAGGTGAATTCTGCTTTACTTTTATTTTCCTCTTTATTGGCTTTGTTTAGTTTGAATTAATTGAGTTGAAATTTGAATATTGGAGTTCGGAATTTTGATTAGGCAAGAAGCAAGCTCATCGCAGGGGTACGAAAATTTAACCCCAGATGCTCTGGTATAATGCTGCTTATCTATGTGCATTATGCTACTTATCTTTGATTTATATGTTAGTGTTACGCGGTGTATACTGAATCGTCTGAATTGCTCAAAATCGCATTTGCCTTTAGCTAATCTCTTGTATTCACATGATATTAAATTCTGTTTGCTTTTCGAATTGCTGCAGTTGCAGCAGGGATCCTCTACTTCTGCTTTACCATTGGTGGATTACGGGAGTGATAGTGAGTATTTGTTATTACATTTAGTAGCCATTATATTACTTTTCTGTTCGATACTGGTGCAAGACATATCATGCTTTATATATCTTGTGTTTGTGAATATTTAGGGGGGGGTACAAGAATCAAGAAATATGATTTGGAGCTGTTATGCTGAGAGGACATAAGATTGATTTCATATTGAATAATTGAGCTTGCTGAATGCTGTCACTTCTTCATGCTTTTTATATCTTGTATTTGTGAATTGGATTTAATGTTTTTTTCGGCTTATCCTAGTGCTCCAAGCAATGCAACAAAACTGATGACCGGATTATGTTCAATGTGGACTTGTCAGTCTCAAGTTTCTCTACTGAACATTTGCACCTTTCAATATACTTCTATGAGACTTACATGCTATTATGCATTCTCCACCAAAGTCTCATATGCTCTTAGATAGCTTTATATGGTCATGTGTCTGTTTTGGGTTTTCCAAAGGTTTTAATGTGAAGAGTAGAAGCTAGGGAACGGAGATACCAGATTAAAGAGGTATATATCCTCTTTAGGATGCGGAAATCGTAGAGTATTTGAAGATTGTTTAGAACAAAAAATTACTAGGCTACTTTAAGCTATAAAAAGGAGGCTTTTAGCAAGAAAACATGGTGTTTATTGCTCTTTTAGGTGTTTTTGGGTGGATACATAAATTCACTCTGCTCACTACTGATGCAGAATGAAGCTATTTATAATGAAAACCGAATATTACTATTACTAAAGCAGAAGGTGACTCACACCTGTTTTTACAAAGAGACTTTTACTTTTCTAAAAGTAATGACTTTGGTTTAAAGAACAACAAAAGCAGAGATAAGGTGTCTGCTTTTTAAAGAAAAGCTATAACTATTAAATAATGGATGATGACTCATCACCCATTAGTACAGTGTAAAATAGTAGTATACTTAATCGTACGGATCTCGTCCCTGTAGATCTATTTCTGTGTCGCCGTCTTCATCTGTCATTTCTACATCCTCTAATGGTTCTCTATATGGAGGAATTTTTAGCTTGATATTCAATGGTCCCCATATCTTGAAGTATGGTCCTTATGCTAAGAGATTACTGTTACGCCAGTTTAAGATTTTTGGTGGTTTTTGCTCCATAAGCCATTTGTATAGTTCTGGCTTATTAACATACTGGAAGTTTTGAGGATTGCTAATGTAGACTATAAATACTGGATTAATGTAGTATTGTTGGTAAGCTGGTTGTTGGTGTAGACCTTCAACCTTACGTATGGTTCTGATAACTTGAACTATACTAGATCCGGTTGCCATGTTAGGTTCTCCTATATGGCAGTACTGTAGGCAATAGGTGAGTCTTTCACCTAGTCCTGCTGAAATATCATTATTGTTTCTGTAGTAGAGTATGTTGATCATCCCATGGTCTAATAGATCAACAATCTCTGCTTTGCTTAAGTTAGTATCGTAAAGTTTGATATTTGCTTTGAAGAGGCCTGTATAAACTATTTGTTCTGCATTTACTTCTCGACACATTATTGTCAAGATTTCTTGTTGAATTTCTACGCCTTGGATTCTTCTTCCATTAATTGGTTCTCCAAAGTGCAATTCTACTAACTTTTTCTGGAGGCTGATCATGTGTTGTATTACACTATCTTCAACCTTTTGTGCTATGATTTCTACTACGTCTGTTCCACCATCTTTTTCTAGTAGTTGCTGTAGTGTTTCTTGTGTTTTTAGTTTTAGTATGGGTGTAAGGTAGTGGAAGGGAATATTTTTATGTGGTGTAAATCCTTTTTTAATAAAGGAGGTAGAATATGTAGCTAGCTGAGTTTTAAGGCTA
This sequence comes from Beta lomatogona, assembly GCA_947646795.1. Classification (NCBI taxonomy): domain Eukaryota; kingdom Viridiplantae; phylum Streptophyta; class Magnoliopsida; order Caryophyllales; family Amaranthaceae; genus Beta; species Beta lomatogona. Next base: position 435,750 of record CANSNZ010000393.1, on the reverse strand, counting down.
CTGTTCTGCTCTGTTATTTTTGTGAGTTCTTGTCGGAGATTATGTAGTTCTGTTACAAGATTGCAATTGTGTTTACCAATAAGGTCAATTGTATTGGCCTTATAAGCACACTCTTGTTGCAACTCTATCATTTCTTTCTGAATTTTAATGAACTGATCATTCATAGCCTTATTAGGGCTTGACTGTAATAACTTTTGTGAGTAAGTTGGAAGGTAAAAACCTCTGTTGTAAGTAGGATCTGAAACAGGGGTTCTAGGCTGTGAAGAGGAGGGTTTGAATTCTCCTCTTTATACTGAGTTTAAGGTGGTATCAACGCCTTTATCTGCTACAAAGAAGTTTGGTTCTAATTTTAGTTTAGCAAAATCCATTGCTTCCCCAAAATTATGGAACCCTTTAAACAAGGGGGCTGGAAAACCCTCTATTTGCTGTAACACTTGGTGCCATGTGCGATAGACTCCAGGTCTTCGACCATGTACCACTGAATAGAAACTAAAATTCCTTGAAAAGAGGTTTTTGTTGTATTTTATTAAAATATAGGTAAGACAATTTAATGTCAGTACCTTATGCTGTGTAGATTGCATGACCCATAATTTATCACAGATGACTTGCTGTGTTTTATCTAATGTTTTAAGGGTTTGAATCCTTTACTTGTTTCAACGCTGTATAATTTATTTTTCCCGAAGGAAAATTCTTCTATCTTTACGTGGTTGCTAGATGAGCTAGCGCTCTATGTAGAACTGCTGGATTTATAACCTGTTGATTAATACAGTTTTAACTCTACATTTACTAATGTCATTGGCAATTAAACCTTTAGTTCTAAGTTTTTGAATTGTAGGATACATTGGAAGTTTGGTGTATATTACACCCTTTTCAAATTCTCTAAACTCCTCATACTGAAGGAAACTTACTGCTTCTGATTCAGGCTGTAATTGATTTTCTTCTCCTAAAAAATTTAATTCTCTATTTTGTTCACCACGCTTCCGCAACAATTCTGATTTCTGCTGATAATAACATGTTGGTATATGGTAAATATTTTTACTGATTGTAATGCTATTCTGAGTAATGGAGATACTACCTTGCTGAGAGATTATAAAATTTAAACCTAACAAGAACTGGGTTCTGGAATTATAAGCTGGTGAAATGTTAATTTGAGGTATGTCGTATTTTTGGCTATATTCTCCTGCAAAATCTTTAAATTGTATGGCTATGGGCTTAACATAGTATTCTATTAAACATGTTTTCCCATCTGCTAAGATATTGGTGATAATATCTTTATGTTTTAGTTTGAATTGAGCTGGTACTAGGTTTGTAGTAATCTGGCTTTTAGTGCACCCTGTATCTATTATAGCATAATTTTCAACTGTGGCTTGGGGGTCAAACCATAGTTTGCAGGCTAAACCCTGACTGGTATACAATGGTGTCTTAATGTAACCAATAGTTTCTTCTTCATTTTGAAGAGACTGCTCTATTTCTGATGCTAAGGGTTGCTTTTCTTCTATTCTTTTAACCCTTCTAATAGTTTCTGCTACTTGTTCTTCTATAATTTCTATTCTATTAAGAATATTGGAACTGCTTTCTCCTGTTTCAATCGTTCTAGGGACTAGTTCTTCTAGTGGTTTTTCTAGGCAATGTCTACAGGCTTCTAGAAAGCAAGCATTACATTGGTATCTTAACTCTATTGCTGGAAACCATTGACATAAATGACATGGTTTATCTTCTGTTCCTCTTCTATGAACCCAATGGTGTTCACATTCTGTATTAGTCATAATATATTCTATTTCTGTTTCATCTCGTCATCTGAATCAGCATCTTTAATATTATCAAATCCTATCTTTTCTGCTTCTTCTACTAAGTAAGATCGTTCTTGGTTTTTATACTTCTTTGGACATGTTCTAGCATAGTTTATAATTACAAAAGGCTAAATGATAATTTAATAGATGATGATTACTGTATACCTAATAAGGATACATTAATCAATTTAATCCAAGATAGAAATATATTTAGTAAATTTGATTTAAAATCAGGGTATAACCAGATTAAATTAACAGACAGTTTTAAACCATGGACAACATTCATTTGCAGTGAAGGACATTTTCAATGGAAAGTTCTTTCATTTGGTTTAAAAAATGCTCCAGCTATGTTCCAGAGATTTATGGATAGCATCTTTGGAAAATTAAATTTTTGCTTTGTTTATATTAATGATATTTTAGTTGCTTCAAAATCTATACAGGAACATACAAAACACTTAGAAGAAGTTTTCAGCATTATAGATAAAGAAGGAATTGTAATAGCTGATTCCAAAATGGAATTGTTTAAGAAAAAGATACGAGTTCTTAGGATTAGAAATTGGCAATGGAAAAATCCAATTACAAGATCACATTGCTAAAAAGATATTAGAATTCCAAGATAAAATGGAAGACAGAAAACAGCTTCAAGCTTTCTTAGGACTTTTAAATTATGCTAGGAAATTTATCCCAAACCTATCAAAATTAGTAGGACCTTTATATGGCAAAACTTCAAAGAACGGACAAAAATACTTTAACCAAGAAGATGTCCAGCTAGTTTTAAAAATCAAAGAAAAGGTGAAAACACTTAAACCATTAGAGTTACCCTTAATCACAGACTATCTCATTATCGAAACGGATGGTAGTAAAGAAGGATGGGGAGCAGTATTGCTAACCAAACCTAATAAATATAGTCCTAAAGTAGAAGAAAAATTAGCAGGGTATGCAAGTGGAAACTTCAAACCTAGTACTAATTGGTCTTCAATAGATTATGAAATACAAGCCGTCATAAATGCTCTAGAAAAGTTTAAAATACATCTAGATAGAGAAATCACCAGTTAGAACAGATTGTGAAGCCATAGTTAAATTTATTAAAAACAGTAATAAAGAAGGTTAATAATAAACATTGGATTAACTTTCAAGATCTAATTGCAGGAAAAGGCTATCAGATAGTGTTTGAACACATCAAAGGTATAAATAATAATCTAGCTGATGTGTTGTCTCGAATAATTGACAGATACATACAGAAGAATGGATAAAGCTAATAAGCTTAAATCCAGCAGTTTTACACACAACCCTAGCTCATCTAGCAACCAGTAAAAGATAGAAGAATTTTCCTTCGGGAAAAATAAATTATACAGCGTTGAAACAAGTAAAGGATTCAAACCCTTGAAAGGAAAAACATTAGATAAAACACAGCACAGCAAGTTATCTGTGATAACTTATGGGTAATGCAATCTACACAAAGATAAGGTACCGACATTCAATTGTCTTACCTATTATTTTAATACTCCCTCCGTCCTAAAATAGCCTGAACACTTTCCTTTTATATTTGGCCCAAATGAGTTTGAACACTTCTATTTTTGGCATGGTCCCACTATTAATATATTATTTCTTTTACATATCTTTGGCCCACACTCTACGTTTTATCAATAAAAAGTTACCCAACTTTCTCTCTTATCTAATAAAAAATACCCCCATCAACTCCTATCACATCTACTTTTTAAATAAAATAACATTTGATAACCACACTACAACTTATCACCTTAAACTACGTGTCCCAACAAGTGTTTAGATCTTTCTGGGACGGAGGTAGTAAAATACAACAAAAACCTCTTTCAAGGAATTTTAGTTTCTATTCAGTGGTACATGGTCGAAGACCTGGAGTCTATCGCACATGGCACCAAGTGTTACAGCAAATAGAGGGTTTTCCATCCCCCTTGTTTAAAGGGTTCCATAATTTTGGGGAAGCAATGGATTTTGCTAAACTAAAATTAGGACCAAACTTCTTTGTAGCAGATAAAGGCGTTGATACCACCTTAAACTCAGTACAAAGAGGATAATTCAAACCCTCCTCTTCACAGCCTGGAACTCCTGTTTCAGATCCTACTTATAGCAGAGGTTTTTACCTTCCAACTTACTCACAAAAGTTATTACAGTCAAGCCCTAATAAGGCTATGAATGATCAGTTCTTTAAAATTCAGAAAGAAATGATAGAGTTGCAACAAGAGTGTGCTTATAAGGCCAATACAATTGACCTTATTGGTAAACACAACTGCAATCTTGTAACAGAACTACATAATCTCCGACAAGAACTCACAAAAATAACAGAGCAGAACAGTAGCCTTAAAACTCAGCTAGCTACATATTCTACCTCCTTTATTAAAAAAGGATTTACACCACATAAAAATATTCCCTTCCACTACCTTACACCCATACTAAAACTAAAAACACAAGAAACACTACAACAACTACTAGAAAAAGATGGTGGAACAGACGTAGTAGAAATCATAGCACAAAAGGTTGAAGATAGTGTAATACAACGCATGATCAGCCTCCAGAAAAAGTTAGTAGAATTGCACTTTGGAGAACCAATTAATGGAAGAAGAATCCAAGGCGTAGAAATTCAACAAGAAATCTTGACAATAATGTGTCGAGATGTAAATGCAGAACAAATAGTTTATACAGGCCTCTTCAAAGCAAATATCAAACTTTACGACACTAACTTAAGCAAAGCAGAGATTGTTGATCTATTAGACCATGGGATGATCAACATACTCTACTACAGAAACAATAATGATATTTCAGCAGGACTAGGTGAAAGACTCACCTATTGCCTACAGTACTGCCATATAGGAGAACCTAACATGGCAAACCGGATCTAGTATAGTTCAAGTTATCGAAACCTTACGTAAGGTCAAGGTCTACACCAACAACCAAACTTACCAACAATACTACATTAATCCAAAAGATTTATAGTCTACATTAGCAATCCTCAAAACTTTCGAGTATGTTAATAAGCCAGAACTATACAAATGGCTTATGGAGCAAAAACCACCAAAAATCTTAAACTGGCGTAACAGTAATCTCTTAGCATAAGGACCATACTTCAAGATATGGGGACCATTGAATATCAAGCTAAAAATTCCTCCATATAGAGAACCATTAGAGGATGTAGAAATGGCAGAACAATTTCTCAGTAATGAAGATGGCGACACAGAAATAGATCTACAGGGACGAGATCCGTACGATTAAGTCTACTACTATTTTACACTGTACTAATGGGTGATGAGTCATCATCCATTATTTAATAGTTATAGCTTTTCTTTAAAAAGTAGACACCTTATCTCTGCTTTTGTTGTTCTTTAAACCAAAGTCATTACTTTTAGAAAAGTAAAAAGTCTCTTTGTAAAAGCGGGGGTGAGTCACCTTCGCTTTAGTAATAGTAATTTTTGGTTTTCATTATAAATAGCTTCATTCTCGCAACAGTAGTGAGCGGAATGAATTTATTTATCCATCCAAAAACACCTAAAAGAGCAATAAACACCATGTTTTCTTGCTAAAAGCCTCCTTCTTATAGCTTAAAGTAGCCTAGTAAATTTTTTTTTTCTAAACAATCTTCAAATACTCTACCATTTCCGCATCCTAAAGAAGAGGATATATATACCTCTTTAATCTGCTCTATTGACGGATTTGCTTTCTATTGTGGCCTTCTTGTATTACTACCTTCTAATAGTTCTCGTCTCTGTTTTCCACTTTAATATCAGGTGATGATAGCCCTTCAATGTCAAAAGAGCTATTTGGACTGCCAAATTTAGGTGTCATTTCGATCCTTTTATTTGACAGCTTCTTGAGTTTGAAATGTCGATTTACTCTTCCTGCTTGTACGGCTTTGTATTTAGTCTTCTATTTCTACTTACTAATTAGTTTATCAACTCTTCTCTGTTGAAAGATGTTGTTTTTACCTTTGTGTTCTTAAGAAAAAAGTCACACTACAAATGTCTATAATGTCTCAGAAGCTAAGGTTTTGATAAATATATTAAGTATGAGCGCTGATATACCTCTTCTATCAAGGGCACATCAGTTAGTTCCAAACAGGAGCATGTCTCTTGGTACTAAGAAGTGTTATGATAATACCACTAGAAGGTTTCATAGTACCTCAAAAGTCAAAAGGTTATGACTACCATCACAAGGTTTTGTAGTGTAAAAATAATACCACCAGACTACTTCGTAGTTCTTGGTACCACCACAAACTTACTACTGAAACACTTCCTATTAACACCAAAAGATATTATGAAGCACTTTTCAGAATTTCATTATAATCTTTTGTAAATTCTTTTTCCTAATTTTTTTTATAAAAAAAAAAGAAATCAAATACTACTTTAATGGTGATAGTTCTTGTTAAAAGCTTATTATTTGTTTTGGAATTTGTGTTCTTTGTATCTTTTTTTGAGTGTTGAGCTCCTCTTGAGTGTATGATTGTAGTCACTCACTAACAGTTTTGGTACTTTTATTTAGATAATGTGGAGCGAACTGATTCCATAAAAACTAGAAGTGAGCAGCGATTTCCTCTATCTGGAGAGCCTGTCTGTGTTGTCTGTGGTAGATATGGGGAGTACATATGTGATGAGGTATGATGTAGAATTAGATCAAGGTTGCATGTTTTTTGTACATCCTGATTTTTTTTCTTAGTCTTGCTTATATGTGACTTTTTTTGTGACCTCATGGAACTTTTTTATTTCCTGGTAGACTGATGATGATATATGTAGCATGGAGTGCAAGGCAGAGCTGCTAAAGCAAAGACATGGTGACTTTTCTGAGGTGACGGTCTGTCTTTTTATGAAATTCCGGGAAAAGTGTGGAGACATTGTTTCTAAAATGGAAATCTGAAATTAGCAGGGTGGTGTTAATAGTCAAGCTTCAAATCTGTCTACGTATAAACCTGAAGGAACTTTAGTACTGGCAGAATCAGGGGAAGATACTTGGGACTTTGATCGTAATCGATGGTCTAGAAAGATATCTTGCCTATCCACTTATGAATGGTAAATTTCTTCGCTCGTAAATTTTAATTTTTTTTCTGCCCAAATTTTTTTAGCATGCCTTGTCCAACCACAAGTTGGAAGAACCTTACACACAACTGGAAATTAGGAGTATCATCTAATTACTTGTATGCTCTGATCAGTCATAATGGATACATTAAAATTCGATAATAATCTCTTCATGGCATTATGACACATCTAGCTTCTTGCTTTTGTAACTTGCTATCGTGATCATGATATATTGAGAAATGATGCTCCTTCCATTCCACAGCATTGTTTATGAACTTGTAACAATATATTTTCTTATGTTTGTACATCTTATATATTATGTTTTGATTGTCCACTCTTTCTTGTAGCTGGAAGTGCAATAAACCTGGTCATCTTGCTGAAGATTGTTTTGTAACCAAACCTTGTCTTCAACCTCTTAGTTTGACTCGAGCCTGTAGTCAGGTGCTCTTTCTGCTGCTGCTGTTATTTTCTTTGTTGTCTTCTCTCTTTCTTTTTCTTTCTTTTTGCCCCCTTTTGCTTTTGTTCTTTCTTTGGTGGATAGCATGTATCTCATGATGACTGATGACTCTGCATGCCACAATGACTTTTCTGTGCTTAAATCCTCTTTTGCTACAACATGTAGGGTGCATTTGAGCAGAAGAGATCCATGTTCATACCTGCAAAACTTCGTGACTTGTACAGAAGGTTTGTTTCTGTTTTATAGAATGTTTCTGTGCTCTCTTTGGTATTTGTCTTTTCCTTTCCATTTATCTGCTTTTTGTTGCTTTCATTAGAGAACTATTGGTTTCATTATGAGAGAATCTCGGTAGCTTAGTGGAGGTGTGAGATAACTGATTCCCTTTTAAGATTCCTTGCTTACCTAACATCCAACCTGTAGAGATTTTTACATGAAGAATTGTCACTCACTTTTAGCTACCCCTTTGTCGGGGAACCTTTTGGCCCTGATACTCAGTGAGCAAATGAACTTTGGCTGGCTGGTTCCTTCAGGTTATAGACCAGATCTCTATGCATAAGTGACAATTAGGCTTTGTTCTCCTCGGCTTATGTTTGCTGAACTTAACTTTGTTGAACTTATTTTTGCTGAACTTAACTTGTTTGTGTAGAAACTTATTTAAATAAGTCGAGGATAACATAGCCTTAAGAATAGAAACGAAACAGGACATATCAACCTAGAATTAGGTGATATATTAGACATATATTGGTATTGCCTTGTCCTTTGGTAGACAAGAATGATCTAAATAATGTTGCAGATTTCTTGCAGTCTAATACTCACCCTGTCCCACAAGGCTTTTCACACTTCTATCAAATGGATGTCTCTAATTGTTTTTTGAAATTGTTTATTTGAGCTAAATAAAAACCTTCTCTCTCTTTTTACCCCTTTACTTTCTGTTACTTAATCTCTCTCTGCCCACAATTTTTTTTTTCTCTACTTCTATTACTATTCTCTCATTTTTTATTATAAAGTATAAACCAATTACAAATCTACAACATCCTGTGTCCCGCCTCTATGCACCCTTAATAATAGTGCCAAACTCTATTGTGAAGTTCAGTTCTGGATCGAGGGAGTAATGATTATGGAAGTGAGAAAACAGGGTTATTGACTTTTCTCTGTTGTTTTGAGCACCCGTTGGGGGGCCATAGCCCATGTGGATAAGAGGGCAATATAAATAGGGGGCAGAATGTCCTGAACAACATCTATATTTTGGTAAATAAGGTCAAAGAACAACCAAAATTGCAAGAGAAGAGAATGAGCCATCTCATTCTGAGAATGTGAAGTTGATTGAGTGATGCCTGAAAAGTTTTAACTTACTAGCATATTTTTGTGAGTTAAGGGTAGATGGAAAGTAATTCATTGCGGAAGCCACATCTGTGGCAAGTCAGCAGTGATGGCTCCAATATGATGATTGCTTGTTTGAGCTTCTGTCATATAGATTCTTGTGATTAAATAATGAAGAGATTAGTTGAGATTGGAATGACCGTTTAACTAGTATCGACTTTATAAGATCCATGATCTGGAACAGTTGATGATGTCGAAAGTAATTTTTATTGTCAGTTATATGATAAAAAAACACACGTGTCACATAATTGTTGTAGTAGGAGATATAAGACACTTTGAGCAATATGACGAACGTTTAGAAAGTTTCAGTCCAAGGGAGCTACTAATTATCTTGGAGGCTATATCTAAAGGTAGACGAATAGAAATGTTGTACATCCTGGCTTCTCGGAGCAGCTCCAGTCCATACAAGCTTTAACTGGTGGTATGAAAATTTGGATGGAAATGAGGTAGCACGGATTTCACAAATCTTTTAATTATACTATAATCTGCCGAGTAGCAAATGAAGTGTCTACCGTTGGGGGCTTTTATGATTCTGTGGCAATGAAGGAGCCTTTTCTTTTCAAAAGTTGTCTGTTTGCAGGCTAACTGGTTTTGCTTTAGTATGTTTATGGCTTATTAGCCAAATGGGTAGGATCCCCCCTCGTAGATGATTAAAACTATGGTGGCAATAGGGTGCATTAAAATGCTTCGGATCACTTTTGAATCAAGATCCTTTTGGTACTGATAGCGTGTTCCTAACAAAATTTCTTTATTCCAGTTATTGCTGTTGCTTTATGTTTTGTTTGGCCCCCCCTAATTGAATTTGATTCATTAGAAACATTTAATCTCTGCATTTTCTCATTTTCTCTCTCCTCCCTCAATCTCCTTACTGCTATCGTTATTTTTACTGGTATTATGTCTCTTAGCCATTCCTTCTGCCACTACCTTCTGTCAACCCTTAAGCACCAGTCTATTGTCATTTACTTTGTTACAGACTTACAGAGGGAGAAGATGAATACATGCACTTAGAAGTTACCATCACAATGGAACTTCGTATTATTCTTTAATTAGACTGTTCTATTTGTGGCGTTTCAATGTATCTACAAAAAAAAGGGGGGATAGAAAGGATACACTTAAGGAAATAATCTATACCAGCAGATTTAAACCAAAGCCAGGACAAAATCGAGATCTAAGGTCTCGTGTAGGTGATGGAAACTGGGAGCACATTCAGTGTCAAATGTCAAATGTATGCTGAAGATGTTATTTGTTTTTTTTTTTGGGGGGTGGAGAAGAATATGCATCGCTGTAATGTTAAAGAGCAAGGAAATAAAATATGTAAAGGTTCCAAGTGTAAAGAGAGAATTTCAGATCTTTGAAGTTGAGAAGATTACAAATGTTTTTGAGGTTTTCCAGAGATGCTAGTATAGAAATATGGCATGACTACTGATATATTTTTAATAGATCTGATACGCAGCTCTGCGACCACCTGGGGGAATTTAGATCCCAATTGAAAGTCCAGAAGAAGAAATCCACTGCCTTCCATTCCATGTTTGATGCACTCACAATTCGCTATGTCTTCATTCTTGTAAATTCCATTGTTATAGATGGAAACTCTTCATAAACTTTGGGTGCCACAATCTAAATGGTTAGGTGGTTGAGAGCGGGTAATTCATTATCTAATAAGTGGAGGAAATTTGCAGTTTTTAAAGAGTAGCAGAAGAATGGAGGAGGAGAGAGCAAAAAGGGAAACGGAGTAGAGAGATTAGACATTTAACAAATAAAAAATAAAGGAAAAACCAAAAAAGTTGGATAAACAACTGGAATTCGGGAAAAATCTGATGACATTTAGGACTTATGTTATTGCATGGACCATTATAATATGGGACCGTCCATCATTTTATCTGGCTATCTATCTATTGGAGTGCCCAGTATTTTCCAGCTCTTACCACAATTAAGATAATAAAAATAAAGGAGTTGAGAAGGGTAATTAAATGGTTTGTCTGTTTTTTTTTTTTTTTTGTAAGGTTGATCTGTTTAATGTATAAAATCAAGTTTAAAGTTTAAACTTTGTTGCTTGGTAGTTGGTAGGCTGGTAGCATATTCTTCTTTCAGTTTCTTCCTTCTCTAATTCTTCTATAAGATGATCTATGTGGATTTTTTGTGGCTTATGTTCATGTCCAATTTCCTTTGTGCATTTGACCTTACTGTTAATGTCTTGTTTCAGATGCCATGAAATTAAAAAGACCATGAGGAATGCCAAGTGCAACGAATGCCGCAATTCCATCTCCTTGGCGACATGCCTTGATTGCAGCACCATAATTTGTGACAGGTATGCAAGGGCTTTGGCCACTTAAATGATTTGAGGTCACTTTTAGTATAATGTTTTATATGACCCTTTTAAGTCAGATGGTATTATGCTCTTAAAAGTTCTTTGACCTACCCACCCAAACCCAAAGTATCATGATTTTTTATTGTCATATTTTCAAACGACTCACGGGAAGGATGCACGAATTCTTTGTATATTTCTGCTTTTTGCCCTGCTTATATGCTGTGGCCTGTGTGTGTGTGTGTGTGACTTCTTGTTTTTGTCAGTTGAGATGTCATGTCCTATTCTGTGTCCCGTCTTGTGCCCCATCCCCTTCTCTTTATGACACATTGGCAAAAATTGTTGATGTGTTAGAAAGAGAAGGGACTCGGACACATGATGAGACTCAGAATGGGACAAAAAATCGCAACTGGTTTTTTTTTTATTGAAGTTGAGCATTAAACATTGATTTAACCATCCTAGAGGGGTAGTTGCTGGTTAGTTCTTGCTACATATGCGGAGTGATCTATTACTTCTATGAGAATACGACCTCATTTTTATGGCATAATAGGATTCCGTCCATGCTTTGTCCACTGACATTGAGAACTTTTGCAGCGCAGGCCACCTGTCCAGGCACATATCTGCTCACCCTACACATCATCACATATATTCTCACAAACTTAACCGCTTGGTAAGTAACTAGTTTACAGCAATAAACCTGTTGTTCATTATATACCTTCAATGTGTAGCACTTTTCATTAGCTTCAGCTGTTATTGTGCTGCATGAGTGTTGCAACGTTCAATTTGCAACAATTGATACAATATGAAGGACTATTCTTCTTGACTATTCTAAGTGCAGATTATATCGTGAGTTTTCTGTTGTATTTTGCTTTCACACGTCTTCCTTTTCTTGTAGTTTGTCCGTTAAGTGACAAATTCAGCTCCATGTTTTTGTGTCTTACATGGTTTAACAAAAGAGAATTCTTGTCCAAAGAAGTCTGAAATATGTTGCATTGCTTATACAACTATTGGGAGGCAGGGGCTCTTCTTCTTCTTCTTCTTCTTTTTGTGTGTGTGTGTGTTTTGTGTGTGTGTGTGTGTGTGTGTGTGTGGTGTGTGTGTGTTGTGTGTGTTTTTGTGTGTGTGTGTGTGTGTGTGTGTGTGTGTGTGTGGTGTGTGTGTGGTGTGTGTGTGTGTGCGTGCGTGCGTGCGTGCGTGCGTGCGTGCGGGCGGGCGGGCGGGCGGGCGGGGCGGGGCGGGCGGGCGCGCGCGCGCGCGTGTGTGTGTGTGCGCGTGTGTGTGTGTGTGTGCGTGTGTGTGTGTGTGTGCGTGTGCGTGTGTGCGTGTGTGTGCGTGTGTGTCGTGTGTGTGTGTGTGTGCGCGCGCGCGGTGTGTGCGCGCGTGCGTGCGCGTGTGTGTGTGTGTGTGTGTGTGTGTGACAAAAGAGAATTCTTGTCCAAAGACCAAAGAAGTCTGAAATATGTTGCATTGCTTATACAACTATTGGGAGGCAGGGGCTCTTCTTCTTCTTCTTCTTCTCTTTGTGTGTGTTTGTGTGTGTGTGTGTGTGTGTGTGTGTGTGTGTGTGTGTGTGTGTGCTGTGTGTGTGTCTCTGTGTGTGTGTGTGTGTGTGTGTGTGTGTGTGTGTTTCTGACTGTCTTATATTAGTGAAAATGAACTTAAATTTGAAGGGGAAATGAACTGTACTTCGGTTTTCGAACATATTATAATTACACAGTTTTGATATGCCCATTGGCAAGTGACTTTCTTTTTAATATTTTGTTGGACTCTTTATGGCTTATGCTTTCAGATTTATTGTTTCCTGGAAGTATATATCATGCATGTTATATTGTTATGCTATAAATGGAAACATAGGGTCAGGCATGTATCAGAGAAATTTGTGTTTTTATGTGACAATAATACTTCTTCATTGAGGCTAGCATCCTTCTGGTAGTTGGATCTATTGAAAATCTGAACTAATTGATTTTTTCAGGGATAAGATGTCCTACTTTCTAACTAACATTCCTTGCAAAAGTTGTTATGGAAGATAATATTTGAGTATGCTATCATATTTTGCTTTATTGAGACAAGTACAGCTTTTCCTTCCATATAGGTCAAATGCTGTAAGTCAACATGTGAAGTGACTGATATCAAGGATCTTTTAGCATGCCACTACTGTTTTGACAAGGCATTTAACAAGTTCTATGACATGTATACTGCGACATGGTATGTTCTCTTTTCTTTACATTGTTCCTCCTCCGAGTTTTACTATTCTGATTTCTGGAAATATGTATCTAGTGTGAGTGTTGCTTGAAGTTCTTGAGTACTTTTGATCATAAAAAATGCTTGGAAATGGCATCGATTCAGAAGCTAGTCTCCTGTCCAAAGTGGTCCCTGTATGTCTTGAGTTTTGTGTTTTGACAAGGCATTTGACGAGGTTTATGACATGTATACTGCGACATGGCATGTTCTCTTCACCTTATTTTTTCTGAACTTTTCTAACTTCCCTCAACTTTTCTGAATTTTTCTTTTTTTTTTCTGGACTTTTTTTTTCTTCTAAAAATAAGCAAAAATAAGGTGGAGAGAACAGACCTAGTCTATCAGCTTACCGAATACCTAGCAGCCGGAAATGAGCACGAATTGTCATACTATATCTGCTATCTTGTTGACAATGAGAATTATCTGAAAACTTATGGATGGCTTTGCGAGTTGATGTAACTTGTAAGATTTGGAGTAAAAAATCTGAATATTTGAAATCAACAATATACCTCTTGATGTCACTGCTTCATTTTAACAGGTTAAGACTGCATATATCTTGCGGATGCCTTTCCAAAATCTTGCCTTCTTAGGTCCCTCATTCCTTGCAATGATGTTGTTCACAATATGATCACCTAATTATATATGGCACTGAATTTTAGTGTTTGGTCTGCCTGTCGGCCCAACTTATAGTGCTTTGCTTCTTGTCAAACACAGGAAAGGAGCTGGGCTTGCAATTATCTGGGGTTCCATTTGCTGTGAGGACCATTTTGAATGGTTAGTATTGTGTGCTTTACATGTATCTGAAACCAGATTCAGTCTTTTGAATCTTTTTACAAATTATATCCAAGTAACCTCTCTTTTATGTGCCAATTCAGGCATAGGATGAATTGTTTGAATGCAGATGTAGAAGATGGTGCATACATTTTCGGGCGAGGTGCCTGGAAAGGAAAAAATCTGCAACTCAGCGACTTCATATTTTGATAATCTTGTGCAATCACTTTGCCAGATACAGTGGTCAGTGGACAATCCTTATTCATATCAAAACTTGAGAATACCAGGGGCATGTGGTAGAGATTCAAGTACGTTATTCGGTATGTCAACTGAAGAGATTCAATGCACTTCTGTATTTTAGCGCAGAAAAGCTCGCTGTAGATTCTTGGGATACACGGGCCTTTTCTAAATCCAACACGAATCATTGAAACGCCACAGTTGATTCACCTTCAATAGCAGACTGGGATATCATGCTCCCGTATGTAGGATCTATTTGCTGCATTCATCAAGGAAATGTTTCTAAGTCTAGGATATCAGACGAAGATCTGGTCGCTTGCGAGACTTTCCTATATATATGATACCACAGAGTTGAGCAATCTCTTGTAGGATTGTAAATTTACTATACACAGTAGAGATGGCAATGGGTAGGATCTGGACAGGGTCCTCTAGGATCCAGATCCGTATCCGTTTTTTAGGCAAGGATCCAGATCCTACCCGGATCCGCTGGGTAATAAAAATGAGGATCCAGATCCAATGGATCCTACGGATCCGGGTCCTAAACGGATCCAAAACGGATCATAACCTATTTTCTTCAAACGACCCTAATTTTCACAATAATTAGAGATTTTAAATAACAAAACAACGCCATTTAACATTTTCATTTATCGATGTTGAAGTAAGCAATCATTCAATCTTTATATAACAAATCCGAGCATAAATAACATTAAGAGGTTAACATTAATTTTTACCCTTTTAATTATATATTTTATAATAACTTTCAAAAACGGGTAATGGATCTGGATCCGGGTAATAATTTAGGACCCGCTCCAGACCCGTTTTCAAAAACAAGGATCCATATCCTACCCGGATTCGTAGGGTCCAAAATTTGAGGATCCAGGTCCGCTAAAAACGGATCTGGATCCATGGATCCGGGTAGGGTCCATTACCCACTGACATCCCTAATACACAGTCCCATATATAATTCTAATAAGCCAAAGTGTATGCGAGAAAATATCGATACAATCGAACTACGCTACTAGCTTGAACCCCCCCTCTCTTTTTCTTCCTCTAAACAATCTTCTAAGAATAAGATATTTCTAATCAGCCAAAGTGAATAGATAAATGTACAACAAATAAGGCAACCAAATCACCAAATGTCCAACTACTGCGAGATGTATACCCGTTGAAATTTGAAACATAGAATAAAAATGTGAAGCCAATGAGTCCAGTCCAAGGATTTGGTGAACGATCTTTACGTCACTGTGGGGTTAGTTTCATGATAGCATGCCTTTTAACTACTTAAAAGTAATTGAACCTTTACGCTAGTGGACAGCCAAGTTATCGCTAATAAGTAATTGATAAGTCAACTGCTACCATTATTCTAGCTTAAGATAATCCATCTATTAGAGAGCTCCAAGAATCAAGGTTATTGATTTCCCTTAAAAAAATTAAAGTTATTAATTAGAATGACGCAGCCATTAATTATTAATTAAGTCTAATGAATTTAGTCTTTGCGTGGACGCAGTCCCACACTATTATTGTGGACCAAAGTCATTTATATAACATAGTAACCTTTTTTCTTTATATAGTATATTTTTAAAATCTTAAGTTACACTAATATGTTATTAACTAACATAGTGACCATTTTTTTGATATAGTCACTCTTTCTTACATTAGTTTATCATAATGAAAATTTTATGACATAATAAGCTTTTTTTCACATAATCACCCTTTAACAATCTACATCTCCTCCTCTTTTATATCTATTTTTTTTTATATAGTGACCCTTTTTTTCATACATCACATGGATTAGCATTAGGTCCACACTAATTTAGTGTGGATGAGGTTCATGTAAGTTTTTTGCATCTTATAAAGAAGTAGCAACAGAAAAAACATATTCTATCGAAGTTAGGGGAAATTAGAGACATTTAGTAGGATAGATTTTAATTGTTCAAATTAATCATTATAGAAAAAGATAAAATGTTGGTTAGAGTGCTTGACCAATCTAAATATGTGGCACCAACTTTTCTTGTTACATAATATACTCCCTTTGCTCTTTGAATCTTCTTAATTTACCCACATTGAATTTTTAACATTATTAGTATACTCTATTTTGACCTATGTTGGCGAGTGATACGTAACGAAAAAGAGATTGTAAGGTGAGATATTGTTAGATTCGTCTCAATATATATTTTCAAAATATTAACTTATATTTTCAAAATATTAACTTTTTCACATGATTTACGTATTAATAATTAAAGAGAGTTAGTCAAAATTTTGCGTTGAAATTTGTTGCAACCAATAAAAAACTGAGGAAATATTTAAAAAAGTGACAATGTGATGTACACTTAATATAAGATTAAGAGTGAAACTATGAATATGGTACATACGCCACCCAAACATCAACCTCACTAGTTAATTAAAAAATATTAGGATTTGTTTTTCTATAAACCTAACAAACCTTTAAAAAAAGCCTTAGCTTATTACGAGAGTCCTCGTAGGAATAGGAAAGTTATAAATAGCGAGGAGATACAGATAAAAAGGAATATATTAGTGATAAAACACAAATAATAATCCTTGTGTAATTAGGAGCTCATAAGGATATATATATATATATACTATATAAACACTTTACTTATAAGATAAAATACATTCTGAACAAATTTAATAACAGATCCTTTCTTTCCTATATCATCAATGGAAGCAAAGCAATACGAGAAGCTAGTTGAAGATGATGTGGATATTGAAGATCAAGGGAGTTACGAGGCTACACGTCGGCCTTATTGGTGTCTATTGAATACAGTGGTGATCTTAGTCTTGTTATTGGCCATTGCTTTTATGATCGCTCATTGTTGGCTCGGCTTCTTCCAAACTCATGCCAATTTACATCCATATGATTACTCTCAATCCGATTCTTTCTACATCTCTAACGACCCTCCCTACTCTTTTGATTATGAGGACGACGACGATAACAACAACAACAACAATAACAATAATCAGGCTCCCTCAACATCACTTACCAGCAATCCAAAGATTACGAGGCTCCGATTCGGGTTGACACCATAACCACGCCAACAAACCACCTTCCAAGAATCAAGTTTTTTTATATATGGTGTCAAGTGGTAGCCTGTAGGGAGCTTAATGCGAACAAGAGTTGCATATTTGATACATACATGCTGCATATGTTTGTAAAGCATTAGATTATATTTCATTCGGGAATATATCGGTTTTTTAATGGTGTCATGGTGATCTTGAGGGGGAGTATATAATGACTGTAGTTTGCAGAACGGATAGGGATGCAAGTGGGGCGGGTCAAGTAGGAGACCCGCCCCATCCCCGCCCCAATTGGGCGGGGAAACACTCTTTAATAGTTTTTCTAGCTGTATATATTTTTTGTTATTAGTATTTGAAATTATATATGGTATATGAGTTTTGTTTAGTGAGTTTTGAATGAGGATTAAGTGGATGGTGGGGCGGGGAAGGTGGGGATTTGGTGGGGATGGATACCCAAGTGGGTGATGGGGCGGGGATGGTTTTAATTGTGTACATGGCGGGGCGGGGATGGAGATGAGTTCCAAAACCACCGCGGGGATGGGGATGAAAATGCCAAAATCCGCCCCGCCCACCCCAATTGCATCCCTAGGAACGGATAGCACGTACCATTCATTTACTTTGCGCGCTCAATTATACCTATTGTACTTGTACATGGCTTGCTTTTTCCCTATCTTGAGTTTTATATATTCTTGACTTCTTGTATCACTCTAGCTAATTCTACACATCAAGACAATTTGACATAAACAATGAATTGATGTTTACAATTACAAGCAAGATATAATTAGTCCTGCTGTTGTTTTTTGTATTTAATCTAAATATACTTTATATTTATGTTAGAAATATTAGGCAGGAATATCTTAGTGGCTCAGCCATATAATTTTTCTGTGTGGAAGGGAGAAAAAGTGATAAATGGGCCCATATGCATAGGTTTTTAGAGTCTAACCATACTTATTATATACTCCCTCTGTATTTTTTTATCTTTCTCACTTAGAATCTTGACACTATTCACAACTAGAGAGAATCTTTTAAATTTTTCTCAATATATAAGAAAAAATATAGTCATGTGGAGTCTTGTTTGATTCGTCTAAATGAGTAGTTTATTAATATTCAATTATTATAATTTTTACAAATATGTAATGAAAGATATTTAAGGTAGAATAAGTGCATTGGCAAACGTGCAAAGTCAAAGTAGGAAAGATAAAAAAATACAGAGGGAGTACTTCATCTGTTTTTTAAAACTCACATCGTTAAAATGCGCACAAGGATCAAAATAAGAATAGAGATAAAAAAAAAAAAAAAAGAAGCTCCACATGCTTGGAGAGAAAATTAGATAATATATGGCCAAAAATATAAATGTTGTGAGTAATTGAAAACTTCCTAAAGTGAAAAAAAGTTGCAAGGAGGAAGTATAAGCTAGTCATAATAAGCCTTTTTTGATGGTACAAACTCATGTTTGAGTTTTTGTTCTCTTAACAATTTCCTCACGCGTCATGTCACATGTGAGCCCATCTTTTTTCTTTTAACTTGAGGAGTTTACGTTATCCTTGTTGGGCCCTTTGCAAGACTTCTAGGCTGTGGCAAGACTAGGGTTAATCTATTAGGGAAGACGAGTGTATATGATAGATATCCAAAACGATTGGGAATCCCGTGGCCTATGTCGGCCTCCTCTTGTTCCACCATTGACAGGGATGTCAAATGGCTCTCTTCTTAGGGCTATCAACCTTTCGTAATAACTAATAAGGTTTTAAAATCATCTGCATCTTGCATTTCTCAAATTGATGAAGCTTTCCCAGCTAGGACTGATGATGGGTCAATATTCTCTCTTCTGATACATGATCCGAGTCTCCGCACGTAGTCGTAGATAAAGCAAAATAAGACCACATACAAGCAAAAATAGATCATATACTTCATTTTATAGTCAATGCAACATTTGGGATGCTCAACTTTATAGGTATCCAGGCGATGAGGAGAGAAATATATAGGCGTTGTTTGGCAATTAGCGGATAGCTGCTAGTTGATTGTATTAGCTGGTTTGACGAGCTGATTAATACGGTTTCCTTCAGCTATTTTGATTAGTCTTATATAATGCGTACAAAAGCAAATAGAAACTACCTTGAAATTTGATACAATTGCCACCTAATCTAATCTTGTTTTGCAAAACAAAAAATTGGTAAAGATTAGTTTAATTATATTTATTTAAGGGTATGTTTGTAATTTAGAATTGATCCGCATCTCCTCCCTTGAAGTATAATAGAGATGCAATTTGAAGCGAATAGAAGTACAGCGAAACCCTAACTTCCCGCAAAAAACCCTCTTTCGTTGTTCGTTGTTCGTTGTTCGTTGTTCGTTGTTCCTGATCTGATCTTCGTCTAAAGTCTCGATCAAGCAAAGCAGTTTGAAATCATGGGCGGTCATGGAGGTCTTAACATCCTTCCACAAAAGAGGTGGAATGTTTACAACTTCGATAATCGCGAGAAAGTTCGCAAAGACGAGGAAGAAGCCGCCAAAGAAGAACAGCTCAAGCGCGACCAATCTCGTAGGCGCGACTCTGAACTCCGCCTTCAGCAGCTCCGTCGCGCCACCGGCGTTGATCCTGTCGTAGCTCCGACGCCTCCAGTTGTAGAACTCAAATCGGAATCATCAAAGACTGTTGTCCAATCGAAATCGGAATCATCAAATTCTGTCGTTGAATCGAAATCGGAATCGGATTCGAAGCATATTAACTTGTTTGATGGAATTAAGATATTTGATCCAATTGAGGTGGTAGAGAAGGTGAGAGAAGGTGAAGGGAATAAGAGGAAGAAGATGAAGAAGGAGGAAGTGAGAGTGGTGGGACCTGAGGATGAGAAGTATAGGCTTGGTTATGGTGTGGCTGGGAAAGGGGTCAAGGCTCCCTGGTATGCAATTAGGCCTGTAAAGGAGGTGGAGGAGAGAGAGCCAAAGTTAGAGGTTAATAGTGGGAAGACCAAGAACAAGAAGACAGTGGAAGAGCTCAGGGAGGAGAGGGTTAAGAGAGAGAAGGCGGAGAAGGAGAAGGCGCGAGCATTGCTCTTGCAGAAGGGAGCCACTAATGCCCACTATCCAAGGTGATTACATTCAGCTTCACTTGTTCTTTTTACTGTCTAATTGTTGCCAGTTGCCATGGTGGAGTGTCAATATTGAATTTTAATAGTATGGTTTATTGATATTATGGTTTAGCCTCTTATGACTGAAGAATCTTTATAGACTTTTAGCTTTTGTTGTGTTATTTATCTTACTGTATATTTGTGTTGTAACATGAACTGCATATGAATTTCCTTATCCTCATGTCATATTTGTTTGTGTTATAAATTGAGCACCGCATTTTGAATCTTAAACCTATTTAGGCTGTTTTCGAATGTTATTTGTCGTTGCTTTACTCACTTCTGAGGTGAGGGACGGCAGGGTGTTGGAGTGACTTTGAAGCATGAACTGGCATCTGTATAAGGCTGTGTTTACAGAACTGTGGTAGTTGAGCTGCTGACATAGCCATGTATTGGAAAGCAATTGGAACTCGTATTTTGGCACAGCCGACATATCTTCTACCTTCATGACCTTACGGTACCAGTGATTGATTTCTAGTTGTGCTTGACACTGAGATTAGAGTATTAACATACTACACAATACTATTTCGTGGTTGGTAGAGTTGCCTTAAAGACTTTGTGCCTTGTAACCCTGTATGTTGTGTTGTTCATAGGAAGACATGCACGAAGTCTGCAAATTGAAGTATTATACCTAGTTATGCGATCCAAAGTCAATATCTATGCCCTTTTCCGCTCCACATATTTAAAGGGATATAATTTGCTCTGCCCACTGGTATCCTAATGATTGGTCATCTTTATGATTAAGGCGTTTATGATTATGGCTTTCCTTTGTTGGTTGGTTGTAGGTACTACTATGCTACATTTTTCCCTTGTATGCATGTCCTGAGAGAGAGAGAGAGGTTGAGGAAGAGACATGGATACTGCAACCTATACCTGCAGGCTGCAGCAGGCATGGGAAGAACAATTTATATACTTCCTCCGTTCTGAAATAAATGAAACACTTATGTATTTTATGTTAGAGCTTTTTTAGAGAAGCGTTTTATTTATTTTAGAATGGAGGAAGTAATTTATTTTGCAGGAAATCACATAAATATGTGACTTTTGTTGATTTTGAACCTATGCTGTAAACTGCATCTAAATTTTTGCACATAGGCCTGTGAGAACTACATATTACATGCATAAAGTTAGATTTACTAACCAGGATTGTTATGAAACAATATATGTGTGCCTGAAGTTCTATTTGCCTTTGGTGTCTGATCTGTATTTTGTCTGCTTCTTGCAGGAAACAGGAAAGGAGGCAAAGGTGTTGACTATCCTGATTCTTATTCATCTCTGAATTGCTTTCAAGCACTTGCTTCTGGGACAAGAATTAGATAGGGAATTTTAAATCTGAATCTCCAAAACCTGATATGTTGCTTCCAATCCCTGCGCGTGAATAGGTGGGGGCGTGGGGGTCTATCTTGGTTTTCTACTGGAGAACTGAACTTCTACTCGCTTCCTGGCATGACCTGAAACCGTGACTGCTGATCAGCTGTGTGTGATTGCTCGGACAACTTAGATCTACCCTGCTCATCACTCGTCAGATATGCTCAAACTCTTTGCCTTTGTTTTGTTCGCTGATGTATATATGTACGAGTTGTAAAGGCATCGGTCGTTCATTTTTCAATTGTATCTTGTCATTTTATTATTATCTCCTTTCGTCCTTTCTGGTATGGCCATAGAAGGTGTAGCACTGAAGGCTGTAGCTTATGAGATGTATCATGGAAAGAATCTTGTTGATTTATGTATCCGATGGGCTTTGATACCCCATAATTTGGTTATATCTTACTTTTTATGGTGGCCTTTTCTATTTAATTGGAACTCTCACAAATGTCAATACGCCTCCTCCCCCTCTGGTCTTTACCTTCCACTTTGATGCTGAGATGGTTTTCAAACCACCCCCTTCTGGTCTCTTGGAGTGCTGATTACAACAGAAATACTCATTTTGAATGGTTCATGATCAGGCACAATGAACTTCTTTATAATTGATGTCGAAAGCTTCTTTTCATCAATTTACTGTCCTGATTACTAAAAGTCGGTTTTTTCAGACAATCATAGGCCTAGGTTACAAAATTTTAGGGAATATCTTGTTTCAACCTGTTGAGTGGAAATTCCTATGGGAAGTGTTACTTCCCAGTCTGCTAGGTATACCTGTCCTTGACTTTTTGACTTATTCATAGCCTAACTTCCAAGTTTCTAATTTTTCGCTTCCTAAATTTATGAACTTTGAAAACTGAGACTAAATAATTGATGCACTTAAATCTATTTGTTTTGTCATGCCTTGCCATGATGAATCGTATGCCATCGAAGTCTTCCAAAAGTCAGAAGGTGGCCAGGGATGGAGGCTGGAGGGTTCCGCCACGACACTCGTCTCTATCATATAATTCATAATTAATTGTGTATTGTTTGAACTTTGAAATCTAATGATTGGCGTTTAACATTTATAATGAAGTCCTCCATGCTTGAGCTGTTATTATAATTAAGCAATTGTTTTATAACATGCTTTTGGCTTCCTGACTTGAATGTTACAGTAAAATAATGCTTGATGGGCGAATAAAGACCATAACCGCCCAGGAAATTTGACATTTTCTTAACGCTCCTTTTACCTTATCTACTGCTCATCTTGGTGGGATGCATGAAGAGGAAAGTCTGGAATTACACTGGTTAGTGGAAGTTTTAAATTTATATTTGATCATTGAGTTGATAGCTCCCAAACTTTTTTTCTACTTTGACATCTTCCCTAATATTGCCTTATATATATCATGTTTGGTTCAACGCTTATATAATTATTCTCTTTTTGTTACTTTTATTCGTTATTAGATGATTACATAGATTACAGGATATGAAGAATAGTGCGGAGCATTTCATCATCCAGAAAGCTGAAAAGGGTGACAAGGAAAGGGTGCACAACGCTGTTGACATGGGAACTGAGAAAAACCAATGTCTTTTATCTGCTGAAAATCTGTCAATCCCCACAGTAAGTAGTCTCCAGTACCTCTTTCATTATATATCTGTTTCTGCTGCACCGAACAAAAGCAATACTGTCTTGAAATGGCAAATTTTCTTCCTTAAATGTTCATGTGTGTCTTGGTGTACATATGTTAATTTAGAATGGGTTATTATATGGCTCATATCTTCTATTGTACTCCGCCTTGCACACTCATGCCAGAATAGTTACGTGTCTAAGTGTACTACTCAGTTGTTTTATGAAAAATTTCTTTCTTTTTTCCCCAAAATATAGTGTCGAATTGTCCTTACTCACGTTGGAACTCGGAGTGTCAAGGATCCAACAAGAACTTGAGATAATATGAAGGGGTCCAACTGTCCAAGTAGCATATGCTTTTAAACAGAAAGGCGATTGCCATAATAAACTTTCTCTCTCTCTTTTGTCTCCCTTCTTGTAACTCAAGTCATATGACCTTACCCATTAGAGTTCTTATTGATTTTACTCCATTTACTACAGTAATTTCTATGGTTGGTTTGGTCATGAATTGACACTTTGTATAGTGTGACAACAAATTGTGTTCGAGGAAAAACGTACTTCAAGTCCTGTTTCTCTCTTTCCTCTAGTTGCATGATAAAGTTGCTGATATTTCCATCACACAGGACTGCCAATTCAAGTTGAACTAGTTGTAGGGAATAGTGATGGTCTAAACGATTGTTTATGGAATGCTTTATAGTAGATTAGTAGTAGTATAGATCTGTTATCTTCTGGTAGTATATTTTGTACCTACAAGTCTGCATGAGAACTGCCTTCTTTATCTTGAGGAAGGTGGCATGTTCATATCCTTCTTAGCTGTTGCTTCTAATAATGGAGTAAGAATTATCATTGATCATTGTTAGAATATGCTGATCTGAAAAATCAAATCCATTATACAATATCAGTAAATTACAATTGCTAGCAATTTGACTTAGTCTTGTTTTGTACTTGGTCAGAATATAGCCATCAGAATGATGGATTAGTTTCAACGCACACATAAAAGAAAAAAAAGAAGCAAAACTGGGAAACTGGTGCCGCGCATATTAGCATGCTTTTGTGCTCCTAGATTAGCCGGTTTTTCTCACTATCGTTCTCTGCATTCTTTTCTTATGCAGTTTCAGGTCATAGTAATGAGTGCAAATATGGGATGCGGCTCCTGCCGTGACAAAGTGTACAGAGTTTTGTCAAAAATGACAGGTATATAGATGCTAAAGAAGTAAACCAGTATTGCCCATTTCATTCAACAATTATGAAAGCTAATTCTTGCAAAGTGAATGTTGGATTTTTGAAGTACTTCATTTTTTACCCCAAGCCATTGTATATTTACTGCTTTTGTATACTTGAAGCTATCTCTTCCTCTTTCCATTCTTCAAAATTATGCCTCTAATCAGCTCGAATTAATTGGCAGGATTTAAAGAATACACTGTAGATGTACGCAAGAAGCAGGTGATTATCAAAGGCGATGTTAGTTTTTTGTGGAGTACTCGAAAAGATGATACTTAACCTGTATGAACCATGTATTGAAGCAGTTTTCGCTTTTCAGTGTATATGATTTTGGCCTAAAGTTTGCAAGTTTGTTCTGCAACTGGGTTGCCTGCTACTTCTAGCTTTTTCCAGCATTCTTCCAATTATAAAGAAAGCTAGAAACCAGCAATTACACATTTGGTAAATTGTACAGCATTCCACATATCTTATTCTAATCATTCTCTTTTCACAATCTGTGATATTAGATTTGTATTGATATATTCGAAAGATTAACACTTTTTCATTATTAGTTAAATTAAGATATTAATGTTAAAAGTTGTATATGAGTAAGTAAATTTGTTGTTTTTGGAGAGACGAATGAAGTATATATAATGAGCATTAATTCCAAACTAGCCTTTCCTTTCTTAATTAGTGACAAAATACTTTGATAATTCCACTTGCTCCAATAAGGGTTTTTTTTTTTCACTTTTTTCATTCTCCTACATTTTAAATTACTATACGATTTCAATTTGACTCAAAATCACAAATCAATTACAATTTTTTATTACAACAATAATAATCACTTAATTAAATGCATTATGAATTGTAAATATCTTTTACTCCCTCCGTCCCATAATATAATGCTTGAATTCATTTTTTCACGGGAATTAAGGTAAATACAATCTAAGAGGAAAGTATAGATTTTTTATTTATTTTAATAAATGTTGTATGGAAAAAGGTGATTTTAGGAGAGAGGATGGAGAATAATTGGTGAAAGTGCATTAAATGTAACATTTGGGTTGAACAAACAAAGCAAAAAACTAATTTCAAGAAGCAAATAAATGATGATGACACGGTTAAGTCCTATAGCACATTTTTTTTTAGATTAATTAAATTGGAGCTCCTGCTCAAGTCAAAAGGATAGTTTTACTAAAACAACAATAAATTTTTATGTGTGGAGATAGGGGTGAAACTTATAATTTACTCCCTCCGGTTCCTAAAGATCTTCCTTGTTACTGTTCCTACAGATACCAAGGAGGATTCATTGATGTGGGGACTAGGGTGGATAAAGTATAATAAAGTAAGACTATAGATGAGAGAGAGGGTAATAAAGTATAATAAAGTAAGATCATAGAGGAGAGAGAGAGGGTAATAAAGTATAATAAAGTGCAATTGTGGACCCATATGATAGTGACATGAGAGGGTAAATAGGGAAATTTATTTTGCCAAATAAGGAATAAAGCAAAAGAGGGAAGATCTTTTGGAAACGCACTTAAACGAAAAGAGGGAAGATCTTTAGGAACCGGAGGGAGTACTAAACACAAATCAAGAGTTATAATTTGGAAACGTAGTATTCAATGACTAATTTTCTCAAGAACGAACTTTAACCATAATTATCTCTTATTACCATAAGTCTCACATAAGACCGTTTTACTATGATCTATGGCAATACATGGGTAATTTGCTATCGTAAAAGGGGTCACTTATGCTACTACTAATCCTGTCACGAGGTGACTTGTTATCTAAAAGTGATCGTTTAACTCATAGAAGGATCTTTAACTTACAAGTGACTCTTTTAGGAAATAAATTGAGATTACACTAATTTTATGATAAAGCTGATTAGCTAAAACCAAGAAATTGAAAGCCAAACACGAGTAACAACACTCGATGAATGCGTCATTTGGAGGGGTAGCTGTATTCAAAAGCAAACAGTACCCAAGTAAACCAGGACATAATGAAACACTCGATAATTCCCCAATAGTTTAAGCTCCAGCATAGCATCGATCTACAAGGAGAGCTTTGCCCAATTCATAATTGATCTATATATTTTTTCTTCAAATCATCATGAAAGTAGTATATCTAAGAAAAGGTCGTATTTTGAGACCAAAAACATCATTGTGATGATACCTATGATCAGGTCATAAGTTGCGTTTTTATGTACTACTTTTTTATATAAATATACTTTTGTTTTAGCTAAATATACAACAAAAAATTGTTCTAAGTTAGGCATTTCTCTCGACAAGGACGTGAAGGCTCGCATTCCCTGAATAGATTGTGATCCAAAATTTGAATGCCAAATCCATAAAGTGAAGGCACAAACCTTTCGAATCAAAACCTAAAAATTTACATAATCCTCAACTTAATCCCTTATTGTAAAAATAAAGTGTAAAAAATAATTGTGAAAGTGACTACTTTTATAGACAAATTGAACAATAATACTTCCTCCGTTTCATAATACTCGCTACACTTTTCATTGTGGGAAGTTTCACATTACTTGCTACACTTTCTTTTTGGGCAATAAACTCTCTCTATCTCTCTCCTCTCACATGGGCCTCTTTTCTTTTTACTCTCTACCACTCTCTTCTCCAAAAATTGTCTAAGAGTCCGTGAATTGAAAAGTGTAGCAAGTAAAATAAAACGGAGGAAGTAGTATTATTGGCGATTTGGAGTACGTTTATAGAGAAATTGTTCTCGATCGTTTTGCAGGCATTTAACTCTGGTTCTGAGTTTCTAACTCTAAAAACTCTCTTCCAGTTTCTCAACCCAGTGAGATCACAGAAACAACAAAATGCCGGCTGTTCCTCCACGTTCTGGGGAGGCCATCTTCGCCAGTGCTGAGAGAGTTGTGAGTGTCTTTTTCTTTTTGTATCTTTCATCTTATTATGTTTTTATAATTGATTCTGTTTCAAATGGTGAGAGAAAACTCAAACTCAAAAATCAAATTCAAGATCATAAATTTATTTGTTATCTTTGATTTTTCCGGTAATAGAATGCGGAGTTGTTTACATTAACTTATGGAGCTATCGTTCGTCAACTGCTGACGGATCTGGAAGAGGTTGATGAAGTTAACAAACAGCTTGATCAAATGTTAGGGCTTTCCCTTTCTTTTTACTTTTTTTTTTATTTTTTTTTATTTTTATTTTAATTATTATTATTATTATTATTATTATTATTATTATTATTATCCCATTCAATTCTTCATCAGATGTGATTCAATTACTCTTTATTTTGTTTTTCTATTGCTTGATTTTACTTTTCCGTCTTAAATTCTGGTTCTTCATATGCTTCTACTTTGCCATTGTGGTCTTCTTATCTAAGCCGTTACACTGAATTGCAAAAACTTATCCCTTTTCCTTTCTTGCTTCAATTGCAAATAATCAATCGGGTAGGCGGGTTGTCGGGACTGGGCCGGGGAACGGGCTAGCTAAGAAATGCAATTATTATTGTCATTTGTAGGAAATATTGAATATTATTATTATTAAGAACATCAATGGATTTGATTCACCATTACAGGAACTTTGAAGCTAAAAAAAAAAAAAAAAAAAAGATAAGTTAGAGAGAGAGTGTGTGTTTATAAGTATTGCAAGCCTTGAATGCTTTTTAACTACAGAGTTGTAGATGTACTGTTGATAGGAATTCTTAGGTATGCAGGTGTAGAGCTATAACAGAAGTGGCCCATAAGACTAAGGCAACTGTAACAAACTCTGGTTGTTTCTTTCGACCAAAGCTAAAGGAGCTGCATAAGTTGCTAGATTGTTGTATGGGCTGAATAGAGGTGGGCCTCAGGTAGTTGAGCTGATGATGTGTCCAACGTTTATTGATGGATGATTGAAGGTCATGCATTGCCTATTGCAAGTTGCTGATGGCCGAACATAGTTTTAGTCTATCTTTTCTGATTGAATTGGTGTTCTTGTGGTCTTGGTTTATTTTGATCCATAAGGGCACCGAGGAAAAACCAACCATGTTTAACTTGATTAGAATGAGATGCTTGTTTTCTTAATTATCATCCTCATTGATTCTTACCATTTCTTGTCTCTTCAATGGAAGTTGGCTAACATTTATGTTAACTTATGAATATATCTGACATGAAAATCTAAATGTGACGAACTATGATGCGAAAGTTGGCTGATGCATGCAGGTTTTACACCTAATCTGTAAAAGAGTGTACTAAACACGATGTGTTTGTGGGAGGAAAATTTTTATACTACTTCATTACTTATTATAGATGCTACTAGTACTTTGAAAATGAGTGTATATCCTACTCATGATATGGATAGTAGAATATTGACTAGAGGGCTGTTATGTACACATGAATCGATGATGTCTGTTTGCTATGTAACTGTTGGGTCAACAATGAAATTTAGCATCCAAACTCGGGAGCAAATTGTCTTACAAAACTGCCTGTTGAAACTGCTAAATGTATGCTTTGACTCCCACACTCAATTTGGGTCATATCTTCCTTCTCGCACCCAATTTGCATACTTATGAGACACATATTGCTGTATATTACTAATTTGTTCTTGGTACATCTCCAACATCTATTTGTCTATTTGCTGTTTGGTTTTTTGTAGGGGTTATAATATTGGTGTGCGACTGATTGATGAATTTCTAGCAAAGTCCAATGTCACTAGATGTGTGGACTTTAAAGAGACTGCTGAAGTAATTGCGAAGGTCTGCCTCTCTTAGATGTACTTTATTTCGTATTATTGTCTACATGAAAATATGAAAGCATTTGTGGCTTTTCAGTATCTTTCTCGTGACTATGACAGTTGATCATGCCCTGCTTAAAAATACGTTAGTGGATTATCTCCCCCTTGATTCAGGAACATGTTTTGACTATATAGTAGTAGTTGACAACTGATTTTGGCATTTCACTGTCATAATAGGGTATACCTGACTCTGTATATGTTTTTCAGTGTTCAATGTTCAAGAATTCGTCAATGGCAACAATGGGAATTCCTTAATTTTGTATATGATACATAATAAGTAATTTCTGGAAAACAATTTTTTCTCCATCTTTTTTGTTGCTGTTGCTCTGCCTTGGTCTCCTTTTTTTCAAGACTCCCTATCATAGGGAACTTGCAGCTGACCACATGAACTTAGTTACTTCTGCATATTTTATATTTTGGTGAATTTCATTCCTATAAACCAGTAACTATTACATGGGCATATTTGACATGTATATGGTGTAGCTAAGGTAATCAAAATTGATTACATCTGCCTCATCTGTTTTAGTTCATTTTCTGTGAAGTTGCTTGGTTTAGCGTCCTGTTCTGGTTGTTATTACAGTTATCATAGGGATCCCCTCTCAAAAATGAGGATATTTGTTAAGTTGATATCTGTCATCAACTTGAGTTACAGTTATGCTATGATAATGCCGCCTGATGTGATGATTGATTGAGCATTACTCTTATTTGACAGAATACTTTACTTATCATCATTTTTTTTGGTAAGGTTTAGTATTATGTTTATTATCCTTTGTGCTGGAACAAAATGTGGTTACTAAACTGCTTGCCTTAACCTGCTGGCACAAAACAGATTTGTTTTAGCTTTTAGAAAGAAAATTTCCTTCATCATTTAGCATATCACAGGAAAGACATTTTAACAGAATTTTTGCCATGCCAACAGGTGGGCTTCAAAATGTTTCTGGGGGTGAGTGCAACAGTCACCAATTGGGATGCAGAAGGAACAACTTGCAGCTTTGTCTTGGAGGATAATCCTTTGGTAGATTTTGTTGAGCTTCCTGACACGTGCCAAGGCCTTCACTATTGTAATGTTCTAAATGGTGTTATCAGAGGAGCCCTGGAGATGGTGAGCACTTGCTATCTCAGTCCAGAACTTTCTTATCAATTTAATGGGTTCTTGTGGCATCTTTTATTGGTCCTTGTGATTGTGAATCTGTTTGCTCCATTAAAAGGAGAGTATGTATACTCTGTAGTGGAGCATTTTGCTCCATTAAAAGGAGAGTATGCATACTCTGTAGTGGAGCATGTAGGGCCGTTTGTTGTTCAAACATTGACTCATTTTGCAAGATGTTTTCACCATGTTCACTTGTTCATCTTCTGGACAGCAATTGCTGAAAGTCAGCATGTGAAAAGACATAGTTATTATATTCACCTGGTTTTATTCATATTCATTTGTTACATTCGTTCATATAATCGGTTCATTTTCCTCTTCTTTCACTTTTACTTTTAGGTATCAATGAAGACAGAAGTGACGTGGATTCGTGATATGCTACGTGGGGATGATACTTATGAATTACAAGTTAAACTTCTGAAGCAAATTCCAGAAGAATACCCATACAAGGATGATGAGTGATGTCTAACTTCTCGATGCTTGTTATGTACATTCACTTCCAAGATTTGGGTGCCTACTTTTCCGTCACCATCCATTTAGTTCTGGAACATTCAATTGAATCCGTTCACTCCTCATTCTGAACTTAGTTAGCATGTAGTACCTGTTGGGTGCTTGCTATAGTTATTACTTTTATGTGGCAGTAATGCCTTGTGTAATAGGATTGCGCAAGAACTAAAGAACTTTATGGATCCTGCTGCATTTGATGCAGATGCTTTTATCCAACTTCTTGTGGGATTTGTATTGGTTTGGGTTTGATTATCTCTCATGACATCTTCTGTCATGGCCTCATTCTCTCCCGCTGGCAGTTATAAAACATTGTGCATGGCAATTGGCAGCATGGTTCAGTCCCTTAAAGACAGGTCGCAAAATTTGCTGTCTCTGTTGTGCCAAGAAAAAGATTTTCATCCATTCCTTCATTTTCCTCCCTTAGTATAGCTCAAAGAGAAAAGATACAGAAGATTGTGAAAATATGTGATGGGATGATTGAAAGAGAAAAGAAGCATATCCTTTGGTTGTTTATCAAATTCTCTATTGATGCAGTTCGTTTCTAAATAAATGGTATATAAACCATGTTTTCCTAAGAAAGTCCATCCAAAACAATTAGAAAAAATAAGTGTAATAATCGTTTCCTTTGAAGATACACGTCCAAGCTCAATCTCATTCAAGAGAAGTGCATAGCATTTAAGACATATTCCAAAGACCTAGTGTCCTACCATGTACTTCCTCCGTTTCATTTTACTTGCTACACTTCTCAATTCACGGACTCCTAGACAATTTTTAGAGAAGGGAGAGGTAGAGAGTAAAAAGAAAAGAGACCCATGTGAGAGGAGAGAGATAGAGAGAGTTTATTGCCTAAAAAGGAAGTGTAGCAAGTAATATGAAACTTCCCTATATGGAAAGTGTAGCGAGTAATTTGAAACGAAGGAAGTAGATTAATAACATCTATATTATGCATTATCTTGGTTAGGAGTTGAGGTTGGCGACATTTAGAATCCCGAACGCACCCCTTCCAAGGGGATGGAGTTGGCATGGAACTGGAATTGTTAGCAACCACCCGTCTTGCAATCAATGATTATAATGTTGATAATAGTGTGATTATACTTGATGATCTGTTCTCGTTTCATCCCACAACATTTGACTGTATCAGTGCAAAAACAAGAGAGGAAGAAAGAAAGAAACGCATTGCTCAACAAAACACAGAAATTACATTAAACCAACCAGTCGGCCGCCATTTACAAAGAACACATCCAATTTATTTGAAAACCGGAGAGCTCTAATCTCACTTAACAAACTAATACTAATACTAATACTAGTACAAACACTCTAATCAACCATAACTTGAAACACATCTTTCTTCTCTTCATCTTTAACTTTAGGAACAGTAACTTTAAGCACACCATTCTTCATCTCAGCTTTAATTCCATCAATCTTATACATATTTGGAGTCAAATCAATCCTGCTTGAGTACCTGCGCCTCTGTTCTTCTTCCTCTGTTTCTTTCTCTGCTTCACCTTTGATGATCAGAGTGTTTTCTTCTACTGATACCTTCACATCTTCTTTTGCTAACCCTGGCATGTCCACCTTCAATTGCAAGGCATCTTCATCCTCTCGAACATCCCACCCTCTCCTAATTGCTCCTCCACCTCCAATACCTCGCGACGCCGATACGAATGGATTCTCCATCAATTGATCCATCAGATTCATCAGCTGCCCCACACTCCTTGTTGGAGTAAATGGATCAAACACATCTGATCACACCAATTCAACATCAAATCAGTAACAGATCAACACTCATCAAACAATTACAGTAACAACAAGTTTCAGTACAGATTTTAGAAGGAGCGAAGAACGAACTACCTGAGAAGAAGCCGGCGGGGAAGTCACGGCGGCGAGAGATGACACCACGGTCGGAGCGATCGTCATGTTCATCAGCGTCGTCAACTCTTGTCATCTGAGCATTGGTGTTAAAGGCGCGAGTGCCGGAAAGAGATCGAAGTGGCCGGAAAACGCTGCCGGAAAGAAGGTTTTTTCCGGCGAGTCGTCGGAGAGCCATAGAAGAAGAATATGCCATAATTGCTTTTTTCTGAGGGAATATTGCGCAGAAGATGTTTTAATTGATTTTGCAACAGCTAAATTAGGAAATGACTGATGAGGGGTGATTAGTGATTAGAGGTATATATAGCTGCAAGAGATTAAGAGATAGCGGTGCTGAGGAGAAGCGTATGGAACGTTTGCGAAGGTTCTGGATAGTTTTATACATGGTTGAAGAACGAAAATATGACGGGGTTTTTGGCTCCAAAACCTGAAGAAGCTTCTCGTCAAACAAACAATTAAAAAAAAAATGTCGGAGAAACTTCTAGATACATTGTGTACTTATGTTGGTTGGAGTGTGGGAGTGGGACTGGGATCAGACATTAAACCTTTATTTTTCCCCAAGCTTATACTACTATAAGGTATTCCCTCCGTCGCATAATATAGTGTTTGTTTCATTTTATGTGAGTCAAACGTTAAAATCTTTGACCAAATATTATCACTAATATATACAATAAAACATACTCATATGTGATTATGTTAGATTTGCCTCAATATGTAGGTTCATAATATCAACATTTTATATTTTTTTTATTAATAAGGAATTTAAAATATCAAAGGTCAAAGGTCCGTTTTGAAGACCATTTAAAAAAGAAATAAGTACTATATTATGGGACGGAGGGATTAGTAATTTACAGCTTTGCCCAATTCTGAATTGCGTTGAACAATCTTGGTTCATGACGTATATACTACAAATGTTGTATATATAATTCTAAGAGTTATGTTACCAAATCACTAATATTGTATATCAAAATTTATCTTCTTATATATTTAATAGATGATATGGATACTTGAGGTTCATAGTAGAAAATGTTATCGGAAACTTTTTACCCATAAATTGTGGCTTGTAGGCAAAGGATGCTAATAAAACTTGTCGCTGGAATTTTTTTTATCAATAAACAGAAGCTTCCCGGTGAAGGAACCTAAGGAAACTTGTAGCCAAAATTTTGTGGTCTGCCTAGTTGAGTGTCGATGAAGAAAGAACTTGCCGCTAAAGCTTTGTGGTCTGCCGGTAAAACAACAGAATTGGCAGTCGGATGTATTTTCACGAGAAATTGTGAGCTTTGCGGTTTGCAGGTGTGAGAAAAGAAAACTACTATCTTTATCCCACGTTAATTGCAACAGTTTGACTGGCACGTTTGCCAATATATAACATCAACCATTAATATTTTCAATTATCAGGTAATAAAAGTTATAAAAAGTACTAGTAAACATTATAAAAAAGTTGGTGTGTTGAAAACATACTAACAAAGTAAAAATTGTGTTTATATACGAATTACAAAATTATGGTCAAGGTAAGATATGTACATAGTGCAAAAGTCAATCTGTTGCATATATCTGGGATAGAAGGAGTAATCCTAGGAGAAAGGTAGATGTTTTCGAAAAACTAGCATGACCATGTATTTGACGTAAAAATCTCGTTACAAATTTACACTAATTACCAAATGAGCCGTAAAATTATTGGTACACAACACTTCTTCCAACATTTAACTAGTTGCAGCATTTGATTTAAGGATTCAACTCTAAAATTTTGACCACGTCTTTTTTTTTTTAACAATATATGAGAAAACTAGAAAAGATTTATCATGGTATCATTTGCTACTCGAGTACTTTATAAATTTTTAGTTGTCAAAAGTTACGCGTTAACGATTCGTGAGAACAAACATTACAACAAACGAAAACCAGAGGAACAAAGTTGTAGAAGAGCTAGTCTGACAACTATTACTTCAGATAAACTGAGTATATAATAAACAAATTAATTGTGAAATAATTTGAGACAACACAACTTACCGGTTGGGTTGTAGGCTCATATCATATTACAGAAGAAAAAGAAGGAAAACTTCATGTATTGAATTTGTGACACAGAACAGACGGAAAGACAAGTACCCCCGTAATCCATTGAATCTTGCATCCCACACACAGATAACAGATTCATCAGACATCAAACTAGACAGAGAATAATGAGGAAAAGACCTAGATACAACGCGTACTCTTTTCTCTAGTTACAGAGGATATGACTAAGCTGTTACTGTCGATCAAAAGGCTAAAAAGAAATACAAAGTTGTTAAATTAGCAAAGAATGATGATGAAGCAAAAACATCAATTGTCTCAACCCGAAAAAAAAAGATCTCAACAAGTCCATCAATACTAGTGAATCAGTTAACTACAAACACATGGACATTGCCTAAATAAACTTGTTTTCTCCCCCTTTCTGCATAGCCAATAGCAAACACCATCACGCTTATCTGTTTCTTCTCTAATTACCGTTGTAAATAATACAGTAGCAGTAACAGGACAAAAGATTAACTGGCCTCCCCAGCTTCCTCAGGCCTTCTTCATGATATAGCCCAAAATTATTCCAACCAAACCAATTAATATCACAAGCATGAACGAAACACCACCTTGGCCTTTACTAGCTTCTCGCCTCAAAAGGTCCTGCATATTGATGTAATGGCAATATAATTTCCACAAGTAGCACGCAAGTTTAAGTTTAACATACTGAGTATATACCAACAAACTAAACAGGAAGACAGGATTTCCTTAACCTACATCTACACCCATCAAAATAAATTTTAGTCGAACTTCAGCTAGCTATCAAGTGTAAGAAAACTCTCAAATCTCAAGACACATGATGGAGTCCCAAGAACAATATACACTCTTCAACCTAGTACAGAACCATAAAGTCATGTAACCATGTCAGTAGTTATCAATTGCAAGGAGCGGACAATCTGATTTCTTCATATGTATCATCCACTCACCGCTAGGCCTAGTTATTGGGTGGGTTGGCTGGGCTTAATAACTGAGCGAATAGAGTAGGGAGATAGGGCCATAGGGGATAGGAGAGACAAAATGAGCACAGGTAAAACTTAACCATATACTAAATTTTGATTTTACCATCTTTGTTCTCTCGTGCAAATTATTGGCCTACAGTTTCGGACTTGTATTTACCATGACCGTCATGTCAACAAAAGGCCCTGCTGTCCAATAAAAACCTTTTACACTTTGTTTAGGTAACGACCATAGAGAGAAAGGTCGGGAAGGAAGGATATGGAAGGGGAAGAAAGGGACAGAACAGGTGAGCTTGTATTTTCCTTCCAGATCTATCCAACATTGGAAGGATTATGGATCATTCCAATTCCCTTTCCTTCACTTCTCCCATGTTATACCAAATCAATGGAATATGGATCCTTTCCTTTCCCTTTCCATCCAAATTCCTCTATCCAAGAGACAGTGCTACTTGACCTAACTGTTACGCTCATTGAGATACCATGTCCACTAACTAGTCTACTCACCACCATCTTTACCTCAGTTGTGTGGTAGTGGGCTACCCCTCCTTGAATATAAAAATTCAAAGACAGACCAACTTAACCAGTTACTGCAGGCAAGATAAGCAGAAACTGAGGAAGTACATAGAAATAACCTCACTAAGCCCACACTTTTTTTTTGAGGTGCACCTTGTCCACACTGAGTTCCACGAAACCTTTGTGTAAATAACTTGAAGAAGATATATGACTGAAATTTAACAGTATATACTACTCAATAGAAACGTGCTAAATATAAATTCCCAGCAAAAGCCTATCTGGTCACAACTTGAATACAATTGATCCAGTAAAAAAGCAAGCTAAGACAGACAATTTCAGCTATCATCTTTAAAGATGACAGCAAAAGTATTCATAGGAAGAACCAGGTAAGTGTAAAGTGATTGTCCCTTTTTCAGTAAAATCTCAGAGTATATAACTCTTATGGGTTTATTGACATGTATTGATGTATCCAAACAAACAAGGATAACAATAGTAAAGCACTCACCAGTTCTTGTCTGAGTTTGTTATTTTGATGAATTGCAGCATTTTTCTCCTCAGTCAGCTTTGCAATGAGAGCTTTTGCCTGAATGAAAATGTGTGCAACATTTACATAAACTAACACAAAGTGTAGAAACAAGTAAATTAAAACTGATACATGTGTTTATATACCCACAGCTTCACATGGATATCATAAAGATTTCATATCAAGGGGGACAACACTGCAAATGAGATGACTTTAAACCAGACCTCTAGGAACGAGATGTTCACACCTTAAATCGAAAACAGAACAGAGTGCCCAAAGATCTTTAATCAAAAGTGCAGATATCGCTATTATAGAAAGTGAATTAAATCCTCAAACTAGTCAAGCAGGGCCCAGGGCCCAGGGCCCCAGTGAAGCCAAAGGCATATCTTCATTCAGGCAGGGCCAAGGCCGTCTCAAACATTTGAGAAACCTTGAGCTAGTTATAAATATGCAATTTTGAACAAGAAATTTAAGATCACATTATATTATTTTACGCTTATTTAATATAACAAAACGAAGCACAACGAAGCACAGACCATTCTCCTAACCTACTAATATAACATTGATATTTGACGCCATCCTAATATCATAAATATTATGCATGAGGATATAAGAAACTCATCTAAAAACGCCTTTAATCAACTATCCTAAAATCATAATGCAAAGAGGAAAAAAAAAAAAAAAAAGAACTGTTTAATATTGTAATAATATAATTAAGATGCACAATATTGAGATTACTACAAAATATAGCAGCCGAGTCCACTGACCCACCATACATACACAAATCCAGAATCCTCAATTTACAGCAAGTCAGTTTACTCCTACAGTATTGAGATTTACTCCAACATATAAACATTTAAGAAAACATGGCCTCGACTTAAATCAAGTCCGATATTTATTCTAGATTAAGGAAACCCCAAAATGTGAAATGTTTGGGATTTTGGTGGAAGAGAAATAGGAGAAAATATGAGTATGCCTCTATATGAAAGCAGGGCCTCAAATTTTTATATGTTTTCATTTTTTCTGAAATGGAAAACCCCAAATCTTATGAAAGATAATGAAGAATCAAAATAAGAGCATGCCTCTATAAATTCTTACAGCAATATGACAACACTATTGGATATTCTTCTAAAAACTAATCTGGACTGAGAACAAACAAATCCTAGCTATTTCGACCTAGAAGAACTATAGACACTATTTGAACTTCAATGTATTGCTTCACACCAGAAAGCACACATCTACATACTGTCAATAGTATGGATCAAGTAGTCCGGATATTCAAAGGCTTATGAGAAAGCTAACTTGTTGGAGGATGGTTTCATTTAATGAGTCTTCAAGAGATAACAAGGAGGTAATTATCAGTATAGAATTGCAGCTAGGTCTCAAGTCATCCTTCCACACACGAGGGTTAATTTTGTTCTTGTCAAGCCACATAATTGATCTTCCTTCATATCTGGAAACTCAACTTCAAGAAATGGGTAATAAGAGAAGGAAATTGGCTTTGTAGCATGGCTGCAAGCCTGCAAGTTCTTTCCTTTCCAACTCTGAGTTTGGTTGTAGGTTCCAATCAGGCATGAAAAGAAAGGGTATAACCACTTCTTCATTGGATTGCCTCAAATCAATCACCAAACAAAAAAGAGTGTATGTAGAAATGAATATTTTGTCATAATGTTGAATCAGGGCACTACTATCCTAACGTATGAACTGTCGGTTGTAGTGTTTACAGGAGAGTTTGTCTAGCCCGTGAAAAGGCTATAAGCCGAAAGTAGTGGACATCTTAAAACCTAAATTACATGCCGCAAATAAAAGGGTGAAAATTGTAAGAATCTAGTCAAAACTCACAAGCACAACAATAAACCCAGAACAGTAAAGAAATGAATATAGCTATTCATTTACTGCGTATTCTCAGTTCACCTCATTGAACTTTTGGAAGACTCTATCTATCTATCCTATTTACACCAATATAACTATGATCCTCAACTAAGGGACAGTAATTCGCATTGCAAACCAATGACTGGTTGATGCAAAATGTCGTTGAATCAACCAACAATGGCAAAATGAACAAAATATATCACCTCTGTAGGTTTCTCTTGTGATTCACCAAATGCTCTTGATGCCTGCAATTTCAAGTAATATCCCCATTATTGGTACCAAAAACTCAACAAAAAACCAAAATGAATTGAAGAAAATGTTATTATACTTACAGTAGCAGACTCTGAACCGCTTAAATGACCATTGTCCGAAATAG
Organism: Beta lomatogona; assembly: GCA_947646795.1. Lineage (NCBI taxonomy): Eukaryota > Viridiplantae > Streptophyta > Magnoliopsida > Caryophyllales > Amaranthaceae > Beta > Beta lomatogona. The sequence continues at coordinate 396,647 of CANSNZ010000393.1, read as the reverse complement.
ATCCCCTAGGGGAACCACCCTCTTCGGAGCCTTCAGGAACTGGTGAAGGTGGCTGGGGAGGGGAAACATAGACCACTCTCAATTTGCACTCCTCAACTACATGTCCTGCCTCCTTGCTAAACTGAATGAAGCAAAGCACACAAGTTAAGTCACTTTACAACACAACAATAAGCATAGTGGTGAAACGCTACCATAAGATTCAGATGACTTTACCATTTCTGGAGTGATATCTTTAACAGATGCCCCCTGGGTAGCTATAACGCTTTGAAGAAGAAATTTGTCCTTGCATTGCATATCAGGAGGGGACTCCTTCTGTGCTTGCATTGTAACTGAATGTGCATTGGAACAAATCAATTAATAGGACATCCTCCAAACAATGAAAAACGAAAAGTAATCATCAATGAAATGATCTTCCAAAACACCTATAATATCGCATGTGGATCGAGGCGAAACCATGCCAGTATTTGGGCGAACGCAGTACTTCTTTGGATTGGTGGTTTTGACCTAATTACATAAATATAAAACCTAAGTTTGAAATTCGGAAATCGAAGGCAATCTTGCAAGAAATTGAAAATGGATATCGGAAACGAGTTACCTTGAAGGCGACATGGTGATCAGTTTTGTTGGACAATTGAAGTGAACACGAGATCTGCTTCTTGAGCTCAACTAAATAATAAACCGAAACAAAATCAGATTAGAAAACAAGAAAACCTAGAAAAGAAAAGAAAGGAACAGATCTCAAAGAAAGAATAGCAGAATTTTACAGGGAAATTTGAGCTCTAGAGGTTCGATGTTGAGAAGTTCGCCCGTGCTCATCTCGAAACTGTAATTTGTTGGAACAAAAGCAGATTTACGAACAAGATCCGAGCAATTTAGAATTGAATCAATAAAAACGCAAATCGCAATCTGCAAAGAGAAAAATGGTGAGTTTCTTTTCCCAGAGGACGGAGGATTCGAGAATCCAGAGAGTGTGAGAGGCTTTTTTAGGTGGGAACAGAAATTTGATTTTTGATTTTTGATTTTTGATTTTTGGTATTGGTAATGGTTGTTGGATTGGAAGTGACTTTACTTTCTGGTTTTTAATTTCAAGAAATGTGCAACGTGCAAGGCATTTTTCCCTTTCTCTCTCTCTCCTCTTTCTCACTCCCTCTTTTAATTCTCTGACCTTTATATGTATTTTATTTTTGTACCAAACTTTGGAGGAAAATATTTGCAAAACTACTAACTATTAAAATTTTGAACTAGGCAAAAAAGTATATGTATATTCAAATATCAAAGTTTGAGCCAACCACAAAGGTAAGGTGTAAGGTATTACCACGGCACGTAACCCACTTCTCGTGTTTGCCCTTCCTAGTTTTCTAGTCTAGTAGTAAAATGTGAAAAGGAGGGGAGGGACTCAAGTGCATATTTTTCTTGTCAATCAACTTACAACTATCAGTAATTATGTTAAATATAGGTCTGAGCCGCACTCATTACAAGCAGAGAGAGTCCACTTCACAACACAAATGAGTTTCCACCTTAAAACCATATGACAATAAGAGGAGTAGTCCATTTGCATTATAAAGTGAACACATCTCTCTTCTTTAATTAATGTGGGACACTCACATATGGTGTGCGCTATACATCATAGCTTCAACAAATTACAAGTAGTATTTAAATAATTACTTTTGTAGGTTTAAATTACTCTTTCTTTCCCATTACTCATGGTCTTGCTTATAAACAACTGTTTACAATTATACGTATGTCTACTTATGTTGACAGATAGAACAAGCATTTAATACTTCAATAGAATTTCCTAATTATATTAAGGCTATAAGTTATAGTTGTATGGTTTTGACTTGTGTGAAAGTTAGACATAGTGTAATTTTACAAAGCATATACTTATTATATATAGGCAAAATCCATATCCTGCCAACCAATCAACCATAGAGTATTAGTTACATGATCTCACTTTGAAGCATATTAAGTTTCCCTTACTAGTTCTTTATATGAAAGGAAAAAAGAAAGACAAATACATTTTTCTTGTGTAGGTTTTTATTCACTCGAATCAATTCTTACTAGATTGAAAGTACCATTTAGGTTAAGATTTCCCTTATTTCCAACAAATGACAATTTATTAATGAAAAATATAATGGTTACTTTGATGGATTTTGTTTAGCCATGTTATATTACTTTGGTGTAAAACCCCACTTACATTATTGTTCTTACTCTCAGCCATCAATCTGGATATAAACCGAAAAACCTATCAAAGGTTTATAACTTGCTCCAATTTTCTCTGTTAAGAATATTATCAAATCATTGCTAAGAGCTTATTTGTAATAGTTTTTGTTTCCAACTTATTTGAGAGAGAAAAATAAAATAAAATAAGAAAACCAAATAGGGTAATCTTTATATTTTTGTTGTTAAGTTGCAAAGTAAACACGAGTATAATAAGTTTGGTTACTAATAAGTTCATTCTACACTTTACTCCCTCCGTTTCTTTTTAATCTACACACATTCTTTTTTGGTCCGTTTCTCTTTAATCTACACACTGTTGTTTTTTTTATTTTTGGTAACATGTCACATCTACTTTCTCCTCTTTTTCCACCCATGTCATACACTTTTTAATATTTTAACCCACTTTTTAATTTCTCTCTCTCACTTTTCAATTTCTCTCTTCACCTTTTCAGTTTCTCTCTCATACATTTGCACTTTCTCCTTGGTTCTCTCCCAAAGTGAAGTGAGTAAATTAAAATGAAACGGAGGGAGTATATCATACTATATGACTTTTGAGATCTAAACACAATTGAAACTATTCTTGATACCGACAATCCGAGAGTCCATTCATCATCATTTTCTAATTTTGTTGTGAGTTTTGTAAAACTAAAAATAGAACTATGGAAACAAACAAAAGTGTACCTATATTTTGTCATCATTTTCAATATAAACATAATTAGTATAGTATATCCAATTTTAAGTTTTATAACCTACTCTGAAACATTTTTTCTGACATACTTATCAAATGCCAATGCACAATTTTGATCATTAATATTTATATATATCCATTAGTAAAAAGTGGCAAAAGTTGTTATGTTAAATATATATATTCAAATGAATCTTATAATGTCTTACATATAAGCATTTGTTTTTCAAAGCGGCTTGGCCAAAACCAATCTCAATTATTAAAATGAATTAGTCGAGTTTCAGTTTATGATACTTTTGTATCATTTCAAAACATGTTTTTATCAATTTATGTATATTTGTAATTTGTGTATAATTTTTCAATTTATGGGAATAAACCAAACTTATCAGTTTTACGAGCATAAAATGATACTATAAGTTTATCGATTAAAGACTTTCTAAACATTCATCATTTTCCTGGTTAACAACCACTGTAGTTTTGCCCGTATTTGCGTGTTCTTTAATTTTCTTATTTCCTCATAGAGGAAATATTTTTATAATAAGTTTTTCGATATCTATTTTTATTAACTTTATGGATATTTTTTTATCAGTTTAAACACATACCTTGTTTGTTTATATTTAACTTCACTTTTCTCTGCCCCTTCCATTCCCCCACATTCCCCTCCTTATTCTCCATCTATCCATAGCCCAATTGAAAGTGTCAAATGTCCCAATTAAAAGTGCAAAAGGTAGAAAGGAGAGTAAAAGTAAGGAAAATGCGAAAATGCTGAAATAAAGGAAAGTAAAAGTAAGAGAGAGAAGGTAGGTCAACCTATCGTATAAGGGAAAAAAAAGGTCAAATGTCCCAATGAAAAACACGCACCCTCAAATGGCAGCATGTCCCAATTTGAAAAATACAAAAGTCGTATTCAATGAATATATAACAAATTTTAATATTCATCCAATGAAAATCAAATTTAATTAGTAGAATTGAGCTTTAATCAGCATAAATTAGGTTCAATCACTAAATATAATATTTTAATATGTATAAATATAAATAAGTTTAAAAATAAGTGTTTACAATTATAACAACAACCACCACGATAATCTTCTATAAACTTCTTTTATAAATTTCTTAGGTGTCATATAATCTTCTATAGAATTCCCTCCAAGTTTCAAGTTTCAAGTTTCCAATTCAAAAAATGAGGGCGGATGGCATTACTTGTTGTAGACTGTAGTTGTGGCTACAGCCTACAGTATAATGTTGCGGGCATGCCAGTATATACAGCTGGAGTTTATGGATTATTCATTATCGCAATGAATGAAGGGGAGGCCCAAAAGATTTGCCTCGTCAGAATTCACTACAACGGTACAACCTCTTTGGGAATTGGGACTTGGAACTTTTGGGTACGTCCAAGTAAGACAAAAGACTAGTAGGGATGATTATGGTGCTAATAAACCTAGCTTTGCAAACTATTGGATTTCGACTCAAAATGTACACGAGTCAAAATACGAGAAATTGTTGGTATATATTCGAGGGGAATTTGGTAATATATGTATATTTATCTTAAAAAAAGTATTAATATATGAAGCAATTTAATTGGTATTATTTAATAGTTTTGTTCATTGTCATTATAAGTGACTTTTGTAGCTTGGCCTTAGACCTTGGACATATTATAGTTCCGAATGGAATCTCTTTAGATAGAATATCTTTTGTCTCATGGTGGCCTGCTTCAACCTAAAAATTATTCGAAAGGTCTATAAGAAGATCAAAAAATAAGGGATTTTATCAAAAATAAAACCAATGACATCTTCTTCTGGAAATCCTAGCTATTCTCAGCAGTCAGTATGATATTAGGGAATCTCATTGCCTCCATGTCGCCACACAGGGGGACATGGAGGCAATCTTTGATAAATATAACAAGTTGTCGACTTGTAGGTGAACAGTTTGCCCATTGACATGGTTGTTAGTGATTGCCCGTCAATGATGGTCGTTGGTGAGTGGTTAGACGAGCATATATGTTTAGAATAAAAAGGATAATTTGAGAGGAATAAAGATAGTTGAGTGTGTGTATGTAGAGTATGAGACGAAAGAGGAATAATTAAGTTACTAAAAGTAAGGTGACAACAAGATAATTTCTTTCCACCGTACTGATCATGCTGCACGACCAATTAGAATAACTATGAGGTTTGTTTTAACTATTTATTAAAATATTAATTATTAATCAGGACTGACATTAGAAGAATATTCTAAACTTGAGATTATTTATAAATAGATTAGATTTGAGATTTATATAGAAAGATGTCATCATTTTCTTTTATGTTTATTTCATGTCTCATGGTGTGAGTTGAAGTAAATATCTAAAGAGCACAGGCAGGAAGGACATTTCCTTAATACTCCCCAACACTTTGCTAGTTGGCTTTAAGGCAAGTTACAAGTAGTACCAATTCTTGGGGTCCATGTCCATTGCCCTGCATCTTGAAGGCTGAAGCCAATGGTACGATGTCCCCCTTCAAAAAGGGAGGCAATTATTTATATATTTTAGAAAAAAGGAAAAAAAAAAAGGAGAGATTTTATATTTTTATCTAGGTTACTTGAGCCACATAGCTAGAAATGAACTACCATCCGGGGGATTTTTTTTGGGTTGGATGATCCATTTGCATATTGTCAACTAAAGTTACTTTTTAACCCAAGAATAACATTGTTGCAATAGATACTATAAAACTACCATAAATAGTCATTGTTGCAATAGTTAAAAAACGAAGGAAGTAGTATTTACCACTTTGGAAAAAAATTACTTGTACATAGTAGGATTACTAAAGTTTTGGATTCGAGAAATTTATAGGACAAATTCCCATAGAGTATAATGGTAGTTGAAAAGAGATCTACGCTCCTTTACAAAAAGGGTTGAGATAAAAATTATGTTACTCTATCTTAGGAATTTGTAAATATGACTAACAAGAATAAACACCACAAAATAAGTAAAAGGGTTACTTACAAATTACAATTACAAAAAAAAAAAGAATATTTACAATGAAGATGAGAGATACAGTAATTTTAAGTTTTTTACACTCTAAATTTTCCCCACCATGGGAGCTTGGAACCACTCTCTTAAGTCTTATGATCTTATCTCCACAAATTAAAAGTATAATATACTTCTAAGTTCTAGCCCAAGAGTGAGTAACACTGTAACAGTAAAACAGTAAAAACCAAAGAGACGACTCAATGCTCATGTCAATGACTGCAAAAGTCATCAAACTTAACCTTAACAAGGCCCCCACGTGCGGTCAATCATCCTCTCTCCCTCCCTGTTGACTCTGATAAAAAAAGTCAACCCCCAAAATATAGACTTAATGCTGGTTAAGATTATTCCACAAAGTAGCACACTTCCTTCGGGCAAACCCCACGCGTCGCTGGGCCAAATCATAAACAACCTCAAAACCTTGTTGCTGATAATTCCCAAGTGTACCCCCGGGCCCACTCTCCGCCTCATCACCACTATCCATCATCATAAAACACCCAACTCTCCTCCCTTTTTTCACCTCATCACCACCACCGTAAATAAACTCGTAAAAATAATTCCTCTTAGGAAGCACCACACTCGAATTCATTCCTAAATGTAAAGCCAAACTTGGCACCACTTGTCCTACACTACCTTTACCACCGTGCAAGTAAAAACACGGTCTCAACCCCGTGTTCAACTCCGTGTCCTTCGCCCGCTTAAACACCTTCCCTACCCGCCTTTCTAACTCAGCCGCAACCGAGTCGTAAAACCCGGTTGGCAACATGGTGTATGTTGTCCCACTATCGACAACAAGTCCGCCGTTTCCTTGAGAGTCAACTCTCCTTAAATTCTCCGGTGCCGGAATCCGGACACTTCCGACGGAAATGGCCTCTAACCCAACGGAGTAAAAGTAGGGATGTTTGGGATTATCCAACATAGGAGTGTATGCAAATAAGGAAAGTTGATCAAATTCCCTCTCCTTGTTTTTTCCTAGGATGAGTGGACTTGGGTGTCGGAGTTTGGTAGAGTCAAAGGAGTGAGAAACTAGACAATAAGAAAACTGGTTACCCAATTCAGGGGAGAAGTTAGCTAGCTGAGCTGGAAGAGAGAGAGTACCTCTTCCAAACCCAGCAACTCCAATGGGTTCTCCTAAAGTAGAGTGAGCACACCCAAAAGTAAAATTCTTAAGAATTAAAGGCTTATCATTTGATGAAGAAGGCATGACAAGATTCTCTTTATGAAGTTGCGCAATCAAGCTTCCATCACCATACGCGTAGTAAAAAGAAGGGCAAGCATAATTGGAACAATCCGAAATTTCAATCTCATCAAGTGGACACTTGGCAATAGCGCAGAGGTCGGAGGAGGGTACGGAGGAGTGTACGGCGGAGCAAGCACGTGACTTGCACGAGAGGAGAGAAGATTTGGAGACGTTGAGAGAGGAGAGAGTACCAGGAGGGTATTTACCATCACAGAGGATGCATTCAAAAGGAGAACAGGGGAACCAAACGACGTCGCTTCCAGTGTCCATGTAAACAGAGAGAGTTTGAGAGTTGAGGGTGAAGGTGAGGGTGTAGTCACTGCCAGGTGAGAGAGGGAGGGAGACTTGTTTGTTTGAGTGGCGACGGTGGCGCGCGGCGGAGATTGCGGTGGTGGATTTTAAGAGGTGGTGGGAAGAAGTGAATTGAGGTTGAGTTTTAGAGAGAGAGTGAGTTAGAGGGAGAAGTAATTGTTGGGATGTTGGGGAGAATATTGAAAGAAAAAACAGGGACAACAATATAATAGAGGAAGCCATGGGAAAACAGTAAACAGACTGCTTTCTTCTTAAAATTTTAATCTTCTCTCTCTAAAGATGGCAGCTGTGTTTGAAGACAAAGAATAATAGTTTCTAATAAATGGTATTGAAGATGGAGTTATGGAAGTGGGATACTTATAAAGAGAAGAAGCAGAGGATATGATGGATGAGATAAGAAGGAAGTTTCTGGTAAAATGAAGGGGGATACAGCTATACACAACTTTTATCTTTACCGGCCGTTTGGTAGTTGGTTATAAATGGTGGTAATGTGAATGAATTTGTATGTAAATTTGTGAAGAAAGTCATTGTTCATTTCTATGGTAATGCTAATTTATCCTAAAGTGTCTATTTTTCTTCTTGAATTTTCATTCCCATTCAATACCACCTTGTTAGGTGGTAATGAGTGGTAATGAAAATTAGGGGTGAGATTGCTTCCCCATAGAGAAAAGATACAAACTTGGGCGTTCAAGTTGCCTCTCCATGGAGATTTTAAGGATGTTTCCCTTGTAACCTACACTTAAAAGTCATTTTCATTACCGTAATTTATTAACGACTATTAAACGGGCTGTTAATAGAATCGTACTCTTAGCAGCAGATTTTATTGTTTTACAGTGGTTTTTAGGGAGTAAAAATTGAGAGGAGGACATGCAAAATCTTAATACTAAAATGGAAGAAACGAGACATTCCGTAAAGATGCGTCGATATTTCGTGCAGAGCGAGTGGGGCATACTGTGTGTAGTGATTAGGGACTACTGTACTTACTGACTAGTGAGTAGTGACTAGTGTGTGTTGTTAATTGCAAAAATTTGCAATGTGGTTGGTTTTGCAGGAGGTGGTAAACTCAAACTGCTATCTGGTAAATTGTGTTCGGGATAAGGATGGTTTATTTTTCCGCATGCTTATTTTTTTTTACAACTTTTATTAGGAATTGATAGGCTATTTTAAGGTTTGTGGTAATCTTTAGTCCTTCACTTTCCATATTGTTTAAGTAGGTCGTCTCTATCTAATCTCATAGTCTTACTATTTACTTCCTTCCCTCCTACTTATTTTATTGTCAATCGTTTCGATCAAATCGGACCAAAAATCAAATATTTCCTCCGTTTCGAATTAAATGCAACAATTCCACTTTTTTACTATTCACACTTTTCACTTTGACTAAGATTTGTGACTTATACATAATGAAAAATATAGTCAAGTGGGATCTTGTTAGATTCGTCTCATGACGTATATTCATAAAATGTAATTTTTATAATTTTTACTTGTATGTAATTATAGATATTTGTGGTCAAAATAATGTCTCGACATGCGTAAAAGTGGATTAGTTGCATTTAATTTGGAACGAAGGAAATATGAAAGATTCAACTTAAAAGTTAAAAAAAAAGATTTAAACCGGATAAGTTAAGCGTTGTTTGATTAGCAAGTTACACTAAATAGAAAGAGAATGAGTACCCTTGACTTGTTTCCCTTTTAAATTGTTTGGTTGGACACTTTTAATTATGCTTTCATCTTTTTTCCCATTTCCAGCTTCCCTCAAAGACCTAACATGACCCTCCTAGAATTTGGTTTTCACCAAACTCCTCCACAACCCCCCAGCTGAACATCATCATCAACACTATCATCAAACCACCGCCCAACTCCACCATCGCTATTAACCACCAATAGGAAGCCAACCCCACCAATGCCACCACACCACCTTTGCCCAAGTCCACCACTTAGCCTCACCATTAACACATCTAGCTCTAGCCCAACCCCCACCATCATCCAACTCCATTTATGGACGAAGCCACATGGGGGGTTGGCAGGGGGCCTGATCCCTGCAGCCCACCACCACGGCCCATATTTTTTTAGTTAGACTTCTGCATATATTTGTATATATATTAAATGAGACATTTATATACTTGAAGGAGACAGTTGGCTTGGTAGTAAATGACTTGGTTTAAAGTTTGAGTTATTAGGAGGTTGAGTCCTCTTGACAACAAAAATTCTACTCGTTGTATATTTTTTTATTTTTTCGTTTCCTCTATTTATTTTATACAAACAATAATGACCATCTGGCCCCCGCAACTATAAATTTATGGCTTCTCCCCTTACTCCACTGTTGTTATCTTCGCTATCATCCATAGGATATGAAATATTTCACCCATCAACAACTCTTCACCCACTTACACCTTCCCCAAAAATTCTCAAACAAATACTGTTGCACTAAAGTGATAATTCAATCATCGCAAAATTCCAATAAATGGAGGATTTTGATATTTGTGAAAAATGAAAAGAATATTTTAAGATGTTTTGAATAATTAAGGAGAGTTTAGTTGTACCATGCAGAATTTACAATAGTTGTAGGGATATTTTCTAACATTTTTAGTACCCAAATTTACCACTATATATCACACCCATTTTAGTAAAATTCTTAAAAAAAAATTAGAGTACTTTCAAGATAGTACATTGCTGATATATTTTTACTTAAACTTTTTATGTATTAAGAAAAAAAATCATTGGTCCAAGTGTAATACTTCATCTATTATTACCTCTATAGTTCTATATTTTTTAGGGAACCTCTATAGTTCTATTAGTTGTAGGTTTAATTTTTTTACGATTTCCCAATGCACAATTTTTACTATAAATATCTGTAATTATACTAGTGAAAATTATACTTTTTTTTAATAGAAAAGTTGTTCAACTTTGACTTTAACATCTCCAAGCACAAAACTTTATCCTTTAATCTGTAATTTTTAATTAGTAAGTCGTAACAGTTATAGAAATGTGAAAATTTATAAATATACATTACAAAATAACTTTTATTTTTATATATTTAGTAATAGGCTAAGGTCTAAATGAGACCGTGGATAGTAATTTCAATATGGAGCAACCAAATTATAAAAAGAGGGAGTAAAAATTTCATATTTTACAAATATTACTAATTCGAATCTAACAAGATCGCGCATGAGAATATGTTATTATTTATACAAGTAAAAAGTATAGTATGGTCAATTCGATAACATATAACCTCGAAAAAACAAATATTTTAACTAGTAAGGAAAAACAGATGTGTTAATGAATAAAAGTAAAATTAGCCTCAACACCACAAACTATGGCTCGAGTGCACCCAACACCACAAACTATGTCTCGGGTGCACCAAACACCACAAACTTTAACTAGTAGCCAAAACACCACAAACTATTGGCTTGCATGCAGTGCGTGTCATAAATGACGCCGAAAGTACCTTTTCTCGCCGGTGACTAATAGGCAATCTCAAGCTTTCTCTCTATAAAACTCTTCTTCTTCACGAAGAAAATTGATAATTGTTCCTTGAAGGTTTAGGGGTATCTCGAAAAGATACTCCTGGCATCATTTATGACACTCACCGTACCTAGATTAATAATTTGTGATACTTTGGCTACACGTTAAAGTTTGAGGTATTGGATGCAAAGTCATTATGGTGTTGAGGTTAATTTGCCAAAAAATGAAATTAGAGGAAGCATAATAAACTATTCTACAAATTGTTGTAAGATGGCTTCTTACATGTGGACGAAGGAAGTGTTCTAGAATGAGCTACTAAAAAATTTCATTGTGAACTATTGTCGACATAAAAGAATCTTGAAAATAGAATTATTTGTGTGCAAATAATAGACAGCTAAGAGCCAAAGACATCGACCACAAAATCCCTTAGGTAAGCCAAAAGGTGCAAATTTGTGACCCCTCGGCCATCTGGCTGAGTACAGTGTGTCGCCATGTTTGACACCCCAAGCATAAGATACACAGTAGACGCCTCACATTAGAGTCTAGAGAGTCAAGAGTCGTCAATATCAAGTCAAAAGCAGTAGTGGTTAGGACGTAGGGGTGTGCACCGGTGGACCGGAATCCAAAATTTTTTTGGACCGGACCGGTCCGGTCCGGTTTTGGACTGGTTGGACCGGAATTAATATTTTTTCATAAAAAAAAAACTTTTTCTTAGATTTAAATATATTAATAAATTCAATATATTAAAATATAATAATTCTAAAAGCAATAATCTTAAAGGCAATAAATATGAGGTTATAACTTTCTAACTTTTTAAGTTTTAAACTTTTTTTTAACCTTTAAAAAAAAAAAACTGGAATTCCGGTTATGGACCGGAAACCCGGAATCTCAACTTTTCATGGACCGGGGACCGGTCCGGTCCGAAAATTCCGGTCCATTCCGGTCCAGTCCGGTTCCGGTCCGAATTCTGATCCCGGTCCAAAAGTGCACACCCCTAGTTAGGAGTGTCCATCCGTGCCGAATTTTCTAAAACAAGTTCCGGACCCAATCACATCCAAATCCTAGATATTGGAACTAAAACGAGTACCAAGTTAATCGGATCCGAAGAACAAGAAACTAACCCAGTGTTCATCGGACCCGGTCTCCAGTATCCGATTAATAATTCATAGGTAGTCCACATTTTGAAGTTTCATTAGAGTTGGCGTTATCTTCATAAAAAGACTGCTACCTAGATACACAATACACAGTATTAACTAAATCACATACAATCAATGTTAAAAGTCTAGATTATAGCGCGACAATTATTCATATCACGTAGGAAATGGGACTGGATCGGGTCCCTCTTTTGGTCAACATATGGAATTGTGGTGCTTAGTGCTTACGTTTCATTCTCCTTAAGTATTAGCCCTTTCCATTGTCTCCATCATTGACTCATGCTACAAGTTTTGGTTCAATGTGATTGGCCTCAATAATTTCCATCAGAAAGACATTGGGAGAAGTATGATCTCTCCATCCCAAAATTACGAAAATGTACTCAAACCAAAATTTAGTTTCAACTCTTCTTTTTCATCCCAAAATAATTTAAAGACTTTACTTTTTGACATAGTCCAATCATTTTTTTTTTTAATAATCTACTACTATTAGCTTTCTTTATAGATATATTATCTCTTTTCACAACTACTTTTCTATTAAAGACAAAACCAATATATTACTATCTCATAATATATATTATATCTACTATTCCATCAAAATAACAATTGATAAGGTAACTGGCAACCACAACTACCCTCTAAAACTCTATTTACTATTAACACATTCACCTCACTTGAGTTATTCAAACTAAACTTATACCTTTCAAACCTATTAACTCTGATTTCACCTTATACTTATACCTCATTGGACCTGATCAGTCCTTATTTTTACACTTGAATTTATCGAAGCCTAGAACTTATTTGTTTGAAAAGGGAAAGCTAATGCAGCCTTAATAATTGAAGCTCTTCTAGAAAACATAACATTGGAAATCACCAATCTGGTTGTAGTTCATGGTCATATGATAGGACAAAACTTTATCTACCCACCATTAATAAACACTTGTTGAGGGGTTGTGGTAATGGAATCCAACTCAACATAATTACTATTTTTTTAATACTCTATTAGTAGTAGGTTATCTACCCGGTGGGTAGATGTAGCAATGTCCCATATGATATAATTTGCAACCAGTCACTCAACGTTATATGGCTAGTCAAGATTTGTAAGTTGTGAGTGAGAATAAATGGTCCCTCCCTCGAATATAGTGAGCGTATATAGATAATAGATGTACAGTCACAAAAGTAATCATATAACAACCAATGTGCAAATGCTCTAAATTATAGTCGCTTGGATTTCAAAAATTCATTTTCATCCCGACTTCAACACTAATTTTTCTTTAAGTGAAAGTCCAGAGAGGAAGCATGTTATTAAATCACATAGCTCAAGTATGAACACACCAAATATGGCAAAATAAAAAGAGAGGGAAATACTACCTCCGTTTCTTAATAGTGCAACACTTTCCTTATTTGAAATAGTCACAATAAGTGCAACCAAGCTCAAAATGGTAAAAAAAATTCAATATTATTACCAATATGCCACCAAAAAGCAAGAAGGGACCACAACTTTTATTTAATAGCTTGAATTACTCTACTTTATTGTGGTCCCAACTTTTTCTCTCTACATTCCTTAGTATTCCCCCACTTTCTCTATATTGCACTTATTAATAAACTGAGGAAGTATATATTTTCAAAATTTTACGTTAGCATCGAAAACCAAAATAGACAACTCAATCCTGGAATATATCACATAATTTACAATATGAGAAGCCCAAAATATCTGAGTTAGATATACTTTACGTACATATCAATAATACTTTGCAATACTACTATATGATAAAGGGATGAAAGAAAAAACAAAAAACAGCTTGCATGGCTCGAAAGCAAATAGTTTGGACATACGGCGAATGGCGCACGAGCATGTCAAGGTTTGACACGTACCGCTAGGTCCAAAATCCACTTCTAGTAGACGACAGACCAAATTACACATAGGACTAGGACTGGGGCCCAACTCTTTTCTCCACTGCAGTCTATTTTGTTCGGCTTCACATTTCACATTTGGCATGCATTTTCAATTGGTAATATTATATTATTAAATACTCACAATTTAATAAAAATAGAAATCTCTATTATATACTTCTTGAGTTTGGTGTCACACTCACTCAGCTCCCTAAAATACCCTTTATGTTTTTATTCTTCCAAGATAACTAATGAGGGTAAAAAAAGTCATATAACTTTTTTAAAAAAAGCTCTAATGTAACCGCGATTTCCCCTAAAAACTACCACATTTTTTTAGTGAAAGAACTTCCCCGATTTTGAAAATAAAAGAAAACATGTACAATATCATCAGGGATGTTCAATACGCAAAAAAATACTAGTAATTATAATGGGAGGAATAAAGACAGATTACATTGAGCCCACAGTGCCTACCAACAAGGACCAGGTCCACTCATTCTATTGGGCCATATAAAATCTTTTTATGTTCTCACTAAAATTTAATTATCCAGCTATTGGCACTCCAATATATTTGAATTCACCTGCCTTTTATTCTCTCCTTTTCCTCCCTTTTTCCCTGTTGGCACTTCTACGACCACCTAACAAAAGCAACCCAACAATAACAAAGATTCTGGATTCCGGAAATTTGAGAATTCAAAAGCTTGCAAGTTGCAATTTAGTCATTGGTTGTATATGATTGGTGGCAAACACTATTCCAAATACTTCACTTAATTATTGCAAGAACAATGTTAAAAATTCCAGTAGCAGACGTAAAAGGAGCACTAGCCCACATCTCGATCGTGACAATAATGTCGATGATCTAAGTTTCCATGCTAGAGCTTACTAGAACATATATGAAGTGCTTATTAGAGCATATATGAGGTGGTTTTATAGGGAGCGCCAACACTTATTGCTTATTAGATTAGGGTGTGGAAGTGTATTCTCTTTCATAAGTTTTAGTAATATGAATTTGTAATTCTTTTGTATCGATCTAAACTTATATAATAATTTATATTAACTTATCTTGAACTAATCTAAGCTTATTTAAACTTATATTACCTTATATTGTACCTTACTCAAACTTATCTAAACTTCCTAGCTCTTAACAAATCTTGAGTGAGTAGATCTTTATCAATTCTTATTAGAATCTATTTTTCATGAAATAGGTGAGGATAAAGTAAAGAGAATAGGACTTGAGTTTATTCCTCAAACTCAACTTCAAACTTCATACTATGCAACTTCAGCTTTCCACTAATTTTTAATTCTACAAACTCACTTTAGACTCATTTTAATTTTATACTTTATCCCTCAGACTCACTCCACAGAAAAGGAGAAGACACATGGCATTTTTTTACTGGCTAAAAAAATATCATTTGCATGGCAAGAGTCTTGAGAGGAGTCTTGAATATCAAAACCCAACCCAAGACTCTGTCCAAGACTTTACCCATATATCCCTAAGTCTTGTTGAGTCTTGCCACAAGACTGCCCTCAAGACTCCCAATATTCTCACCCAAAGCTTACAAGAAGCAGTCTTAGAAGTTGAAACCTTTCAATATCATACGCCAAATCCTTTTTAAAAGGCGAACGATATCAATTACTCCATATAAAAGTAACAGCAGTTTTTCAAGACCACACGAGTTTGGTGATTTATTGAATAGTACCATATTCTCATGAAAATTATGCATGAACACTGAAATACGAAGGTGAGGTGAAGCTAGCAATAATAGACAGCATGATAATGATGAGGTTAGGTTGACACGTGGATGTGGGAGGACGTCCAACAAAATTTGATTAGGAGTAGAAAAGGTTAAGGCCGTCCAGGTAGAGAGTTTAGAGAGGCCCTACAAATGATAACGAAACTCCACAGACCCACAGGACACATACACTTAGTAGTTAGTTGCTTGGCAGGATATCATCTCAGGCCATGCATTTTACTTGCTTGGGGTTAGGCAGTAGGCACTACTCAGTAATCAGTAGGCAATGTTTGCGTATTAGAATTTGGTTACTGGAAAGCTACGGCAGGCGAATACACACCTAAAGAGTAAAGAGAATTGAAATATCTATTACTCAGTTAGACATCTAACAACCAAGCTAAGCTTGGTCTAGTGGTAAGGAAAGAACCTTCCAACCTCAAGGTTGGGGGTTCGATCCCCACTAGCGGCACTTTTGGAGAAGGGTTTCCCGTTACCATTCCCCCAACTCTCAAAGTGTCTGCCCGCAAACCCAGATAGGGTTAACCTGCGAGAGGTTTCGATATGACAGAGCCCTTCATCTTACCATAGGTCCCCAGTAGAAGCCCCAAAAAAAAAAAGTTAGACATCTAACATACGAAATGACAACACTAAGGCATCTAAAATTCAAAATGACTTAAAGGGCCGTCCAATAGATAAGTCAAAAAAAGTAAGCATAAGTGCAAATTCTACCTAGTATTTATTTATATGCATTAGCATGAACACCTACCAATTAGAAAATAAGGCTCACCCACTCAGACCCACTTCCTGCTATCAAAAATCAAAATTACAATTAAAGAAAAACCCAGCTGTACTCAAAGGTTTGTCAATGATGAAGCTTTGCTTTGGCCAATTTCAATAATTCCATGGAAAGAGACAGCTTCCATAACTTTTGACGGGCGTAGATAGTACGGTAAGGGAATACTCCAAAACTCCAAAAGCTTCCAAAAATTAATTAACCATACAAAAGTTGCCACTTAATTTAACTTTGCCATGACTATAATTAGTAATATGGCGAGGTACCCTCTACTCGTCCCATCACACTCAAATGTTTTATTGGATCTTTTTTTATAATAAGCAGCAGCCAGTCAGCTACACCAAACATTCAGCATCTTATCCCTAACACACTCGCTAAAAGTTCCAAACTTCCAATTCTAATCACCTAACGCTATCTTCATGTATTAACAAATCAAAATTGCTTATGAAATGTTTCAGCAGCCGAAGCAGGAATCATTGTTGCTTTATTTTTATTAAGCTTTCAGAGGTAGCAATAATTGAAGCGTTTTTACACTGTAACACCAACCGCGCGCTTCTTGGTCTGAGAATTTACCTAATTAATGTAGCATCTAAGTATAAAAAAGTGATGAAGATCTGTTTAGATTTAGCCGTGTCGGATTGTCTCTTGGTTTCCTTCTCATTTGTAGATGCCGTATGACTTTCAATTAATGAAATTTCCTTTCCTTTCAAAAAAAAAAAAAGTATAAAAAAGTGATTAACCTCGTTCTCATCAGCATAACCCTTCAGAAGGATTTGAAAAATAGAAAATCAGAAGTATCTGTGTAGGAATGTAGCCTAAACTTACATTTATCATACAGAGAGCCACATTCAATTCCTTAGAGGTCAATCTTTAGAGATAAGAATGGGCAAAGAGAGGCTACGGTATGATATCTACATGGTATCCAAATGATGGGCAAGCCAAAGACCATAACAAGATGGACCAGTATCCAGAAACTGACTACTGACTACACATCAACAACATCCAACTGATATTTTTATTGGAACACGGCTGCTATCAAATACTACAGCAACCATGCAGTTTTTAAGTAGTCAATTAATGTCCCAAATAAACATATACGCATGATGAAGTAAATACTTAAACTAGAAAACCTATGTGATTTTATCACATTATGATTATATAATATATACTTATAATTTGTAGTTTGATTACCTCTTTCATGAGTCTAATCCATACTTAACATGGTTCAAAAATACGATCACAGACTCACGGTCTCATGATCGCTGAAATGGTTGCGGTTTCGCAGAAACGGAACGGATACATTCAATGCGGATCAAGTCGTGGTTTCGCCTACAAATTTGTTATTATATTCCTTTTTAGACGGTTTCTCAGTTTTTAAAGTATATCCAATATAATAATAATAATAATAATAATAATAATAATAATAATTGTAAATTTGTAATAGTTAATAAAATCTTTAATATTTCCTAGTTTATAATATTGTTATCTTCATATATGGGTGTAGTGGGTAATGGGAATTTCTAAAACAAATTCGAAAAGTAGAGTCTTCGTATGGGAAATACAGGAAATGAGGGCTCAATTGCATTGTCACGGTCGCTTCGGCCAAAATTTCAGCTCATTAAAATCAACCGTGTTGA
Organism: Beta lomatogona; assembly: GCA_947646795.1. Lineage (NCBI taxonomy): Eukaryota > Viridiplantae > Streptophyta > Magnoliopsida > Caryophyllales > Amaranthaceae > Beta > Beta lomatogona. Next base: position 378,526 of record CANSNZ010000393.1, on the reverse strand, counting down.
ACCGGACATGTTTGGTTCGCCAATGTTGAAAATCGTTCCAATACGGGTGAACCAAACTGATTTCAGCGTTTTTTGATCCCATGATCCTCAATCAGACTTTATGATATTTTATGTCAACGACTTAACCTAATGACCAATAATAACTAATATGACATATTCTGTTCGTAAGTTTATATTCTTTACAAATGAATTTTTTGTTGTGGTTGTTTAATTATCAATAGTTATTTTACAAAAAGGTAGATGCGATAGGAGGTAAGCACAGTTTTTCATGGAGGAGAAAGAGTACGGGTTCTAAATTTCTATTGAAGGAGTGGAGTGTTGCTATTATTGAGAGACAGAGAGAGAAATATAGGTATTATAATATTTTAATGTCCGTCCAAAGTAGATAAGAAGAAGGTGTTAAAATATTAGTGGGGCCTTTTCCAAAGCAAAAGTATAAAGACTAATCTGGAATGAATGAAAAGGGAAAGTATATGCACTATGATGGGACACAAGGAACGAATGAGTAATAATGTTTTACCTATTATAATTGAAGTAGCATAACTTAGTATAACTATAGAATACTTTTTTCTAAATAAAAACTAAATCTTTTCTGACCCTTCAGGTCAACCTAAACTCACTCGAGAGCAATCACGGTAAAAGTACACGTGTTGTGATTTAGAAACAAGTATTAACTAATTGCAACAATTAACAATAATCAAGAAGAAGCAAGAAATTGAACCAACAAGCAAGCAATTTGAAAAGAAGAAAAGCAAGGAAAGAACACACCACTATTAACGGAAGAAACGCAAGCTTCTTGGAGAAAAACCCACCAACATGCACTTGGAATCAATGGAGAACAATGATGAACATACAATTCTCTCACAGACTCTTAGACTCTCTCCGTCTTAAAATCCTTGAAAAGATGAAATACCAAGTTTTAGCAAATGAGAATGTGTCCACACCTTCTACAACCAGACAACAGGGTGTTTATACTACTAGGATTAAAAGCAATCTAAGGGCCACAACTTAATCTCAAGCTGGATTATAATCCCAAAGTCGAACAAGTGCCCGCCGAGGCTAGAGGGTCTGCCCGCCGGGACACTAAACCCAGAACGAAACAAGAACACAGCAGGTGAATCCCGCCCGAGCAATCAACACGCTCGCCCGGGCCACACCCAAGTCGGCCCGGGCTAACTGAGCCTATGAACTTCAGCCTTCTTGCAAGAAAGACGAGCCCTTGCCAAAACCAAACTAGGATAAGGAGCCCACCCGAGCTACTGTTCATCTTCTTCTTCTCTCTTCGTCTTGCTTGACCATCTCTACCAAAACCCAACAACCTGATCCTTAATAACCCAAACTCAAAGGTGCCTAACCCAAACCTAACTCGACGAGATCCATAATAACGCAAACTTAGATATGCCTAACCCAAACCTTACTCGAAGAGTCTTGATGGACTTAAACTCATTGATGTAGCATATGTACAATCACCAAAAGTAATCTGGCAATACTCTATACCTCTTGTAACAATAATCAAATTTTGTTGAAATGAATATTTCAAGTGCGCGCATGCGCGTCACATATACAAAAGACAAAAAAAAGTGCACACACAGCAGCAAATGACAGCAAAAGATGTGCACATGCATCAGCAACTGACAGCAAAAAAGAGCACAAATAGCTGCAGCTACAGCACAATATACATACACACATTTATCACCAACAGCAAAAGAGATCTTCAAGTACCTTGGATATATTGAATCAATAAACTTCGTGAACTCAAAGCTATAATAAACCCTGCAAAAGAAAATGCAAAAGATCATACAACACTTTGTGAAGCGTTTACTACTAAACCAAAAACAAGTATTGATTCATACAGTATAAAAAGAGCCACAGCCATGCACAAGCATGAAACTATGAAAAATCAACACCCCACCCCTCTGCAGGTAACAATTAAGCACGTGCAAAGTTGCAAAGCGCAACGATGACTTTAATTTTAGAATTACATAAATGTGAATTACAGGCTCGTGCATGCGAGCATCATCCCCCAGTAAATACTAAATAGCTATTGGTGAATGTCAATCCAGTTAATTATTTACTGAAAGGTATCATGTACAACAGTCAACAGCTAAACAAACTAAGTCTTTCCTTTTTCAGCAAGTTTCCCACAGGATATAAAATTCAGATATATCCAGTAATACATTAGTATAATTCAAGCAAGATAGTAAGACAGCACAAGCAGATGAGGCTACCCCAGTATAAGCCAAAGCTGATATTTCTGGACTTGTCACAGCAAGCCAAAATTGTTAAGCTACTATAAAGCACCAAGGTAAGTATATCATCCATGTGGAGTATATGGAATTCTGGACACTAAATCCTTGTACTTTTGTTACACAACTTTATTTGTATCTTGGGTCGCATGTACGGTCTTGTTCTTAATAAGACATGAACTACACTACGTAGAGGTCAACTCTGTAGGTTAAGAAGTCTAAATCCACATAATACATGATCAAAGTACATCAATGATCAACTCAATTTCAGCCGTTTTAGCACCCAGAGGCCAGAAGACCTGCCACCAAAATCTAGAGGCAAAAAGAGACTAGAGAGGTAGAGAAGCAGGAAACCAGCTGACTGAATACCTATTATCATTTTTATTGGATCATGTCAACAATGCATTGCTTCTAAATTTCTAATCCTTCTTTCATAGATGCATTTTTGTTCTAAACAAAGATACTTGCATAATACAAAGCCCTGATGAGAAGGTTTGAGGTCGAAACTAACCACACTAGCAAATAAAAAAATAAAAAAAAATCTCATCAAAAGCAAAAATAGAGTCAACTCTTTTTCATCTATAATTGAAGAATGTACGGCAGTCAGCTCTACATAACTCGCAAACACCTATAATACCTGTCTCGCAGAGATCAACCAAGCACAAAAGGCTAATCCTGAAGAGAGGCAGAGTGCAGGTCTACAAACAATAAATATCATAGATCCTGTAGTCTCAAATAAGAACAAGATATAGGATATGTATGGAGAAATTCATACTTCTAATCTAGTGCAACCTAGAAGCTCTGAATGTATCAAACAGGAGGGCCAACCTTAGCACCACTAGTTACTCCAACTGATGCTGGGTTAGACCATATTAATTTTTCTGGACCACAACTGAATATTCCAATTTCAAAACAAAATATCGTAGCTAATTGATACCATTTGGTGCCATATCTAGGTTACGACCCTTATGGTTGCGATTAGCATCATTGGTTTCAACATAATAGCAGCGCCAAGTTCATTCATTTAGTGAGGCAAGGGCGGATTCACTGGTAGCTGGAGATATACTAGATGCGGGAAAATTTGAAAACCTAAAGGAAATTTAATAGATAAAAGCTTGAGCGCCATAATACAAGCAGCCCTGACGTGTATAAAGCAGTCTCAACGAAAAATGTGCCTTTCTTAACAGAGGAAGGATAGACCAAAGAGGGCAACACGGAAAAAAAAAAGTGACATTGAGCACTGAACTGACCATGTTCTTTTGTTTTCTAACGTAAAAGACATAGACAAGTGTTCTCAGTCATTCCGGAATTTGCAAACTAAAATAATGGGTTAAATATTGATTACGACAATATTTAGCATTCCCCAATAGGCAAGAAGCCCTTACACGAAGCAAAAAAAAAAAGTACAGATATTCACAAAATCATAATAATGCAATATGTTCACTTAGACTGGATGACTAAAAAAGTTTATATCCCCTTAGATATTTAAACACTCTGTGCTTAAAATTAAAGCACGCAGACACATAGTATATTAGTATGATGGACCATAGGCTGTATGTTTATTGATTATCGGCAGCACTAGTACTGGACTTCATAATTCAAAATTCTACTCAGGTCTGGACAAATAATACACTCAAGTATATATAAGGTATACCTATACATGGGATAACTATAAAGGCTTAAGTTTCTCCAAGAGCTTCTCTGCTTCTACAAATCCACCAAGAGGCCCCAATGATGTATACTTGATGTATTTCCAGCTACAAAATCCAGTTAAAAATGATTTATTACTATTTTCCAACAGAAAAAAATGCAAAAGAAACCAGACTCATTTACAAAAGCCTTTAATTAAGAGAAAAAGAATATTCTACCTTGGCATAAAAGGAAGTGCTAGGCAATGAAGATGCAGATGGTTAACACTGTTGAAAGGAGGTCGGTGAAAGCCAAATCTGCCACATGACCCAGAGATCAATATGACATACTTAGTTCGTTCAGTATGGAAGATATCAGAGTTCATCTAGGAAAAAGTAAAAGACCCTGCCATGTGATTGCAGAAATTCTAAGTCGATGGAAGAACTCACGAGGAAAGTGATAACTTTTGTGTGAGGTTGAGTATGTGTGGGTGTGCACATATATATATATATATACAACGACAACAACGAGTCAACTATACCAAATCCTTGAACCTAAAAGATGAGGGCAGGTAAAATATATCTCTTCTGGTCATCCATTAAGATCCTCTTTCTCCTTTCACTTCTACCTATTTTGTATGCTCCTGTAAACTTCTTGATATCATATTTAACCTCCTCCATTCAAGACTTATTTAGCTTCCCTCGGCTTCTTCTACAATCAAACTATCTACTTTCCTTACTGGTGCATCTTCTGATCTCTGAACATGCACTAATCAACATAGCTGATTCTCCCTTATCTTATCCTAATCATTTACAGCTTTCAACCTTCCTTTAAATATCATCATCACGAATTTTATTCCTTACAGTGTTCCCACACATTCATCAAATACACACTTTCATGAGGTTAAAAGTCAGTCAAAATAGCAACTCCTCGTAAAACAACAATCAAGAGAAAAAAGTTACGCGATCATTTTAACTTTTTGGGTACTTTAGGCTTGAGCATTCATATAAAAGTGTGCATACTTAAAGGGTTCACCAGCAGCACAAGCTTTTTCCACTGTTGCAATCAAAATTAAATGTGCTGCAAGCAATGGCATCTAAGCTAACAACAAAATATTGTTGGTTACTCCAACAGTTGTTATGTGCAAAAAAACACACATAAAAAAGCAGAGATATGCAGGATGTGATCTTTAATACTACATGGTCTACATCAAAAAGGATTCAAGAAGGAAGTCATCAATGGCACCATCTAACCATATATGGTATGACAACCAGTAAAGATATCTTGCAAAATAATTCCGCCTCCTGTTTCTAAGGGAAATAGTCATGGATATTGGATACCTCTTTGGGGTGTCAGGCAAAGCTAACCACAACCTAAACTTACAACACACTTAAAGGTATCCTAACATTAAGATATTATAGTACTTCCACCAACCCAAAAAGCTGATAGTATGTTGATATTGAAAAAAAACATAAGGAAGCATCCATTTTCATCAACCCTAATTTGTCATTACTCATACATTTATCATACACGCATATTTCGAGCTAACTTCAACAATGCTTTGAGATGACTGAACTTATATGTTTTTACCAATTTCTAAAATAGGTGAGAAAGAGCAGAGGCAACTGAAAGAGGAAGGAGAAAAATAAACACAATTGCATATGTGAAGCAATACCTATGCACATTAGATTGCGAGGCTTCTTGTTGTAACAATGTTTTGCCCACATTCAGCATTTGACTCACTGTAAAGAAAAAGATAAGTATTAGAACATAGTTAAATTCCAAAATGGAAACTGAAGATGATACATCAATCAAAATTCCACATTACATTACCCAAAGAAAAGTGTTGTTCTCCTCTTTGGAGGTTTTTCACTGTTGGGATGTGCTCAATAGGGATGACCAAGTAATGTCTGCAAAAGCAGCCACTTTAGAATAATGCCTTATTAATAATATGCAATTAGCATGTTCCACTGAATATATATGATTTGCAAAAGACGAGTACATGATAAAGATGATCTTAAAAGTTAAAAATAGGTCTGGAATAAAGATGCTGGTGAATAGTAGATTATATAGTTAAGAGGAAGAGAATGGGAGCAACCGGAAAGCAGCAGGATTGATGTCCTGGAAAGCCACCATCTTGTCGTCCTGACAAATTAACAAAATTGACTTTCAAAATTCAACTATCAACTTTCGACATTCATTGGATCAGCACCAGGAATACCTGGTGGACGAGGCGGGTCGATGAGGAGGAGCGCGCGATTTCGCAAAATATGCACGCCGATGTCGACATCCACGCCACCCTCACAAACCACTTTGGTGATGGAAGTTGGAACGACTCGCCTAGCGGTAGCGGGAACCAATACCTTTCTTTTATTTCCAACCTATTATGAGAATTAGGTGCCAAATAACACCTTCATCATCAAAAAAACATTAAATATGGGGTGTGATGTTGAAAATGTGATGATACCTCGTGCATTCTTTAAAATTTTAGGGGTACCTTGTGAAAAATTATTTGTACATCACACCCCATATTAAGTTAAACATACTATCGCATTTTGAGAGATATTTTACTTGGTATCAAGGATATAAACTCGATGACCCTCGCACGAGGTTAGGCAATGCTACTCATATTACAACTTGTCTTACATGTTTATGCTTTGAAGTTGTTGAATATATTGGAACAAGTAATGAAGAGAGGAGCAGCTCAACAAACAACAGAAAACAGCAGCAACAAACTGGTTAACAGAATGCCACCTCAGATTAACCCTTTCTTTTCTTTTCTTTTCTTTTCTTTTCTTTTATTATTTTTCTATGTAATAAATGTGAAGTATAAATACCTCACTTTAGTTTTCAGTCATTTTATTCAGACAATTAGTTTTTCCTTAGGTTGTAAGTTCTCTTCATTTTCAGTTGAATTAGTTTTAGCTCCTGAGCTCAAGAAACGAGAGCAATGAGGGATAAATTTCTGGTGTTCTTAAAGCTCCATTTCTTCCTCTGAATTGTAACATGGTATCAGAGCTACCAGGTAAGAATCTGGAAGTTTAATCGTCATTCATTCTTCATTTTGAAATCGAAAATTCAGAGGTATTCTCTCAATCTTCCGCTGAATTCTTCTTGTGTTTTTAATACGCTTCTTCAATCGATTGTTGTTTGAATTCTTCGATCTTTTTCTGAAATCTTCTTGATTGAAGTATTTTTTTTTATTCTGATTGTTTAATCTGGAGATTGTTGTTGATTTCCTCATAATCGTCATCTTCGTCATCTTTTCTTTGATTTTTCATCATTCAAATCGTCAATTTTTGAAGTTTTCCAGATTTCTCCATTAATATTCATCTAATTCAACTGAAAATAATCACGAATTTCTGCAAAATGACAACATCAACTGTAACTGATGCTTCACAAAATCCTACCTCTCCTTATTACATACATCCATCAGACAATCCAGGAATGAAACTGATTTCACTTCAATTTAATGGAAGTAGTTATACTGATTGGAAGCGTTCAATGATAATTAGCTTGTCAGCTAAAAATAAACTCGGATTTGTTGATGGAACGATTTCTAAACCAAATCTTGATGATGCTTTGTTTAAAGCTTGGGAGAGGTGTAATAGCATGCTGATTTCATGGTTGCTTGGAGTTTTAGACCAAAACATTGCTCGAAGTGTGTTATATTTTAGTACAGCATATGAAATCTGGACTAACCTTGAGGAAAGGTATGGCCAATCATCTGGCACACAATTGTTTTCTCTTAAACAAGCATTACATGATGTGAAACAAGGCCAGGATAGTATATCTAGTTATTACACTAAGATGAAGATGTTGTGGGATCAATTAGATTCCATTGAGCCTATTCCTACTTGTGAGTGTAAGAGTTGTAGTTGTGGCATCACTAGGAAGCTATTGAAATCACAACAAGACATGCGTTTGATGGAGTTTTTAATGAGACTTAATGATGGATATGAGGTGATTAGAGGGAGTATCCTGATGATGTCTCCACTACCTGCTATTTCTCAAGCATATAGGCTCTTGATGCAAGAGGAGAATCATAAACAGTTGTCACACGTTCATACTACAACAGAAGAGAATATGGCATTTGCAGTCAAAAGAAGATTTGGTGATTATCATGACAAAAGCAGGTTCTCTGGAGGGAACAATTTTGATAATGACAAAAACAGGTTATCTAGAGGGAACAATTTTGAGAAACAAAACTCTGGTGGAGGTGAATACAGAAGATGGAACAACTATTTTTGTGACCATTGTCACATGTCTGGTCATACCAAACAGAAAAAATAGTTGTTCCATCTTCTGGTTATCCAGCCAACTACTTCAAGAATGACAGAGGAAATAAGAAAGCTGCTGTTGCTCATCTTGAGGAGCATAATGATCAGAATTCACCAGTTGACAGTAGCACATTCTCCACAGATCAGTATCAACTTTTTGTGCAGTTCATGAATCAGCACAAGTTGGATACACAACCTGGAAACACTTCCAATTCTGCAGCACATATGGCAGGTAATTTCTGTCTTACCTCCACTTTAAATGCAAATTGGATAGTGGATAGTGGGGCTAGTAATCATATGTGTTATGATATATCCTTATTTGATAATCATTACAAGTTAAACACTACTGATAAGAACATTACCATTCCAAATGGCAAACAAGTTCAAGTAACACATGTTGGTAATATCAATCTGAAAAATGGTATTGTTCTGCAACAAGTACTTTATGTACCAGATTTTAAGTTCAACTTAATTTCTATACCAAAGCTATGCCAGGATATGAAGTGTTCTGCCACTTTCACTGATGATATTTGTTCTATACAGGGCCCTTCACTGAGGCCAATGCTTCTTGGTAAACTTCAGCATGGGCTCTACTACTTGGACTCTTCTATAATAGCTTCAAGTGCAAGTTCAGGTTCCTCTGATGTTTTAGCTAATACTGTTGTACATAATGATGCTATGAATAAGGCCAAATTGTGGCACATAAGGCTAGGTCATTTGCCTGTTAATCAGCTGCATTACATGTTACCTATGTTTGATCCTAAAACAACACTAGATAGTGTATGTCAGATCTACCCTGCAGCCAGACAAACTAGGTTTCCTTTTTCACCTAGTACAACCACTTCTAATGCTGCTTTTCATTTGCTTTATATGGATGTTTGGGGTGCTTACAAAATAGCTACTCACAATAATTGCAGATTCTTTATGACAATAGTTGATGATTTTACTCGAATGACTTGGATTTTTCTCTTACATCATAAATCTGATGTCATTGATATTTTTCCTCAGTTCATACAATACATTGTTACTCAATTTCAAGCTGTTGTGAAAATTGTAAGAACTGATAATGCTCCTGAATTGTGTGAAGGTAAACTTAAGCAATTCTATCTAACACATGGAATTGTGAATCATAGGAGCTGTGTTGACACTCCTCAACAAAATGGAGTTGTGGAGCGCAAACATAGACACCTTTTAGAAGTGTCTAGAGCCTTATTTTTTCAGGCAAAACTTCCTGTGCAGTTTTGGGGAGAAGCTGTTTTATGTGCTGTACACCTAATAAACAGGATGCCTTTACATGTTCTTAATCATGTAAGCCCATATGAGAAGTTGTTTGGTCATCCACCTTCCCTTGATCACCTTAGAGCTTTTGGTTCTTTGTGTTTTGTGTCCACTCCTAGACAACACAGATCAAAATTTGAACCTAAAGCTGTTCCTCATGTTTTCTTGGGATATCCACCTAATCAAAAGGCCTATAAAGTCCTTAATTTACATACCTTACAAATCACAGTTTCTAGAGATGTGATTTTCCATGAGCAACATTTTCCATTCCATTTTTCTTCCTCCACAAATGATTCCTCTTTTCAATTTTTCTTACCCATTTCTACAGAATATAATCCCCTTTCATTCATTGATATTCCTGATATTTTTCAGTTCCCTCCTGAAACTTATGACATTTCTGAACCACAATCACCTTCTTCTCCTCCTTCTCAGTTGTCTAATGCTAGTAACCATCTCATTCCTACACCTTCTTCTTCTCTTCCTAACTCTCCAAATTTATCTTCTCTTTCACTTGAACCTGACCACATAATTGATATTAGTCCTTCTCTCCCTCTTAGAAGAAGTTCAAGATCAATTAATCCTCCCTCTCACTTTTCTGATTATGTTTGTCACACTGCATCCACTCCTTCTACATGGTGCAGTTTAGTAGCTTTTTCAGATTTACCTCCTCAACATGTTGCTGCTATTTCAGTCACAGAACAATTAATAGAACCTGTTTCTTATCAAGAGGCTGTTATTGATCCCAGATGGGTTACAGCTATGGATAAAGAGATTTCAGCTCTCCAACATAATCATACATGGATTCTTGTTGATCTTCCTCCCTCTAAAAAGCCCATAGGATGTAAATGGGTTTACAAGATTAAGCTTAAATCTGATGGTTCAGTCGAGAGATTTAAAGCTAGACTTGTCGCTAAAGGATACAATCAAAAATGGGGTATAGACTATGATGAAACATTTTCCCCTGTGATTAAAATGACCACAGTTAGATGCTTGCTTGCTTTGGCTGCTTGTAAGGGTTGGGATCTGTTTCAATTAGATGTGAACAATGCTTTTTTGCATGGAGATTTAACAGAGGAGGTCTATATGCAAGTTCCAGAAGGTGTTGCAAACCCTTTGAACAAAGTTTGCAAGCTTGTCAAGTCTTTATATGGCTTGAAACAAGCTTCTAGGCAATGGTTTGCCAAGCTTGTGGGGGAGCTTCTACACAAAGGGTTTATCCAATCCAAAAATGACTATTCCCTTTTTATTAAACACACTTCTGGTCATATCACTATTTTGGCTGTGTATGTTAATGATATCATCATCACAGGAGATGATTTGTTCACCATTGAAGACATAAAAGCTCACCTTGATGCTGTTTTCAGTATTAAAGACCTGGGAAAGTTAAGCTATTTCTTGGGGCTTGAAATTGGGTATCTTGATTCTGGAATTTCACTGACTCAAAAGAAGTTCACCAAGGAGTTATTATTCACTGCTGGGATTGATAATACAAAGGCAGTAGCTACTCCATTGCCTATAAATCCGAAGTTGTCTCGCTAATGAGGGTGACTTGTATGATGATCCAACTAAGTATAGATGTTTAGTTGGGAAGCTAAACTTTTAACTCATACAAGACCTGATTTATCCTATACAATGCAAAGACTTAAGTCTCTGTTTTTACAAGCTCCTAGAGTTCCTCATTATCAAGCTTTACAGCATGTGCTTAAGTATGTAGCTTCTACCATTGGTCAAGGAATTTTGCTCCATGCTACTGATGAATTAACACTTCAAGCATACTCTGACTCTGATTGGGGTGCCTGCTTAGACTCCAGAAGGTCAATTTCAGGTTATGTCTTGTTATTAGGTAAATCACCAGTAAGTTGGAAGTCCAAAAAGCAGAGCATTGTATCTAAAAGTTCATCAGAAGCAGAATACAGAGCCATGTCTGCAGCTGCAGCTGAAGTAACTTGGCTTGTAAGATTACTTGAAGAGCTTGGAATTTCTAAATTGAAGCCTGTAACTTTGCATTGTGATAATCAAAGCTCCATACACATTGCCAAGAATCCGGTTCACCATGAACGGACAAAACACATAGAGATTGATGTGCACTTCACAAGGGATAAGATTTTGGAAGGGTTGTTGCAAATTACATATCTTCCCACTGCTTCTCAGATTGCTGATGTATTCACTAAAATACTTCCTTCTCAACAATTCAATCATCTTCTTGACAAACTTGGCATGGTTGACACCTTGCCTAGTTTGAGGGGGGGTGTTGAATATATTGGAACAAGTAATGAAGAGAGGAGCAGCTCAACAAACAACAGAAAACAGCAGCAACAAACTGGTTAACAGAATGCCACCTCAGATTAACCCTTTCTTTTCTTTTCTTTTCTTTTATTATTTTTCTATGTAATAAATGTGAAGTATAAATACCTCACTTTAGTTTTCAGTCATTTTATTCAGACAATTAGTTTTTCCTTAGGTTGTAAGTTCTCTTCATTTTCAGTTGAATTAGTTTTAGCTCCTGAGCTCAAGAAACGAGAGCAATGAGGGATAAATTTCTGGTGTTCTTAAAGCTCCATTTCTTCCTCTGAATTGTAACAGAAGTTCCCGTACGGGAGTCGCCAAGAGCGTCGTCCACCATGGCAAACCTTGTTGCCATAACCATGACCGGCATCTGCTAATATTGATATCGTGCAACTCATATGCAACAACCTCGCAAATCAGTATATCTGACAGCCATCACCATGCAGGTTGGCAAGTGGCAATAGTGGTGTTCGCGTTTGGGTTGGTGCGGTTTGGGATGTAACCCAACCCAAACCGCAAATATACGGTTTGACATTTTCCCAACCCAAACCGCACCGCACTTTTGTCCAAACCAACCCAAACCAAACCGCGCAAAACGGTTTGGTGCGGTTTGGTTTGCGGTTTAACCATTTTTTCCTCCGCGACATTAATTTTGTAATCTAATAGTAAAAAAAATTTTGTTAATAAATATAAAGAGTCCAAATAAATATGAAGTTGACTTTATAATTAAACATAAATAATAATTTATCAAAATTGTCCTAGTTTTTACCTCAAAATTCTTTTTTTAATTGTATACTTATATGCCACCTTGTCAAGTGTATTTTAAAAAAAATCAAAATCGGTAATAATATATATATTTTTAGAAATCATATAAAATTGCGGTTTGTGGTGCGGTTGCGGTTTACAAAAACAAAAACCCAACCAAAACCGCAAACCGCGGTTTGCTTGAATTCATAACCCAAACCGCAATTTTGAAACCGCAAACCAACCCAAATCGCGAAAAAACGGTTTGGGTTGCGGTTTGGTGCGGTCCAGACCGCACTCTGAACAGCCCTAGGCAACACGTATTATGACCATGAGGGCTCACTAAACAATCAAGGTGAAAACATGTTAGACCGCCAAGTAATTTGGCTCATCGATTTTCGACACGTGTACGAACATGATAATATAAAGCAGAAACCTATTGCCCATAAATAGCATTCCATTACTGTTCACAGGTATTTACAATTATATTAACTTGCCTGCACTATAACTTAAACGTTTTATCTGACTTTGGCATCAGAGAGGGTTTACTTGGACTATTGGACAGCCCCCGAGTTAGCCAACCCTTGTTACCTTGTTCGGGTTCGACATCTTAAGTCTGACATTTGTCACATAGATACAAATATTCGCCAGTACCCATAGCCGCCAAGGCTTGCCATCCTCCAATTGGACGTCATCTCTTACCGTCCTTGTTTCCCACTTCGGAACAATTACAATTCGTAGAAAACAACAAAAATTATTTGGTTGCTTATGGAAAGTAAAACTAAATCTATATTAACCAAACAACACTTTAATCTATTACGATAATATGTGAATACTTAAGAATTGGGATCAAATCCATTTTAGATTATTTGACCTCGTTGCTCTCTATCAACCCAAAAAATGTGAATAGTAGTAACATAAGAGAGACGTACAGTCCGAACTCCGACGATTTAGCCCTAATACTTACTTACACACCCTACGGGCTCCGGCCTCCTCACATCTGAATACTGATCTCAGTCCCGCCAACCACTATGAGCTGCGGTTCAAGTGCGCAGATGTTTCAGCTAAAATTGAACCCTCTGACCGGCAACTCCGAGTGGGTAGTCGTGGGAGCAGACGACGACGGTGCTGGCGTGGAAGTGGACTTGGCTACAACGTCGTATCTGGACATGCTTAACGACAGCTGCAGAAACAAGGCTTATCGCAAAGCCATTGACAAGACTGTCACTCGACCTTGCTGCGTCCTTGACATTGGGTATTCATTACTTTACTTGTTGAATCAACCAAAATATATAGTAGTAGAATCTTGTTCTATTATTCCTATTCCTTTAATGTGCAGCGCTGGTACAGGCTTATTATCCATGATTGCTGCACGCGCAATGCCTACTGATAGTGATAGTGATTCTAAAGGTAGCGTCATTGCATGTGAGTCATATCTTCCAATGTTCAAGCTCATGAGGAAACTTGTGCGCTGCAATTCCATGGACAAGAAGATTAAAATCATCAACAAGCGCTCTGATGAACTCAAAATTGGACTTGATATCTCTACTCGAGCTGACATACTTGTGAGTACTGACTACTGAGTAATGTATTACTAACCCAACTCCTCTTTTTTCAGGGCCGTCTTGTTAAATTTAGGGGCCCTGTGCTAAATTAAATTATAAGGATCAAATTTTGTTGTGAATAGGAAGAGAAGGAAGTGTCACTAATGGCTTTTTAAAAAATATGAAGAACGAAACAGAACACCAAATAGAAATTAACCTCTTTGAATCTACATTTAATGTACACTCGATAAATTGGAAACGAACATCTGTAGTTAGATTTATGTATTTTTCTTTTTTAAATAGGGCGGACAACTAATAAAATTGGGCCCTTATATTTTGGAGGCCATGTGCAGTCGTTCACCCTGGACATGGCCTTAGCCGCCCTTGCTCTTTTTTAACATCAACTATACACCTACACGCTGTCTGTCAAATGATGAATTGTGTGATTCGAAAATGCAGGTAAGTGAGATCCTCGACTCGGAGTTGTTGGGAGAAGGACTCATTCCTACTTTGCAACATGCACATGATGAGCTACTCGTACATAATCCTCTTACTGTCCCATATCGAGCTATTGTTTATGCCCAGGTCCCTCAAATTTTCTCAACTCTTCTTAATTTGCTTGTCTGCCCAACTATTAACATTTATCATCAATGCATATCTTTATTTATTTTTCTCTCAGAGCAGCTACTTGAAAGCAGCTTCTTATGGAAACTACATGATCTCTATAACAATGACATCTCTGCATCAGATGCCATTCGTCTTCTTCCTCCTCAATTTCCTTCCATTCTTAATGTCAAACCTAAACAGTACCCAATGCATTGTGATCCATTGCAACATGAATCAAAGCTGGTAAACTGCTTTTTACTTCGCCTTACTAGCCTCTCATATCTTTCATTTTTGCCTAATTTATCTTCCTTCCAGCTTTCAGAACCCTTCAAAATCTTTGAGTTTGACTTTTCGAAACGCCCCGACAGTCATGGGGAGGCTCACATTTTCATTAACTCAACTGCTGCTGGAACTGTTAATGCTGTTGTTTCCTGGTATATCATCCGATTCCCAGCAGTTAGATCAATTACTTTTTTTTTTGCTCTTTTATCATAATTGCTTTTACTTTTACTCTGTGTAGGTGGGTACTTCAACTTGATCAAGAAGGAACAATCTATTACTCTACTGCACCCAAGTGGATTAAACATTTACAGCCGGGTACTGCAATCATTTTAGTCCATGCTCCATTAGACTAAGTACAATTGCTGTATATCGCCTAGTCTAACTCTTAAGTCGGAACTAGAGGCAACGAATATTGGAAGGAGTAATAGACTTTTTTTTTCACCTGGAATTGAACTGTAAGAGAACCAATCCATTGTCTTCGAATAGTCAAGGTATGCCTTTCCAAAGTCATCCGCCTTCGTGGACAATAGGCCTCGGTAGTAGCGGCAAGGGAGGAGTTCATACCCGCTTAGCCCCTTGCTTTTTATGGCTTACCTTTGGGAGATTTGACCCACTAAGTCCAGCCCCTTACTCTATTACCTTCGGTAATAGAACGGGGAAGATAGCAACAGTAGCTGCAGGAGCTACAATAAAGGAATTGGAAAAAGGGCCCCTTACTCTATTACCTTCGGTAATAGAACGGGGAAGATAGCAACAGTAGCTGCAGGAGCTACAAGAAAGGAATTGGAAAAAGGGCCCCTTACTCTATTACCTTCGGTAATAGAACGGGGAAGATAGAAAAGGGCCCCTTACTCTATTACCTTCGGTAATAGAACGGGGAGAATTCTTAAAAAGAATTAAGTTATTTCCTCTTTGATTAACCGCTTTTTTGGACAAAATTCCATTCCCCTTAATAAAGAATTCAATAGCATTTGACTAACTCGGGTTTAGTAAAGCAGTAATGATCCCCGGAGATTCCTTCCATTCCTTCCAAGGAAATGGGAATGGATATAATGGCACGGGCTCTTTCCGGATTGGTGCACTCACCCCCTTTATTCCTATAAGCTTGAGACACCTTCACATGCTATACTGTTCACGACGGTGGCTCCATACGGTATCAAAAAAATCCCATGAGCATGAGAAGAAAAGAAACAAAATTTACGCAATTCAAGATTTCGTTTGTGTTCATGTTGGCGATTTCTGATGTGAATTCGGCCTCACGTATAGCTCGCCTTATTTCTGCCCCCCGCCCCTTTCTCGTACTCCAAAAAGGCAGAGAAAGGGGGCAAGGGGCAGTCAACAACCTTGTTGCTTCTGTCCGGTTCCCCCCTTAGGGGGTCAAGGGGGGAAGGCCGGAAAGGGGGGCTTAATTGTTAAGGGCCCCTTACTCTATTACCTTCCTCGGAGTCGGGTAATAGAACGGGGAAGATAGCAACAGTAGCTGCAGGAGCTACAATAAAGGAATTGGAAAAAGGGCCCCTTACTCTATTACCTTCGGTAATAGAACGGGGAAGATAGCAACAGTAGCTGCAGGAGCTACAAGAAAGGAATTGGAAAAAGGGCCCCTTACTCTATTACCTTCGGTAATAGAATGGGGAAGATAGAAAAGGGCCCCTTACTCTATTACCTTTGGTAATAGAACGGGGAGAATTCTTAAAAAGAATTAAGTTACAGTTGTTAATTTTATGACCTTATTGAAACAGTGTGTTAGAGATTCTTTTCGTATTACAATATAGTCTTGTTATCTAGCTATCGGTGAGAATTTTTAGTTTTATGAGAAAGAAATTGTTGAATTTTCTATATTGTACAACTCCTTAATTTTATTTCTATGTTGATTCACCAGGTAGTGAGACTTGGTGTGACCACTGGAAACAGTGTGTTTGGTTCGTCCCAGGAAAGGGTTTGTCGGTATCCAGAGATGAAGAGATTCACTTGCATGCTGTCCACTCAGATATCAGTATCTCTTATAGTCTCAGGGTTGCAAGCCAAAGAACTAAGAATGACAATAGTATTCGCAATGATGGTTTTCAGCTTATATTGTCGCCTGAAAAAATTGCAACCTATTCTGATGACAGTTGGAGACATCGTGTACTATTAGCTGTACAAAACGCTGTAAGGGCTTGATGACATTATCTGTGTCTTACGTACACACCTTTAAATTAGTCCATCCATTTTCTTTTATTTAAATGCCAATTTTCTCTATTAAGCAAATGATGAATTATCAGGAGAACGCTAATCTAATTGATCGCTTATGCCAGTAGTTACACTATGGAGATTGTATCGCCTTGATATACTTGGTAGAGTCTACGGGTATGGTAAAGCCAACTTTTCAAAATCCTACACTAAGTTTTAATCATGGAGCTGCTAAAGTTTCTTCTCACTACTGGATGTATCATCAATGTTTACTTTAAGGGGAAAAATGAACATTTTCAGCATATCTGCATAGTTTTGTTGTATTCATATGATTTGTGACAGCTTCGTAATGTGTCTGTCGTCCTGAACTTTTTGATGATTTAGTCATGAGCTGGGAGTTGGGACAACTCAATTTTTTTGTGGTTCTGTATTAAATACCATTGCTTGAGTTACCAAAAAGTTGCTGTTGGTTGTTTGTTCAAGGGTGTATATTCCTTCTTTTTAGTTATCTCTTCTCTTCCCCCCCCCTTTTGTGTCCTGAATGATCTTTCCCTCTTTCGCAGTTGTGCAGAAAAGATTCCCCATTGTGTTTTGTTGCGGATGATAGTATTTTTCTTGCGACAGCCATAGGTCATCTTTGTAAATCTTCACGTATTATGTTGTTGTTTCCTGGGTTGCGGGAGAGAGGCTTTCAGTATCTGCAAGCTATTGCTGAAACAAATCAGTTTTCTGTGGACTGTATGAAACTTCTCGATCACCGGATAGACTGCACGACAATGCATGACACAGATGGGAAGAAGGTAGCCTCCAATATGATTACTATGCTAGGTTTTTACTGAATTACATTGAATTTCTCATATCATAAATTCCGAGGCATAATTTGCATATTTTATCATATATTTATACCGAGTTGTATTATACTTGCTTCCGCTTTGCCTGAAGCTGAGCATTTAGCTCTGCAAGTGCTGGTTGAATCTGTCAGTTAATGGTGCTTGTTCTCTCTTTTTTTGTGTATGTGGTAGATTGACGTATTAGTTGGAGAGCCATTCTACTATGGATCTGAAAACTGTCTTCCATGGAGAAATTTGCGATTCTGGTGATTACATTGAACTTTTTCTGGTTTTATTTAAGAGACTGGTTGTAGCTATTTATTGGGCTCAGAATGATAATTTTTTACTACCTTGTGTTCCTGAGATATGCATCCAATACCTGCTTTTACTTCCAGAGATTTACAGTCTTCAAGGAAAATCAAAATACTTTCTGTTGTTTCTGCTGAACTTTCGGTTATGAAAAAATATGGAGAAGAAATACTGGAGAAAAACTCTGTCCAAGTATGATACCTCACTTTCACAAGTATCAGAGGCCTCGCTTCCCATGTCATGTGAAGTGCGATGGGGAACGAAGATGGGTGATTTGTGCTAAGTTTCATTTCCCTCTCCTAGCTTAATGCATAGCTTTGCTCAGCACTAGGTTTATATAGGAGCTATTTCTTCCACCTCAAAATAGAGAAATGTATATCACTTTTGCTTTCTGCTTTTCCATAATAATCGTCCATTTACAGGATGTTTCCTTGAGATCTATTCCATTTAGAAGTGAGACAAATATGTAGGAAAGAGGACATTTTTACAAGATTATTGTCCTTGACCATATTCAAAGTCGATTTATGTCCTGTTCTTACTAAAGCTATTCAACTGAATCCACGGAATAATGAGTTGGGTATTATCAGGTCACCTCTGCCTAGAATTAATATGCTTATGAGTGCTACTAAAGGATATTGGTCAGTATGCATGAGGTGTTGGCTGGGAGAAGTGTAGGTAGATGAGAACATCTTTCCCACTCGTTTTCATTTTGTATGTCCCCCAATATGTTTTGTTGAAGCCAAATTATATGGAAACTGCTACCAGGAAATCTTGTGGCTCAAGTTTTTCTTATGTGGCTAACTGGCTATATACTTTTCGGGCTTTCCTTCTGTGACCTTTTTGTATGTGTAATTGCTGCTTTGCTAGACTTTTATTTCCCCTCATAGAGTCATATGCAATTCTCATCAATCTAAGTTTGATGTTGGCTTTTTTCCCAGTGTGGCTATATGACTAACATTGGTTATTATGCTGTCGAATGGGTTTAGGAAAGAAAGGACAAGGCTTGAAAGAATATTGTCCAAAGATGTCCATGTCATTCCTAGCAGAGGAATCTTACGAGTTTCTGCCATGTTTCTTCCCGTAAGTGCCTTGGTATACCTTGACTATGAGTGTCTGAGATGGAGATGTGATGTTATGGTCTGCTTGTTAGGATCTATGGAGAAGTTGTTGCAGTCTTGTAAACATTGAAGGATTTGATCATTCTGGAGCCAATACCATCCTAGGGTCATGTGGCAACTTGCCATCCCCTCAGGAGAGCCCTATATTGCCATTCTTTGTCTGGCAATCTGGGGAGACTAAGGTATACTACTCCCCCTTCCCCATGCTCTCAACTATGCTTTCCTTCCTCCTGCACCCATGCATCCTGAAATTAAAATATTTTCTTTGACTAATCTCATTTTCTATTGAGGCACTTTCAGGAACTGAGTGAGAGGTTGACACTGATGGAATTTGACTTCTTAAAACCTATGAGTTCTTGCACTGGGAAAGCGAAGGTACACATTCTGGTCCCCAGATAACTTATCTAAGTTCCTCATATGTCAGAGGTTCTCCTATTGTGACACTTATGAGGACAACAATAATTATGGTATCTGAATTCATCATAAACTGAGCTATTGGGGATTTCATCAAATGGCTAAATGGAACCATTTTCTTCCTTCTTGACCAAACTAAGCTTAACCATTCCCCTTTTTTTTTTCACCTGAAGTAATTTTACAGCATAAGGATTTTGCATCCAATATATTGATCACTTTTCCAATGCACGTAAGTTGACTTCAATATGATGATTATGAACTAATGTAGGTTGATTTTACTGAGACTGGTATATGCCATGGATTCGTTCTTTGGATTGATTGGGTTTTGGATGAAGAAGATGGTATTGTCGTATCAACTGGTCCAGGTATCGAGCTCAATACTAGATTATCTTCCCTATGAAGTATTACTTCTTTCGATTATCGTTTCATTTACATAAGTAATTAAAGTGGTAGATTGACATTTGGACTGCACTGCTTTGCTGGTATATAGATCATAGACATTGGAAGCAAGGAGTAAAGTTGTTAAGAACACCTGTGCGTGTTGGCAGTCGGGATAATAAATGTTCTGATGAGCGTCATTCAGTGGAAATTGAAGCAAGTTTTGATTCAACAAATGGCGATCTAGCAATTCAATATGCTTTTGTTTGATTGGAAGCATCCATCTTTGGCGTAAGTGCATTTGCATTTGCCATGTCTCTGTCTCCTGTAGTCGTAGTAGACCATATAAGTGGAATGTATGTGTTCTCTGGGACTTCAGTGGTGGCCCTTGCAAATTTGCCAAAATTGATATGTTGAATTCAATGAGATATATCTTTGTTGGCTCTGGCAGAATTGCAATTTGTTTGATGACCAAGAAGCAATTCAAAGCAAGGAAATTGGCAAAGGATGAACTTCATGCCTTTCAAATTCTTGCTCTTGCAAATTGCCATTCAATTGAGAGGCGAAGTGTATCTTAATTTCTTATTTATTTTGAGAGAACACAGATGAAAGATTTGAACAATAAATATCCCATGTGTAGATTGAGGAGGTGTAATAGTCGCATGCTAAGGGTAAGTATGTATAAATACAATGGTGTTAACCTTATTTTTATTAGCACTAGGGTATTTAATGAAGTTGAGCTATTACTTTTTCTTTTTATTACATCATATGAGATTTTATGCTTATCAATGCTTAACTTGGACCATTAATATTTCTAATAATCTATTAGGAAATTTTTTTATGTATTAATTTCAATCAAAGCTAATACATAATTGTGTAAAAGTTAAAATGATGCAATAAAATAAAAATTGGAGAAAGTATAATCTTACACACAAGCATCCATGTCATGGATGAGATTAATCACCAACATGAAATGAGGAACACTTAAACATGTCACGTCTTCAACGGCATTTGTCTCTTCTAATATCTGGCCCTTTGTCTCAGGTACAAGGACAGCTACAAATACCAATGTGAATGCCGAAATAGTAACCATAATGAAAAAAAGTCCATGCTACACATACCATGGATACGAGCAGCAGGTGATAGCCTAGTGGTGTTCATCACCTCCGATCCCAGAGATCCTGGGATCGAGTCTCACCCTTTGCAAGAAGGAATCCCCAATTTGCCCCCTAAGGGACTTGTCAAGGACTCCCTAGGCAGCGTAAATCTTAATCTTAATTCAAAAGAAAGAAACTATACAATTATCATGTCAATCAGGAGAGTTAGGACGTAGGATGCAACATTACAAATAGCATTTGAGATTACCCTGTACGATTACCAAATTTAACTATATCACGAAAGAGTTACAGTGAGTCAGTGACATCCTGAACCCTTCGCCTCTACTGTGACTACAGTTTATAACCCTCCTTAATAACCTCTTCATCTAAGCATTCCTAAAACTCAAACTTATTCTTTTGAATATTCATAATATAATACTTCTATATCATATAAAAGAAATAAAATTATAAACACATATATCCTGGAATCTTTAGACAATTATACTACAATGCAACAAAGTGGCTCACGAAGATACTACTAAACTAAAGTTTTAGTAGCAATTGTATGCTTGAACATACGACTAACTAGAGCCTAGCGAACCCAACTTGTATTGAGGACTGAACATACAACACTTCTATCTTCCTCCAAAGAGTCTGACCTCAAACCTGGCTGATTGTATCTATGCGAGGTGCCAGTTCAATAGGGTCCTTCATCTTACCAACTTAAAAAAAAAAATATAAGATCGGTGACGAATAAAAAGTTCTATTATGAACACACATCTCAAACTTCTAAGCTCCTAAACTATTTATAGAAGTGTAAAAGATGCAAGTAAATTCATGAGTTTCTTCTCTTTTAAGAATTTTTTTTTAATAAAAGTTGCACAATAAGGTCACAGTAATTATTTAACAAAAGCATAAATTTATTTAATTAAAGTACAGGATTAACGAGTAGGATTTCCCTTACAATAAAGGTGATTACAATAACTGAACCAGTTTATTCCCTGAACTTCCAGGTAGAATCGGAAAAAAATGTGGATTTTTATTGCACTAGGTGACTACATAATTACAAATACGATGATAACAGTCATTCAACTGTTAAAATATATAAAGCTCCCCACCTCTCGGTTTTCCTCCCGAAAGAAAAGAAAACAAAAAACTGTTAAATTGGTAAAATAAGTGTACATTGTCAAGTTGTATGAGCCTCAAAAATTGCTGTAGGTGCCTCGCGGAATACTGTGAGCAGTTACTATGATCTGGTTATTAGTAAACTAGTCTATAGCTTGTGAGCTTCGTGGGGTATCTGCAACTCCTCGCAGTCGTCAACAACAACCTATTTGTAATCATGTAAACAGATCAAAATTTTGCCAGCATAAATGTCAGAAAGTCGGTAAGTAGATGAACATGCAAGTGGCTTTACCTGGTAGTTTTGGCCATTGTATGTGTACCTGACCAGCAGTTTCTTAGGTTCTCCTGGACACGGGTCACAAAATCCCATAATGCCCGATTTCTTCACACCCTCATGAAGCTGCGTTGAAAGAAATAAAAAATCTAGGTACTAGAATAGCGATATTGACAAAATATATCCTCCACATAAGAAAGAAATAGATGATGCATACAGATAAGGACAATTTTATTAATTCTGCAATGAGGGTTCTTTTCTTCCATAGATTTCAGAAATCTGCTTCACATTGCATTAGTTAGTCCCTAATTATTTTAAGGTGGGGTGTAGCAACTGCAAAATTGTTCATTAGGTAAATAAGACAGTATACACTAAGGACAACATAGGTCCTTGGCTCCTTGCTGATGAAGAGAATGGAGTGGGAAGGAAGAATGAAATAGCATGCTATGAAAAAAACTAACAGGGATCAGCATGCTATGAAAAAAACTAACAGGGATCATACCTTGAGTTTCCCCAAATCATTAACCAAAAAATTTAGAGGTGTAGTAACATCAATAACTTGTGAAGCCAAATCATCACTTGATCCTTCCAACTCATCCTGCTTCTTCAGAGCTTTCACACTTCCATAGACTGCTTTTGTGATAATTAATCCACCAACTTCAGTTTGTTTATTCCTCTTCCTATTGGCCACATTTTCTAACAATAGCTGAGCCTTAGCTGCTGCTGCTCTAGCCTCTCGAACCTAGATCAAAGTCGAGGGAAAAGTGAAGGTCAGAAATAAGTCATAGTAAACAGGAATGCTAAGTCCCAACATTTGAACAAGTGAAATAAAAAAATTTCCCACGTTTTGATTTCCCAAGCTCACTCCACTTAAGAAAGGGAATCGAAGTGGCAAAAAGGGTAGAAATTGTTTTATTAAATGCCTGCTAACAGAAATCACTTGATATCTGTTGAGGATCTAGGGGGGGACCGAGAAGTCAAATACATTTTTCCCCAGCCAAACAGGATGAACAATTACTTCCTAATAAAGTAACATCAGAATACTTCAAACACTGCTTTTTTTTTTTGGAGAGGGGGGGGAGGGGGAGGAAGGGGGGGGAGGGGAGAAAGAAGGGTATAGTAGAAACTACCCTCTTAATATATTTCAAGAAAAAAAGATTAAGATATTAATAATCAGATATATATCAGCATTTCATTTTACATCTACATTTACGACTCTATGACATAGCGGCTTTTCATGTCAGCCTTTGTTTTTCTCATAATAAACAAGAATATTATGCATGCCGCAGGAACATACATGGTGCCGGAGCATATGATTGTGTCATACCTGGTCTGAAGTTTTCTCCATAGTTTCCAGTGCCTTCGCCTTCTCACGTCGAAGGTAATAAGGTTTGGCAACAAATTGCTGCAAACAGAATGAATACAATCAAAACATGCTCATCATAGCTAATTCTCTCCTGCAGGGAGGGTGTAAAATCACTGTTGGTTATATGAAGCCACATTCCCACAAGGAGAAGTGATGCAGATGCGATTTGATCCCCATGCCTAGGATACCACCTCCCAAGATTATACCATCTAAGATATTCTCTGAATCAATTTTTTTTTTGCATTTAATTTGACTTCTGATGAAACAAATTCTGACATCAGAAAAAGAAGTCAGGAAGTCGTTATACTTATTAGTCCCAATTGGCTAAGGGTAGATCTGCTTAAATCTGAGCCTCCTTCGACCCTACCAATGGCATGATCCATATAGGAGCATTATCCCCTACTCTGCTCTCCCTCTCTCCAACATATGATGTGTGCAAACGAGGTCAGACCTCTGTGCCAGGATCAGGAGGTCCAGGGTGAAAACTATATATGGTACAAACAATTAGGGGCCGTTTTGGTTTGGCGTTTTCAAGAAAGGGTAAGAGAATCAAGTAGCTTTGATTCCCTTTTTTTTTTGACGGGTGATTTCCTTGTTTGTTAAGACAATTCAATCATTCCATTTACCCTCCCCTTTCCACCAAAGTCCTCTACTTACATTCCCCACCCTACCCCAAGGTTTCACTTATCCTTTCTTTCATCTACTCCATGGTCACCTTGACCAATCATTGACCACCATCCAACCACCAGAACCACCACCCCAGCCACTGTACCACCACATCAACCCACCCGCGAACCCACCATTCCAGCCACCAACACCATAACACCACCGAAACCACCAATCAATGCACCAAAGCACCACCCTAGCCACTAAAACCACCACTCCGCCACTGAAACCACCAACCCCATCCACGAAAACACCACAACACCACCCATCCATAGAAACCACCCCGTACAGGCACTACCTCCCACCTAAAAAAACCCACCCACCCGAAAGAAAACCCCAACCCAACCGGAAAGTACCTCCATCACCCTGCAAACCCATCCCCACCTCCTTCAAAACAATACAACCACCCCAAAAATACACGTATACCACTTGATTTTCTTATCATTAATGATATGGCTTTAGGCGGTCAAATTCGGTCATGAAAACTTCAAGTTTTTATGGTCGAATTTGACCTTTAAAACCATAAATTTGACCTTTAATAGTGGCGGATAGGGGTGTTAACGAGCCGAACCAAGACTGAACTTAACTAGGCTCTGCTCGGCTCGAAAACATTTTTGATTGGGCTCGGCTCGAGCTCGAAGCTCGTCGAGCTTAAAATATTAGGCCCGGCTCGAACTCGAGTCCCAAAATTAGAGCTCGGCTCGATCTCTTCAGGCTCAAAAAGCTCGAAATCTAACTTCAACGTAAACAAGTCCAAGGATATATGGAGGCCCAAACGTTTTAGAGTTCAAAGGCCCAATGTCCAAACTTGTTAATTTGCAAGACCAGGCAATAAGAAAGCCAACTGTGGAGTTTTAAGACGTTAACGATTTCTTTTATAGAGTTTTTAACTCCCACCCTCATGCTATTCCAGCGATGTCGGACGCCAAAGTTGTAAAATTCCTCCTTTGTTCTTCCCCACCCTCTGCTCTCACAACCTCTCGTACCTCTTGCTGCTCTCCCTCCTTCTCGCTGCACTTTCTCTCTCCTCAACTCTGTTGCGCCGACGAGCTGCCACCCAGAGATGACCACCTTCATCTTCGCCGGTGCACTGCCGACGAGCTGCAAACTTTCGACGATAATCTCCTGAAGCGGCCTCTGCTTGCAACTTGGTTAATAAGGTTGATGCAGTTTGGTTAATTTCCCTTTATTAGTCGCAGATAATACTGGACTATGCAAGAAATACCAAGGCCCAAATACCAACACTTATCTTTCAAATTTAAAACAACTCCATATTTGAAAATATTATAATTATTAACATGGTTGTTTTTAACCGTAGTTATTAATTAATTTTTTATCTTATATTAGATATTAATGAAATATGTTTAGTCATTAAAACATTATCGAGCCTGTTCGCGAGCTTTCAAGCCGAACTTAAGGTAGCTCCGGCTCGGCTCGTTAAGGTCTCGAATCGAGCCCGCTCAAGCCGAACTTTGATCGAGCTTTGACCGAGCCGAACTCGAATAGTTTGCGAGTCACCCTGGCTCATTAACACCCCTAGTGGCGGAGAAGAAAAACAACGAAGGGGGGGGGGGCAGTGGTGATGGGCGGCGGTGAGTGGCGGGGCCACGGGGGTGAGGGGTGATGGTGATGAGTGGCGGTGAGAGGGTGGTGGTGAAGGGAGGGGCTATGGTACTTGGGAGTTGGGAGAGAGAGGGAGAATGTGGTGGAGCAATGGTGAGAGGAGGAAGAGGAGTTCTCAATCCAAACAACATTGTTCATCAAAGGGTTTAGCTTTCCATTCTCCTTGTTTCTCTTTCTTAAACCCTTCCCTTTCCCTCTCCCCTTCATAAACAAACGCCCCCTAGTGTAACAGAAAAAGTCAGTACTGCATTTACATTGGAGCCATATGCTGCAATTAAAAAGGTTAAATAAGGGGCAGAAAGACTTCGTGCAAAATGCACTGAACTGCAAAGTAAAGCTTCAGGTACTTTTATCATACTGCATCAACAATCACCACCTCCTTGCATGGATTTTTGTTCGCTTAAAAATGCAATAAATAAATAAAGAGTAACCAGAGTTGTTCCAATATGGACCTGCCTAACAAAGTTTTCCAATAAAAGGGTATCTAACTAACCTTAAGTACGAAATAAAGGGAAGTTGGAATGGCAAATGTTCCTGCTGCAAACACAGGGTTGATATATCTGGAGAGTAAAACCTGAAAGCCAAAAATCGCCCCATAACAGAGTTCCACAAGCAAAAAATAAAGTTAGAGGAACAGAAATAACGAATGGTACCCATATGTATGAAATTTGCCTAACTCGTCAGTGTAAATTTAGAACCTTTTCTACAAGTCTCTCAAAAGTCAAAAGAGGACACTGACATGAACATGCAAAAAGATTAGGAGCCAACATATTAGCACCTTAATCTAATAGTTTTACTGTAGGATAAATTTGAACATATATACTGAAATTAAGTGATAAGCTAACAATTATATTTGCCTCAACAATTCTTATCATGCAAACAGAGGACAAATAAGGCACTAAGCTAGTCACTACTTCTAGCCTTCTGTTCAAGGGACATGAATAATTAAAGAATGATTTTCACTGGAAAATGTGTGATGCAACAGACAGACTACAACATAAATGCAAATTGTAAAGAACCATTAGCTTACAGGAACTATTAGCTTTTGACCACCACGATGCAATTCAAACTTCCAAAAGATACCCTGTCAATGAAAAGAAATAGAAGAAGAGATCATTAACAGCAAAATCAGCAGTGGCTACTGATGATTTAGTCTGGCTAAAAGCTAATAGATAATTATTGCATTTACAGGAGATACTAAAGTAAAAACAACTAGCAAGTCTTAAAAACTTTAGGTCTTAGTTTACATTGTTGAAAAAACACTTGGATTTACCTGTTGTACACATACTGTTGACAGATCTTTGAGTCTTCTATGAACCCAAAAGGCGAAGGGAGGAGAAGTAGAGGAGGCAGAAGGCAATAAGTTCATGAAGAGTAAGCCTAAACAGGAAACTACTTTTCACTTTCAAATGAGAAACACACACAAAAGAACAAATAACACTTGTGTCCTTTTTTTGTTATTATTACTACATTGACCAACTTCTTCAATTCCCCTAGGAGAGTGTTTGGTAGGGCGCAGAACATTTTTCCGGAAAGTTAGTTATCCCATTTTTCTTTCTTTGGTATTTACAGGGTGGAAAGCAGTTTTCCAGATGGTGATGAATAGTTCTCCCAAGGGTGTAAAACAATTTCGTTAACAAAGAAAGGAAAACCACATTTTCCTCACTCTTCCTCACCTTCCTTCCTTCTATCCATCCTCCCTCTTTTATTTACATTTTCTATTTTCTCTTTAACTCTTCAAGGAACCCAAAAAAGGACAACTTAGCTAAAATTGTGTTTTCCCTGGAAATTGTCTTTTCAAAGAAAACCATCTTCCACTAGAAATGTTGTCCGTCCAACCAAAAGGAGCCTAAAAAGAAAAGCGATGTTGCACACAAATAGTCTAATTCTAAACATGCCTACATGATTTATTTTTTTGAGGGGATAAACATGTCTACATGATTATTAGGAACTTTATTAAATAAAATGAAATATGAAAAGTTACTGCAGAGTGTAATCCACTCAACATCAAAATTAACAGCTCTTCTCATGCCCAACACATAAAGACAGCAAACTCCGATTACCTGTCTAGATGGGGGACTGTTGGAGGCTCCTAGACTTGACTATCAACATAAATAGCTAGGTTTATGCAATTGGGATGGTAAAGTATATCAAGGATTCCAGACTGGGACACGCTCCTGCAGATCTGTTGCTTGAAGGCATCATTTACCTGTCTGCGTCTCAAGTAAAGAGGATGGGTAGTACAATAGCTCATTATATCCCAAGAATTGTTCCTAATGTAGGGGAAGATTGTATCTTGATTGAGAAATTTCCCCAGGGTATTTTGGCCTAGGAGGAACTATAGAGTCAAGAATAAGTAACAATACTCTTCCCTCCCCCTGCGTTGAAAAATTACACCTCAACAGAGAATGATAGTAACTAGCAAAACTAAAGAGAAGAGAAAACCAAGGATCTCTTGCAAGGCCCGTGACAAATTAGATTTACTAACCTCCTCAAGAAACTCGCTATGGCTTGTTTGGCTGGTCACTTTAGCTCTTTTAATTGGCTGTTTTAGTTAGCCATTAGCACTAAAAATTCATAAAGATATTTGGTGGAAATTTTGACTGAAAAATCTGGCCTATAAGCTGCTCCAATCAACAATTCCATTTTGGTCGACAAGATGGCTAAATATGGTTGTTTGATTATTAAATCTAAAAGTCGAAGTATAACAGAGAGCTGGCCAAAAGTCATTTGCCAAACCATGCCAGTACAATTCTAATCTATCGGCCATGTAAACTTCAATATCCATAACACAGACCCAGACCATAGTTTACAAATCAGTGTCAATTGTTATCAAGAGAAACCACAAGGCAGCAACTCTAATAGCTAAAGGACAGCCAGTACATATTTGTCATAAAGCTTGAAAGGAATGAAAAGAACAGGCAAGACCACAGTTACCTGAATCCCTATAGAATATAGCATCCGCACTGTGCTGAAATTAGATATTCTACGTCCTCCACCAATTTCAAACTCAAGAGCATTGCTACAAAGAGAATTCAAGTCAAAAGCAGACATAGTACAAGACATGCACCATATACATATTTGCACATAGCAAATATTTTGAAAGAATCATTTCTGACAAAGGTTCATTGCAACCAAGTGAAATAACAAACTATGCATCAACAACAAATCAGTAAAAAAGAGTAGATTTTAAGAAATTCCATGGACGAACCTTCCTACTCTGCCTGAGATACGCCCATGAGACTTTGATGAAAAGCGATGAGTATAATGAGCTGATGCCCCAAAAGAGCTGGTACCAAACTGCACCAGGATAAACAATATATCAGAAATGAAGTAAAGTTATCCATGACTAATCAGTAAAACAACATCTATATCCAGTATATCAGAAAAGATAAGAACTTTTTATACAACCAACACACAACAATGAACTTGCAATAAGCCTACATATTTCCTAAAAAATCCTGTAATGGAGAACTTTGACTACATGAAAATGGGAAACTCATTGAGCAGGAAACCCCCACCCCCCCCGGGGGGGCAAAAGAAAAAAAAAGTAAAGAGTCATCCATCTCTCTGGTGCCTTGAATGGTCAATTAGTCAACATAGGCAAACTTGAAAATGGCAACAGCAGACAAATAAGCGTCATAAACAAATGAATAGGTCTCCAAGATGCAGGTATACTTCAACCATTAGTTCAATATGCAGACACTTAAGAGCCAAACAAATGACAAGGAAGTTTACTGGAAGTAGTCTCCAGTGTCCACCAGATTTAAATAGTTGTTAAAAAGTATCGAACCAGAAATGCTTAAACAGCACATAATCAAGAAAAAACCATCATTTCAACCAAGAAAAGATTGCTTCAATACCCTAAAACATAGTTTCTCAATTTAAACTTTGATACCTTTATCTCTCCAGCAGCAGACATTTTCTCTTCTTTCTTTTGCCAACCGACAGCAATAGATGATTCTGTACCTAGAAGAAGTTGTATCTGAATTGACATTTATTAGAAGCGGCCAAGAGAATCTTGTATATACAACTGCATATATTATTTATCAGCTACTATTACAGATAGATTGACGAACTTAATGTAAATATTAGGTAAATTAGAGGTTTGGATATTGAATTTTGTTAAGGAAAACTTAAAACAAACGAGTTTTGAATCAATGTTGTTAGTAGGCAATTCATTACATATTGGCGGTTCATCTTAATTTCGTAGTTAACGTTGGCTAGGGGAATAGACTCCTCACTTACGGATGGTTTTTGGTTAAAGATCCTTTAACTAATTTACACTTATGAGAGTATTTCAAACACCTTTTCGTAATGATATTTTTATTTTCATATAATTAACTGTTAAGGCATCATTACCACACTAAAGCTGGAAAGTAACCCATAAGTCACTGTGTGTAGCTCATCCAATAATTTACCAGAAAACCCCATTATAATATCACTAATACTTATCAATACACTTATTAATGCTTATGTATTAACCTCTTAAAGGTATATCAGCAACCTCATTAGTGCATTATTAAGGGGTTATTTATTATATTATTTATGGGTAACTTATTAGTACATTTATTTCACTAAATACATTATTTAGTGGTAACTTATCAGAAAATCCAGTAAATCTCCTTATTAGTGTCAAACTTTAAGCACCATCCTTTAGATAACAAAATGTAAAAGATAAGAAGTGAAGGTTGTCGAGATTGCAGAAGACGATTGATGCCTACAACCACATAAGGGAATCTTCCCCTCACACTTTCCCTTTCCTTATTTCTTATAATGTGTTATTGAGAAAAGAGAGATAGCTATACATTTCCATTAGAAGTCTGCGACATTTGGCGGGTCCATAAATTAGAAAGATTGATGGATCCATCTTTTAGCGACATTGCAAGTCCCGAAGTGGCAGAAGAGTGAGGTGATAAGTGGCTGCGAGAAAACAAAACCAGGTTCAACTCTTCAATAACTGGAAGCTTGGCAATCAAGAAGAGTATGAAAACGGGGTAGCACATACATATAAATAAAAAATAAAAAAAGGAATACAAGTCAAATACCGTGTTGTTTGTATACCAATAAGTGAATGCAGACCAGCAGAGGCCATAAACTCAATAGAGGCAACGGAAGATATCTGATGTTTAAGTACAGCAGTAGCAGCACCACGACCAGAGTTGCCTGTAACTGCTAAGTTCCCTCCGATGGCAATTCCAATGCGCTTGGACATTTGCGATTGCACCTCACTGTCCATGGCCATCCTGGTATATACATGAACAAGAACCAGACCAATTAGTGGCATTTAACAGTATTAAACAAGAGCATCCTCACAACACCTGTGAATATGATCACATACCAAGGTAATACATGTAGTAAGGTGAAAAAAACAAATAACATACCCCCTCATAATGCCATCACCATCCAAAAAGTGTGGCAATGACAAATTGGCCAGAATCGAACCAGTAGGTCGAATATCGGCCAATTTTTCTTGTTCCTTCCTGCGTCTTAACCTTTCAAGTTCTTCCTTTATTTCCTCAGCTTTATTTAGCTTAACTCCAAGTTCTAAACCAGAGTTCAAACCTTCCATCCCATATATATCATATATCTGTCTTTTATTCTCATCTGAGAGTATTTCATATGCCTCACATATCCGCTGAAAATTTTCTGTTGCGATTTCTTTCATCTGGAAAAAGAATTGTCAAGCAAATGTTGAAAATTTGAGCTCAACACATTGTGAAATAGATGTGCATGTTGAGAACAACTTCATTAACAAATTAGCTTTATGCCCAGGACATTAAAAAATTATAATGTCATCTCCAGAGAATACAATATTTAATGCAAGTACATAGATGATTCCTGATCATAAGTAACAAAATTGAAAGCTTATATATTGTCTAGGACTTCTACAGTGATTTACATACTATAAATCATTGATCTTCGTTTGTGAGTGTCCACGTTTGTGGCATTTATTACTGGTCCCAAGCCTGGATTAGGTCTGTGGCGGCAACATTAAAAACTAGTCACATATTATGACATCAATCGATCTCTTTACCTCTTTTATAGAACTTACTCTAGATTTTTATATCCCCTAATTTTGGTTGTCTCCTCACTTTATTTGATTTTTGGTTCCTTATACTTTCTCTAATCTTACTCCTCACTTTCACTCTCTCATTTTTCTCTGTTAACCTCTTATTTCTTTACTCATTGTTTCATTTGTCATGGAAATAATTTCTTATGACAATTCATGTTAGCCAACCCAAATCATATTCTTTGATTGTCTATAGGGAAATGACTTATTCATGTTTACCAACCCAAATCATTTTGGGACCACGGCTTTGTCGTTGTTGTATCACAAATCATTGATCTCCAGCTATGGCATCTTACACAAGTAGTTTATTATCCGAAAGGCATCATTTTCATCCTTCATGAAATTATGTCATTGGTCTTTGTTTTTCAATAACCATACAGAAGAGTGAGCAAGAGGAAATGTCATCAGCTGCTGCTATATGACAGGCTGCTTGACAACATTTCAAATTTTAGCACTCACTAACAGTTTTGTAAGAAGAATTCTAATGCTCAAGGAGTCACAGCTTTGTCCTCTACCTCCTTTTTTTCTTTAATGGTCTGCCAACATGTCAAGGGTTTACGGAGTTGAGATAATGATCCTCTCCAAGATCCAGCATAAGTGAGAAGTTCACAAGATGTTTGAGATTATTACATGCTACTTTCTAGATGCAATTGGAGATAACTTACTGAAGCAAAAGTATGTCGTGTTTTCCTCAGTTTTATGACCATTTTCACTAAAAGATAAGCAGAACGTTGAGAACACAAAAAAAAAAAAAAAAAAATCTGCCAAATATTTGTTGCATTGAAATGAGCTGGATATTCACAACTAAACTTAAATGTATGGAGTTACTTACAAAAGAAATAACAAAGGATTAGAACAAAGATGAAAATTACCCTCTATTTTCTGTAAAATGGTCCCAAAACTAGAATAATTCAGAAATTTCATCCAAATAAAATGGTTGCGGAGGTAACACTTCAGGGAAGGGTTCCAGTAAAAGTTATCTTACTTTTGATGAGTAATAAAGAGTTAAATAAAAAAGAGACACTAAGGGGGTGTCACCCACGTACATATAAGGACAGAAAGGCTCAAAACCTCAACCTACTGTGGAGCAAATTATCTACAAAATCAGGAAAAGCCAAGTGACACTTGACTCCAATATATAGAGTCTCAAAAAATGCAACTTGAAACCTTCATGAGTAGAAGCTAAACCCTCAAAAACACATTGGTTTGTTTCTATCCAAGTACAGCACCAAATTGCCAATGAAATAACCTTCCACGCCTCAGCAAGCTAACCTTTATTCCTTCTTTTCCAGGCAACAAGAACATCATTTGCAGAACAAGCTTGGCAGCTTAAGCACAAAAAGCTTAAAGATAAGTTGCAAAGAGAGAGAACCCAAGGGAAAAAGAGGAGGAAATGAATAACAGATTACTGCTACTTAAGGCACAAACTGCAACGACTAGTACAATCAAGTTCCTTGACGAACATTCTCAACTGGAATCTTCTCTTCAGCAATCAGTAGTAATAGGAAGGGTATTAGAGTGGTTTTCAATCCATTCCAAACAGCCCAGGAAGGGTATAAGAGTGTTTTTCAATAAAGCCACTTCCTCCTTTAAAATCATACTTGATCACATTTTCTGTTCAAGACAACCCTAAATCAGTGGCGACATTTTCCAGTGATCCAATCCTCCCAAAAAAAAAGGAGCCATCAATATCTAAAGCTTATTCTCGAAACGCAAGATATTCAGAGAAGGAGACTTATGAGTTGCAGTTTCATAAAGCTCGTTACTTTCGTGAAAACAAAGAATGTTGACTCTAAGCTATGACAGTGATTGAGCCCATTGCTTGTATTCCATACTTAGTGAGAAGAATTGAAAAAAGGCAACACTTATAGCATACAGGATGATATGAAATTGAGGGAATGATGCATTATCACAGATTGAGGTTGCTGAATGTTGCCCACATTAAGAGGTCAAACAACAACACAAATATATGGAAGACAATGATTTAGACTCAAAAATTGCAAGGAACGCAAACAAATTGGGTTAGAATACATAGCAGGTGGACTTTGGAAATATGTAGTGATGTCTTGACTATTAGACAAGATGAAAACAAGTGACATGTTTGGGTTGAATATTAAAAACAAAAACAAGAATGGAAAGCATTAAAGTTGTTTGGTTCACTTAAAATTCAATGGAGACGAATCTCAATTCCTGGTAGTTCCAAGTTAATTGCAAAGCCAAAGATTTGAATGCAAAGTAAGCTAAATCAAACTCCAGAAAACCAAAAGTGGAAGTAGTGCAGCAAAGTAAGCAAACGAATAAATTGTTGCTGGAATTAATTAATAAAGAAAAGAAAAGGTAAAGAGAGAGAGAGAGTAGATACATTAGAAGCTTGGTATTTGTCAGGATGATAGACTTGAGCCCAGTTTCGATAAGCTTTGCGGATTTCTTCGGTAGAAGCATCAGGGGATATATTCAGCAAAGCATACAACTCTCTATTTGGAACAACACTGTACTCCTCCTTTTCCTCCATATCCAAATTCCAAAACAAAACAAAAAGTCAAAACAGAATTTGGGAATGAATGGGGATTTTAAAGCTTCACTTTGATACTGATTACTAATAATGGGTAACTCTTCTTCTCTTTCTGCTGCAGTGCTGCCTGCTATGAATTGAAGATTGAAGATTGAAGATTGAAGATTGAAGAATGAAGAATGAAGAATGAAGAATGAAGAATAAGATGCTCAAGCAACGCAACCCAGATACCCAAAACACAAACTTGATACTAGTATTACTTCTATGAATCAAACTCAAAGGGTAGGGATTAGGGAACAAGCTAAGGGTTCTACAAGGGTTTTTTCTTTTTCTTTTCACCCTCTTCAACAACAAAGCTTCGCTTCTGGGCCCGTCACCTGTGGCCTGTGGGTGATTCTAAATCAAATTCACAAATTTGCTTGTTCGCTATATGACCATCTTGCTATTCAACCAAAAATATATAGATGGGCCGAGCTCTTAACGTTACATATAAGTATTAAATATACTTCCTCCGTTTCAAATTACTCGCTCAACTTTTCATATAGGGAAGTTTCGTATTACGTCTTTGAAACACTTTTTTGGGCGATAAACTCTCTCTATCTCTCTACTCTCACATGGTTCACTTTTCTTTTTACTCTCTACCTCTCTCTTCTCCAAAAATTGCCTAGGAGTCCGTAAATTGAGAAGAGTAGCAAGTAAAATGAAACGGAGGAAGTATATATATATCTTTTTAGTTTAATATGATATGAATTTAGGGATTTATGATCAAATCATATAACTTTTATCATACACTCAAATGTACCATGCTCATAGTACACAACATTATTTTTTGCTCATTGTTCATGTGAAATTCTCCAAATGAGCAAAATTCTATTCATTTCTAATTACTTCTTCTCGTACGTCCAAATGAGCAAACACTTCTAGTCATTTGAGAAAATGAATAAACACTTTTGCCTAAATGAGCAAACTTTTTCTCTTATTTTCTCAAATGAGCATAAGCGTTTACTTATTTTGAAAGTACAATATTGCTTTCAAATGTGAAACTGAATCCATCATTGATGAACTCCGAAACTTCAATATTTTGCTTTTGCCATTGATGAATCCCAACTTTCTCAAATCATATATTTACAATTCATCAATTTGATTGGCCGCATTGAGCGATAAACCATGAAGTTGAGAGAAATTTGAAGGTGAGAGAACAATGAGGGAGAGGAAAAATCTAAAGCTAATGTCATCTTTTGCATTATCGATCATAAATTTCTCCCTTGAATAATTTTGGATACTCTAATGTTGATTCTCAAATCTAAATTTATTTGGTCATTGATAAAATCCGAAACTCTAATATTTGCTATTGCCATTGATTAATGTCAATGAAGGTTGCAAACTTGGAGGAGAAAGATAAACAATGTTGGAGAGAGAGATTTGGAGGTATCGAAACAATTGAGGAGAGAGAAATTTAAAGGTAAGAGAAACAAGGGAAAAACATTAATGAAGTCGAAGAGAAGGAATTAAAGAGAAATAAGTGATTAGAAATGAGTATAATTTTGCTCATTTGAAAAATTTATTGCATAATTGCCCCTGTTGGTACATTCGAGTGCACCATACATGAACTCCCAAACCATGAGTCATTTGGTGCGCTTAATTTTTACTTCGTATCTTCATTTTTATCTTCTTATGCATGTATCACTTCCACAAAAAGTAGGCTCATTTGCCACCAAAAGCCTCTGAACTTTAGCATAAGTGGTTGTGGTGGTTGTAACTTGTAACTCGTAAGAGGTAATTGTATTTGTTAGTTCTCCATACTAGCTATTAGAGGTCGAATTTTACCTATTAAATATTAGATGTTCAAGTAGTTTTTAAAACAATTTGATAAGTATTATATTGACTTTTCATTCAATCTACTAATTTTAAAATACAAAAAGATCTTTACATGACATCAACACAACTAATATGAAATCATGTGAGATTTCCATCAGTTAATGGCCTAGCATTCTCAACTTAAATTTGATTCATTCATCATGCAATCAACTCAAAAGATTTATTAATTCAAGTCAATAATCAAAGTCACTAAAGAAAGAAGATGATGCTAGAATGAAATTTATAAATAAAGAGTTATGTTCATAACATGTCCTACTATAGTATTATGCATAATATATAAAATTGCACTCTTAAAATATACACCTCAAGGAACCATTTATAAAATCTTGCTGCATTGTCTGTTGGCTCCCCATCTCCATACCTAAATCAAGCATTACATTCATCTTTTATTTCACATTAACTCAAATTAGGCAAAAAAAAAAAAAAAAAAGAGGAATAAGATGCATACGTAGCTAAGAAAAAGCAACAAGTTTAACGTAGGGTATTAGCTTATTAGTTATTAGGCTCGGGCTATGCACTAAAAATCACTTGGTCTAGTGGTTAAGACTTTGTTATATAAACTTGAAGTCATGGGATCAAACCCAATACTATGCAATTTCTAATTCTTTTTTATTGTATGTGGATTACATGGAGTAAAACGCCCTTAGGAAGAGCGTCATGTGGCACCGTTCCTTGTTTAGGAAAGCCTTTTAAGTTTTAATATATTAGTATAGATAGATGACTTGTTTGGTTAGTGGTAGAGCTGGCAATGGGTTGGGTTGGGTCAAGATCAGGTTGGGTTGGTGGGTTAGAGGGTTGAGAACCCTTTGACCCAACCCGACCTGATAACTTAAACGGGTCGAGAATTACAATCCAACCCAACCTTATGATAAATGGGTCAACCTTCAGGTCGACCCGTTTAATTTTTTTTTTCGTGTTTTTCCCAGAAAAAAATAAAACAACACAATTTATTTACAAATGACAGTAGGCAGCAACTTAATATTAAGCCATTACATAACCATATGCTACATATTGTTCTAAATCAACCTAACTTTTGTTCAAAATCAACAAAATCAACATCATCTTACAACTCCGTAAGCAATTATTCAACATTAAGTGTAATGACTAAGTCATAATAAGCAAGAGCGCGCCAAAGTCTAACTAACAAATGTATCAGAATTTTGTGTTCCTTGAGAAAGTTCAGGGCTTTCACTCTCCAAAGGACTTTCAATTAACTAAAGATGTTGAATATTTGATTTTGTGAAGAAAACTAGAAGAGCAGAAGACTCACGAGTGAAGAAAGAGAGAAGAAAGGTAGAAGACTGGAGAAGTATTAGGCGCCGTTTCTCACTTTCTCTTAGGGTTTGTCATTTGAGTCTTAAGAAGAGTTGGGGTTTTTACTTTATTACTTTATGGGCTAGCCTAATTTTTTTGCTTTGATTTGAGTTAGGGATTTTAGGTTGTTTTTTTTTCATAAATGGGTTAAACGGTTTAAAATCAGGTTGAAATTTTCAACCTGACCCAACCCATTTAATTAAACATGTTCGGGTCGGGTTGGCGGATTGGGTAATATTTTGCCAGCTCTGGTTAGTGGTACTAAATGATAGTAATGGTAATGAAGTCATATCATATATAATTTACCCCCTATTTATTACCATGGAAATGGAAATGAAACCTCATCCTTAAATATATTATTTCCTCCACAAATTTCCATTACACTGAATACTACATTCCGAGTGGCAATAGGTGGGATTGAAATGAAATTACAAGAAGAAATAGATGTTTTGGGATGAATTAACATCACCATGGATATTGACATGAGAATTCTTTTGCAAATTAACGCTAACATGCATTATCATTACTACCATTTATGACCGGTTATCAAAAGGACTGTTAGTGTTTAGTAGAACTCTAGCTAAGTGCTGCATGAAAACAGTATCACCAAACACATCCTTAATATGCCCAATAGAAATGGAAAATTTTCTTACAAGTGGTAAGTAGTATAATTGGCAAGTCGATATCATTTATGTAGCAAATTAAACCCAAACAAATCCCTATCTGGTACGAAATGAAGGAGCTATCAGTATTACTAGCCACCAAAATAGATGTATCTAGTCGAGTAGCAAAGCAAACCGTCTCTCTCCCCGTTTCTCTTCTTTGTTATATAAATATAAAAGAGAGTTATTGATTTGAGGGGATAGTCTCTAGTCTATGGAGTACTCTACTATAGTAATGGCAAAGAACAAGTGTGGACGTTTGGGTGACAATCCAGATAACGGAAACATTAATTAATTCCAAAATCCACATCACCAAACCAAAACCGAAACCGAATCCCTCAGGTCCGTTCGTTATTGTTTTTTTTTTTTTTTCAGTTTTAAGTTTTTTTTAAAACTGAAAACCAAAAACAGGAAATCAGAAAAAGTGGTTTTCACTTTTTAGTTGTCAGTTTTCAAAATCATCATGTTCCCAATAAATTTGACTAATTTTTTATTCATTATAGGACATACTCCCTCTGTATTTTTTTATCTTTCCTACTTTGACTTTACACCTTTGCCAATGCACTTGTTCTACCTTAAATATCTTTCATTACATATTAGTAAAAATTATAATTATTGAATATTAATTATCTATTCATTTAGACGAATCAAACAAGACCTCACATGACTATATTTTTTCTTATATATTGAGAAAAATTTCAAAGATTCTCTCTAGTTATGAATAGTGTCAAGATTCTAAGTGAGAAAGATAAAAAAATACAGAGGGAGTATATCATATGACTTTGAAAATAAAAAAACCAAAAAACAAAGAACCACAGTAATACCGAACGGGCCCTGATCAGTTGTCGCAATAAATCTCCAAACTTTTGTTTGCTCTGGGCCAGTTGAGACTTTGGGGAGGCTTTACGTTCGGACATGTTGTATGGACCCTCACCCTCTCTTGTTTTAAACAATTAAAAAAAAATCTGGTTTAGGATATTGAGGAAGATAAGATGAAAATCGTCATCAAGTATACACTCATCTCATAGTAACTCATAACGCCAGCCCACAAATTAAACAAGTTCCCTGAAAACTGGAAATGGGTGTGCACTTGGTGGTTGTTGCAGCAATCCATCTGTCAAGGGGCTCCGTGGGTTTGAGCATCCCTCGAATCGCCGCTAACTTGTTCTGGCCTTTTCTTGTTAAGCTTTGCTTAAGCCTCAA
Source organism: Beta lomatogona (assembly GCA_947646795.1). Classification (NCBI taxonomy): domain Eukaryota; kingdom Viridiplantae; phylum Streptophyta; class Magnoliopsida; order Caryophyllales; family Amaranthaceae; genus Beta; species Beta lomatogona. Next base: position 338,617 of record CANSNZ010000393.1, on the reverse strand, counting down.
ACTTCCCCCTCAAGATTTGATTTCTTCTTCCAGCTTCTTACTTTTCCAAATTGCTCAGATTTTTAATCATCATCAAAACAATTCAACTAACACTAACACTAGTACTAGTAGCACCCGAATGGATCGCGCTGTTCGATTAGTACGCCAGAGACTTGCTCTTGCTAGAGATTCATCCGCGTCTTTAGCTCATGATGATGAGGAAAGTCTCCGTATCCTCTCCATGCTTGCTCTTTAATTTTATGTCCATCCCTCCATTTTTTTTTTTTTTTTCCCTACCTCTTAATTCATTCCTTTATTGTTTACATACATATATCACTATTATTGCTGTCAACTACTCCATCCGTTTCATTTTAATCTACACACTTACATTTTTCACGCATGCCAATGTAAAACTTTGAGAACATATATCTTTAGTTTTGTATTTGTAAAAATTATAAAAAGTACATATTAATAAAATACATGTTATGATGAATCTAACAAGATCCCACATGACTATATTTTCATCCGCGTATAAATCACAAATGATGGTCAAAGTGAAATTTGTGAATAGTGTAAAATGTCAAAGTGTGTAGATTAAAATGAAACGGAGGGAGTGATCTGTAAATTCCTCTTTCTTGCTCTTGCTCTTGATCTTTCTCTTGCTCTTCTTCTGGTAGTAAGCTAGCTAGTGACACCAGCATCATTGTCAAATTACTTACTACTGGAACAAATTACTCCTAGAGAGCTTCTATATTAGGAGTATTATTAATGTTGAGCTACCTTTTTTATTCAACTATATTATTCTATCTCAGAAATTCTGACAATGTTCTCTTTCCAGTTATTTCTTTACTCCTGTTGTTATTTGAGATGCATTATCGACGATGTAGATTGTAGATACTAAATCAAAGTCCAGAAAACCAAAAGTGGAAGAAGAATAAAAATGGACAATGTGGAAGGAGTGCAGCAAAGTAAGCAAACGAATAAATAGTTGGTGGAAATTAATTTGTCAGGATGATAGGCTTGAGCCCATTGTCGATAAGCTTTGCGGATATCTTGGGTAGAAGCATCAGGAGATATGTTCAGCAAACCATACAGCTCTCTATTTGGAACAACACTCTAATCATTTTCCTCCATTTTCTCTATTTATTAACTTAAACCCCCAGGAAGTTTTGACTTCAATTTGATAATGATCTCTTGCTGCCGCCTGCTATGAATTGAAGATTGAAGATTGAAGATTGAACAATGAACAATGAACAATGAAGAATACGATGCTTAAGCAACGCAACCCAACCCAAAGCACATTGATACTACTTCTAGAATCAGAGGACAAAGGGTGGGGAATAAGCTAAGGGTTCTACAAGGGTTTTTTTCTCAAATGAGCATAAGTGTTTGCTCATTTTGGAACTATAATATTGATTTCAAATGTAAAACTAAGTCCATCATTGATCAACTCTGAAACTTCAATATTTTTTCTTTTGTCATTGATGAAGCCCAACTTTCTCAAATCATATTTTACAATTCATATTTGATTTCCCCACAGTGAAAGATAAACCATGAAGGAGATTAGAGAACTTTAGAGGTGAAAAACAATATAGGAGATAGAAATCTAAAACTAATTAATGTTTATTTGTAAATTATATTTTGCATTATCGATTATTAATTATGCCCTTGAAGAATTTTTGAAATTCTAATGTTGATTCTCAAATTTGAAATTAATTCCGCAATTGAAAAAATTCAAAACTTCAATATTTGTTATTGTTATTCGATTAATATTAATGAAGGTCGCAAATTTGGAGGAGAGATATAAATTAATGTAACAAAGAGTAATTTGGAATTAAGCAAAATAATGGAGGAGAGATAAATTTAAATAACGGATGAGACATTAATGAAGAATAAGAGAGGAGGAAAGAAGAAAGAGAAATAAGCGATTAGAAATGAGTATTTTATTTTTGTCCATTTGGAAAAATTATTGGAGAATTACCCTTGCTGATACACCCGTGTGTGCCATGCATGTACTCCTAAACCTGAGTCATTTGGTGATATCAATGCTTAATTATTACTTCGTATCTTCATTTTTATCTTCTTATGCATATATCATGTACATAAAAAGTAGGCTCATTTGCCACCAAAAGCCTATGACTTTTAGCAGCAGTGGTTGTGGTGATTGTACTAAATGATAGTAATGATAGTAATGATAATGAAATTATATGTAATTTGCAAGAAAAATTCCCTATTTATACCATGGTAATGAAATCTCATCCTCAAATGTGTTATTTCCTCCACAGTTTCCATTATACTCAATACTACATTCCCAAGTGTCAATGGGCGATAATGAAAATATAAGAAGAAATAGATGTTTTTTATATGAATTAACATTACCATGAATATTAATATGGGAATTCTTTTGCAAATTAGCACTAAAATGCATTATCATTACTACCATTTAAACCAATTACCAAATGGACAAATAACATTTAGTAGAACTCTAAATGCTACATGAAAACACTGATATCAAACACATCCTTATGTCCAATAGAAATGGAATTTTTTCTTACAATATAAATAAATTCAAATTTCATTGATAGTCACAAAATAACTCATTTGCTAAATGCCGCCATTTTTTTTCTTACTAACGCCATATATACATATATAAATACGTATATATGTATATCACTATTGAGATACTCTCCCTCTCTCTCACTCTCCTACTCTCCCACTCTCCTAACTCCGTGAGGCAAAGTTGGGCTCCGGTGAGGCACAATTTTCTCCGGCGACACCATGAACTCCGGTGAGGCGCAATTATTCCGGCGACAAAGTTGGGCCCTCTCTCCGGCCAACATAACTCCGGCAACAGGAACTCCGGCAACCCCTCGGCTAATAACGAACTCCGGGGCAAGGTTAGTGTACAAATTCTAAAAATATATGCAGGCGCCTAAATTAGGCGCCGCACCATGGTGGGGCGCCTAATTTAGGCGCCCACCACCGGTGCAGCACCTAATTTAGGCGCCCCACCAATGGTGCGAGCACCTAAATTAGGCGCCCGCCCGCCTTTGCCTTTTAAAAAAAAAAAAAAGAAAAACGAGAGGAGAGAAGGGGTGGTGGTGATGATTTGTCGGTGTACGGTGGTGGTGGTGTGTCGGTGTACGGTGGTGGTGGTGGTGGTGGTGGTGGTGGTGCCGTCGAGAAGAAGATGGTGATGGTGGTGGTTGTGGTGGTGGTGTCGTCTTTTGAAATTGGAGGAGGAGGGGTTAGGGAAGTGAGTCAAGGGGAGGAGAGAGAAAAGAATTGGAAGTATATAAATACAGTATAAAAATACTTTATTTATGGCGTCAATAGGAAATTCTAGGGCGTTGTTTAGCAAAACCCCAAAATAACTTAAAACTATTGATTATTTACTTGACAAATAATTCCAAGTTCAGGGGATATTCCTAATATAATTGATGTGCTATCTTCCCATATACAAGCATACAACAACAGAAACAATATCAAATTTCAGTTCAAGAGATAGGATTGACTATATATACCAAGAATTATATCGATCATTGGGCTGTCCACAAAGATTATCAACTGTTAAAACTAGCATTACATTCTTGTACAATCTCTAATACTAGTGATCTAATGAAAACTTTTTAATGATGCGATTCGAGCTTTAATTTAGGGTAGTTCGACTTGAATACTAATAAATCTACTACTCGAGTTGAGTTGAGCTCACTTGAACCGTGTTTTGCACAAAACTCAATCTTAAATGACTCATTAGTTTTCTCGTCTCATTGACACCCCTAGTTCTAGATATATTTAGAGCTCGCAAATCAGACTCGTACACGTTTACCTGAAATACATGTTTCCACACGAAAGTAACCACCCAAAACAAAATGGAAACACTAAATAACTTGTCTCGAATCCAGTTAGACCCGGATATGACTCGAAGCGAACCTACTCGTCCTGAAAGTGGCCCTAAAACCAGGATCCGAACCCGAACCCAGCTTCATTTGTTGCCCCTCATCAACCCCATGAAGCTTAAAAAAAGTCCAATTGTGTCTGCTTGTGTTTAAGTGTTGGTGTCTTGATGTATTATATTATAAGTCAATACACTATTATTGTTGAAGTGTCGGTGTACTAATGTTTTTGTGTACAATTGTTAGTATCCCTAGTTGTCAAGAATTAATGTGACAAGCAAATGGTAGACTAAAAATGTGGAAAAAGTACGGTTAACGTTAAGATTAATATTCAAAAGGAATTTTTGAGGAGGTGATGGTGTGGATGGAGGAATGCCCTCCAAACATTGCCTTTGTTGTGTTTGATCATGTGGCCCTATTAGTGGCTTAATAATATTCGTTTCTTTATTGTAAAAAAAAGATTGATATCCGAAATGAATTGTTAGTGGGAGCGGTGTGGATGGAGGAATGCCCTCCAAACATTGCCTTTGTTGTTGTTGAAGCTATGATATATAACACATCTCACATGTGAGTGTCCCACATTGATTAAAGAAGAGAGATGGGTTCACTTTATAATGCAAAGGGGCTACTCCCCTTATTGCCATATGGTTTTAAGGTGGAACCTCATTTGTCTTGTGAAGTGGACTCTTTCTCCTTGTGATGGGTGCGGCCCAGGCCCATATTTAACAATTGTGTTTGATCATGTGGCCCTAGTGGCTTAATAATATCCGTTTCTTTATCGTGAAAAAAAAGATTGATATCCGAAATAAATTGTTAGTGGGAGCTCGCCCTTTTTTGTGAATTAAAAAGTTAATTCATCTGTTGTTATTAATTTGCTATTGAAAGAAAGCATACATTTTTTAAGAAAATAACCCCCCTTTTTAGACTCGAAGATGATTCCTATACGAAAATAAAACAATACTTTCAAGGGTAATCTTACCCAAAGTGACCCAATCCAAACCAACCTAAACCAATTCAATGACCCGATATGGATGGAGTAACCAAACCCGCACCCAACTTGGCCCAAAGTGCCATGGACCCGTATCTGAGTGGATCAAACCCTAGTTGAAATTAACTCAATCACAAAAGTGACCCGAATATGACCTGACCTGGATAACTCGATTCGTACCCGAGCTGTATGACCCGTTTGCCACCTCTAGATATATTAACGGTAAAAATAAAAGATTTATAAGGAGTCATTCTAAAATATTACAACGTAGTATAGTTGCCAAGTCGATATCATTTATGTAGCAAATTAAAAGCAAAACAATCCCTATCTGGAACTAAATGAAGGAGCTATCAGTATAAGTAGCCACCAATATAGATGTATTAGTCGAGTAGCAAAACCAAACCGTCTATCTCTATTCTCTCCACGTTTCCTCTTCTTTGTTTGTTATATACTAAAATGAGTAATTTTGAGGGAATAGTCTCTACTCTATAGTACTGGCAAAGAAAAAGTGTGGACGTCTGGGTGACAATCCAGATAACGGAAACATCAATTAATTAAAAAATCCACATCACCAAATCGCAACCTGAGACCTGAGACCTGAGTTATCACAATAAATCTGACTCCCGAAATTGGCCAATCCCCAAACCAAGTTTTGTTTGCTCTGGGCCAGTTCAGACTTTGGGGAGGCTTTACCTCTCGAGTCTGTCTGGACAATGGACCCTCTCTTTGATTGAAACAATAAATAAATATCTGGTTTAGGATATTCAGAAACATAAGATGTAAATCCATCATCATTTATACACTCATCTCATACTAACTCATAGAAGAGGAAATAATGGGTGTGCACTTGGTGGTGGTTGCGGCAATCCATCTGTCAAGGGGCTCCGTGGGTTTGAGCATCCCTCGAATCGCAGCTAACTTGTTCTGGCCTTTTCTTGTTAAGCTTTGCTTAAGCCTCAAACTTCCTCCTCGAGATTTGATTTCTTCTTCCAGCTTCTTACTTTTCCAAATTGCTCAGATTTTTAATCATCATCAAAACAATTCAACTAACAGTAACAGTAACAGTAACAGTAACAGTAGTACTAGTAGCACCCGAATGGATCGCGCTGTTCGATTAGTACGCCAGAGACTTGCTCTTGCTAGAGATTCATCCGCGTCTTTAGCTCATGATGATGAGGAAAGTCTCCGTATCCTCTCCATGCTTGCTCTTTAATTTTATGTCTATCCCTCCATTTCTTTTTTTTTTTTTTTTCCCTACCTCTTAATTCATTCCTTTATTATTTACCTACATTTATCACTATTATTGCTGTCAACTATATAATATGCTTTATTATACTATTCCATACTCCATAGGAGTGATCTGTAAATTCCTCTTTCTTGCTCTTGCTCTTCTTCTGGTAGTAACTAAGCTAGCTAGTGACACCAGCATCATTATTCATTATTATTGTTGCTTTTCAACCAAAACCAAAATAGTTACTACTGGAACAAATTACTCCTAGAGATTGTATATGTGGCCATAGAATAAAATGATGTACAATCAAAGAAACTGAAGGAAGGAGTAATCAGATTTACATTATGGTTCACCAACAATAATGTGTTAATCTACAAGGAGGATGAGAAAAGTGAAGAGATTACAATTTTCTCAAGTATCTACTAGTATTGATGCCCAACATTATATTGTCAAAGGTGGATTATTGTATACCAACTATAAATGCTTTTAAATTATTTGTAGAATTTCAATCTTCTTCTGGTTGTAACTTGTAAGTTAGAGCACTCACTGCCATTATTTGCAGGAGGAGTACGAGATCAGCTTGTATATCGGGAATCAAATTATATAGATTACTGTTATATGTGTTTTTTTATTTAAAAAGGATTGTTCATCTGTATCTTTTTTTTTTTTTTGACAGAAAATATTCATCTGTATCTTTGATAAGATAGGAGTTCTATGTGCTTCTTTTTCATAAAAGAAACGGATATGAGTATATGTTAGTATGTTACTCCATTATTCTATGCCGGAACATCGGGTTTCCGACAAAATTCTCTTTCCGAGTGTAAATTCTATGTACTGGATAATGGATAACATTATTGATGATGTATATGATTTGATGCAAGTATTTTAGTTTTGTTGACAAATAATGTGTTGCGTGTAATATCCGTGTATCAACTATGCAGTTTCCCTAGCTTTTACGCATATTATTCGATTTTCAGTTTTTATTTTTATTTTGAGATGGAGTATTAATCTTTTCTAAAGCTACAAGGATGAGACTAGTTTGACTATTAGTAGGAAGTTAGAAACCAAAGTGCCAAGTTAAAAGAAAAAAGGAAAAATTAACATGAACCATCTCAACTATGAGCATTACATCATTTTCAGTCATAACTAACGATTGTTTCTGCACAGTCTCAACTATACATAATTTTTTGCAAAATTGGTCACAACAAGTTAATAGAGCTTGCTACAACAGATAAAACACGTTCTTTTCACTACCACCTATTCAATACCACCCCACCACCCAACACCACCACTATAGCTTGAAAAACAGCTCTAATAAAATTTCAAGTGAATCGCATGAGATAATCGCAGTCAAATATCAAAACTTAAAATTCAACTTGTCATAACACAACAAAACTTTTACAGTTACCACATCATCTTGCCGTCAAAATCAAGCGACTTCAATTCCTCAAGATACATTTCACTCAATTAGCAACAAAATATCATAAAATCATCAAATTCAACGCAAAGACGAACCTTGTCGAAGGCGAAATTAGGGAAAATAAGCTTAGGATTGACTTAGATGAACATGTAGCATTAACTATGGCTACAAGCATTGAGAAAAAAGGCCCTTTATAATCTGCATGCCAAATGGGATAGAGAAAATATTTTTACCTTTTTAGGCAGAAATTTAACACTCTCTCTCCCAATTGCAAAGAATAATCGAAAACCCTAAATCCTTGGAATTGGGCAATTCAATTTGAGGAAGGAGGGAGGAGAGAGAAAGAGGAGGAACAAGAAAACATGTTTAAGAAATAAAAAAAATTAACTTGTTAAACTGGTAACCAGTCAACTGTTATTAATTTTGTAAAAAATAATGCATAGCTGAGACTGCTCAGAAATCATCCTTAGTTGATACTGAAAATGACAGATCCATAGTTGGGGACTGTTCCTGTCAATTTTCCCAAAGAAAAAAGAGAAAGTAAAATTCAGATCTAGCTTTTCAAGGAAGTTGTACATACAAAGCTTCTCAAAGACGCTAGCTAATTAAGGGAGGGAGGCACCCAAACAGCTAAAATGGAGTCAAGTACAGCGTCAAGATGAATCATCGACTAGGGCTGGAAAAACACATTTTCCCAGAGATATGATCACCAAAGGTAGCATGGAGGACTGCAACCAATGATCGCAGGCTGAGGATTGATCTTCACGATGGCGATGCATACGAAATCCGCCGTTGAAAGAGATAATATACGCCACCATCGACACTGATCACGTCGAGGAAAACCACATCTTTGGCGAGTGGTGATGAAACAACGTACGACCTCCATAATTTTTTCTAAACGACTTACCCCCTCGCGAAAGACCTCTCTAGCTGGTCACTTTGAGATGCTCCCAAATTCTAGCTGAGGTCGGTATAGCATTTACTTTCGCTCCTTCTACTCTACTAAAACCGATTTCAAACATATTATCCAAAAGACAAAACAAAGATTCAACAACCAAGAAGCAGGATTACTCTCAAAAGCAGGGAGGATCACCTTAATCCAAAATAATTTAGAAGCTCTTCTTTCGTATATTTGCTCCTCCTCTCTTATCCCTAATAATATTACAAGATCTTTAGACAATATGCACTGTACAATCTTCAGGAAGCAACACAAGGATAAAAATGCTATTCCTCTCATTGCATGGGATAAAATCTGTCTCCTAAAGCCTAAATGGGGGTTAGCCTCTAAATAAAGCTTGCATCACCAAACTCGGATGAAAAATAAATCCTCATCAATCATAATATCCTATGGGTTCAACTTATGCATCAAGTGTACCTCTCCCACAAAACCTCTTAACTACATCCCAAAACCTAGGGATTCCCGCATATAGAAACAAATCATGTCCAATGTGAAATCATTCCTAAAGGCAACAGATGGAAAGTAGAAAATGGCCAGAATATAAACTTTAGGCTAGACAATTGGGTTTCTCACTCAAACTTCATTGATATATTACATATTATCTCCCCCAGGGTCGGCTATGGGCTTGTGCAAGCAGACCCATAGCATAGGGCCTCGTAATGTATGGGGGCACCGTATTCCCTTCTTATTTCTTCTGCCAAAGCAAATATTACAGTTCTTTCGTTCTTCTCTTTGTCTTCCCCTAATAACTCCTACCATTTTACAGTTCCCCAATATTAGTGGAAACTTTTCAAGTTCATTTTTAATTCTTCTAATTTCTCATTAGTTATTCTTCTTTAGCCAAAGCTTTCTTTCAACCCTCGCACCTTCTTGTACAATTAAATGATGTACTTCATAATTTTTCTAAATCCTTGAGATACTACCTAAGTATCAATGGCAGGACGCATATGAATTTCTCCCCAATAAATAATTTATTAACACCTAAACTTAACCCCTTACATATTTCTACCCAAGATCAACCTATTTAGAAAAATCAAAGATTTTTTGTTTTTTTAGACCGGAAAAAATCAGATTCATTTGGGAAAGGATTTTTGGTTTTGTAATTGTTGTTGCACACTGCACTTGTTGGGGATTTGGCATTGTTTGGGAAAAGAGTTTTGCTAATATTTGATATTTTCCAAATAAGAACCGAAGAATTTACTGATTCACAAGGTTCATTTACTTCATTACATAATTATCCTTTTTTTAAAAGGTAACCTTTTAATATACCTTTTTAGGCTGATATAGTAAAATAATTATTATCTTTGCAAGTAGAAAATTAATAATAGCTTGGTTTTGTATTGAGTTGTTATATACAATTTCAATTTTAGTTTGAGTTTTTGGTTTTTGGTTTTTTAAGTTGCAAGAATATAAATATACCATTGTAATATTATAGAAGAATTTTTTATCATAAGTGCCAAAAGTTCAATACTAGGGGCCCAATTATAAGATGGGCATCCAAAATATTTAAGACGGCCCTGATCTCTCCAGACATGTGGATAAAAATCTACACCTATTTGAAGGTATCCTCCTTAACCACTCCTAGGATATTAAGAAACTCTAGGATTTACTTCTGCAAAAGGTATCTCGATCGTAACCTATTCTCAATATATGCGATACACTAGTATGGGGTCCCACCCCCTCTGGTCTTTTCTCAGTTGAATTCGTTAGCTCGCTCATAATCTTGACATTAAGGAAGAAAAATGGGTTTTTTGATGGATTTGGGGTCTTGACATTCCCCCCAAGCTACAAATCTTCCTTTCGCAAATCAGTCATAATAATCTTGGTGTTGGAGACACCCTTTTCCAATGAAAAATTCTCCCTATCAGCTTTTTGTGGGTTTTGTACCTCAGAAGCTGTAACTATTGACCACCTATTTACTCAATGCAATATCGCCCCAAATCTATGGGACCTTTATGAAACGAAGTCCTGGTTGTGTTACCACTCACGACAAACTCACTCCTCCCTACCCTCACCGTTCTCAAATCCAAAAAGAAGGTAACAACAATAATGATATTCCTTCTCTAGAGTCTCTGTAAGGAAAGAAACAATATAATCTTTAACAATGAAAAACTTAATGTCCATAGAATCATACACAAAGCATAATTTGATCATCTAGAATGGGATCTTCTTAATAATGTCGATATTGTTGTCACTCCCCACATACTCTGTTCTCTCATTCCCATATCTCCTCCACCACTCCGGATCCTCCTCCCTCCATGCTTGTGGCATGGATCCCTCTGTCGAACTCCTACTTCAAGCTCAATTTTGATGGCTCGGTATGATAATCCTCTGCCGATGCTGGAGTCATGCATCATTCGTGATGAGCAAAAGAACCTTGTGAAAGCTCGCACATATAACCTCGGCCAATCACAAGTTTCCGTAGCATATCCCTTCAGAAATGCCTTATCGTTGTCACAGAAGAAGGCATCCATAACCTCGTCATAGAGGGCGATAATTTGTTGGTCATCATAGTATCATCCAGGACATCAAGATTCAAGACTCTCCTTCTCCGTTTTCAAAATTATCAAATCGAGTATATTTATTGGAAAGCCAACAAAGCAGCAGATTGAATAGTCAATGTTGATCACTTAGTCAAGTCTAGTTTCCATATTCTATTTTGTACAACTTCAACTTTAAATTCATTACTTGTAAATGAAGTTTTAGGAGTTCCCCTCGTGCATAGGGCGGTAGGGCCTCCTAAAATCCTTTTACCTTAATTACCTTATGAAAAAAGTAATACTCTCTCAATTCCATCCATGAGATAGTGGACTTTCTTTTAAGTCAAAGATGGTAAATCTTTACTATGAAGTATCTTTCAACATGTATGTATTTCGAAGAATTATCCTCACAGTAAGGTGGCCCTCTCATTACCATATACCAAAAGAAGCAAAAAGACTAGCTGGACTTGGTCCCCACTAATATTAGTGTGGATCGGAAACCTTGTCCAACCATTCAAATATAGTGACTCATTGTTTCTTTTTTTTTCATATAGTGACCATTTTCAATCTATAGTTACTCATCTTTATACATGCTATTCTCGAACATAGTGATCATTTTTCTCAAAAATATAGTCACCCTTTTTTACACTAATTTACCATGTAAAAATTACCCTTCCTAGCATACAATTTTTCTCATATAGTCACTCTATACTACCAATAGTTAGTTGCCCTTTCTAACATGTTAAGATTTTCTAACTTATTGACTCCTTTTTTTTTCCTGTATAATCACATTTTCAATTTATAGTTACTGCTCTTTTATATTTACTATTTAATAACAAAGTGATCCTTTCTTCCATGTAGTTACAATTTCTCACCTAAAGTTACACATACTAGCAATTAGGTCCATATTAAATTTTAGTGTGAACTTGATCCATTAAAATTGTTCTAGAAAATTAAATGCACTAAAATTGCATAGTCCATAAATTTAAATTTATAGGGGTCAATATATAGCTGAATAGCAGCAAGCGGATGAGTCCTCTTACCACGAGTCTAATGAGAGTATGAGACTATGACTAATAATAGACTAATAGTAGTAGGTAAAAAGCCGTCAAACAGATTCTTTCAGAGATCCAACATTGACCCAGCTCGTCGTAGACTACCAGTTCAACATTTGCCTGGCCCCAACTTGTGTTTTGTGGTATGATCTGTGGACCGCGTGTTATTTCTAAATTCTAATATGGAGAGTGCCAGAAATGAGATAACGTGGATTGGGCTTATAATATTTGTTTACTGTTTAGGGTCTTTACGTAAAGAGGCAGACAGTTGTATCTAGGGCTGTTCACCAGTCCAAGACCGGACCGGACCGGACCTGCTTGGACCGGTGGACCGGATTTGTGGGATTTGGTGGACCGGGGACCGGACCTGATTTTTCGGTCCGGTCCAGGTCTGGACCGGAAAAAATCAGGTCCGGTCCCCGATCCGGACCTGTTGGACCTGATTTTCGATTTTTTTTTTATTTGGATTTTAAATATTTTATTTGGACCTGTTTTGCGAATTTTGGACCTGTTGGACCTGTTTGGACCTGTTTGGACCTGTAAAAATGACTTGGGCTGGCAGTTTAAATAAAAAATACTAAAATTCCGGGTTTCCGGTCCGGACCTGATTTTTCCGGGTTTGGACCGGACCGGACCGGAAACCCGGAATCGTCACTGTCCGGTCTGGTCCAAAATCCTGTCCGGTCCAAATTTCGGTCCGACCCACCCATGTGAACAGCCCTAGTTGTATCTATCGCCACTCTCCGTCTTCTATCTGATTTTTTCGTCAGAATTATAGATGCAAGCGAAAATAATTCACATAAAGGTAAGAGATTATTTTAGGAAAATTTGCAACAAAAAAAACTTTTTACGAGTTCAGTTTTACGAAAAAAAACCTTATGAAGCATTCTTTGCGAAAACAAACCAAAAAGTAAATTATTTTTGCAAGATGAAACCTAATCTCATTTTCCGGTGTTGACTATAGGCTTTTCGGCGTTGACCACTTCTATTTCCCTTCCTCCTCCACAATTACCACCTAGCCACCATTACCAACACCTGCCGCCAACCCCCACCCACCCTCGCAAAGACCCACTTCACCCCCACCCACCCACACTAGCAGCCCCCCAACCCATCTCTCCACCCCTCAAGGCGGCCCTACCCCCCCTTCGCCCCTACCCTCTCTCATCTCCCTTCTTCCTCCCTCACCCCCTCACCCCTCTCCTCTCCCTTCGTCCATCCCCCCCCCCCGCGCCACCCGGGATCCCCCTCCGTAACCCCTCCCCCGTAGCTCCCCTCCGCACCCCAACCCCATTTTCGTTATCTACTACTCTCTCTTATCTTTATGCTTTATGGCGCCGGAAAAACCTTGGGTGGGTGGGAGGGGGGTTCCGGGTGGCGCAGCGGTGGGGGATGGACGAAGGGAGAGGAGAAGGGGGAGGGTGAGGGAGGGAAGAAGGAGAGGGAGGAAGGTAGTGGCGAAGGGGGTGGAGGGCCGCCGCCTAAGGGGGTGGAAGGAGGGGTTGGGGGTTGCCGTGGGGGGTGGGGTGTGTTGCGTGGTGGGGGGGGGTGGGGGTGAAGTAAGGGCAACGGGGTGGGTGGGGGGCCGGGCAGCGGTGGTGGTAGTGGTGGATAGGTGGTGATTATGGAGGAAGAAGAGAAATAGAAGGGGTCAACGCCGGAATTGAGATGATCAACGCCGGAGAATGGTCTCAGGTTTCATCTTGCAAAAATAATTAACTTTTTGGTTTGTTTTTGCAAGTAATGCTTTATAAGGTTTTTTTTCGCAAAAATGAACTCGTAAAAGGTTTTTTTTTTTTGGCAAATTCTCCATTATTTTATCACTGGTGACTTGGGTTATAGAATCGACACAGACAGAGGAATGGGTGGGCGGTTCATTGGGTCAGGTGGTGGTTGTAAACTTCTCATAGTGGGTGGCTCAAGGTTTGAACCAAGCTAGTATTGGACGAGTTTTTTTTTTTTTTAAGAAAATACATATATATTGCATTGGCTTGCAAATGAAATAAATAATTTACTAATAATATATGAATAAAATTTAGGTGATAAATGATAACACTTCTTATATGAGTTTAATTCTAATACCCCTCATGATTATTGTAAAAATATAAATATATTATATTGGCTTGCAAATGAAAAATTTGTGTTTGTTCGTGATGACAATAGTTGGCCCTAAGATGTGCATTGGAAATGATAGATTCGCTGCGTCAGGGATTAGGGTGTTACAACAATGGTATATAAATCTATTTTAGTAAAAATCTAATCCTTTTTTAAAGATAATATATGGTAATTCTTTCCCTCAAAAGATAATCCTCTTGGAAGATTAGTCTTGCAAATGATAACATTTTAGCCAAAATGGATGAATACATGTTGGCTAAAAGAGATTACTATTTAGTAATCTTACTTAGCTTTCTCCTATTAGAGTTGTTCTCATCGGAATCCATCCCAATAATATATCAATAAATTAATTTATTGACAAAACTAATACTTCCTTTGTTTCTTTTTAATCTACACACTTTCTTTTTTGGTCGGTTTCTTTTTAAATTACCCATTGTTGCTTTTTCTATTCAGGATAACATGTCCCATCTAATTTAATTTCTCCAATTTTTTCACCCATGTCATCCACTTCTTACTATTTTAACCCACTTTTTAATACAAACTTGTCATCAAGTTATACATATTAAAGTTTCATGTCATGACGACATATTTGCTATTAGTTTATAAGAAAATATATTTCCTCCGTTCTGAAATAAGTGAAACAATTCTCTTTATATGTTAGTTTTTTTAGAGAAGTGTTTTATTTATTTCAAAACGGAGGAAGTATTAGAATTGTTTCATCGGAATCCAAACCCAATAACAATAGAATTTCATATCATGACATATTTGCCATGAATATAATAAACTAGTAACGAATAGACATAAATCGATATGAAACATGTATAAACTAATAGCAAATAATTGTAAATTGAAAAATTGGTATGAAATATGCATAAACTAACAAATAAATATAAATTGAAAAACCTGATAAAATATGCATTAACTGATAGCATATATATATATATATATATATATATATATATATATATATATATATATATATATATATATATATATATATATATATATATATATATAATAACCATACATAAATTTACAACAAATATATGTAAACTGAACTTGACATAAATTATCTCAATTTCTGAAACAGCCTTAGCCAAATTATACTAAGGATTTTTTTTACTTTAACCACCTTATAAAATCAAGTTTTCAAGATAACCACCTTATATGTTCATTTTTTTAAATAACCGCCTTCTATGACCTAAATCCTTCAAAATACCTACCAATTGACATATTCCGTCAAGGAAATCAGCCTCAAAAAGGGTTTAAGAATGATTACATTACCTTTACCTTTAAGACCAATTTCTTGGACGAAATCTGTCAATTGGTATGTATTTAAAGAGATTTAGGTCATATAAGGTGGTTATTTACAAAAATGAACTTATAAGATGATATTTTGAAAATTGTGATTTAAAAAGGTGGTAAAAATAACCAAGGATGTCTTGGCCTAGTGGTTAAGATTGAGGTGCTGTGAACGATAGGTCACAGGTTCGAATCTCTCCTGCCCTTTTTTTTATCAGATCGTCTTTCGCGTTCATATGGATAAAAAAAAAAAGTTTATAAAAGTAGGCGAGTTTTTGGTTTGACGCGTAACGGCATAAGTACTAAAACATCACCGGTTGCTGCATTTATTACAAATGCCTTCTTTTCTTTATAGAGCAAAATAAACTAACCGACTAAGTCAAGTCAACTTTCTCAACTCTCATCTCCATAACAAATGTTTCTAATTAAGTGCTCCATGAACATGCATTGTTAAGTAATTTTTGTTTAACAGTAAGAAATAAATATGAATTTTGTTATTTACTCTTTAGATAAATTGGCTACTGATCACAACTTTCACTTGCAACAGACCCAATGAATATCTCTATTATCTCTACTTCATAATTGAAGGGGTAGGAAGATGATGTCCTTTTACAAAAAGTCTTATATATCCTTAATGAATTTAAATATCAATATATATTAAATAATAATTTCTTCTTCCTACTTGCCATATATATTGAACATGATAACAATGAAATTGAATTTGAAATATCAATTAAATATTAAATTATGGAGAATGATTTTCTATTCTTACATATGTGTGAAAGCCTTTGATTAAAAATTAAATTGATAATATAACTCGATTGACACAATCAGAAGAAAAATAAAAACTTGATTTTCATGTTAATAGTTATACTAATAATATTTTAAAATCTAAATGTTGATTATCGTTCAGGAATTACTATTATATAAATCAAACTCTTCCACTTTATTAATATTCAACGATTGGACCTGATACACAAATTCTTACAATTTATTTGAGCACAAGCTTTCTTCTACTTTATATGTCCTTCTCTCAATACTATATTTGAATAATGATAAACAAATAACTAAAAAAACCAACGAAATATTAATTTAAGAAAAATATATTTAAAAAATTAAAAATAATTATAAATGTCTATTCAAATTAATTTTTTTGTAACACTGATGATTTTTATAACTAATTGAGAAAAAACGTTAATATGACACGCACACATGGCGTGCAAAAAATGTTGGTACTTCTATAAGGGAGGGGGAGCCATGGTGTCCCCCTATGAATTTACTTAACTACCTATTAGTAAATCAACAATCACCAAAAAAGGGCTAAAACAAAGTCAAACCCAAATATAGCATTAAAAAATTAATTTAAATGTTAAAGGCAAAAAGTGAAATGATTTATTTAACACCAAAGATTATGTTAATACAACATAAGAAATCCTAAATAAATTCACTTAACATTCTTTTATGGTTCATCAAGTTTAATTTTAAGAGCCTACAAGAAAGAATAAGTAAAAAAACTTAATAAAAGAACAGTTAAGTGATAGAGGATTAGCCTATGAAATTTAGCCCCAAAAAAAGTCTAATGTTCAAATTTTTACCCTATTTATGCCCAAAAAGGCTAGAATTTATGTTTGAAAAAAAAAATCAGGCACGCATCACGTGTATAATTCTGCTAGTTGTAGACTATTTTATCTTTTCGGAAGTGAGACTATTTTATCTAATGAAGGCGAAACGCGGCTACTTATTTCTAACCGAGGGATTAATATGATTAAGTTTTTTATTGTTGTAATATCATATATTTATTAATTAATGGTATAATTTTTTTAAAAAATAAAGGTACATAAATTTTCAACTATATAAGTATATTTTCTGAATTTCATGTAAGTGTTTTTTATATGCATATATGAATGAAATGTACATAATATCTAAACAATATGCGCATAAGATTATTGAAAAGGAAAAATTCCTCTTTGCTAGAGTACGATGGGTATATATAGGGGAGGGCTCTTGTAAGAAAACCTCATTTATATGCATGGGAGCACTTGATATGTGAGAATGGATCTAGATGTTTTAAAATTTGTATAGCACGTTCGGATATCTAAAGTGCATTGTTCTAAATGTTCCTTCAAACATGTCTGTTATCCAGAATGCCCAATATCTCTCCTCATGTAGACTCCATTAGAGCTTCAAGCTAAAATTGAACAAATTTGTTCACAAATTCAACAAGATTGTTTATCAAAAAAATTATAATTTGTTTTATTTTGGTTGAATTCACTAGGTAAGAGTTCTATTTTGTTTATTTCTACACTCTCCTCTAACAAACTCATTCTCTCTCCTCAATAACTTTCCTTCAACAATCTTATTTTTTCCCTCCATTCTCCGTCCCAAACCTCAAATTCTAATCCTAAACTTAATTCTTTATCCTCCATGGATCTCCTTGCCAATGTAGTCGAGCAAGTATTAGACCCGAACGTGCATCAAGTCGGGCTTTTCACCTTCGATAGAACTCACATAAATTCTCTCTCCTCTTATCTTCTTCGAATCCAGTGGTCGGAATGTCTCCCTTCGGCAACTCCTTCTCATGTACATGATGATTCCACCATATTGCTATTCTTCTAATACTCATAACATCACTGAGAATTCATCAATGGCGTACGTTGTTTCAAAATAATGTACAACATATTCTTAAACAATAATGTGCATCATGTTCTAAACATATATACATCATGTTCTAAAACAACATACAACATGCTCTAAAACAATCTACAATATCTTCTAATTGACATAAGGAAGTCTATTTATTTACAATCATGCCATTAATGACGCGTGGTCAATCTGGATTGTATCTGGCCTAATCGAACAATGCAACCTATATCTATTATCACATATGATAGATTTTCTCACATAAAGTGTGTGTGTGTGTGTGTGTGGGGGGGGGGGAGCTTCAATCCCCTCATCAACTACTCTGAGATAATCTAATAAAACTACATAAAATCGGCTAAAATAGGGACTGAAACACTCAACCCCATGAATTGTAAGTTTCGGGGGCGTTGCCCCGAACCCCCAAACCAGGGCGCCTGGACCCCGACTCCCTGACCGGTCAGCGAGACCCCTGGGCTAAGTTTTTCGAAGCGCCAGGTTCAAGACATTCTATCAGTT
Source organism: Beta lomatogona (assembly GCA_947646795.1). Classification (NCBI taxonomy): domain Eukaryota; kingdom Viridiplantae; phylum Streptophyta; class Magnoliopsida; order Caryophyllales; family Amaranthaceae; genus Beta; species Beta lomatogona. The sequence continues at coordinate 320,040 of CANSNZ010000393.1, read as the reverse complement.
TTATTCGATTTTCTTTTTACATTAGCGTTCCCTCGTAATATAACAAGATGGTAAAAAACTTGAAGTCATTGGAAAATGTGAACTTGTCGGAAAATTTTGAAATTTTATAGTCATTCAATGGAGGAAATGGAAGGGATGAGGTAGAGGGAGTGAAATAAAAGAGGGAATGGAATAGATGAGGAGGAATGGAGGGGAATGGAAGGGGAATGAGTGGGAGAATGGGGAATGGAGGGGAAAGAGAAGGAAAGACCTCTTATTTTTATACAAAAATACAGGACGTTAATAGGAAAAAATAAGACAGCATTTAGCAAAATCCTAAAGAAAACCCAACCTAAATAATAATACTCCGTACTAGCTAGTAGTCCATAACTCCATACTAGTATTTCTTAGTTGTTAATTATGGTGAATGCTGAAGTGGCTGAATGCTGATGCTGCATACATCACCAATCACCCACAAAAGACAAAAGCAATAAAAGTAGAAAAATGGGAGAAGAAGTAAAGTAATACAGAAAATCCCAACCGTTAATGTAGTCAAAGACAGATGGAAGGAGAAAAAAGAAATATCTATCCTTAATAAGAAAGAAATATTAATAAACCAAAAAAGACGAGTCACAGCGTGGAGTTGTTCTAATCTTAAATTCATAATTCATAATTCATAATTCTTATTATTAACAACCCAAAAGACAAGCCCTCCCATTTCTAAGCTCCTTCCTATAAGGCTATAATATATGAGTATAAATGATGGTTATTTGGTATATAAAATATCATAAATTTGGTGTTGAACAAGCTAAGTAACGCACAGTACACCCAAGAGTCAAGAGTTAAGACAGCTAGTTTGGTTGAAAGAAAATTGGGCGGAGATGTGGCGGATGGCGGCGATGATGATGGTGGCGTTGACAGCGACGGTGGTGGTGGTGGCGGAGCAACAACAGCAGTACAAGAATGCATACGCTACGATGATGTACATGGGAACACCTAGAGACTACGAGTTTTACGTCGCTACACGTGTCATGATGAGATCTCTTATCCGACTTCATGTTCAAGCTGATCTTGTTGTCATTGCTTCCATTGATGTTCCTCTTCGTTGGGTCCGCTCCATGTAAGTTTTTTTTTTTTTTTTTAATCATTAATATATAAGAGGTCGGTTCTTCTTTCTTCTTTTTTTTCTTTTGTTTTAACCAATAACATATTTTAATGTTATGATGGTTACGTTACATTGAAAATAACGTTCAAAACTCCAAACACTGACTCACCCTCTGCCCTTTGGCCTTTGGGTCTGCAATTAAATCAGATTTTGAGATTTTGTGGTGGTGGTTTGGTTTCATTATCCATTTGAAATTATTAACTAGCGGGCAATTTCTCCTAATTCATATCCGATAATATAATACTATCTCTGTTTTTTTAGTTGCTATATTATATTATTTAGATATATTTCTTTTTAGTTGCTACATTTGCCAAATATTTCTACTTTTAGTATGTGGTATCCAAATATTATTTACCTTTATATCGTTATTTTTGTTTTCATCACACAAAAAGACAACTACTTTATGCTTTATTGCTCTACTTTTCAATGATTTCCACATGTTTCCTTGGTCTGTAGGCTAAAGTAAATGTAGCAACTAAAAAAAAGACGGAGGGAGTAATAATAAAGATGTATATTAGTGACTTTTTCGATATTTTTGAAAATACTATAACAAAAGGTGCAACAGTTTTGCATAAAGATAGGATATAATATAAAGAGTTTTTTTTGGGTGTGTTGTTGGTTTAATTTCTTCACTTGTTGAAACTTAGATAAACAAAATGTTGTAGTGTTGGCGAGGGGATTATTAACTTTGACTTTAACAAGCAAAATGTTAACTTTAAGCGATTAAAAAGAAGGAAGTCAATTATTGTAGACTTTAAGATATTATTAAGGTTGAATTCTGTTAACTTCGATAACAAAGTTTATAATAAGAAGTAACCAAAACATAATTAAATTAGTACTAAGTAACTTCGTAGGTCGTATAGATATTACAAGTTACAACCTTGTAAATTGTAATCTTGAATCTCCAAGCTTGTTTGATGTAGTTGGTTGGGGATTTACCTTGTAATTTTTACATCACAAGGTCGAATTCTCCCACTTAGCGGTACTTGGAAGTAAGGATTCCCCCTACATTCCCGCCTACTTTTAAGCATCTGACCTGCAATGCTATGGGTTGAGATATAGATAGGCCCTTCTTCTTACCAACTGTAATCCTGAATAATGTATCGAATATGCATAAAGCTTGAAACGTTTGAGATTATCTGATTATGATGTGGCGTCATCATGCTCGTCCTTTTCCTTTCAATGGGTCCAGAGCAAGAGCAAATACCAAAGTAAACTCTAGAGAAATTACGAATATTCTTAGTTGGTCCTTTTTTTGGGTAGTTAGTTGGTCATTATGTATATAAAAATTTTAGTTCTTCAAAATAGTTTTAAAATTAAAATTATATTTCATGTCTTTTTCTTTTTTGCAAATTATTATGGTTATATTTGAATATCACCCCTAATAACCTTATAATAGTCTTATTATATGCATGCGGTAGTAAAATTGTATTATTACTTTTAATAACCTCAAATAATAGGTAAGAAATTTTTTCACACAATTCTTCTAAAGAAAATTAGGCATTGTTTCTTTGGCAAACATTACATAATCACATACATAGATAGTGATATTTATTAATTAAATAATTTTTGCATCATTTTATATTAATTTTTTTTTTTTGCGTAAATATCAAACTCTTAAAAAATCGGCTTATTCTATAAAGATACTTGTTTTGCCGAGGCTTAGAATAGAGAGATCAAAGATACTTTGTTTTTGCCGAAGCCTTTTGCAGCTCCGCGTTTGTCTTTATTTCTTTTTTAAGTACTCTAAAGGATTCAACTTGCTAAAAGATTAGCCAGGCACAGCTACTTTTGACTCCACTAGTAGAATAAGTAAAGAGAGAGAACGAAGGAAACGATGTTTCTTTTATTTCCTTTACCTACATATGTTGACTCCAATGCACTCAGATTATCACTAATGCTTCATTCTTTCTTATTAGATGCATCACTCTTATTAAGTGTTGTAGGGAAGGAACTAAGGAAGGGTGAAAGTGACTAATTCCCCGTGTCTGTCTCCCTCTATAAAAATAAATAATTTTTTTTAGGATTATTTGATTTTAATAATGCAACCTTTTAGCCATTCGCAACGAATAAGCTAACATTTTAGTTATTCCAAAATAATGCAACCTTTAATAAAAAATTCTCTGAATGGGTAAAAACCTGATGCAACCTGATAAACAGGTTGCCCAGGACACTTGTCACAATTTCATTGGTTAGTTTTTAATTTTTGTTGACTTTAAAAAAAAAAAATTTCTCTCTCTTCCTTATCTCCACTGAACTCTTCCCCACCCCACCCCCTCCCCCCCCCCCTCGATCTCCCCACACCCCCCCACCACTGCCACCACCGGACCACCTTCACCACTCCCACCGCAACCACCATCTTCACCACCACTCAAAACCGCAACAACCACCTTCACAACCCCAAATCACCACCACCAAAATCGACCACCAAATCGAACCCCACCCTTATTTTCCACCGGCGCACAACCCACCTCTTCGATTTTCGCCCCTAACCCAACCATCCTTCCCCCATCGATGATTTTCGTCCCCCCCCCCTTCGATTTTCGCCCTCCCCCCCCCCCCAAAGACGTAACCATCCACTTGGTCCGGGTATGGCGGCAAAAAACCGACAATAGTCGGGGTAAAAAACCGACTTGGTCCGGGAGCGGGTTCGCGAATGCGGGTGGGGAGGGGAGGGGGTTCGCGCGCAAAGGGAAGAGGGGAGGGGGGTCGGCGGCAAAAGGGAAGGATGGGGGAGGGGAGTTAGCGGGGAAGGGGAGGGCGACTGCGAGTGGGGAGGGGGTGGAGGGGGTGATGGGGCAAGTGGGGGTAACGGAGGGGGTCAGGGTGAGGGTTGGGGAGGGGGGGGGGGGGGAGGGTGGGGGAGGGAAGGGGGGTCAGTGAGGTGGGGGTGTTAATTTTTTTTTTAACCCTGTTTCACGGGTTACCAATCCGACTTGTTGTAGGAATTTTTTGTTAAAGGTTGCATTATTTAAGAATAACTTAAATGTTAGCTTATTCGTTGCGAATGGCTAAAAGGTTGCATTATTAAAATCAAATAATCCTTTTTTTTACACTATTTGAATATTTCCTCCATTCTATTTTAAATGAAACATTGGGTGAAATGACACTATCCATTGATCAATTTTGACTCCAATTTATCGCCATTATATAAAGAAAAACATAGTCTAGTGGGATCTTGTTAGGATTCGTCTCGATGCATACTATCAAATTATAAACTTTTTTATATTTTTTACGTAAAGCCAAATAAAGATATTAATAATTAAAAGAAGGCTCGTTGGGTTGCGTGAAAAAACAAACTTTTCATTCAAAACAGAACGGAGGAAATATTAACTTTGACCATTTTAAATTATTAAATGATGTTTCTTTTATTTCCGTTACCTACGTATGTTGACTCCACTGCACTCAGATTATCACTAATGCTTCATTGTTTCTTATTAGATGCATCACTCTTATTAAATGTTGTAGGGAAGGGAAGGGTGAAAGTGACTAATTCCTCCGTCTTTTTTTCCCTCTGTAAAAAAAAAAATTTTACACTATTTGAATATTAACTTTGACCATTTTAAATTATTAATTTATAGAGATAAATGTCATAATTTTAATTGTTGATATATTAATTTAATTGTATATTTTCAAAATATTATCGTTTTATATTTTCAATAATATATAACTGTAGATATTTTTGGTCAAACATGTGCATCAACAATTGTGCCTCATCGATATGATACATCTATTAAGAAATAGAGAAAGTAGATATCATCAAATAATTAATTTTTACTTTTAAATACTTAAGACACAAGTTCAACATCATAAATGTTGTTTGTTTTTGGTCTTCCTTCTATTATTCACTTTATTACATTCTTTTACAAGGATTATCACATATATTTTTTTTTTTTTGTAATTTTTCTTCTGTTTTTCTAGTTTAGTTTTTTTTACTTAGTACTCCCTCCGTCCCATATTATAGAGTTTTTTTCCTTTTAAGGTGTCCCAAAATATAATTCTTGTTTCCATTTTATATTCCACACCTTTCCATGATTTTCCTAGAAAAATTGTGCCACTATTATTTATTTGCTTCTTGGAAATAGTTTTTTGCTTTGTTTATTCAACTCAAGGGTTGAATGAGTCATGTATTTAATACTCTTTCACCACTGTCAATCTCTCTCCTAAAATCAGCTTTTCCCTATAACATTTATTTTCAATACACAAACACTCTTTACATATCTCTTAGATTCTATTTACCTTAATAACCGTGAAAAAATAGAATCATCTCTATACTATAAGGGAAGAGGGGAGCAACGGTGTCCCCATCTGAAATCACATTTTTACCCCTGTTAAATAAATTATATTTTAAGAAAAAAAAACTTTAAACAACACTCCTAAACAATTCAAAGTCAACACAATCAATGCATATCAACAAAAAATTGACAAAATTATTTTATAAAAGGAAATTCCCAAACAATTCAAAGTCATCACAATCAACATAAAATTGACAAAATAATTTTGCATAAGGAAATTTACCATAAATTTAAAATGACACATACATATGATTATATATTGATTAGAAAAGTCCATAAACAAAAAATTAGAAGTGTGTTATTGATATACTTTATCGACAATAATGTAGTATGTAAAAACTTGATGATGATTTATAATGTATTTAGAAACTTATATTTTTTTATCAATAAAATAGGCTTTTTATCTAAAGTAACATTACCGAACCATCACATAGTTTCAACTCCAACTTTATGTTAAAACAAACAAAAGGTTAGTGATATATAATTTCTAATTGTTTTATGCATTATACGTGCTTCATTGATTTCAAATTATTTACTCATAAAATAGCACAATCAAGAAGAACTGAAGTTATATAAATATCATAGAAAATTGATTTGAAAAGAAAAAAAATCAATGAGTTTACTGCAAAAGAATAACCAACAAATAAAATAATTAAAGCACGCATCGCGTGCGTAAATTGCTAGTGTACTATAATATGAGACGGAGGGAGTATGTAAGTGGTTAAAGTTTAAAACTTCGACCGCATATGGTATATGATATATGTGAAATATATTATTAGATATTCCATTCTCCACGTTTTTACATGTCAACCAAACAAACACTCAATAATGTTGGATAAAAGGCTAATAGACGAAAACGTCTACAATTGTTATATTGTTGGCAGGGAAGTAGAAGATGGATTAAAGGTAGTGAGGGTGGAGAACGTATATAACCCTTATAGGGCTAACAATCCTCATGACAGATTCAAGTTAACCATGAACAAGCTCTACGCTTGGAATCTGGTGGACTATGAAAGAGTAGTCATGCTCGATGCCGACAATCTTTTCCTCCAAAATGCCGATGAATTGTTTCAGTGTGGCCAATTTTGCGCTGTCTTCATTAACCCCTGCATCTTCCACACAGGTCTCTTCGTCTTGCAGGTTCGTTTGGTTTTGATTATTTGCACATGATTATGAAATTCAATATTGGATTTTCAAGCAAAGTAATTAATCTAATCTAGCTAACTAATGCAGCCATCAAAAGAAGTTTTCAAAGACATGCTTCATGAAATCGAAATGGAAAGGCCAAACTCAGACGGGGCAGATCAGGGTTTTCTAGGCAGCTACTTCTCTAACTTGCTTGATATGCCCATGTTTCATCCACCACCCAATAACACAAAACTCAATGGCCAATATAGGCTTCCTTTGGGCTATCAAATGGATGCTTCTTATTTCTGTAAGTACTAATCATCTCAAGTATTGTTTCATGTTTACTTGAAAATCTCACTATTGCAATATCTAGTACCAAACCATACTAATTCTTGTGTCACACAGTCTGACGTAGTCAATTATTATCTGTTAGACCTGAAACTCCGCTGGAATGTACCATGTGGACCAAATAGTGTTGTAACCTTCCCTGGAGCAGTATGGATGAAGCCATGGTATTGGTGGTCATGGCCCGTTCTTCCTCTTGGTTTCTCCTGGCATGAGCAACGCCGCAATACTCTTGGGTAAGTTCTCTGCTTATATATATCAACTTTATGTCAATCAGTCAGAAATTGTGTACTAACGATGATAGAATTTTATAGAACTCAAAAACATTCTTTTTCCTTCCAACTGTAGGTATGGTGCAGAGATCCCCATGGTGATACTTGAGGCGATTCTTTACATAAGTATCATAGCCATTACTCGTTTAGCCCGGCCAAACTTTTCTAAGCTTTGCTATCGTCGTATAGACAAGAGCGCTATGGTATACCACACTGGTCTAAAATTCTTAGCCATGGCATCAATTATTGCGGCCTATGTTGTTCCCTTCTTCATTATCCCTCACACCATTCACCCTGTAGTAGGGTGGAGCCTATACTTGTTAGGCTCATTCTCTCTTTGCACGATTGCAATCAACGCGTTCCTGTTGCCAACGCTAGCTGTGGTGACACCATGTCTCGGCATATTTGGGGTACTCCTTGTGATGGCATGTCCTTGGTATAAGGATGGAGTTGTGAGGGCACTTTCCGTATTTGCTTATGCCTTTTGCGCTTCCCCTCTATTGTGGGTTTCTTTCACTAGAGTTTTGGGAACTCTTCAAGTTTCTTTAGAAAGGGAAGCTTTTTTGCCTAGCAGATTGAATGATTCCCCACCACCTCCTGGGTTTAATAAGATCTATTAATGATATGACCAATTAACCAACACCACCATACTGTTTAGGTACAACTTTTACTGATCGTCAAGTGTGCTGGCATCACCCAAGACATTTTTGATTGTACATATAGAATTGCAACAAACAAGAGGGTGAACTCTTCTGTAAGTTTAGTTGGAAAACACAGTAAAGTTGTATGTTATTGTACAAAATACATTCATATCAATTGATTTTAAATTGTTATTGGTATTCACAAGTGTTGGAATTCTCCCCTGGAAGTAATTTCACATTGCAAGGGTAATTTGAATTGGTAATGTGATAACTAAACTCGGACAAATATTATATTATATTCTTGGTCGATAATGTTGCGTGTGAGTTTAATGTATGACACACTTAGTTTGCTATTTGTAATATCTATAGACTAGTGTTTTATGCAAGGCTACTCCGTTTCAAAGTAACATCGTGACTCATGAGGATTGAGCAATACTTGTAGCATTAGCCTTATTTATATGGCAAAGCTCAAGTGTTCAACCCAACTATCATGGTATCCACTGTCCAGTATCACTAATTGGAACATCTGACTTGTTTGAGTCAGTTCCCTCTAAATGCAGCATAGCAAGCAGTCAAGCAGTCCATATAGCTCAAAATTCCAAACACTGGAAATATATGATCGAAAATTCAGTCTATATTTAGTATTTTGCATTTTATTGAGGTTTGTTTCGTGTGGGGTCTATTTGGGTTTGAGTTTCTAAAGTTTTAAATCAATTCAAACATGGGGTTGAGTCAATATCAGATTAACAAACAATAACATTTCAAGTGGTCATCAATATAGATCTTCACATTTGAATTTGGTTTGTAATAAGTGGATGACATTTATTGAGGTAAGGGGCGACATTTAACGTACTCCAAATAATAAGAAGGTTTAGCTATCTTTTCATTGAGCCACTAAAATATAAAAAACATTGCGTTAATATGGTTGATTCCACAACCTCAAATTACTAACACCAGAAAACTACTTAGGTCCATAATTGTCTGAAATATAGGATGTTTGAGTGAGGCACAAGTTCAATTCACTGAACTTACTAATTTGTAGTATGCCAGCATGTACGTGCATATGTTTATTTCTTATTTGTTCTTCTTTGAAATGAAGAAGATTATATTTTCTCCAAGGCATACAACATGTGTAATTTATTAGACAATGCACTTAAATCTTAAATATTAACGCAATGAACTAGATTCCTATTTGGGTACAGTCCACATTAGAACTTCAAATTTTGATGTAAGTAGTAGCTAGGTATAACAAGTATCTAAAATTCAAAAATTTGATTTCAATTTTGGATATTTAATTAATCTTTTTCAGATTGAATATCAAAATGAAACTTCAGATATTAGATGCCAATATAGATATAGCTTTTTTTTTTTTTTTATATACCGGATATAAGATACATCTAAAAATCATCTCAAAAATTGGATCTTTTAGAGGTAACATAAACCTATTTTTCTACATCCTTACCAATTTTACGGGTTCCATTTATTTTCTTACCCTAGTAAATGAACTAATATCAATGAATTATGCTAGTTTATTAATTCTTTTTATAGCACTGTTCAAGCAAAACACGGACCCTAAACCCTAAACTTGCCTAAACGGGGAAGGAGAGAGCTGGAGGGGAATAGGATGTATAATTGCTCATTTGCAGCTTTTCCTTCTAAATATATTTTGGTCATTTGGAGGATTTCAAATTAGCAATAAGCAAAAAATAGCCTTGGTATAACATGTTTACGGTATACCTAGGTGTATAACAAAATTTTTATTCAATAACCAAATAAATAAAAACTATTGGAATTGGGAAAGGGACTTGAGGAATTAGAGCAAACGAAAAAGGCCCGATAATGGGAGTGGGTTTGTAGCTGGTAACTAGTAGGTGGATAATTAGGTCGGGTTTTTTATCCCCTCTTTCCCATGGTTTTGTTCCCAAATTAAGTATTGCATTTACTTAAAACGAAAGTGTATTAGGTAGCAATGGCCAATGGGTGATCTATGTTTTACCAATGGATACATGTGCACCCACTTATCTATCTATATCTATATAATTATATCTATATATATTATTGAAACGTGCTGAGAAGCATCGGAAACCGTCAAACCGCCACATGCCACTCCATGTCAAGCTCAGACATGGCGTTACTTCATTATTGAATGCAATCTCTTTAGAAATTTGTGTTAATCTCCAAAAAAAGGTTTGTATGAGGGGTTGTACCCCCAACCACTTGCTTAGAAAGTGAGTGTCCAACCATTAAGCTATATCTTTAATTTGTAATTAATAAAGCTCCAAATTAAAGTTAATTACTAATAGCATGCTTTCTTATTATATATTTATATAAAAATGGTGAAAATCGATAAAGTGGAAATAAGAGAGCACAGATATAATTCAACAATGGAATATGTCAACTCATCAATCTTCCCGATCCTCACCACTAATTAACAATATCTGGAGTATGTAAATAAATTTATCTAATTATATGTCGAGCATATAAAGTTATCGATCTAATTTATTTAATTTGTCTTTCACCGACCAACAATCAATAGAAAATGAGACACAACCGAAGTATAAATAAATGATCTAATAAAACAATAGTTCAAATATAACTTGGGGCATTGTCCAGGCCCAACAACTAGTTATATTACCACTTTTGCGTATTATGAAATTCAAACAGTTCAACTTATTTATATCACATCAATCACAAGCATCTTAGCAGTTAGTACAACTATATAAATATGTATAAACTTAAAAGTTACAAGTTCAAATCTCGAAAAGATATTTCTTTTCAAATTTAATAATGACATATATAGCTCTTTTTCATTGCTTTTACTCAAATTTACTTATATATACCTTGATAATGTTATCAAAATTAGAGCGGATCCACTTAATGATTTTTCAAGATCCACCACCATGAGAAAGAGTATACTTCTATATGTTACCACTTACCATAATCCAATCACATAAATAGGACAACTCGGATATGATAGGATAAATCAAGCCCCAAATAAGAATCATAAAATGATAATAAATAAAAAAGATTCCACGCCTGTGGTTTGTGGAGTGCATGAACCTATCATAATTTATATGTATTGATGGTCCAAGCATGGTGCATACTATTTAATACTAGTACTTAATTTAAAACTCACGTACATAACAATTTAAAACTTGCGGATAGTATTTCTTTAAACGATAGGAGTGGACTGCTGCTTGTGGGTTTCCACTTGCTTCTTCGACACAAATCAAAAGAAACATGAGTAGAAAAAAAAGACCACATAACATCTGGATTCTTTTGCGACACACTATTGGACCATACAGTAAAAAGTTATGCCTTTTAACAATGATTGATACCATAATTTGTTAGAAGTCCACCTATTTACGAATTTGTACCCGCAATTTTCTCTACAATTTGTTTGTATTTGATGACTTACTAGCCCTTGGTGCCTTGATGATGGATAAAGTAATTTACATCACTTATAATTGAAGTGGGCAAGGTAAGATAAGCTTCTTATCCATAAAACAGCCATAGCATATCATCTCTGTGGTTGAGTCGTGAGGGGCAATGCTAATTGCACCCCGATTATAACGTGAGAAGACTGAGAACCAAGAAAAAAATGAAAATTTTGGTTAGATTTTTTTGTGACTGAGGAGGTGGGCGGCTGTGGGTTGTCTTCGCCGGCCATGGATGCGTGTATTTTAGGAATATTGCGGTTTCGATATCATGTAAAGTTTAGATTATAGCTTAAAAGTTTGGAGATTATTAATAAAATGAAGAATATATATATTGTACATTAAAGGTCATAATTTAGGTTAAATAATAGTTAAGGAAATGGCACAAGGGCGGTTGATGTAGACGGGATTTGATCCCACGTCTTGAGCGACACCTCCCAAGACTTTATCCAACTAAGCTAGCTGACATTAACAATGCTAATAGAATTATAATGCTATGCTAAAGTTAAGAATATAAACACTTAATAGTTAATGGCTCTGTTTGGCAATACTAGCTGAAAATAAACTGAAACTGATAAGTTAACTGAAACTGATAAGATAAAGCTGAAACTGATAAGGTCTTTGGGCCGATAAGGTGACTGATTATTTAACTGTTTGGCAAAGTTAGTTGATTAAGTTGAAAAATTATTTTGGCGAAATTAGTCGTTGTCAAAATTTTGGAAAGATTTTCCAAAATTTCAGTCACCTGATTTTGAAAAGGTAAAAATTTGAACTTATCATATAAGTCATTTTAACCACCTGAAATTTTATTTTAGGTGCTCCCTAAACACTACTAATCATTTTAGCACCTAAAATATGTTAGCACCTTATCATTTAAGGTAGCTAAAATGCTTCCCCAAACAGAGCCAATAATAGTTAAGCCACATGCTTACGTTATGAATTTTAAATGGCTTGTATGTATCTCATTTTAGTAGAGCTTTAGATGATATCTCATTTTAGTAGAGCTTTAGTGATCATCTTAATGTAACTTTACAAGAGAAAAGTCTAATTCCATGATACCAAGATAACAATATCTCCACCTTCAAATATTAGTACTGTATATTGATGAGTATATTCATTATATTGATATAAGATTTTTCCTGAAAATGTACTTACATAATATTCATTTATTTCCATCATATTTTCTTTTAAAAAAACCATTTACCCTATCAACAATGATGTATAAGGCAGAGATTATTTTATTCTCCCCCCCCCACTTTCAACGATCTGCAAAGTTGGATTAGATATTTATTGGGAGAAATTCCTCATTCAATAATAAGATTGTTCTCCTTACAACCTTACCATATATAAATTTTAAAAAATTGTTAAGAAAAATAAAATTAAGTTATTATCAATTCTCTATTTTCAAGAAGTAATTTTTTTTATTTACTTTTGAGTATGAAAAGGGGATAATCTATTACATAAGTCAGTCATAATCAAGCAATTCTTCTTGTGTTGCTACTCCCTTTTGCTACATATGAAGGCAACTCAAGGGGGAAAAAGGGTACTTGAATAAATATATTAACAACACTTTTTTCCTAGTAGCACATAATTAATAATATGCCTATCATGTGGATCGAAGATAAAAGAGAATGTCATCTTCTCTTTGTCCTTGCGCTGAATTAAAACCTGTAATTCTTATAGTACTGTTTCCAAATTAAAATTACTGCTTGACATATATTATTTACGTGATAATAATAAACCTATAAAAAAGGCCAAAAGCTATATAGCTCCTCGACCCACTTAATTTGTCTTTCATAGTGGAGGGAAACAGATAACAAAATAAAAGAGAAAAAATGACCGTTACATTGTAAACACAGACAATATATAATCATATATATTGACTATATATATTGTCAGAGTCTCCCTCTCTCATTTGCTAATTGCTATCTGTGATCACTTGTGAGCTTATCGACAAATCAAAGCCCAGGATCGGAGATAATTAAGAAGAAGAAATCATATCATTCTTCTTACTAAAAATCAGCTCATCAAGCATTAATTATTGTTTTATTTGCTTATTGCTTATTGCTTATTGCTTATTGCTTCGTATTATTATTATTATACTACTAGCTTCTGTATAACATTAATAGAAGTATTATTTTTCTGGCTAATTAACAACTTAAGCTTGACATGGCTTCTTTACGTTGTTATACATTAATACGCTTAGTTATGGTTTCATTATGCTTATTACTATTACTTGCAACCATGCAGGTAGTCATGGGATCCCGCCCCTTCCACCACGACTGTCATGGAAAAGGCGGCGATGCTCCATTGCCGCCGCCACCACCACCACCACCGTCGGTCAACTCAACAAAGGGGCATCACCATAAGTGGGTTGGGCCATCCGGCTATCGGCATATCACCGTCGATATTGGTGGTGGTGGAGATTATATTTCCGTTCAAGCGGCTGTGGATGCTGTCCCGGACAATAATATGGTTAATGTCATCATTCATATTCGTCCTGGACTCTACATGTAATTTACTTGCCAACTATATATTTTATGTCCTACATTACCATACGTGTGTCATCTGTGTTTTAAATCAACAATAATATTAACGGAAAATTTCATAAAACTATCTTTTATAATCAATTTTTTTCAAAAAACTACCTTTTAAAAATTTTCTTTCAGAAAACTACCTTATATAACAAATTTGTTTCAATATACTACCATTTTACCATAAATGGGGTTTAATCATTAATAATTGAGTCACCGTAAACTGCTATTCTTTCCTTCCCTATCGTTTCTCTCTTACTTTCTAGGCTTCCACCTGCAACAACACCTGGGCGATTGTTATTTATTGATTAGTATTAAATATAAACGTAACATGGTAGTATTTTGAAAGGAATATGTTATATAAGGTAGTTTTTTGAAAGAAAATTTTTAAAAGGTAGTTTTTTGAAAAAAGTTGATTATAAAAGATAGTTTTTTGAAATTTTTCCTAATATTAATTAAATGCACGTAACATTTGAATGAGCGCAGTGAAAAGGTAGTAGTGCCCGCATTAAAGCCGTACATAACATTTGAAGGGGCAGGAAGAGAAGTGACGATGATTGAGTGGCATGATAGGGCATGTGATCCCGGCCCCGATGGGGAACAGCTTCGCACCTACCGCACCGCCTCAGTTACCGTCTTAGCTAACTATTTCTCCGCCAGAAATATCACTTTCAAGGTCAGTAGTCGGTACTTTCATCATCAAATATTACCAATTTCAAATACCGTAATAATTAAATCAAGACATCAAGTTAATTATTAGAATGAAATCGAAATATTCCTAGCTAATTCGTAATAGATTAGTTAGATAAACACTATTTTCGTAACTGTTAGTTAGTGTCTTATGTTAAATACTATTAACTAGTTGTGGATATGAGCTAACTTAGTTGGGAAATTAATTACATTACCTCTACCACTTTCTATAGTCTATACATACATAAAATATTAATTAGTAAGTCAATATATTATTCAATATACATTAAGTATGCAATAGACTTCAACTTAGATATAATCCCATAACGTTAACTTTGAAATAAGTGTAATTTCATTTTTTTTTTTTGTGAAAAAATTGTGTGACTGAAATTGTTTCGTAAAATACATCGATCTCATATGATGTATTGCAAGCTCAAATGATGGTGCAGATTGTGAGTAGCCCTGTTTATTCTAATCAATAATGCAGATATATCGCATTATAAGTTAATGGTCTAGTGTGTCGCATATAAGAATTTCCATTCTCCTGATGGGCTGCTAATCGTCATACACAAGTTGTACGTTGTGTTACTTGTTTATTTATACTATATAGTATATGGTTAATCACACACTAGTAAAAATAATTATGCAGAACACAGCTCCAGCTCCTCTTCCGGGAATGCAAGGATGGCAGGCGGCGGCGTTCCGAATATCAGGCGACAAGGCTTATTTTTCAGGTTGTGGATTTTATGGGCATCAAGACACCTTATGTGATGATGCTGGTCGCCATTACTTCAAGGACTGCTATATTGAGGGCTCCATTGATTTCATCTTTGGCAATGGTCGTTCCATGTATAAAGTAAGCACGCTATAAGCACCAAATACCCACTAATTAATTGTTCGTATGGTAATGATTTATGAATGAAAATAATTATTTTTGTAATAATTCAGATAAGTTTTTCAAAAATAGTTATCGATAAGGTTCGATATAATTTGGTACGTACTGGTACGTACTAATACATATATAGTACTACATACAACAGTAATTTTCAACCTATGATTTATGAATAGGATCGATAATCATGATAATCAAAGATTGGTTGAGTCCATCATGATTATCCTTACAAGAACAAACTAGAAATCTATTGCTGACACCCTAGCCTGACAGGAAAAGTATCTAACTTGTAAACTAATTGTAATTATGAAGCAAATGCAACCATGTGATTTTGAAAATATTACTTTCAACATCTTCTTGTAAAAGGGTTTACAAGACATAGGTTAATAGCATTAAAACTCTTATATAAGATATCATTATACAAAAAAAATTCATTTTAAAATCCAATCGCACTAAAAAACTTACATGATTGATTATCTCTATTTTCAGTATTCACCCTTATTATTATCCCTAAATAGAACTTCGGTATATTTTATTTTATAGGTTAGACAGGTCCTAAAAAATTCACTCCATTTCTTTTTGTTGATTCTATTTAAAATCTTTTTTTAAAGACAAAAAATAAAAAATAATATTTGAAATGGAGAGACATACGGCTTTTTTGGGTGGGGAAGATTTCATTAATTAGTGTGATATAAGATAATCCTACTCGAACCTTGCTATTTCTCAAGTGACTTAGAAGAATTAATAAACCAAAATACTAAAATACTTTATTGTTTTACAAAGAAGTGCAACACTTTTTGGTTGATAGTCAAACTGTAGATCTCTTATATTTATCTATTGTAATATATAACAAATTAAAGTTTGTTATGTGAAATTTTGTTGAATTTATTTCAGTGAGTTTTTTTTAATAAATAGCTAAACACATATTTTTATAATATCAACTTCCCATAATTTTTAATCAAACAAAACTAAACTAGGACACTTATTTGTAAATGAAATAACAGGTTGTTTAAAAGTGACTTTTAATAGGACAAATAACTACTAGACAACATTCAATTTGCTCTCACATAACGGAAATATTTCTATGCTCACTTTTTATTTGCTTTCACATTTTCTTTTGTTTCAAGTTTCAACTCTCAGTCTCTCACCACAATTGTAGCATGTGGTTATCTACTATAGTCTTATAGATCAAATTTGCCTTGTCTAAGCTAGAGATAGTGAGACCGAGAGTGTCACATGTTGTACTTATTAATTCGGCCATTTGTATAAAAGCTATCGTACACCAGTATATATTGTTTCGTCCGACTTTGTCCAATAAAAAGGCTGTGAGGCAAAAACTTCGCTTGTCGGCAGTAGAGTAGTATCTTGAGTGTTCTTGCGGATGGAGCTTTGCATGCAACAACGCCCGAATTATAGCTTGATCCCGAGCCTTGGCTTCGCTCCCGAACTCCGCACAAAGGGACCCACCCCGGAGGTTTGGGTGGTGGTTCCCCCTCCGATGCTTAAGTCGGTTATCGGGAGTTGTAAGAGAAAGTAGAGATAGAAAGAGAAAATGAGAGAGAATTTATCGGAAGTAACTTTTCACCGTTTTTTGCATTGAATGTGTTTTTCTCCCGATTTCGGGGGTATTTATAGTGATAGCAAGTTGACAGCTAACCTTAAAAACCCGACCTACAATAGTGGCCTCCGATTGGGCGAGGAATCGAGGTCACGCCACGTGGCGAGACAATGACCGGGGAGAATGTCTATTATCCACTCTCCTTCACCACTTGGCACCTGTTGGGCTTCGACTAATGGGCCAGAACTTGATCCTTTTAACTCAGCTGAGTATAGCCCAGAGATTCAGTTTACTCTTATTTTAAAAATAGGGCGACACGTGTACGACTCTGATGAGCCCATGTGTCGTAAAGGGAGCCGTAGATATTATGCTACAACATTTGCCCCTAAAAGGGCTTTCACTGTAGGCCCATCTGACGGTTAATGCCCTTTTACCCAAGGTAGTGTTTGTTGGCCCATCTCGCTAGTTAGGGCCCGTTTTACGAGAAGGTCGCATATTCAAAATGGAGGAAATGACGAACCTCTGGCCTTGTGCTATACCGGTCATATTAGACCGTTTGACTCTTGTTTCGGTCATTCTCGACCGGCCGTGGGTTTCTTATTCCTCTATAAATATCCTTGGTGTGAAAACATTCAACCATTTACCACATCGAACAAATTTTTTCTAGAGAGAGAGACTCCGCAATTTTCTAGAGAGAGAGAGAGATCGTCCAGCTTCAGCGCTCCTCATCGAATTTCCCAGACGTTCTTAGCAGGTATCGTTTCCTTGATCTTTTATTCTTCTTTATTCTTTATTTTTTCATAAAAAATCAATAAAAATGGAATCATCTTCGTCAAATAATCCTAGTCGACCAAGAGCTTGTCTTGACCCTAGAACCGATACTTCCTCTTCGGCACATTCTAGAGTTGGGCCTCTTACGGCCGAGTACATATTTTTTCATAGTTTTGGCCGAGAAAGTCGGACGACCCGGTCTTTACCTGCGGGGGTAATCTGGCGCGCGTCAAGCAAACGGCCCGCTTAAGACGAAAAGCAATAATTCCATCGAATAGCTCGGATATGGAGGAATCAACTGGACGAGTGCCAGATGAGGCAAGAGAGGTCCAAAGTGCTCAATCTTTGGGCCGGCCTCCTTTTGATCATGATGGAGAAACTTCCGAAATAAGGACCGAGACCGAGATTTCGGCCGAGATGCCGATACGGAGGAGATCGGCGAAGGTAATAACGGTAGCGATCCTGAGGCTGCCGAAGAATCAGACGAAGCCTCTACAACCTCGTCAGAGATTAGAAAACGCTTAGGTCCCCTCTCTGATCCAGGCTTCATTTTAGTTAACCGTAAGTGGTTAGAGAAACTAGGACCAGACCCTAATTTCTTGTCGTCTTTCATGCCCATGCCGGGCTTCTCCTTTGTCACTCCTAATAATGACGCGACAATCCTGAGTGCCCCCAGGAGCCATCTAGCCGTTTATAAACCGGCCCTTGACGCTGGACTGAGGTTTCCTCTCCATGACTTCATAGAACTAGTGCTGCAGTACTACCATATCGGCCATAACCAGCTGGCGCCAAATGCTTGGCACAACATCCTGACGTTTATTGCCGTCTGCGAGTTACGCGGCCTAGCCCTTTCCCTTCAAGCCTTCACCCATATCCATTACGCGTCTAAGGTACTGGGGCTATGGACGGCGCTCGGCTAAGCATCAAGAACCGTCCGGGCTTCATGACCGCTGGGGGAAATCGTCAAAGATGCACGATTGGAAAGCCGATTTCATCTTTTTACGAGCGGCCGACGACCATGTCACGTAAAAGCTACGAGATTTTATAATAGATCCGTCACCAATACCGGACGAAAGCGGTCTTGGGCCGGAGCCGGAGGATGAATTTGACGAGGAAGTGGTGGAGTACTTCGAGTGAAGGAGTACTCCGGCCCGGCGACGATCTTTTAAGGGACCGTCCAACCTGGATACCCTTTAAGGAGATGTTTTACCAAGACGACTTCTTGGTAGCTGCCGGCTTGCGTTTGGCCGAGGATAGAGGTATATTTAAAATCATCCAAGTAAAACCCTTCGTCCATAACTCATATGACACGTACGATATTTTTTTTTTTTTTTGTATTTACAGACTCGGCCGACAACGCCTCGACCCATCTTGGACAGGAGAAATCAGCATGTCCCAATTCACAGATAATTTGTGGAAGGAGTATGCAAAGAGCAGCGCCGAAAAAAGGGCGGAAACAGTGGTAATAATAATATATATATTTTTTTTTTTTTTTTTTTTTTTTTTTTTTTTTTTTTTTTTTTTTTTTGTCCAATTCTTGGACGTGGGTCACTCCAAGAAGGAGAACGTCCAAACCTGGACGATCATCTCCTTGGGCCCACGCTCGTCCAAGAATTGGTGTCCAATTCTTGGACGAGAATCAACCAAAGAAGGAGGTCGTCCAGCCTTGGACGACCAGCTCTTAATCACCATGCTCGTCTTAGAACTGGTTCCCAATTCTTGGACGAGAGTCATCCCAAGAAGGAGGTCGTCCAGACTTGGACGACCAGGCTCTTTGTCACCATGCTCGTCCTAGAATCATGTTTCCCAACTCTTGGGACGAGAGTCATCCCAAGAAGGAGAACGTCCAAACTTGGACGGTCACCTCTTTGGGACTATGCTCGTCCAAGAATTGTTTTTCAAATCTTGGACGAGGGTCGTCCCAAGAAGGAGAACGTCCAGACTTGGACGGTCACCTCTTTGGGACCAGGCTCGTCCAAGAATTGTTTTTCAAATCTTGGACGAGGGTCGTCCCAAGAAGGAGAACGTCCAAACTTGGACGGTCACCTCTTTGGGACCATGCTCGTCCAAGATTTGGTATTCAATTCTTGGACGAGGTCACGTCTTTAGTACAATGCTCGTCCAAGAATGGTGTACCAATTCTTGGGCCGAGGGTCATCTCAAGATGGAGAACGTCCGGACTTGGGCGGTCACCTTCTTAGAGCCATGTTCGTCCAAGAGTTGGTGTCCCATTCTTGGATGAGAGTCACCCAAAAAGGAGAGCATCCAAACCTGGACGTTCACCTTCTTGGGGTCATGCTCGTCCAAGAGTTTTGCCCCAAATCTTGGACGAAGAACAACTAAAGCAAGAAATCGTCCAGACTTGGACGGTTACCTCTTTGGGACCGTACTCGATCCCGGATTCCCGCATCCAATTTTTTGGCGAGGGTCGGCCATAGGAGAACGTCCATATTTGGACGGTCACCTTCTTGGGACCATTCTCGTCTCGTATTTTTACAATGGTAGTTATTTCTTTTTTGTGGACGATCGGTCCCGATGCCTTAACTTTTGCGAGAAAAATGCTCCTACAAACAAGCTTCCACTGGGAAGTCGTCCTCGTCCAGGGAAGAGGCCTACCGCAGCCGCCGACCGGCCTTCGCCGAAGAAGCCAAAGGGCTTTACAAGGAAGAGAGCGGATAAGTCGGCTCCCGCTGCCGAGAGTGGGGAGAAAAGCATGCCTCCCCACAAGCGAAGACTCTTAAAAGAGAGCCGTCAACCGCTGGATCGGCCGAGGAGGTAAGGGATGCACACGCAGCCGTGTGCCGCTCGGTGTTTTGCCGGCCGACTCCGCGAGGTCAACCCAGTACGCCCTGGCTTTGGTTGCGCCGGGGAGCCGATGCTTGTGCCGGAGAGCTATCCCGGGTTCAGCGGCTCGGTGGCAAAGCTAGTGCCACGGATGCCCCTAGCTGTTAGGGACGGCATCGATTTCGTCTCGGTGAGTCGTATTACCCCAACATAGTTAGGACGATGCGGGTCGGTGGCCGGTCCATGAGTCCGTCCAATAGACAAGCCATCGTCTTCCCTATCAAGATAACTGACTCTCCCCCTCTTTCAGATAAGGGCAAAGGCCCCGCTATTCCCCAACTCCTCCCACCGCCGATTCGGACGAGGAGTCTTCTCCCGCCTTTGCCAAAATGTCAAAGCCGGGAGAAAGAGCGGCTGGCGGAGGAGCTCTTCAAATGCTTCCCTGAATCCTACATCAAGGGATTAAGGGGAGCGTCCGCCGGGCATGTGGGCTACATGTCTCAGCTTGCTGCCGAGGTATTGCTTTATGACTGCCTTGTTTTATACTTGTATAAATTTTTGCTTTGCAAATCGTCTAACAACTTGCCTTGTTTTCCATGCCCCAGCTTCTGGCTCGCAGCATGCTAACTGAAGATTGGGCGCGGGAGCTTAGAAAAGAGAATAAACGGCTCGTCCATTTGGCAACTACGGCGGCGACAAAGCCATCCATGATATTGAGATGGCTAACACTCTCCATCGTCAATCCCTGGAGGCTTTGGAGAAGAGATCGGCACTCTGGAGTCCGAGAACAAGAATCATCTTGTTAAAATCAACCAGCTATATGCCGAGCAGGATCGTCTAAGGATGATCATAGACGCTCTCTCTGATGAGTTGAAAGGCGAAAGGGATGTCGCTCTTATTGCCGCCGCTGAGCTGAGAAGAGAGAACATTCTCCTAAGGGCAAGGACTGCCCGTCTGGAAAGGGAGGCGGCCAAGTCCTTCGACGACGCCAAGGAAGGGTTGAAACAAGTCGTCAATACGACCCAAGGACCGGGCCGTCAAAGCCTTTGGGATCTTTGGGCCGAGGAAACCGAGGTCCCCGCCTCGTTCGTCGTGCTCGGAGTATCAAGAGAGCGTTCATCGGGCTATGGTATGCGCCGAGGAACCTCCGGAGTTTGAAGAGTCAGACGACGAAGCTGCTGCTGAGGTGGAGACCCCTAAAGACGACCAAGAGACCCGTTCTGAAGACGAAGCCTAAGCTTAGGTTTATTTTCATGCTTCTTTGTAACTCTTCGCCTCCTACTTTGTAATTCTTCACAAATCATATATGAAAGAATATTTTTGTCAATTCCCCGCCTTTTACCTTTCCGAACACTAATTTTGACCAAGTATAATAGCACCTTCGTCCTAAATCATCGGACGATCCGCTTTTCATGAAAATTTACAAAATTTTAATCTTAAGTAAAAATGTGACTCGTCCTGAAAAATTGGACGGTCTACAATATGAGTTTGATAATTGCATATGCATCCAAGTACCAAAAAAGGTTCGTCTGGACGGCATCTAAGTACCATTGAAGGAGAACGTCTACACTTGGACGATCACCTTCTTGGGGCCATCTTCGTCCTGGAATTTGCCTCCAATTTTGGACGAGGATTACCCAATGAAGGAGAACATCCATACTTGGACGACCACCTTCCCGGGGCCCACCTTCGATGCAGGGCCATCCGGGTTTTTGGACGACCTTCGATCAATAGCTCGTCCTATATACTTCGTAATCCCCCGTTCTTGGGCTTAGCTCAATCAAATATCGAAGGGAGCTAAAGTCTAAGAAGGAGAGAGCGGCCGACTTGGCCGAGCCTGCTGAAGTTGATGGGCGAGCGTTAGATGCATGTTCACATAATGTTTTAGCCGGCTTCCTTGAGGGAGCAACACTCGTCATTAAGTAGCGATCCCTTACTAGGGTCCGGACTACCTAGTCAGTCCGTATTTTTGAAAGTAAGCATCCTTTACTAAGGGCTTATTTCGAGGCCGCCTTTTCTCTCGAGAGACTATTGACGTTACTTCTTACTAGAGGTTTTGTCAATTCGACGGCCATATATGCATTATTGGCCGGTCTCTTTGAGGGAGTGATGTTTGGCGTAAATGCTAGCAATTCCGACGTTACGCTTTCGTTTGTTTGTATTTTTTTTTTTTTTGTCCAAGTTATTGTCACTTTTAGACGAGTAACCGATTTTAATGCCCCATAGTGAAGCAACTTGGTGAAAATAAACAAAAAGATAAGATAGTAGGAATTGTATTATATGGATTTTGCTTGGCTGAAAGCCAAGATGCATGTATACAATTCTTTTCTTACTAATATGTGCCGTGGCACTTTGGAGTAACTACAAAGTACCCTACTTATATCTGACGAGGATCCGAGCTAGACGTGGTACTTCTTTAAGTTGTCTCGAATTCCGGTACGCCGAATAGGTCGTCCATCTAGACTTTGCAGACGAAAAGTCCCACCGTGTATTTCCCGACGATCGAGATAAGGTCCTTCCCAATTTGGTGTTAGTTTTCCCAACTCTTTAGCTCGTCCAATCGCTTCCATTTTCCTCGAGAACAAGATCCCCCACCTTTAGCGGTCGTCTAACAACTCTTTTGTTAAACTCCCGAGCCATACGCAGTTTATATAATTGCATTCTTAGCAAGGCATTGCCCCGACTTCGGGACTTGGTCCAAGGCCGTACGCAATGCGGCCCGGTTGGCTTCCTCTGTGTATAACATGACTCGTAGGGTGGGCTCCTCGATCTCAATGGGCAAGACGGCTTCAGGCACCATAGACTAGCATGAAGGGCGTCTCGCCCGTAGAATTCTTAGCGATTGTTCTAATGGACCATAATACCAATTGCGGTTCTTGAACCCATTGCCCTTTGGCATTGTCCAACTTCTTCTTGATTCCATTTGATAGAATCTTGTTGAAGGACTCGACTTGCCCATTAGCTTGTGGGTGGGCGACTCACTGCAAAGTGAGCTTTGATTTCTCTTTCGACAGCCAGTCTTTCGGCTTAGGCGTTTCGAACCGTGGACCATTATCAAAGACGATTGACCGAGGCATGCCAAATCGAGTTATAATGTTCTTCCGATGAAGCCCTTGACGTCGCTTGTTGTTATTCCTCGCATGGCTTCAGCTTTCTATCCATTTAGTGAAATAGTCCACTGCTACAATCACAAACTTCTTTTGCCCGGCGGCCACGGGGAAAGGTCCTAGGATATCCATGCCCCATTTGGCAAAAGGCGAGAGGAACAAGATGGGGGTCAAATAGTTGGACGGCTTCGATGCACATTCCCATGCTTCGACAACCTGTCACATTTCTTTGCATAGTCTATAGCATCCTCCTTTAAGGTAGGCCAAGTAGTACCCCGTCCTTAAAGCCTTCTCGCCTAAGGCTCTTCCCCCAATGTGAGAGGCACAAGCTCCTTCATGGAGTTCTTTCAGGACTTCCGGACCATCTTCTCTCGGTGACGCACTTGAGTAGAGGCCGGTTGAACGACTTCTTGTAAAGTGTCTCGTCCCATAGTTCAAACCACTTGTCTCTCGGCCTTCACATACTTGGCCTCTACAGGATCCGAAGGCAATCGCCCCGTCTTCTTGTATTCAATGATCGGCTCCATCCGGACATTCCCTCGGCCGAGAAACATAACCTCCTCTTGGTCGATGCTCTTTTTGGGTTTGACTTCCCAAAAATCGTTCTAGGTACCTCACCCTCGGCCGAGCCGGCCAACTTTGAGAGAGCGTCGGCTTGATGATTTTCGACCTTGGTATCCGGTCGAGAACAAATCGTTTTAGTGGCTCAATCTCATCCTTGATCGGTCGCATATATTTGCTCATTGATGCTTCTTTGCATTCAAAATCTCCGTTGACACGGGCCGACAACTAGGAGAGAGTCCGATTTTGCCTCAATTTCTACGGCTCCGGCCGCCTTGCACATTTTGATTCCAGCCAAGAGTGCTTCATATTCAGCTTCATTATTGGACGCTTTGAATTGGAATCTTAATGCATATTCAAATTTGTCCCCTTCGGGGAGATTGACAAATGATCCCTCGCTCCCACTCCCATTGATTGTGGACGATCCATCAACCATGAGCGTCCAATGCTTCCTTCCTTTAGCTGGATCGAGATATTTGCTTTATGGTTGGCCGAGTAAGCTCAACTATAAAATCGCCCAAGGCTTGCCCCTTAATGGCCTTCCTTGGTTCGAATGATATATCAAACATGTTGAGCTCAACCGCCCATTTTAACATTCGCCCAGCGGCTTCCATCTTCTCGAGAACTTGCTTCAAAGGCCGATCAAGTATAGACGAGTATACTTGTGCGCCAAAAAGTAGGGCCTTAGCTTTCTGCCTGGCCATGACGAGGGCCAATCCAAACTTTTCAACATTAGTATACCGGTTTTCCGCGTCCTTGAGCACGTGACTCACGAAGTATATTGGAATACGGACGGATTCTCTTTCAGCCAACAGACAAGACTCACGGCTTGAGTGGATACGGCCAAGTATACAAACAATTTTTCCCCCTCCTGGGACCGACCAACCTAGGCGGTGTTGAAGATGATCTTTGACCTGCTTGGAGGGCCGCTTCCGCCTCTGTTGTCCATTCAAACTTGGCTTTTTTCTTGATCGTGGCAAAGAAGTGATGGCACTTGTCGCCCGACTTGGACAAAAATCGTCCAAGGGCGACCAAACATCCCGTCAGCCTCTGCACCTCTTTTACCTTTGAAGGAGACTTCATGTCTAGGACGGCTTGAATCTTTTCGGGGTTGGCTTCTATTCCCCTCGATCCACCAAGAAACCTAAAAACTTGCCCGACAAAACCCCAAAGACACATTTGCTTTGGGATTCAGCTCCAGCTTGTATTTCTCGAGAGTTTCAAAAGTTTCTCTCAAATCATCCACATGACTTTCTTCTTCGCTGGCTCTTGACTATCATATCATCAATATATGCCTCCATATTTCGTCCCTAACCGTGGCTGAAAAACATCATTGATCAATCTTTGAAAAGTGGCCGGAGCATTTCGCGGGCCGAATGGCATCCTCGGCCCGGCAGTACAGCCCTTTTTCAGTTATGAAGGACGTTTTGTCCTGATCCTCTGGCCACATGGGGATTTGATGAAAACCCGAATAGGCGTCCATGAAGCTCGAGCAAAGCATGACCAGGCCGTGGAGTCTACTAGACGATCCAACTTAGGCAAAGGGAAACGTCCTTAGGACATGCCTTGTTGAGGTCCGTGTAGTCCACACACATTCTCCAACCGCCATTGGGCTTCGGCACCATAACCACATTTGCTATCCAGTCTGGGATAGTAAGTTGCTTTGATGAACTTGGATTCCAACAACTTCGGACTTCTTGGTCAACGGCCTGGTTTCTAGCCGGTCCCCAAATGTCTCTTCTTCGACGAACCGGTTTCAGATTTGGGTCGACATTCAAACGGTGGACGGCTACTTCCGGATCAATTCCCGGCATCTCTTCGACGCAATAGGCAAAGACATCTTGAAACTCTTTCAACAAGTGGACTAGACGACCCTTCAAACCAGGATCGAGCGAAGATCCAACTTTGAGGGTCCTTTCGGGACGAGCCTCATCCGGACATACTTCTTCGGGGGGCTTCTACCGGCTCGGACGTTCTACCGATAGTCCCATAATGGCCATTACTTCTTCGGACGAGGAGGGTTCTTCCTTGATGATTTCATATTTCCTCTTCTTCTTTGGGGAGATGTTCGAGACGCCTTCCTTGAGGGAGCAAGAGGCGTCCGAGGGCTCCCAATGGTCGGCTTTAATCCGAGACGTTTTCCTCTCGCTGGTCATCTCGCGTCTGTTCTTTTTCTGTCCCCGGACGTTTTCCTTTCGCTATCAACCTTCGTCGATCTTTCTCTTTTCCGGACGTTTTCCTTTCGCCAGCGACTTGCGTCCGGGTCTTGCTTATCGGTTTTCCATGATGATGGTTTCGAGTAGTTAGGTAACATTCCCTAGCCGCCCGTTGGTCTCCATACGGGGAGCCAATCTTGCCGTCATCACACTCATACTTCATCAACATCGGGTGAGTTACTATCACGGCTTTGACATGATTCGGGGTTGGTCGTCCAAGAATGACATTGTAAGTCATCAAATCTCGGACCACCAAAAACTTGATAAACAGAGTTCTTGAGGCTTCCTTCTCACCAACTCGGACGGGCAACGTGACCGTTCCCATGGGGTGGATGACTCCTCCCCCAAACCCAATGATGGGATGGTGGACGGGGACCAAGTTCCGTTCGTCAAACCTCAACCTGGACAAGCAATCAGCACTAATGATGTCCGTCGAACTCCCGGTGTCGATCAGGATTCTTCTCACTCTAAAGTTTGCTATTTTCATTTCTACGACCAAGGGGTCATCATGGGGAGTCCTCGGCCTACCCCGATCTTGCTCACTAACTACCACCCTTGGGAAGGGCTCGGCCTTCGTCCGATCGCCTAACAAAACTTGGCGAGAGCTCCCTAAGGTAGTTTTTGTGCCCTCGATTAGTTGGTCCCCCAAAAAGAAAAACCACCCGAGATTACGAGAACAACATCTTCGTCCAGTGCTTGCACTCTCTTTCTTCTTGTTATGCCAATCATCTTTCCTTGGGAACTTCCTTCCCCTTGCGGCATGTAGGAATTCATCTTTCCTTTTCGGGCCAACTCTTCCAAAGCTCTCTTCAGGTGCTTGCATTCATTAGTCTCATGACCACAATCCTTGTGGAAGTGACAGTATTTGCTCTTATCCCTATTTCTATAAGGTGTTTTCATCTCAGCTGGGGCCTTCAACTCATATTGATCCTTGATCTCCATGAGAATGGAATATTGGTCTTTGTTAAACTCAATAGGATTGGATGAGGATGGCTCGGCCAACTTTCTCTTGCTCCTTCGGGACGAAGTGGTGGTCGCAGCCTATAGCCCAGGGTCTCGGCCTTTTTGGGGTTGCTCTTCTTTGGCCGAGCAACCTCTTCGAGCTTCTTGGACTCGGGATGTTTTGCTTCAAAGACACACTTCGGTAGCGTGGATAAACGCTTCCGCCTCTCTCAAAGCTTCAAAGAAGAGTGGAGATTTTCTTCTTAACAAGGTCAAACTTGAAACTTCCCGGCCTTAGACCCCCGATGAAGGCGTCAAAGGCTACCCCAAAGATTAAGATCTTGGATCCGAAGTGCCTCTAGGTTAAATCTCTTAACAAAACTCCTAAGGGCCTCCTTAGGTCCTTGGACGACCTTGCCTAGGTGCATGCTTGTCTTTTGTTCTTGCTTGTTGGCAACAAAATGACTAGTGAATAAGAAACTGAGTTCAGTAAAATTATTGACTGAATTGGGGGGAAGATTATTGAACCACTTCTGGGCTACTCCCTTCAAGGTAGCTGGGAAATTCTTACACCAAGTAGCATCGTCCACTCCTTGGACGTACATCCGATGTTTGTAAGCGACATGTGATCATCGGGATCGGTTGTTCCATCAAAAGGCTCAATGGTTGGGAGTTTTACCTTTGGGAAGGGGGGCCTCCATGATCCCGGCCGAGAATGGGGTAGGCCGGTTGATCCGGAGGGCTCCCAGTGTCCCTCAATGGGTATGAACTCCTTGCGATACTCTTTCATTACGGGATTGGATGAAGTGTTGGGCTGGTTTTGGACGCCTATAAACCATGGGCCGAGCCACGGTCTTCTCCGTCGTGGATGGATAAGAGAGTGGCTTAAGCTTCGGCCTTCCCCTCGGACGACAACCTCAAAGGAGGGTCTCTCGGGTATGGGGTAGATCCTCGTAGCCGAACGTTGCAAAGCCGCAACCCCTTTTTGCCTCTAGATACTCCCCGGCGTCGGTTTCCATTCATCGTGCCCACTAGGATGGACATGGTCCCGGGTCCTCACCACCGAGATTCCATCCATCTTTCTTCTCTGTTCGGTATCCTCCGGCTTGCTTTCCTCTCGCGGTCCTTCTTGAGGGTTCTCGACGAACAGTCGACTAGGACCTGGACGATCTACTTGAGAACATCCTCTAGGACGAGGTGGATTGTTAGCGGTGGCTCCGGGTGGTGATGAAAAAACAACATATTGCTTTTAATGCTCCTGGACGACCTCCGCCATCCCGGTCCGGAAATCATTCAAAACATTCTCCGGATGGGCGGCGATCCTTTGGACGATCTAGATTAACCTGGATGACCTGGTTCTTGGCTTGGTCCAGGAACATTGACGATGGATGGAGGCCTATCTCTTCCTCGAGGTGGTCTTTCATGCTCCACCGTATCTTCGACATTAACTTGAAGGCTTCGATTTCTTGCAATGTTGGATGATTGACAATCGGTCATTGTTACGTCTCCCCACGAGACGGCGCCAAATGTTTTCGTCTTGTCCAACAAGTAAGTCGTAGGCTTAGCTTCCTTGTCGAGCAAGTAGAGTAGTATCTTGAGTGTTCTTCGATGGAGACTTGTGCAACAATGCCCGAATTATAGCTTGATCCCGAGCCTTGGCTTCGCTCCCGAACTCCGCACAAAGGGACCCACCCCCGGAGGTTTGGGTGGTGGTTCCCTCCCGATGCTTAAGTCGCTTATCGGGAGTTGTAAGAGAAAGTAGAGATAGAAAGAGAAAATGAGAGAGAATTTATCGAAGTAACTTTTCACTGTTTGCATTGAATGTGTTTTTCTCCCGATTTCGGGGGTATTTATAGTGATAGCAAGTTGACAAACTAACCTTAAAAACCGACCTACAATAGTGGCCTCCGATTGGGCGAGGAATCGAGGTCACGCCACGTGGCGACAATGACCGGGAGAATGTCTATTATCCACTCTCCTTCACCCACTTGGCACCGTTGGGCTTCGACTAATGGGCCGAACTTGATCCTTTTAACTCAGTGAGTATAGCCCGAGATTCGGTTTACTCTTATTTTAAAAATAGGGCGACACGTGTACGACTCTGATGAGCCCATGTGTCGTAAAGGGAGCCGTAGATATTATGCTACAACATATATAGTTTTGCAACAATGTCTTACAGATAAGAAGATAACAAAAAACTCGCACGTAAAATTTAAAATGGGATTATGAGGGTTACGGTTCGTTTGGATTTTTTCCCCTTAGCATTACAAAAGAAATACTTCCTCCGTTTCAAATTAAATGCAACAGTTATTAAAAACGGCAATTTCAAATTAAATGCAACATTTTACTTAATTCTATTCTTAGTAAAGATTTTGAGTGTGAAATTACGAATATACCCTTACTAAAACTAATTAAACCTTGTTAACTTAGTCACATGCCCTTACTTTTTCTTAATCACACCCTAAGAAATTTTGCCTAGGAGAATGTGTCATCCAAATTGTTACATTTAATTTGGAACGGAGGGAGGATATAAGATGGGAGAATTTTGCATAACATACGTTGTTTACAGAAAATAATTTGTATTCCTTTCTATGTATAAAGAACTGCTTATCCATTGTTATTTGGCTGAAAAAATTTACTTGCTTTACTACATTCCTTTTCTATTTAATCAAATGATATAAAGTAAGTAAAATTATTATCTCTATCTTTCTTAAAATAAAGTAAATTCAAACTCTTTATCCTTCTCTTATAGTATTATACTGTTACTTACTACTTACTAGTAAGAAAGCATGTGAAGGCTTACACTTTTCTCCTTTTAACATTGAATAAATGTGTACTGTTATAATGTAGTGATAGTTATAATTGTGGAGTGGATGAAATGTATAATTTGATATAGATTAATGTATAGATAAACACATTTCTTTTTACTCTATACAGATTGACTTTCACACTTGTCATTTGCCAACGCAAGACTTTCATCATTAATATCTTTTATTACGAACAAATAAAAAATATAAAAATTTGATATTTGAAAAATGTATGTCGAGATATGAATCTAACAAGATCTTGCATAGCATTATTTATCCTTATGTATAAATCACAAACGGGGTCAAAGTGAAGTATGTGAACGTACAATGTCAAAGTACAAAGTATGTAAATTAAAAAGAAACGGATGGAGTAATAAGTTTACTTGTATAAAGTATTGAAGGGTCGGTAAGTAAGATTCAATATTCTTTAGTCTCCTACTTGTACCTTAGTGGTAAATTTTATGATGGTAAATGGTTGATCCTCGCTATAATGTTGTACGATTATATTGGGATTTTCATGCATTTATGTTTGATGAATTTTTTGTGCTAAAAACTACTTCCTTCGTTCTAATTTAGTTGTGACACTTTCCATTTTAGGAAGTTTCAAATTAGTTAATAACTTTTCTCTATCTCTTTCCTATCACATGGGACCCTTTTGTTTTCTTTCTCTATCTCTCTCCTCTTCAAAAATTGCCTAGGAGTCGGTGATTTTAAAAGTGTCACAACTAAATTGAAACGGAAGAAGTATATTTATTCAAATTTATCGTGGCTTGGAATAATTAAGTTTTATATAGTGTTTATATGCTGATGTATCTTATAGTGATAACTTATAAAATAAAAAATTAATGGATGAAAATTTGGGAATGAAGGATTGTGAGATACACTCGACAGCAAAACGGTTTGGATCGATAGCCGCTCAAGACAGGAGATCCCTAGACGAGAAGACAGGGTTTGCATTTGTGAATTGCAGGGTGACAGGGAAGGGACCACTTTATGTAGGCCGTGCTATGGGCCAATACTCCAGAATAGTCTACTCGTATACATATTTTGATGATATTGTTGCCCATGGTGGCTGGGATGATTGGGACCATAACAGCAACAAAAACAAGTAAGTGGCACTACTTTCTCATCTAATCACAATCATCCTTTACTAGTCTATTTCAAAACCAAAACAAAAGAACAGAAAAGACATGGTAATCTAATTTTTTATAATTTTTGTCAGTGCAAAATAAACATGAGGGAGGATATAATATAACATTTCTTAGAATGAACAGGATGAGAAGAACTAATTTGCATTTTCTTTTTAACTAAATGTGCATACTGAATTGAATATGCATATTACATATTTTAAACTACAAGTACTTGTTCTTGAAAAATAAGATGCACATACTGTTCAAAAAAGAATGCACATGATAAAAAAAAAAAAGTTGCACATTTCGTACAAAAAATATCCATATTTAGTACAAAAGTTCTCATTTTAAGCATCTTCTTTCCTAGATCATAAAAATATAGGTGTAGTTTGATTGGTCGTTGAAAGTAGAATTTCTTAGGAAGAAGTTTTTCTCATGTATAAGCATTTCTCAGAAATAGAAAATGTTGTCTCGTTGAACATGGGAAGTTAATTTCTATAGATAGTTCCACTTATCGGGGGGGCAATTACACTACATCGAATTCCGTACTCCCCCGTCCAAGTCCAATCCAGTGTGAGAAATATCAAAAGCAATATGTTCTTAAGATTTAACGAAATTTTGAGGGTATGCGTACGAACACCATTTATTGGGAAACAATATAAACTTTTAAATTAGAGTAATACATTAACATGGAGTGGAATATAATTTGGAAACTTGCAGGACTGCGTTCTTTGGGGTGTACAAGTGTTGGGGTCCAGGAGCTGCGGCAGTCCGTGGTGCCTCATGGGCTAAAGAATTGAACTATGATATGGCCCATCCCTTCCTTGCTAAGAGCTTTGTTAATGGACGACATTGGATTGTACCTGCTGATGCTTAATTAAGAACAACTCCTCAACAAGCATGAAGCATCACAAGCAACCAACACCACAATCACCAAAAATCCATACCCCATACAAGATATTCTTTTATTAAGACATACATGTAATTTGATTTATATTTATGTTATTAGTAAAACCACACGTTAATTTTACGTACATAATAAACATATCATGTATATAGAACTATAGAAGTATACTCAAAATACACAATCCTGAATTTTTTCATATGAAACTCTTTCTCTTATATATATATATATATATATATATATATATATATATATATATATATATATATATATATATATATATCAGAGTCCACGTATTTATATTTGATTGACATATTTATACTTTATTTTGGATACTAATGATGGAGATAAATCTATACTAATATATTAAAAGGCGTGTTTGAAAACGTATACACATCACGTGACACCTCTATTACTCCACTAGAATTGTCCAATGTGTATATATGTCATCTTACTATTATATATAGCACAATTACCATCTCAACCAACTTTTAATCATGCTTTAAATGTCCACATTATTACATTTGTAACTTTTAAGTGTTAAGTTTTCTTTATTATATTTTAATGCAAATGGAAAAAAATGCATATCAAATTCGAAAAAAATTTCCACCCGGGCATTTCGTCCAGGCCCAATTACTAGTTAAAGGAGGAATAGGAGATATAAGGGGCGAAGAAGGGAAGTTGAGCTTGCTTTTTCCTTCTAAATATAATTTTTCCACTATAGGGAGGATCTCATTTTATTAAGAGGGGTTGGAATATGAACTATTCCAATTCTCTTCCCCCCCCTAGGGGTGGCAATGATTCCAAATTTCGGATCAAGAAAAATGCGATCCGAATCCGATCCGGAAATTTTCGGATCGGATCGGATATCTGAAATTTCGAATCGGGTCATCGGATATATGGAAACTAAAAAAAAGAAATTTTTAAAAGAAACGTTCTTAAAATATGTTCCGGATCGGATCATCGGATATTTCGGATATCCGGCCTTGAAAACGGATATTTCGGATCGGATATCTGAAAATATCCGAAAAATTCCCTTATTTCGGATATTTTTGGATATCCGAAACTTTAAAAATCCGATCTGTATTCGTATCCGATCCGAAATATCCGAAAATTTAAAAAGCGGATCGGATATCCGAAAAATCGGATCGGATCGCCCGGATAGGATATTTTGAACACCGCTTGACAAAATTATATGCTTATAATATGAAAATTTGTTTGCATGGACCGGAGATCATATTGAGCAAGGAAGTATCAAGAATTTTGAAAAAGGACAAACCAACACCAATTGGCACCAAAATCTTAAATTAATCAAAATGTAATACATCAATCGACAAAAAAAAAAATGCAAGGTACAATCATTGTATAATACTAGTATCCTAAGATAGTTTTGCCATAATTTTTGCTAACCTATCAAAATAGCTAATAGAACACAACGATAACTTAACCAACACCAATTTTTTCTTCAAAGTAATTTGTCAACAACATAAACCTAGAATCCTCCAACAATCATCTCCTCTAAAAGGGTGGGGGATAATTTTTTTCTAAAATCCTCGAACAATCAACTTCCTAGAAAACGAAATACGCTTGCAGATCTAATGAAAATAGGACAAGAAAAAATAAGAACAGGGGACTTAGCTTTCACTTTCATCTTTAGAAACAAACTCATCATCATAAACATGCTTTTCAACATTAGGGACTTAGGAGCTTCCAGATATGGGACTTTAACGTCATTGAACTTCAAATCTGGTACTTTAACATCATCGGAATTCAGATCGAACTGTTTCAACTTGTTTTCAGGCTCCTCTGTCTCGGAATCATCATCATAATTCCATCTTCTTGGTGAATACGAGTGTTGATTATTAGGACAATGACAATCAAGACCGTATTCACAATTTTCATTATGAATGAAGGAACAACAAGATCCATCACTTAACGAACCACCATCGTCACTATCACACCATGTAGAACTCGTTGCCAAAAAAAAAAAGACAGAAATTCGCGAGTTGAAGAAAGAATTTGTAGAAGAAGAAAAGTGTTTTCGCTAACTTTTTGTTGTTGGATCTAAGCGTGTTTAAGAGAGAGAAAAGGAGGGTGATTTAGGGTTTCTTAGAGATCCAGTAACAGAGAAAGATCACTCAACAATAACGGTTATAAGGAGGGAGAGTAATAGACTGAGAGAGTAAGGGGTAATATATCTAGACATTTATCTCATTACGTAACGTGTAAAGTTAGGCAATGTAGGTGAGAGAAAATAATTTGGGAAATGTATTGTCATTAATAGAGAGGACCAGTCAATGAAAGAAAAAGGGGACAAGGGTGAAATTATATTAACTCAATGAGGGTATTTCAGTCCAAAAATTTAATTATATGTGGAAAGATTAAATGTAGGAATATTAAACATTGTTGTCTATGAACCAGAAATGGATTAATGGGTAAAAACTAACACAAACCATGGTTGGGCAGCAATCCGTACAGGGATAGCACGACTGGAGACACAGCACAAAAAATGGTGAAAACCGTTAGTGATACAAACTATTGGCTGAAAAAAGGGCAGACAAAGAGAACTAAGAATTTACTCAATTTGACAATTTCCTATGGAGAAGGTGCTAATTTACGTGGAGCTATAAACAAATTGTGGAAATAAAATCCGGGGTTTTCTAGGTTTTTTTCAGAGGGGCCAGGGGGATTGTTTACCAACATAAATATGAAAAACAATTTGTGCATTGCATGAGATCCAAAATTGCCTAACATACAAAATCTGATAAACCGAATTGTCTATTATTGGGATGGGAAACATACCATGATTCCTTATTAAGATAAGATTAAGATAAAATCAGAATCCATTTTAGCACAGAATTCCAGAAAGATCCAAGCGCAATTGCACTAACGGCCCGTTTGGTAAGAGGTTATAAATGGTGGGAATGGTAATGCATTATAGTGTAAATTTGTACTAGAAATCTAATGTCATTACCAATGGTAATGCTACCTCATCACAATATATCCATTTTCTTCCTAAAATCTCATTACCATCCATTACCACTTGGGAAGGTGGTATTGGGTGGTAATGAAAATTTATAAAGGGAAACCCATGTTTTGTGATAAAGTTTCATTCCCATGGTCATGGACATGTGAAAATCTTTACAAATTTACACTAAATTTCATTACCATTACCACTATTTATAACCACTAACCAAACGGACTAATCTGTTTTCCTAACACAGATTGCAATATGCAACTATAGTAATAAGAACAGAAAGAGGTTGATCTTCAATAGTTCTAACAACAGTAAAACAGAAAATAATGACAATAGAACATTCGGACACTTCACCGATAATGTTAAACCAGTTCAAAGTAGATTAATACAGATCTACAGGGTAAAACAAAAAACAGAAATTCCAAAATTGAAAAGCAATTATCCTGGTGTCTTACAACATAATTCTGTTTTAAACACCATTATTACTCAAGGTATCAGCACCACTCAAAGAAACTTCCTGTACGGTCTCCCAGCATCCTCGTCTTGCATGTGCTGCACAATCATCATTAACATAAAGACAAGAATGAGAGTAAAAGAACGCTACATTACGTACACTTTCTTTCAATTAAACACAGGCAACACAAAGCTATCATATGAACGATAATAATACCCCGCTTAATCACAGTAGCAACTCGTGATTTACTTGATGCTCGACTAAAGATATCACATATTATGTTTGCTGACCACTTCTTATAGAGCTTCAACATTGCTTTTCTCATAAAGATTCAACAGCCAGCTACACTGAAGCTGCACTACCAAAAAGTATTGAGATGCATATAAAGACCAAGGACAATCATCATCCGAATCTAATGCATCTTAAACTGAGTGAACCAGTTATTTGAAGGAGGATTTTCATCAGACCGGATTTTTCTGAACAGAACACGACCACAAAATCAAAAAAGTGAGCCAGATTTTCCCCCAATTTGAATCATAATCCCACCAAATTCAACTAAATGATATAAAACATTACACCATTTCAAAATCACCAAGCCCAGTACAGAAATGGGACATGGACTGATGAGATTGGATGAGACATCTAGATAATGACATAATGTAACTCTATGTGCTTGATTTGAAAAAAAACAGTTAGAATAATGTAGCTTACCACTAAACTCAAAATCCTTATCCAGAGAAGGGAAAAATAATTAAGTAGGATTAAAAGCTCAGATCAAAGATGGTTAAGAAAGAGCAGAAGCAGGGAACTCAAGCAGAGAAACACCTATCCCAACTTCTTTGCAGATCAATGTTTACAACAATACATATCAAGAGCATTCAGACTCTAACTATCTGGGCTATTTCAATTTTTAGAAAGCAAGAAAAAACCTAAGATGAAAAGCCAAAAGTTACATCAACAGACATGATACCCAAAAAGGTAAAAAGCCATCACATAACAAAAAAAAAAACTCTCAAACAACAGAATAAATGCAAGTACTGAAGAGGGGGAAGGTACAATTAAAACAGGCATTCAAAGATCCCTCATTCACATCTTTCCAAGCCAAAGAGATCAGCTTCGGGATTTGTTCCCTGATAGTGTGATACACCTTAAATCAATCATCTGACTCAAAATAGCATCAACAAAACTGATGTCCTTTCACCACACACAATGCCATGAATCTCTACTAACAAGCACACTAACCATATTACACAAGTCAGATTCCATATTGTGCTTAAAAGAGCTCCACCCATCCAAGATATAACTCCAATCCGTGCCGCAAAGCACTTAACTCAGTAGTGTTTGAGTCACAGACATCTAAACCAACAGAACATTTCCTTTTATGTTCCTATTATGATCTCTAATAAGAAAATCACAACCTGCAGGTCCTCGCTTACCAACTGAGGAGCCATCAGTCATGATTTAAGGGGGCATTTGGTATTGCAATCAGGATTGGAAAGGAATTCAGAAAGGGAAGTTAGCAAAACCCTTCCAATTACCTTTATGTTTGGTTTGATAAAAGGAATGAAAACCCTCCACTGTCACTCTCTCTTCCCCTTCACTGTCAGGACTCTGTCCACCACCATCAACTCCACCCTTCATCCAACGTCTTCTCTGTCTTCACCTTCACCACCTTTTCTCTCTCCTCATCTACAGTGTCCTCTCTCTCTCCCTCCCCCATACATGAATATGCGAATAGGTTGCCACTCCTTCCTCTGCTGCCAAGTGTAAATCGCCACCGTGGACAGGCATTTGGTGGCCCAATTCGACAATTGAAGTTCAAGATCTAGAGCTTTAATGGTCGAATTTGACCAAGTAATCCAAAAATCATGCTTTCATGGACCCACTCTAAGATTTTTTTAGTCTTTACCCCTTGTCTCGGATCCTGTATTTTGTGGTGTATGTCGAAATTTCGACTTGGGTGGTTGATGGTGGTGTTGAAATTTTCAACAGTGAGCTTCAATATTGGGCGGTTACGGGATGGCGGTGGCTGGTGTTGAGATGTTGATGGTTCCCAGTGGTGGGTGTATTGAGGGACTGATGATAGAGCATGCAGTGGAGCTGGTTTGGGACGGTGCTTAATTAGAGGTCAAAGGTGTAGACATGTTTGGGCCTTTTGTGAAACCCTTCTCCAGGGGGAAGGGGGGTTCAGAGTTGAGAGTTTTAGGGGAGCTGGAATTTCAGAAACTGAGAAAAGGAACCCCAGAAGGCACCAAACACAAACTAAGGGAAAAAAGGTTCATATTTCCCTTTCCCTTACTTAAAGATCCCATGCCAAACTTCCCATAAATCCAGCCGTGTAGAGGAAGCTTTCACATGCTATCATGCCTGTCCATACCCTCACATGTCAAAGGCCACTACAAGAATGAAAGAGCGCCATCCTTGGATCCTATATAACAGAATCTATGCTGCTTCAGCTTCTTTTAGTCTATCAAACACGCGATACTCCAACAAGGGGATGGAATCATACAAGATACTCCACTTATTACCGAAGTATTTTCGTGAGTCACAGAATTCTAGAAAAAAAGTTGTAAAAAAGAACCAGAAGGAAAGAGAAGAGAATTTGATGCGCTATATCCGCAAATATGGGTTCGAGATCAGAATTTTAACAAGAACTAACAAACAAGTCAACCTATAAGGTATACATATGTATTGGCATGGTGCAAAGCTCATGTAAAAGTCTATCAAAAATCATAACAATTCTCATCATTCATGAGTATCTTGTCCCCATTCTCCAATTCTAGGTTAGTGTCCCTTATATTTTCCGAGTCCATGTAGGCATGTATCCATACCCTACACTAGTACTCATGCTAAGAGTAACATAACAACATATATCAACTCCCAGACCTGTCCTACCTATGTTACTCAAAGTTAGAGTCTCTAGAGGCGGCAGACTTGTGAAACTATAAAAGCAAAAGCCTTTACATTTTCTTTTTATTTTTCAAGGATCAAGACCATGTATCCATATAAGTATAACTGATATAAGTCTTAAGTATGAGCCAAACATGGGTACAGAAAGGTTATTAAAGAGTTTGAACAATAGAGTATTCCAAGTCCAGCATAAGAGGAGACTTCTCAGTCTCAATAAGCACAAGCATTCAGCTGAGCATGTTGATAACTGGATATTATTTTCAAGCATTTTGAGAATATGGTAGTTCACTATTCTAGATTCAATCAGATGAAAACAGTTAACCTCCTTAAAACAATCAACAAAAGATAAAGAAGTCTGGAAGTATCACAAATTCACAAACAAGACCAAAAGCTTTTATATTATAAATGTCTTAGGTAATAGCAGTCAACTTCAAGACTAAAATCAACCTACGCTGCGAACAAGTTTTGTACAAACATGTAGTTCTTAATTGCTCATAATAGCTAAGAAGGGAGCACAGTTGAAAAAGTTTCTATGTCGTAACCAATCAGTGTTACACCTTACAAAGGAAAGCAAAATTGAATCAGTATAGTGCATAACAGAGCACTACAAAAATGATCTTGGTGTCTTGGCCAAGTCTTTCAGGAAGTTAACATCATCCTAAGTAGCACCAAAACGGATGCGGGGATGGATACGAGTACGGGTACGGGAACGGAAAACGTCAAGATCAAATTTTCAAAAAACGGGTATGGCATGGATTCCAGCAGAAAAGATTTTAAAAAAATAAATCTAAAAATAAAATACTGTATTTTTAATAAGTCAAACTATCAAAGTAAACCGCCACTTTTTAAAGTATTATTGTATATTGAAATTTTTAACATTTACGTTTTCCTTCTAGGGAATAGAGATCTAAGAGGACTGCGAAAAGTCCAAAGTCCAATTCTCGGACTCAAATTTTCGAGTCCAAAAGTTTTTGGACTGACTTGGACTCAACCCTATATGGAGTCCAAAGTCCAATCCACTTCACCCTCTTATTACATAATCTTCAACCTAATAATATGAAATCCAATTCAAAGTTACCCCCTTGTTACATAATCTTCAACCCTAATTGTTGATTGTTTTACCTTAGTACCCTACTTACCCTCTTGTTACATGAATTCCAGCCCTAAATAGTCGAAAGAGATCGTATATGGGTTGTTGTATGTGTGTAAGTGGACCATTGTAGATGGGTGCTTAGGTATTGCAGATTGTTAAGAGGCTTTTATATTATTATTTTGAAATTCGAATCTTCTATTTTGTAATTTGCGTGTTATTATAGATTTTAGAACCCTTTCGAAGTAGATGTAGTTACTTATCTGGAATGGTGATTGTGGTTTTTATATATCCATACTCCATTTTGCTTAAAAACTAATTTTGCAATGATGAGTAACTTTTAAAATTTCAATCATGAGAAAATAGTTTGAATTAATTTGGGAAGAAAATTATACTTCCTCCGTACTGTTTTAAATGAAACGTAGGGCCTTGGCACGTGGATTTAGGAGAGGGGAAAGATAGAGAGAAAGAAAAAAAGGAACTCATGTGATGAGGAGAGAGATAGAGATAAGTAAATACCAAATAAAGTAATGTTTCATTTATTTTCAAACGGCCTTAAATGGTAAGTAGTTCATTTATTTTAGAACGGAGGAAGTATATAATTTGGACTCGACTAGATTGGATTTGTACTCAAAAAAATTT
Organism: Beta lomatogona; assembly: GCA_947646795.1. Classification (NCBI taxonomy): domain Eukaryota; kingdom Viridiplantae; phylum Streptophyta; class Magnoliopsida; order Caryophyllales; family Amaranthaceae; genus Beta; species Beta lomatogona. The sequence continues at coordinate 279,809 of CANSNZ010000393.1, read as the reverse complement.
GTTTTTGACTGGATTGGACCCAAAAAAAAGTTCAGATTAGAGTTGGACTCAATTTCTCATATCCAACAACCTTTGGACTGGATTTGGATTTGGATTTGACGAAATCTAATCCAATCTAGTCCATCCAATTCACACCCCTACTAGGGAATAAGAAAAGTTGGCGTATGGAGGATAGCTGACAAGATTAATGATAACTTTAAATATGACTATTCACACTTCCCCTACCACATTTTAAATATTTTATTGCCCCACAAATGCATATTACTTCCATGAAATTATTTACTCCTTTATTGCATCTCCAAAGCTTTTTCCTCTCTACTCACTACCCGACACTCTTGTCACTTGCCACCGAAGTATGTCAGCGACTCAGCGGCCACGGAATATGTTAACGGCAACTAGAAAGGGTCACCTATCACCTACCATCTGAAGCGCTATGATTTCATTCACAATCTTCTTTGTTTGATGCTTTAATTATTAGATCTAAGGTTTGAGAAATCTTAGATCTGATAAATTGCCGCGTCCATTGTTATTTTCTTCTCCTCTCCTTTGTCAATCTCGACCCTTGATTGTCGACACTACCCTTAGCTGGTGGTTTGTTTGGCTAAAATTTCATTGAAGTGCAATGGGACGCCTCTAAAATTGCTTCAACCGTACTCGAAACGACCCCGTCAAGAAACCCTAGCCAACCTCGGATGACTCACCTTCCCCACTATTTAGAGACGCGTCTAGGACGTATTTCCGGCATACCTGTACAATCCTCGTCCCCGATACCCGTGCTTCATAGATGCTACGGATAGTAGGAAGGGCATATTAAGTAGTGCAATTAGTAGTATCTTGAGGAGAAAGATAAGTAAGTTAGTTAGATGAGTAATATATTATATAAGAGAACATTAGGAATGGATTATCAGGTTGAAAATTTGAGTATTTAGGGTGAGCTTTTGAGAGTTCAATGGGAGTGAACAAGCCTCTCGAAAGCTTGTAATTATCTTTACATTTTGTTGTATTTCATACTATTATCCCAATCTTCTTCTTCTTCCTTTATCTATGCCATATGATGTTTAAGCTATGTTAGTTCACAGCAACATATTCCCCAATATAGGCTGATTTCAATAAGCAACGATAAGTTTTCCTTTATTTTGAAATGTATATATTATATTCCAGCCCCCATATTTGTTATAGCAGTAACCAAACACCACAAGCGACACAGAAATTATTTAATTCCCCTACATACATAGATAGTTTGACACAAACACTCTACAGTCAGCCCGACGAGGCGATGACCACTTCTCACCCCCAGGTTCAATTACCAAATTATACAACGCATACGAAAGCTATAACATTAATCTTAAACCATAATAAATATTATCAATCAATAAGTTACTAACAACAACTATACAATTCGACAAACAAAAAAACACTAACCCAAGCCTCAGCTAGATAATCCAAAAAAAGTTCAACATTTCAATTTCAACACCCAATCAAATCCCTAATTTCCTCATATGATCTCAATTTGTCAGATCTCAAATCCCTAATCGAAAATCCCGAAAAACAAATCATGTTTGCAACACAATTAAAGAAATCAAAATCAAAAGAGGAAATAGAAAGAAAAAAAATGCTCACGAATTCTTTAACGATGCCCTTGTAAACAAAGATGGGAACAGCAATGCCGAAGATTCCGATAAGAGCAAAATTACGACGAGTCCAACGAAAATTGTGCTCCAGATTTTCTCTAGCAGAGCCCCATTCTTCTATGAATTTGTTCTTTGATGCTTCCATTCCACCCCCCATTTTTGCACGCTTTCTCTCTCTCTCTCTCTTTCTCTTTCTTCACCAAATTCGAGAGTTGAAAACCTGCTAGTGCTATGCTACAACGAGGACTGCAGTGCACGCACTTTCTCAGATGAATATGATGATGAACTTTGGATAGTTAAAAGAGGCCCAATTATATCTTTTTTTTTTTGGTGAACAAGACCCAATTATATCTGGTTGTGCTGATTATGGATTGATCCGTCTAAATAACCTCGCCCGTTTAGGTAGGTTTGGACTTTGGACAATTTGGTTTTTACACGTAAGGGGTGATCAACACTACCCTGACTCGAGAAATAGGTTAAGATTTGGGTAAATTTTTCCGTCCTGGATTTTTGGGTTAAAATTTCAAACGATTCAGTTTGATATAAAAAATGTATGATATAATATGTTTTTGAATGATATAGTGATTTTCTGCATGATTTAGTGGGTTTATGTATGATATAATGAGTTTCTGAATGATATAGTAGATTGTTCATAAATAATACATGTTTTTGACATGGTACACACTAATGTTAATGTGAACCGCGTCTAGACAAGTCAGATTGAACGTTGTGTTATGTTTACTTCATCTGTCTATACTATATTGAGAAGGCTCCTTTCTTCATGCAACGCTCATCTTCACGAAACATCGAAACCTGCCAGGTAGAGATTGCACCGTAGCGATGACATTACACTACTTCATAGCTGAGTTGTCATTTGCTTCGTATATTTTAAAAACAAACAAAAATAAAATAAAAAAATTCTCGTGCATTATACCGGATCAAAAGACAGGTCACGTTCAAAGAATTCCATAAAAAAACTAACACCACAGCACTAATTTTTTGTTCCTAACATACTTCAATTTGGCCATCAGGATAAAAGACTTCAATTTGCATGTAGTGATAAGAGCAAACAATTCACTAATGATGTAAACCAGTTCAAAGCAGATGAATACATATCTACAAGGAAAACAAAAAACATAATGCTCAACATTGAAAAGCAATTACCCTGGTCAGGGTTGTTCATAACGATCCGACATGAAGGATCCGATCCGTGATCCAGTCGACCCGATCCGGAAAAATCGGATATCCGATCCGATTTTTTGAGCTTCAGATATTTCGGATCGGATATCCGGAAAATATCGAATACGGATACGGGTCACGATATTTATGTTTTCAGATATCCGAAATATCCATTTATTAAAGTATAAGTTTTTATTTTTAAAAAAAAAAAAAAAAAACTAAACAATAAATTTCTGTTGAAACTTCAATGTTCAAGACTCAAGTGTTCAAAACCTGAGTAGAAACCCCCCAATTCTCTCATCTCTCTCCACACCTGCGAGGCTGCCACACTCAAGTGTTCAAAACTTCATTGTTTATTTTCTTCTATTATCCTTGCTTATTTCATGCTTTGTTTATTTAGATCTTGCTTTATTAGTTGATTATTTGCATTTTTCTCTTTTTCTTCTATGGTTATGGTGATGAAGTTATTTCAAGCTTTGTTTTGTTTTATTTCCATAATGTGTGAGTAGTTTCAGAGTTATTAAAATCGCGATTCAAATCTTAATATCTTACGATTTTACGATTCAAAATATGGTAGACGATTCTATTCACGATTCTATACATTTCTTTTGACTAGCGAAAACCTCGCAAATTTAAATCATGCTAACAAAGCAAATAATTAATATGTAATGTTAGTTATTGCCAATATAGTGGGTAAACAACTTTTTTTTTTTCCAATTTTTAGGTTTTTTAAGTTATAATTTTAGCACATTCAATGAAGATTGAGTGCAATATCTTAATTATACGTGTTTGTAGAATCTTACGATTCTACAATTTGATTTTACGATTCGATTCTAAAGGTCGTTTCCGATTCAAACTAGAATCTCGATTTTAACAACTTTGAGTAGTTTCTTACTAGGGGAAGGGATGTAACCTTCATTTACTCTTTGGATCTTAGATATAAGTTAGGAGGTTAACTTTTAGGGTTGAACTTGTTGATTAAACTTGTTTTACTTGGTTTGTTGGGTGCTTGATCACCACTTAACTTGCATATTTGGAATTCCTAGTGAAGGATTGAGAGATGAAGCTAGGAATAAAATAAGTTTGGTTGCTAGACTAGGATCTCCATGAAAATAAACATTTTCAAGTTTAGGGAAGCTTGATTAATCATGTTGTGCTTGATTTGGCTAGATTGGTTGCTCATGTCATGAGAATAGGTCATGAGTGACTAATCAAGCTCCTCTAATTAGCTCGAGAGAGTAATTAGAGTTCATATGTTCGTGATTTTCCTCTTGTGATCCCCCATTTGTTTCCCCTTGGCTTTGATGATTGGATTATTGGATTGAGTGTTGGTGAATTCCCCTAATCCCCTAGTTTCTTTATCCTTGTCTTATCTCCTTTAATTGTTCGTTGATTTACTTTGCAAATTTCCTAGTTTAATTAGAATTTAGAATCATTGCTAAACTTTAAAAAAACCCAAAAATTGATTTAGCTCATTGTAGTTAGCTAATTAACTCTTGATTTAACCCTAATACCTTGTGGATTCGACCCTATACTTATCCTATATTGGATAAATTAGGTTATATTTGGCGAGTATACAACGACCCGTCAAGTCCCCGATGAAGAACATGCCAACCACCTAGATTGCAATCTAGGGGTAAACATGGGTTAATTGTTATCGTCCGAGAGGACAGGGGATTCTGCTTGTTCTACCCTGCATCGGGAGTTTGACCATTCTTAGATAATGGCAGTGGGGAACGTAAGCCCATAGACTGACATGGAGATTGCGATCTGACAAACCTTAGGAAGTGGAGTGCGATCCACTTGTGTTTGGTTTCTGACTCAATAACTTATTTAATATATACTTTTATCTTTATTTAGGTATGCTTGAGGTGATTTATTTATTTTATCCTATTTACTTGTTATTTATTTCTCATTTGTGTTACTTATGAGTTATATGGATGTGGATGCATATGGTAGTTGAATTGACTTTATTATTTCCTTTCTTACTAATCTATGTCTGGAATAGACTTTGATTTCTTTTGTTATGGGAGAACTGCTAGTTACTCCCCACTGATTGTAGATGTTTGTTGATATATTTTGCATGTTATGTTGATGAGAATCTTCTTTGGTTTTGGGCTTGGGTTGAGATGTGAGCATTAAAATGTTAGATGTTGTAGGCCTAGACTTTTAGTTAGTTGAAGAGTTAGAATCCCCTTTTGGATATTACTCTAATTAATTCAATTTATTTATATTATTTATTTATGTAGGTTTTATCACTTAGTTATTTAAACGCATTTCTTGTAGTAGTGACATTCCCAGAAAACGATGTTCCCGCCATCGTCCTATAATACTATTATTATATATTTCTTTTCAGCTTCGAAATTCTGGGGTGTTACATAGTACCTAAGCACACTTCTATCATTCTTCCACGATATATAATTTAAGAGTCTAATTGATCAAAACATTTACATGCGATATACATAAAAAGTTACTTTTTAAAAAATATCATAATTTGCACTATTTAACAATTAGCATGAATTTCACATTTTCACCGTTATTATGAACATACATAATTAAGCATATGATATAAAGAGATATATGCATATTTAATTACTTCAAATTATAATACTAAACAAGTAATCTTGATTTTCCTTTACCAAATATTGTACAACCTTTTTTTTTAGGGGAAATATATATAGTTTTAATTAACACAGAAGAAGAGTGTTATACTACTTAGGGCCGAAGCCCACAAACATTAAGAGAACTTACAACCCAACTGTCTACGGGTTCCAATTCCATAAATGAGAAAATTAAAACTAGATAAAAATAGACAATAAAAAAACACAGTTCCAATGATCCAGTAGCATAAAACCAAGCGTAACCAAGAAGAAGCCCGACATTACTGATCTTCTCCTGCGCATATTCCTTATACACACATGGGGGATATGAGAAGTGTATTTTTTTTCTCGTCCTCCATTTCCATTCTAAATCTTGCTAATTTGTGAGCCACAACATTAACATCTCGCTTAGCATGCATCTAATTAACCACCCAATCAACTTTGAGTAGCTTGCTAACGTCATTGATTAAAGCATGTCGCCTGTATAGGGTATCTTATGTTTTATAATTATATATGAGCCCTTTGTTAGAATATAAAGTCCACAAAATTTTTAGTTGAGTTAATCTTGATTATTGAATGGGATTGAAGTTTGGAAAAACTCAGAAAAGAAAAAGAAAAAGAAAAATGAGGTGGGCATTTGATTTGGGACAAAGGACAATGAGGTTAGTTGGACTGGTTGGGAGAAGGGGAAGGGCTGAAAAACCTCTGTTTCTGCGACTGCTCCTAAGTCCCAACACAATAACTAATAACTTGTTTATCTCTTTATCTCTCTCTCTCTCACATTTCTAATTTCTAATATCGAATTTCTACTTTCTCTCTCCTGAATTCCTGATGCGATCAAATTTGTTTATGAACGTCTATGCGAAGTTTGATCTGTAAGTTTAATTTTGTTGACTTGTGTGCTAATACTATCAACTCAATTCAATCTGTTTTCAGTATTTCCAGAAACTTTTATAGAAAGGAAGAAGAGCGCAGAGAGATTTGTCAATCCCCTCTACTCGGAACTCGGGACTCGGGAGTTGTTCTTCACTTTTTCTGTTTTATTTCGATTTTGATTTGCTTCTCTCAGACTCCAGATCTCTATTTTTCATGTTTTCATATACAATTTCGCTGCTATCTATTCACACCACAATTTTTAGGGGTTTTAGGGTTTGAAGAATTGCAATTGCTCTTGTTCTATATTACACTATATTTTTAGGGATTTAATGGCGTCAAATCCTCCATTCGAGTTGGAGGATCAGACGGATGAGGATTTCTTTGATAAGCTAGTAAGCGACGATGATGACGATGTTAGCTCCAGAACCACCCAATTCATCAAATCCCATGATATATTGGATGGGAATGAGTCTGATGAAGTTAAAGCATTTGCCAATTTAAGCTTAAGCGAGATTAGTAGTCAAAATAGTGGCTCCCAAACCAAAGGGGAGTGCGCAAGCGATGAGAGTGTTGAGTCTGATGATGTAAAAGGATTTACTGATTTAAGCTTAGGCGAGATTAGTAGTGAAAGCATTGTCTCGAAAACGATAGGGGTGCTGGGAAGCACTGATAATATGGAAATTCAGAGTGTTGAACTTGAAGCAAGGGAAGAAGAACAGGTGGTTGTTGCAGAGGCTGATCACTCATTAATGTCGTCAGTTTTTCCTTCTTTGGACAATGGACCAGTGTCAGAGGATGCAATTACGGCTTTTGAGGTTAAGTCAGATTTGACTGAAGAGAATGATATACCCACAAGTGGTGTTAAGGAGGTCCAGCGGAGTACCTTCACTGATCCATCTGTGCAAGGTAGTGGCGGTGAGGTTGAATCTTATGATGATTTTTTTGCTAGTTTAGGAGAAGGAGAAATAGAAAATTTTCAGACTGAAGCTGAGGCTGTCCCTGGATTTGGAATAAGCAATAATAAAACTCTAGAGAGTTCATATATTCATGCTGAGTATCAAGGTACAACAGGGGCGTATACTGAACAACTTCCTAATGGGGAAGATACATACAGTATTGAGTATTGGGAGAGTCTTTACCCTGGATGGAAATATGATCCAAACACGGCTCAATGGTATCAGTTGCATGGCAGTGATGGAACTAAGAACGGGCAGGAGAGCTTTGGCTTCGCTGGTGGAAATGTACAAAGTACGTTTGTTGCTGATGGACACAGTCCATGGGCAACTTCTGATGTCCAGTCATCCCAAGTTTCTTATGAGCAGCAAACACCTCAGTCTGCAGTCGGTGCTATAAGTCAATATAGTACAACTGAACATGTGTCTGTTTGGAATTCTATGCTGCAACAGGATGGGAAATATCAGTATCCAGTGCATATGATTTTTGATCCTCAGTACCCTGGATGGTATTATGATACAATAGTGCAACAATGGTGTTCATTGGAAGCATATCATGCAGTAGTTCAGTCAACAGATCAGACTCGCAATCAACAAGCTCAAAATGGATTCCTTTCCTCATCAGCTAATTCTTATGATAGTAGTCAGGGCACCGATCATATTGATGGGCCACAAGGTCCCAGCAGCGAAAGAGGCCTTAATAATTTTTCGGCTACATCCTCTGCAGAATATGGTCAACAGGGTGGAAATGCTCAGTTTGGGATGGTGGGTATGTCTACTGTCGGTTCTAGTGTGGCTCAGTCATGGCAAAGCCATGGTGACTATAATATCTATTCTAACAGTCAAGTGGACCAGCAGATTGCTTCTGATTCCATGAGAGCTTTGACAACATATGAGAAATCGAGTCAGAGTAAAAGTAATACAAGCTCGGGTCATGGGTTGAATAATATCTCTGCTGAAAATGATTTTCAGCTATTCAATCATGTTCAACAAATACAGCAGAATGGGCCAGCTCAATATGCAACTGGTTTTTACAATAGTCAACATGCAGCTGCTGTTGGCCAACCCTTTTCTTCCAATGGCCACTATGGTTCTTATTCACCAAGTGAGGGAAGGTCATCTGCAGGTCGTCCACCTCATGCTTTAGTTACATTTGGGTTTGGGGGAAGCTTGTAGTTATGAAAGATAATAGTGCTGGTGGGTTCTCAACACTTGGGAGCAAGGTATAGCCATGCTTAGATTCTTTTACCATGTGAATTTAATGTAGTGGTCATCTGGGATTTGGTAAATAATTTTTTGCGCCTTTTATCTATATATATTTATCTTTCCGTTACTCACTCTTGCAGAATGGTGATGGATGCTTCCTATCTGTACTCAATTTGATGGAAGTTGTGAGTTTGAACAATAGTCCTTCTAGCACTGAGATAGGTGCTCATAGCTATTTCTATTATCTGTGTCATCAATCTTTCCCTGGTCCTTTAGTTGGGGGAAATGTGGGAAGTAAAGAGTTGAATAAATGGATTGATGAGAGGATAGCAAACTGTGAATCTCTGGAAATGAATTATGGTAAAGGTCAAGGTTTGAAGTTGCTTCTCTCCTTACTTAAAATAGCATGTCAGCACTATGGAAAACTTCGGTCCTTTGGCGGGGACACAGGGTTGAAGGTATATTTGTTTCTGAATTTGGAAATTCCCCATCTGCTGTTGTCTTTTATGAATGTTTTAACTTGTTAAAGCTTTGTTGAATCTACTATTGTTACGCACTGGTACTCTTCTGCAGATTTAGTGTAAAAGTTTCCACTACTTTTTTTCTCTGGCTGAGCTTATAGTCTTTGCCTTGGGTTGGTTAGAATAAGTAAAGGTAGTTTAAGGTATTTTTTTTTCTCCAAATATAGCGAGGTATATGGATATTAAGGGGGTGGGGGCTGGTTTGAAGCAAAGCAATAACTCTTGAACAGTTGGGACTTAGGAGTCACATGCTTGTGCAAACAAGCAATTTGGTAATTATCTATTCTGGACCTTTAGATATATAATGTTGGCTGTTTAGCTAACGACGTATGGTGAGCTGTAAGTTTCCTCTGTTTGGTATGTTAGAGCTACTAGTTTGCAACACAGGGCAGCCTCCTGCTATGGAGAAGGTGGCGCTTGTCTTATTCAGGATGAGGATTGGGATCTTTCTGTACTCAATTTGTTTCTTTTGCATTTTATGGAAAAATGAGAGGAATAATTCCAAGTTCGGGACATACTTTTTGTTGATCCCACTTTTTGATTAACTAGGAACAATCTCAAGTTTTGAGGATATTATCTGAAATGGAGAGCTAGCTTTTCAATTAAGGCTATGTTCTCTTCACCTGAAAAAATGTTATCTGGTTTCAACTTTCTTAAAGTCTGGTCTCATCTTACACATTCGGGTTGGTTTGGTCTCATCAGATTTTGTGCTTTGATTTTATAGAAGAAAAAACCTTTGTCATGTGGGATCTTGTTTTTCAATGTGTACTTTCAAAATATACACTTTTTCCTTTTATCATTCTTATTAATATCCAATGAAAGATATTAACGGTAATGAGTTTTCTGAAAAAAGATCTAGCTGGTTTGAACATTTCTGGCCTGGCTGATTCGAAGTCACCTTGAAATAGTATAAATCTGGTCTGGACTTGTGATACTTAAATCTGGTGAGATTGAGCTATTTTGTCTTTTTTATTTCCGAGCATTCCTGGTGGTGAATTGAGGCACACTTTTTTCTGATTGGCGTGGTCGAGAATCAGATTGTGGTTTGGGGTGTGTCTAGAGAAGTGAGAGAGATTGGAGATGATGATATGGCTAGTGGGAAATTAAGGTGTAATTGGAAAAAAAAGGTTGGAGTTTTTGATGCGGTAAAACAAGAGTTGGAGGCTAGGAGGTTTCTTCCATAGGCAACCAAACAACTTCATCAGGGGATGTAGTGTAATTATGTCTTCATTCTGTTCCTCTTGATTCTATTCTTATTCTAATGTATTTCTCTTACTTGAACTAAATGTAGCATAATTCATGGAATTTAAACTTAACCATTCCTATGGATAGCCAATTAGCCATGCTGTCGTAGAATTGCAGTTGCCGCTAAGAGAAACCCTGTTATCGTATGCAATCAAAAGCACCTTTCTGCTGCGGTATCCGTTACTCAATGGGGACTTGTTGTGTTCGAACGTTTTTCTTTCGCATTACAGAGGGAAAACATGCATTGTTGGGGAAAAACAACATGCACACACCAAAGAAAAGAGAAGAACGTGGCTAGGGCATACATGCTGTTTAATGTGTATGAGTTGTATAACTTGTGTTAGTAACAAAGAGATGCTAATTAATGTTTATTTGAAAAGCAATCAATATTTTACTAATGAATTACGTAACCAATGAAACTTTATCTTACCAAATATATAACCCACTCATAATGTGATGGGTTTGGTCATACTATGTAGAAAGAATACTACTTACGCTAACAAAAAGTGAGGTTAAAAACCCATTAATGACGCCACATTAGCATTAGTGTCATTCTCGTGACAATCCGCTTTTGCGAAAGACAACTCTTACCGCGATCACTTCTGTGATTGTTTCCCCTGGTGGAACGCAGTAATTATGTGAGAGTATAGAGCATGGGGACTGGAAATTGAGTTAATTCTGTATTTACCTTGGTTATGGCACGGGGAACCTTTTCCTTACTGACACAGGTGCTACAAGGTTGAACTGGCTGACAAATAAGATGCTTCAGAAGGAAAGCTTGTTATTTGAGCGAATTCTTGATGGACTTTTCTGATATTTGACTTTTTAATTTGCTCTGTCTGTTGAGAAGGGGGGGTGTGGGTTCCTTGTGTCAGCCATTTACTTCGTATTTTTCAATTGTCAAGAAAAATTTCTCATAACAAGCGGTTTTCTTCGTCTACGTTAGGAAAATGACCTTCCAGAATCAGCAGTCGCTAAACTCTTTGCATCTGCCAAGAGGAATGATGGCCAGTTTAGTGAGTATAATGCAATGTCAAAGTGCTTATTAACATTGCCTTCTGAAGCACATATGCAGGTATACTGGACCTTTCTACATTTATTTACGGCATGTTTTAGCATATAGGTATCACCACTTATGGCAGAGACTGAAATGGATACCTGCTTTTTCTTAGACAACTGCTACTGAGGTACAAAAACTTCTTATAGCCGGTAGAAAAATGGAGGCTTTGCACCGTGCTCAAGAAGGTCAGTTCTGGGGATTTGCTCTAATTCTTGCTCGAGAACTTGGGGAGCAGGTTTGTACTTGCATTATCTATCATCTTCAATCAGGAAGTCAGTCTAGGGGATTTTCTATCCACCTTGTTTAGTGAATTTAATTAGTTGATGGTTGGAAAATTGCAGTTTTATGCTGATACTGTGAAGCAAATGGCCGTCAGCCAGCTAGTTGTTGGTTCACCTTTGAGAACCCTTTGCCTTTTAATTGCAAGAAAACCGGAAGAGGTTTTCTCCAACAGCATCATGCCTCCTGGCAACGTATATGGAGCAGTAAATACACCACAGCCGGTGCAGGTAGGTAACTTCTATTACTTTTGCTTATAACACTAGGGAAGAATTGGAAAATTTTCCAAATTATATTACTTATTCATGACAATTGGAATTCAAGCTTTTTTTAGCTGTTTGGGTTAGGACTGATGTCTAAACATGCTATTATTGCCTGTTTCTCTACATTTTTTTTTATGGTTGGTTTTATTTGCCAAATGCCGCGATCATCAGGAATTTAGGTTCAATACATATTGGCTTAATTTTTTGGGAGCGGGGTTGTGGAAGGTGATGAAATTTCGGTTCAGTCAGAAATCATTATATCCTTTTCCTATGATGTAGAAATTATTAGAGGTGATGGAAGTTTGATTTAGTTTATTGATGGCTGCTATATCAAGGTATTTACTTGTTTTGCATTAATTGTTGCTGTCATACTCACATTTCAGTATGTGAAACAGAATGCAGGCTGTAGCATGTTGGACAACTGGGAGGAGAATTTGGCTGTAATATCTGCAAATAGAACTGAGAATGATCATCTTGTGATTATTCATCTGGGAGATTGTCTGCTGAAGGAAAAAAATGATGTATGTCTTCCACTTTCTTTTTGCAGCTGTTGGGTATTCCTTTTTGTTAATTTTCATTGTTTGCAACTTGCATATCACCATTTCGTTAATTATAACGCCTGCTAGAAAGCCTAGAATAGATAGGAGTAGATTTATCAGCTTCATTCTTAGACAAGACCAATTTTGCAGGTTACTGCTGCACATATCTGCTACTTGGTTGCGGAAGCTGGTTTTGAATTATACTCAGATAGTGCAAGATTGTGTCTCATTGGTGCAGATCACTGGAACTCCCCAAGGACGTATGCAAATCCTGAGGCTATTCAGGTGCTATTCTGTTTCTTGCATCTCCTTTCTGAGTTTCACAATCTCCTTTATGCATGAAATTAGACTTCTTTTGTAATGTTTCCACTATATAGAGAACTCCTATATGTATTCCTTCAAAAAAAAAAAAAAAGAACTCCTTTCTGTATGACATAAGGTCCAATACTTTTTAATATTTTGTACCATGTTTCTAGATATTTATACCCCCACCCCCCTTCGAAGTTATGCGTGCACACATATGTATGGTAGTTTGACAGATTGAATCCTCCTCTAACTTGTCATTTTAGCCAGAATATGTGAAGTTCCAAAAAATAAGATAAGTTCAACAAAAAATTAGTTTAAAAATGATGATATACTTCTCATCATATTTTACCTGTTCCATATTTATTTCATATTTTTTTCTTCGTATTTTGTGTTTTAGGAAAAACCAAAAATAGCTTTGTTGTAACTTATATCCCTTTTTTGTGCAATTCTCCATTGTAAAACTTCCTTCTACTACTACTTTTTATCATTTTCTAGTTTTTTAATCAATAATTAACGAACTTTTTAATTTCCGTGTCATTTACAGAGGAGAATATGAATGTGATGAATAGAGTGATGGTTATAGTTTCACTTGAAAGATTTTAGTTTTACTAGTAGTAGCCACAAGCCTACAAGGTTATCATAATAGAATTTTTATGCCAGGAACAACAAAAGAAAATGGAGGGAGTATTTTGTAAGGAAGCACTTTTTGTAGATTTTTTCTTTTTAAGAGAAAGCACCTTAAGCATAACATTACTAATGGTTGTGATGATGATGATGATGATGATGATCTTTATAATATTGATAATAAAAGTATGATTAAACAAGAACAAAGAAAAATTATAACAAAATTTTAGCAATGATATCTTAACAAAATTTAACCTTTTTAGAATTTTAAGTAAAAGAATAATTACAACATGAATAAGTTTAGTTCACCAAATTACGTGATGTTAAAAAAAGTATAATTCAACAATAATTCATCCAAAAAAAAAGTTTTCTATGAAAATAAGATATTTTCAGCAAAATAAGTAAAGCATAAAGATGCTCAAGAGAACAGAGCCTAAGTCTCTTATTTGTGTTATTAGTCCTAACCATTAACGCCGAAACCCCAATCTATTACTCTGTTTTCCCTTATCCATTGAACCTAAGTGGGGCGTTTGGCATGTGGGATTGGGATTAGAGGGATAAGAAAGAGGGATAGGGGTTGGGAATTGGTGATGGGGAATTCATTAAACTTATCCTTGTGACCTTGTCCCTTGTTCATGATAGTGGGGATATGTTGGGACTTATTTATCCCATGTTTGGTATATAGGTCTAAAACAATAATAGCATGATTACTACTATAATCGATCTTATTTCTCACAAGAATCAAACTAAATTATCAGTAGGTGTCGATCTTATTTTATGGTAACTTTGAAATAATTAGTGGGAGGAGGACACCAACCGGCCCGATCCCTAATCTTAGACTTACCAGAATACACACAATCTTCTGAGTAGGACTTACCACATTCCATATTAATTTCTATAATTTTTACAAATTACCCAAAAACAGATTTGTAGAAATTGTAGTTGCAAGAATTACTTCTTCCAAATTATAGAAAAAGAATGAACGAAATGTGATTTAAAAAAGAAAAGGAAGCTGAACTTACCTGGGAGCAGACCAGAAGAGCAGCGAAGAATAAGAAGACAGGAAGGGATGAAAAGTGAATTGGTCATTTAATCTGGGCAAATTGGTCTTTTAGTATTGGGAAGAGTTACCCCCAATCCTTAACCCCCCGGGCGGTATAGGAGATGTGGGATAAGATGGCATGTTATCCCCATCCCTAGTTCCCTAGCATATTGAATAAGTCATTTTCCCATAGACAATCAAAGAATATTGAGAGACAAGGGATCTGCTATACCTATCCCTGCCCTTATCCCTACAAACAAACACCCCGACAAATTCAAGAAGGCTACTAATTCTTAAATGGGAAAGGAACTCGGGGTAAAAATGTTATCTGGCACAGATAGTAGTCATATTACTTTCTGAGCTAGTTGCTACTTGCTAGGTGTTAGTCTGACTTATAATTTAGTGCTCTTATAGAGAAATTGATCTTCACTTCTCCTCGAGAATCGAAGATCAATTGTTTGCTTATTTTCTGCCTACTGAAAGGGCCACAGAGAGCTCTAATATCGAACAATTATCGAACAGCTTCAATCAACCTTTTGAGTTTTGACTAAACAACACCTCGAAATCCTGTTTTGTTTTTGGAGTAATGGTTAGTCGCTGAAGTTGTGGCTTTTGGATTGCCAATATGTTTTGTTTGAAGAGTAAAGAGACTACTGTGCTGTGAATGAACAGGAGATTTGCAGGTCAAATGTGTGTACTCTCTTTTAGGAAAGTCATATTTAAGCGATGTTGGAATAGCCATTATCTTTCTGAACATGTTCCGCAACCTATTTATTAGGGATCTCGCTAATAGTGCATATCAGTATGATCTGTGGCTATCTTATTTGGGTAAGGACAGTGGCAACAGGGTTAAACTTGCTTGTTCATGTATGCCAAAAGTTTCCCTTGTCCTGTTCCACATACCAGCAAGGAGGAAGCGGGTACTGTGCTGTTGGATTTGGATCAACATTTTTATATGCTCCAGGATTGTGCTTCCAGATGAGCTTTAACAATTTTATACCTGAATAAAGTGCTTATGATCATAGGGGAGGAAGGGGAGATTCTGTGTTCGAAACCATGCTTCTCATCTTTTTTTAGACTCCTAAGAGATCCCTCAGACACATCTCGTTTAATGTTCCCGTTTGTGGCTACTAAGTCGCATCCTGCACACCTAGCAGTATACACCTGTGAGATTGTAGTTTAGTTGGCATGGCATGTTCCTTCTCATACTTGTGTTGGGTGGGTGATAGGAACTTGGTTTCTTAGCGCGTCTAACTTCTGGCGCTTTCCTTTTGTACCTTCTCCCATAATTTTCAACTTTTTTTCTATCCTAACTCCTAATGAAGCTTTTTCAGTATTTTTTAATTTGGTTGGGCAACTGAATGAATAATCATCCTGCAGAGAGTACATATTCATCAATAACTTATGGTTACTCTGATACTTTTTATTCTGATGTTTGCCTATTGGCTAAATTTGAGTAATTGGTTTGCATTAATTCTTGACATTTTTGCTCTGGTAGCTGCAATAATCATATTTTGTTTCTGCTTGTCTGCCAAATCAAGAATTATCTCATCTAGCTGTCTCTTTGATCTTGATTATCTTTGTTATTCCTTAATACTGCTGATAATATGGGCGGTTCCAGTTTTCTTTGTTGTCTATATGTATGCCCCGTAATTTCATAGCAGCTTATCTGGTAATCTAGGCCTCCCTGCAAATGCTTGATTTTGACTTTTTGGAGTCAAGTAAATGGTGGTAGAGGTAGGAATAATCTTGAAGATAAAGTCTTGCCTTTGGTCGTTACTGCAGAGAACAGAGCTTTTTGAATATGCAAAGTTTCTTGGGAATTCTCAGTATGTTCTGCTTCAACTTCAGGCATATAAACTCATATATGCACATATGCTAGCGGAGGTTGGAAAGGTTTCAGATTCATTAAAGTATGTACATGTGTCTTTTGTTTATTGTTAGAATCACTTTTCTTGGCATTGCTTTAAGATAATGGATTAATACAGATACTGTCAAGCTGTTAGCAAATCTCTCAAGATTGGGCGATCATCAGAGGCGGATACATTGAAACAGTTGTTATCATCTCTTGAAGAGAGAATTAGGACACACCAACAGGTTTAACCTCAACCTTCATTAAGTTAAGCAGTCCAATGTAATTTACAATTTATGTGTAAGTGGAATTTCTTGTATCTCTTCAGAGTGGATATGCAGCTAACTTAGCTCCGGCAAAGATAGTGGGTAAATTGCTCAACTTTTTTGATAGTACCGCTCATCGTGTTGTTGGAGGACTCCCGCCACCTGGTCCTTCATCTTTAACTATACCAAGTAGTTTCCAAGGCAACGAAAATCAATTTCAGACACTGGCCCCTAAGGTAATTGACAGTCAATCAATTATGGGTGTCTCATCGATGACACCATCAGCATCCATGGATGTAATGAGCAGTCAATCAACCATGGGTATGTCATCGCTGACACCGTCAGCATCCATGGAGCCAATAAGCCAATGGGCCGTAGATGAAAGTAAAATGACATTGCAAAATAGAAGCATATCAGAGCCAGATATTGGTAGAACACCTAGGCCGGTATGATATGATGCTGCTCATACTGTTTCTTTTGTCTTGTTCTCTATCTATATATGGTCATCTATTCAAGTTAATTGCAATTATATTAGTCCACTGACATTCTTTCGTGAGTGTGAAATAGGATCCATTGAGTTCTGCAAATGAAGCAACTTCTTCCAGCACAGTGGGAAAACAATCTGGCTCAACAAGAACATCTCGTTTTGGTCGTTTGAACTTTGGTGCTCAGATCCTGCAAAAGACTGTTGGATTGGTCTTAGGGCCTCGTCAAGGCCGCCAGGTAGACCATTTATATCTACATCTAGGCCCCTCTTACCTGTATGGAACATCTCTAATGTTTGTACTCTTAGTGATTGTTTATGCTTATTTTATATGGAAGGCAAAATTGGGGGATGCAAATAAATTCTATTACGACGAAAAGCTAAAGAGATGGGTGGAGGAAGGTGCTGAACCAACTCCTGAAGAATCTACCCCGCCACCACCACCAATGACTGGAGCCTTCCAAAATGGAAATTCAGATTATAACTTGAAGAATGCATTGAATGATGGACTGAATGCTGTCAATGGTAGTCCAGGATCTATAAGATCAACTCCTGAAAGCAGCCCTGTACCACCTAGTTTGCCTAGCTCAAATCAATTTTCAGCACGCAATCGGATGGGTGTACGATCAAGGTATGTCAGGAAATTAGCTGTCCATTGATAGATAACGTTTAAAATGACAAACAAGAGTGTGAAATAGAAATAGCTGTATGAATTTCGAAGCGGGGGTTGGAAAAATATATGGAAATTTTGATTCTCAGTTCTGGTCTGAATCAGTTTCCCTACTGCTCTGGTTGCATTATCAAGTATGCATTTGATAATCAACGATCCTCCTTCCCTCAGTTTTTCGGGTGAAGGTTTTTTAAGGGGAAGGAGCACTACTCTTGCTTTTACAGACTTCAGTGAGTTGGAAATACAAGCTTGTGCAACATGTAGCTCTATATTGCTACAACCAGCAGTTTTGTGTGCTGATGCTCTCTCTATAATTTATGTTTTTTTTGTCTTTTACCTTACTCTATTTTCTTTGGAGGAAAGGGGTAATTCTGTTAATTGCATTCTCTACTGGTAGTGATCCCATTCTTCAGTAAATGTTTTTTTGTTTCTTCCTCTCAATAATAGGTATGTGGATACCTTCAACAAGGGTGGTGGTGCTTCGACAAATCTGTTCCAGGCACCAGCAATACCATCAGCTAAACCTGTTAGTATGACAGGCGCCAAATTCTTCATTCCCACTGCAGCACCGACAAATGAACAGACTTCAGGTGCAGAAGCTGGAAATAGAAATGAAGTTTCTGAAAGTGGAGAAAAGCCTTCCATGTCCTTCAATGACCCGTTCCAAAATCTAGCTCCTTCGCCTGTGGGAACAATGCAGAGGTTTCCAAGTGTTGGTAACATACCTAGCAAGAGTACAACGGAAGGTGGGAAAAGTTCTCTTGCACCCCAATCTCGCCGTACTGCCTCATGGAGTGCAATGCAGAGTGACCCATACACTCTGCCACCAACAACTGAGATCAAAGCTTCCCCACTTTCATTTATGCCTAATAATCAATTACCGGGTGATCTGCACATGAATCGGGACAATTCTGGGGATGATCTCCAAGAAGTTGAACTTTGAATTGAGGGTGCTGTAAATACGAAGTTTTGCATCTTATGGTCAGAATTAAGTACACTACCAGGAACTTTCAAGGCCTAGAAATTGATGCCCAGCGAAGTGGAGCTTCAAGTTCTGGTTATAATTTTCCTTTTCTTCACTCACACCCTTGCCTGCTGCATATATATCAGAAAATGGATAACGTTATTATTATTGTACTCTTAAAAATAGAGCTAGGTTGTTGTAGCCATTAGATGGAATACTACATAGCTAGAAATGGGTTGGGGCACATTGTACAGTTCCATTTCGTTCGTTAATTTTAAATGTACCATAATCAACAATTGAAATGGATAGGAGGTGAATGTCTTAATAATTTTAGAGGTCAAGGCGAGATTCAATAATGAAAATGACCTTGATAATGTTTCCTGTTGCAGCAAATTGCAGATTCAAGGCGGGCTACGTAGCGGATTTCATATTAATCCTCCTTTTGAAGGGAGTTAGAAGGCGTTGTTCAAATTCTAAACAATCAGCTAATATCCTATCTCTTATCGCTAACTTTTGTCGTATTTTTTCAACTTTGAACTGCTTTTATATAACTTTTAGAAAAATTTGTCATTTACAACCTTTTTAATAGGTGATTTAATTTTTCTTGGTTTTTTTTAATTTTGTTAATATCTATTGGATATAAAGCATAGGAACAAAGTGGTAGAAGTAAATTTCATGGTGTTTATTGGATGATTACACCTACAACAGGAAAATGAGAAACGGTATCAAAAGTAAATACAAGTTGGTTCAATACTTCGATGCACACAATGTGATTATAGTAGTATATATAAGGACATAGTATACTTATGATCTATGATAGGAAATATTATTATATATTACTAGTTTTGAAGCATGTGTAATGTACGAGTTTTATTTATTTTTTAATTATTTGTCATTGAAAAATGTCTTTTATATGTCTTTCAATTGAATCCCTGACTTTGGAAGATAAAGATTATTAGCCCTGGCCAGATGGCCTTGGTTACGAAATAACAGTAAGGATCAATCTTGATGAGATTATCAGTGTACTTCTCCCAACCACTTTCCCTGCAATCAACGATACACACAACCTCCCTGTTCTTCAATATCGGATGAAGATGCTTTTTGCCAGTGTCATCGCCCTCGAAGACCGACGTCAGGCAGCCGGCTTTGCGGTACACGTTGTCGGGATCAAGAACATCAGTCATGATCTCAAGATACTTTGGGGAAACCCTCGAGTACAAAACGATGTCGTAATCAGGGGTCAATTTCTCCAAAAAGGTTTCAACATAGGGCCTTAATTTCGTAGTCCTCTTTAATTTCACCGACAAATAAAAGATCCCTTGCCGAACCGACCTTTGAACCCCGAATTCTGAAAGATAATCAATGATTTCAATTTCATCTTCCCCTCTCTCTCTTAACAAAACCTAGGTGGTGTTATTCCTTCTTTCTTAAGTTTCAATCTTTCTTTCTGTTTCAACAACGTTTGCGAGGCTTCTTTACTTTTTATTTTTATCTTTTTGAGTTTTTTTTCCCTGCCAAAACACATACTCTCCAACGCTTCGAATCTAGATGGTGCACACGCTTGTACGTAGAGTATCGTGCGCACATATACATGGCTAGCAAGCCAAATGTACATGGATAACAAGTCAGATGAACACATTTACATGGCTAACAAGTCAAATGAACATATGTACATCTCTGGTGGTACATTTAGTATTGGTTTTTGTGTTTATAATCTAGTCCTTCATGTTTATCGTGTGTATGGTTCTCAACCTACGGACGTGTGTGTACTAATTTGGGCATACTCCCGATGCTCTAGGTTGCAAGAGAACTGATACGGGCATAAAAACAATTGTAAAAATAAAGGATACGAGAAAATATCACATTATAATTAAGAAAATATATGAAACTATTCATATTATATGGAATTTTTAAAACCTGGTTATTTAAATAAGATGAAAAACTCTTTTAATAGACTATCAAAAAATAAAAATATGGATAAAACTAGAGGAATATGTGTTGAAATATTTTTTTAACGGTTTTTTCACCAAATACCCCCGAGTTTTCAAAAAATTAATCAGGTACCCCCTATGTCTTCAAAATTCACATGATACCCCCCCAGTTTTATGTAAATACACCCAAATACCCTTAATGACTAACGGCGGTTAATTCCGTTAGTCTTAACCGTAATTAACTCCTAATTAAACCCTAGTTAACCTAACTAAATCCTAAAACCTAACTCCTAACTAACCCTAACCATCCCCTCCCCTACCCTCCCACCACCACATCGCCCACCCCCTCCCCTCACCCCCCGCAGCCCCCCCACCACCCCGTCGAATTCCCTATCCCCTAACCCCCTTCGAAACCCCCTCCCCTAACCCCCGTTGAAAACCCCCCTCCCCTAATCCCCGTCGACTTGCGACTCCAACCGCCAACAAGATCCCGCCGCCCACCAGCTCCAGGTGCCCACCATCTTCACTTCTCTCTTGCGTTGTCAATTGCCAAGATATCTCCCTTTCCCCAACGCGGTGTTGACTCCCACCATCCCCCGAGTCGCAGGTCGGTTTAATTCGCAGTCGACGGGGGTTAGGGAGGGGGTTTCGAAGGGGGTCAAGGGAGAGGGGTTTCGAAGGGGGTTAGGGAGGGGGTTTTCGACGATGACTATTTGCGTCACACGTGGGCTTGATGCGACGCACATAGCTTGTGGATTGGAGGATTTGGCTTCGTTATTGCATTTTTTGCCCATACGACGCACATAGCTTGTGCTATGATGTTTTGCGTCGCACGCTAGCTAAATATGAAGCACATAAGGCGTCTTTTGCGTCGAGTCCCGGTTACATGCGACGCAAATGAGTTCCCCATTCACTTCTGCGATGTTTTTCCTATTGTGCGACACACTAGGGGAGACGCAAATCGTTGTTTTTCTACTAGTGGGGGGTGGCCGCTGGGGGTAGGGGGCCGGGATGTGGGAGGCCGCTGGGGTGGTGGGAGGGTGGGAGGAGGGGTGGTTAGGGTTAGGTTTAGGGTTAGGTTTAGGGTTAGGGTTAGGGTTAGAGGTTAGGATTAGGCTTAGGATTAGAGATTAATTAGGGTTTAAAATAGAAGATTAGGGTAATGACTAACGGCGGTTAACGCCGTTAGTCTTTAAGGGTATTTGGGTGTATTTACATAAAATTGAGGGGTACCTTGTGAATTTTGAAAACATGGGGGGGTACTTGGTGAATTTTTAAAAAACTCGGGGATTTGGTGAAAAAACCGTTTATTTAAAGTATGGAGTGAAGTATCCGGTATATGTAGAGTATTGGTGTCCGATACAGATATGTCGACCAAAATGAAATATCCGAGTTATCGAGTCGATACTTCATTGAAATTAGGCTATACCAAATGTTCTGATATGCTTGTTTTTTTGGGTGCAAAAGAAGGAAGACCCCGACAAATTAATTAATTAAACGAGCCCTTAGAAGACTAGCTAGTTTATCTGCTACTTTATTTCCTTCACGATAACAATAGATTACACGCACTTGCCAAGAATTAGAGTTCATCAAATGACAACAATGATTGATGATATGGAAGCATTCTCCCCCTTGGTAGTAGCATTCTTCAAGACTTCATATGCTTGTAATGTTATTTTTTTTAGAGAGAAATTGCATTAATTGAAAGCCAAACGGCATCTACAATAGGTATTAAATAAAAACAAGATACAATCAAACAAAGGTAAATAAAATTCGTCTTCGAAAAAATTATAATGAACCAGATCGAGCAATACAGCGCAACCCCACATTTGTTGAATCAAGCAGCTATTGATAAGGAAGACTATCATTCTAACATAGTTTGGGAAAGCATTCTTGATCGAGCCATATTGACCGCATCTGAGATTCCAATACCTTCATGTTGAGTCTCGAACTTCAACCGATGAGAACAATTTCTCATACCTGAAGACAAAAAAAACCATACTCACAATTCTCATAGGGGAAAAAGGAGATCTCCACAACAGAGACTAAAATCTCCTTAACAAGGTTTGAAAAAATCTCATAAAGAGAGATTAATTTATTCACAAAGCAAGAAATAAATGAACTAAAAACTAAAAATAAAAGGGATGTATGAATTTGCAATTATATGCCAAAATTGGTTATAATAAATGATGCATAATAAAGCTCTATCTATAACTTTAATCTATATGTTACTTTTTTTGAGTTGGTTATTTATGATAATAAATATGAATAATACCAACTACTCCCTCCTTTTCCAATTATTGTTCCCGTTTTCCGAATTGGCATTCCTTTATGTTGTTCTCATTTATAATCTTTCTAAAAATAGTTCACATAAATTAACCAAATTACCATTGATTTTTTTTAACTATATATATCATTTTTTTAGGAGAAACTCTAACAGTTAAGTGTATTTTTGCAAACAACTACCTAATAAATATTTTTTTAAAAATAACTACCTATAAAAACCTAAATCTTTGCAATCCAATGCCATTGGCGTTTTTTTGGGGTAAAAAAATAGTTGCTAGAATTGCTTGCTAAAAAATCTCTTATTCAAATAGGATAAATAAGTTCAACTAAGGTCCATGTAAGAAAAAAAAAGTTCAACTAAGGTCTAGTTCAGAGAGAATAACACCACATAAAATATTAACCAAAAACCCGCCTTCTCACGGCACAAATTCCAACCCCAACAGAGCTGCACCCAATCCAGCTCCACCAAGGTTTCCACCGTCATTTCCGTATGACTCCATTTCCCCTCCACCCGTTCTAAATCCACCTTTCGAGCCACATAAGTCATAACCATAATCAACTCCTCCTTGACCACCCAAAACCTCATCTCTGAATTCACCACCCCCATCCTTCGACTTTCTTTTTGCCATAAACCCACTAGAAAACTTGGCAAACGATCTTTTCTTCCCAATGTCGACTTCGAAATCTTTATTCGAGGTGGACGATTGCATTCATCATTGTCGTAAGTTTTTGTGTTCTTCTCTACATGTACTTTCGTCTACGTAAGAAGTACCATGTTGCTGCTACTACCCTTCTTGCTGATACTGCTACTAGTATGTTATTGTTTCCTTTCTTGAAGTTCGGTTTTTTTTTTGGGAAATTATAAATTATATATTGCATGATTGTGTAATGAATTTCTTGCGTTGTCAATACTGGATTTTTTTTATAATTTCTTTTTTAGGTTTTTTTTAAAAGATAATTAAAAATAAGATAAAATAAAACTATAGGAGTGTGTGTGACTGAGGTTGAAAAAATTGGGTAGCGAAAATTAGATTTATTGGCCATGATCAAATAAGGAAGCCCAATTTCTTTTGGTAAATAAATAGATCATCTGATTGGAGAGGGCGGTTTCGGGCTGGTGTATCAGGGGCATTGGAGGATGGTAGAGAAGTCGCGATCAAGAGGCTCAAAGAGGGGAGCCGTCAGATCGAACAGTTTGCTACGGAGATGAAGTTAAAAATTCATCTTGAATATAATACTATAATCAAAAATTTTGGTTGCTGCATTCATGGGCAGGAGAGATGTATTGGTCTATTCTCTGGCTCAACGTGAAAGCTTGGAATCTCATCTCAGAGGTAATGTTTTGAATTCTAAATTAGAAAAAGTTTGGAATTAGTCTATTGATTTCAAATTTACTATATATTAACCTATTTGTAATTGCAGATGTAGAAAAAAAACTAGTTAAATTGGAAGAGAAGATACGAGATTGCTCTTGGAGTAGCAAGTGTGATCGAGTTTCTTCACACCGGTAGGTCTGAGCAGGTGATTCTTCACCGATACATCAAGAGTTCCAATATCTTGTTGGACAATGAGTTCAAACCAAGGGTAATTTTTTTCTTTTATTTCCTTTCTAATTGATGAATTTGTTTTGTCTGGGCATCTGGACTAGGGGTGATCATGAAAAAAGTGGCCCATTTCAGGCCAAAGCCGCGGGCCGAAAATTCGTGCCCAAAACCCGCAAATTCGGGCCGGGACAAGCATGATTTTCGGTCCATTTTCGGGCCGGACCAAAATTTAGACTCGTTATACATACTTTAAGTTGCCAGTGGCCCGAAATTTTTGCCCAAAAAATTGGGCCAGGCTCGACCGCGGGCCAAAAATTTGTGCCAAAAAATCGTCCATTTTCGGACGAGATCGTGCTCATGTTGATCACCTCTAATCTGGACTATGACATTGAAAATGAACAATATCTTTGCAATTTTTTGAATGATTTGAAATGTCAGATATGGTGGCACTTGTGAAGTGCCTTTTAGTTTTCAATTCTTATTCTTTCAATTAAAACCTGCTATAATTT
Source organism: Beta lomatogona (assembly GCA_947646795.1). Taxonomy (NCBI): domain Eukaryota; kingdom Viridiplantae; phylum Streptophyta; class Magnoliopsida; order Caryophyllales; family Amaranthaceae; genus Beta; species Beta lomatogona. The sequence goes on along the minus strand of CANSNZ010000393.1, from coordinate 254,979 downwards.
GGTTTAGTTAGCAGAATAAGGAAAGTTACATAATCTGACCTCCTTCAATCCATATATTAATAATAACATGATTAATTTTTACTTAGCTAGCTGATTTTGGAATTGCAAAAAAGTATGAGGAAGCATTTATCCACTTGACTACTGAGGCTAAAGGGACTATTGGGCAAGTTTTTCCAGATTATCTCGAGTCTTTTTAATATATACTATGTATCTATAGATGTATATACAATATGTTTTTGAAGTTAATTCTTTTTTATTTTTGCAGCTATATGGATCCAAGCTACAATCAAACAAGAAAGCTTACTATGGAATCGGATGTTTTTTCTTTTGGAGTTAATCTTCTCGAATCAATAACGGAAGAAATCCAACAGATAATAAAAGTCTTCCGGTTAGTGTTGCTATGGTTCATTGGGTAAGAAATGTTTTAACGATTTATTTGATACAACCTTCTGACCTCTACAAAAGAGAGATGGAGACTTGGTTTGAGAGTTCTAGAGAATATCTGCAAGAATGAATAGAATTCTCGAGGAAACAATCAATGTAACAGAAATATATTTGTAGATGGAGAGAGATATTGAGAATTTAGAGAGGAGATTTTGTATTCATCATCAATAATTCCTTCCTTACAAGTATTGAGTCTATTTGTAGTAGTTGTCAGCATTAGATTCTCTCTTATGTAAAAAACCTTTTTAAAAAATGTTGGCATTTAACAAACTTAACATTTTTTTTTTGCGAGATAGACCTCCGTTTTTTTGTTGAAACACGTTGGCTTTCTAGTATACATACAAGGTGTTTGGTATGGAAAAATTTCATATTGGAAATGGATTCAAATTAATGTCTCCATTTTTAGTGTTTGATATAAGTATTAAGTAACAATTACCGGTTTCAGAGGGAAATATAATCCCCACATTTGTTACCCTTATCAAATTATTGGAAACGAATTACGTTTTCTTCCTAAATCGTGAACCTCTCAATTGTTTCCATTCCATAAAATACCAAACAACTAATAAAGGTAACGTTTACTATTACCTTTTCCCCTTCTTTTCCAAATCCTTTACATTCCGTCTAAGGTGATCGTACTAAACTCCCTCGTAGATTATAATCTCATAGTCAATCAAGATTTACACGTCAGGAAAGCATAGTCATGCAAAACCGCACTTAAATTGTATGGTTTTATTCTTTTAAATATATTATTTGCATATTTTATGCAAATGTTAATAAGGAAAATTCTCACCAAACTTCTGAAATTTCTTTTATGCAAAAAAAAACCTGTTAGCATTTAACTACATATTGTTGATGAACCAAAATGAAATGTGCAACTACAAAATTACAGAGGAAGTATTTAGAATTGGATGCATAATTATATACAATTATCATATAAGTATAAATCTTATCATATTATTTCTTCTTCATACGAAATACAATATTTTTTTATCAATAATAATTTCCTACTTTATATACATACATTTTTTTTTTATTCTTTGAGATGGTGATTTTATAGCCTCCTTTATATATATATATACTTCCTTCGTCCTTTAATAATTGCAACATGCAGGGGTTGCATATTTTTTAAGGAGATGAGAGGGATGGACAAATGGACCCATGTGATAAGGAGAGAGATAAAGATATTTCAAAGTGAAATTTAGTAATGTTGCAATTTAGAAAAATGTTGCAATAATAAAAGAAAGGATTTTTTGATGGGAATAATCCCACCTTTGGGCGATCCTCCCAAAACAGTCCCACCTTTCATAAATTTGGGAATAATCCCACCTTTGTGGGACATTTGTCAAAAACGAGCCTTTTTACTAGTCACCGGTTCAACAAGTGATGACTCGCCATTTATTTTTTTTTTTAAAAAAAAAAACCCTCCCACCGCACTCCCCCACCCCCCACTCACATTAAACCCCCCCCCCACCTCCCGCGAGGGCAGCCACCGCCCACCCCAATCTTCGTCCCGTGGCCACCGTCGCCCCTCCCTCCCGAACAAATTTGTTTTTTGAATTTCAACAGTAGAGAGAAAGAGGAAGAAAGGAGAAAGAGGAAGAAGAAGGGATGGGGGTCTCGCCGTGGAAGCGCGCGGGTGGAGGGGGTTCACTGGGGAAGCGCGGGGTTTCGGGGGTAGGGGGTTTGTGGAGGGGGTGCGAGAGGGGGTTTGCAGGGGAGGGGGGTTGCGGGGAGGGGGTTTTCGAGGGAGGGGGTTTGTAGGGGAGGGGGATTTGCGGGGTAGGGGGATTTGCGGGGGAGGAGGGTTTTCGGGGGAAGGGGTTGCAGGGGAGGGGGACTTGCGGGGAGGGGGTTTTTTGGGATAGGGGGTTTTCGGGGGAGGGGGACTTGCGGGGGAGGGGGTTTCCGGGGGAGGGGGATTTGCGGGGGGAGGGGGTGTTTTCGAGGGAGGGGGTTTGTAGGGGACGGAGGTTTGTAGGGGGGAGTGGGGTTTATGGAGGGGGTTCGCAGGGGTAGGGGGATTTGCGGGGGAGGGCGTTTGCGGGGAGGGGGTTTGCGGCGGAGGGGTGGGGACTAGGGTGGGGTGGGGCTGGCGGGGGGGGGGGTGGCGGGTTTGCTGTGGGGATGGGACTGCAGGGGTGGGGTGGCTAGCTGGGTGGTAGTTGTGGTGGAGAAGAAAAAGAGGAGGGAGAAAAGAGAAAACCTACATTTGCAGGTTACCAACAGGTCAAGGTCCATTTTGAGCAGACACACCCTAAAGGTGGGATTATTCCCAAATTTATGAAAGGTGGGACTGTTTTGGGAGGATCGCCCAAAGGTGGGATTATTCCCATCAAAAAATCCTAAAAGAAAAGTGTGTGTGTGTGCGCGCGCGCGCGCGTGTGCGTGTGTGTATGAGAGAGAGAGAGATAAATATACCTCGTACAAGTGTGGGGGGGAGGGGGAATTGAGGATCCCACTTTACAAGAGGCATAAATCGAAACATGTTCGAGCACTATTCGAATATTTGATGACGTGGAAGAAAGCAACGTTAGTATGGTTATAATTTAATCAAAACAAAAAGTTGATTGTTTAAGGTTCGTCTAACGCCCATGAGAAGAATACTTTGCCTACAAACTTGTACAAATTAGGGGTGTTAATGAGTCAGGCTGGCTCGCAAACGAATATTTTCTAGTACCGAGCATAGCAAAGTTCAATTCGAAAAGATCATGAGCAGACTCGAAATATGTTTTAGCTATATTAATTTCTATATTATACAAACTAATAAAAAGCTATACTTAAATTGTCCACGATACTTGTGAAAAAGTCAAAGTAGTCTAAACCTTTTCATAGAATATGTGCAATATAAATTGAACTAGAAAATTTAAGCTCGAGACTTTGTTCAAGTTTGAGTTAAAGTGTTACACGCCGACCCGAGCAACCCCATGTTCAGTCTCGATTCGGCTCGTTAACACCCCTGGTACAAACAATAAAAATCGACTTATGACAAACAAGATTCGACAAGAAAGAACTTGGTCGATCTGAATCTCAAACTGGGAAGCATTCACACCCGTTTGCTGTACATGATTCACGTATATCACCAGGTGTTTTGCGTCAAGGTCATAACGTAAGTTGAGATGCTTCTTAAAATTGTTAGATAAGCCTCAACAATTAAAGCCTACACTAAATATGTCAAATCTGCCAAATCAAGCGCAGTGTCACCTATGCTAACAATATTTGGTGAGAGGGGGAGAGAGAACAGACAGAGAAAGATAAGACATAGCTATGTTATGCTACAGCCTAAAACAGTTGCAAAACCATTGCAACTTTTATGCCCACCTTTTAGACGGCCTGACTTTGGGCTTTGCTGATGAAGAGTTACTTGACGCTTGTTTCTTAGAGCCTGTATAATGCCAGAACGATGAAAAATATTCAGTAATGACGTGCAACAAGATTGTCATAAAAGAAATGACTACAATCACGCAACATGAAATCAAAATTGTCAAATTTCGGACTGGAAATTACCGACTCGCCGTATCTTCTCTCTTAATTAATGACTAGTATAGCCATAAACGGCTTGTAATCTAGGTTGTGTTCTTGGGTCAAAATAATTACATGATGAAGCAAAGTGCTCAAATGAAAAAGTAGTCTGAAAAGCAAGCTGAAGAAAAAGAGGCAAAAACCACACTACAGGAAAACATAATTTCACAGCAAAAGAAAATCTCGAGGGTAAGAGAAAAGCACAAGCAAGACAAGGTATACCATACCATCGCTAGAAAGGTGTTTGTATTGTGCACTAAAACTTCAGAGATTGAGAAATGATATCACACCCAGATAATGAATTAATTTTAGAAGATAACATTTTGAATCAGTACAACTAAACATACTTGATACAACTTTAGAGGATGTCTTGCCGAGTGATGACCGAGAAGACCCTGTCTGTTGTTTTTGTGGAGGTTTTGGAAGTTTGTTTGGTACAGTTGACCTGCATTTAAACAAAAGGTCAAAAACCTTATGCAAACTCGGATTCTGATTGCACTATAAAATAAAAGCATTATTAGGTTCAAATCTCCATCAAACAAAGAATCAAACATGTACTTATTCACCAAAGATAATAACTCTATGATAGCGGCACAGTGCAACTGTCGGTAAAGTTCAACCAAATAACATCATTTGAGCCTCGAGGCTTCAGCATTCAGCAAACACAAAATTTCAGCTGATTTTTTTTTTTTTTGAGTCACACATGCTGCACTAAATATTGAACTAATACGACGATAGAACAGCCACAATTTGAATATAAAGATATCAAGTAAAGATATCAAATGATGAATGAAAATTTAACCAATCAATCAATTAGCACTGATATATAAATAAAGACTATGCAGCCAAACTGCAGCATGTATAAGTGAAAAAAACCAGGGTAACAGATAAAGATGGCGCCAAAGACGATATTTTACGACTGATAACAGCTTGAAGAACAACCATGACAAAGATAATACTCCCATCCCCTCATCACAATAGTGTTTGGGCCAAAATATAGAAGAGGCATCACACAAAATATAGAAGGAGCATCACATGTTATAGATGAACCAAATTAATAATGGACAGTGGGCATATGGTTTTCTTTGTAGAATCCAGTGGATCTCACACAAAAAGAAGCCAACAGAGTATTTAGGGTAATAAGCACTTAAGCAGTCAGGTATAAATATATTTTATGCATCAAGATTGAACCAATTACAGTCTGCTCAGTGCTCACTTTTGAGTGCTGGGAGCTCTCCCAAGGTAAAGCTAACATCTAAACAATTCTCAGGACTTTATCCATTTATTACCTCACTACCAGTTGCTTTTTCTTTACTAGTAAGTAGATTATTTCTCTTTTTCCCTAATTTCCCGTTGTCCCAGCTTCTCTAACCTACACCAAACATTCCTCTTTCAACTCTTGTTTCGCATGCCAAGCATAAGTAATATTAAGGGGTATAGGTTGATCCTTCGCAAATTCTTAGTTGGAGAGAGGAAAGCATAAATTAGAAATTGTGCCCATAAGCGTATTTTCGAAAATAAAATAGGCGTTTTTAATCCAAGAAAAACACATGAAGACCAATCTGCAGCATTCTTCCTCTTCTATTTATTAGTTGAAACTTGCAACACTTCGTTTGCACTATTGATATATAAACCTTGACTTGAAATATCTGACTATCTATAAAACAGATTTTAGTATGCAAGTTTGTTGTATCTCAATTTTATACTTCGAAGAGACGATGCTTTGTAATTCTTTTCTCTAAATGAACAAGAAAAGATATTAATGATCAGTTTTGCATTGGCAAATGTGGAAGCCAAAGTGTTACTAATGAAAAATGAAGTAGTATTATAGTGCAAATTAAAGAAGAGTAGAAAGCATTTGGGACTGAGGAGACTACCCAATCAGAAGGCAAATAATCAAACACGAAATGTCAAAACATACCTGTAACAACGATAGTTACATGAATATGGAGACAACCAAGTAACCATTTGGCGACTCTTACTCATTACTATCAGTCTTATGAGTGATTATTCTTTATCACTATAATATGTGCACTAAGCCACTAACAGTTTGAAACCAACTAACCACTTAAATGCATTTCAAGGGGCACAGAAACACCACATTAGTAATACAAATTGGTCATGCTTAGAAATCATGAATCAAGTAAATTGTTTAAGCAACATACAAATCAAAACATCAAAAGGCTTACTTCTCCAGGTTTTGCACTGGCTTTTCCACTTCAGGGAAAAGTGTGTATTCCACAACACTGCAAATTGAACCATCAGTTTCGGTTCCCATTGAAAGCCCGCTATCAGATATATCACTTAACCTCTCTTCAGAATCCACGTCACCGAATCCCAAGAGATCTATATCATCATTAAAATTATGAACTGCATCAGATGCAGAAAGGTCGGGATGCCTCAGAATCTCATGCTGGTGCTTCAGTTCTTCAACTGAATGCTGTGAACCCGCTTCAGAATGTCTATCACTTTGTTCTGAACAATAATCTTGATCAGAAGTAGGTCTGCTGCGTAATGGTCGAGTTGGCTTCGAGGAATGTCTCCCAGGAGAAGGAACCCCAAGCTTCAGAGAGTTCACACCACGCTTCTCACTGTTGGTATTAGCCTTGCCAAGACGAGATCGCTCAATGTCCTCGTCTTTCTTTGCAATTGTAGCTTTCAGAGCTGCAACCTACAAACCAGCGAAGGCTTAGAGTACAGTTTAAACTCGTCTATCACACAAGCTTTAGTTACTTCACATTTGTCAGATCATGAAGTTGCATTTTTCATGTAACCTAACAGATGACGTAAAGCGCGAAATCCCTTCACTTGAAAGGCCTACATTCTAAGAGCAAATTCACCATTGGTGCTTACTGATGATAGTCGACAGAACATATACTGACAAGCCATTTAAGCAAAACAAATGCTAATATTAGACTCAAAAGAAAATACTTCCTCCAACATTGACAATTTTGGCAATATCTTCTCTGAGTTCTCTCTCTCCTAGCACATGGGGTCCTTGTTTTTATCTCACCTCTCCTAAATTCATGTGCCGTATTTCAATGTTGCAAGTGAAAAAGAACAGAGGAAGTGTAACTTAATGAAAAAATTATTCCGATCCCTCGATGACTATAATGCTGAGAAATATGTGGCATTTGCATATTGCCGAGCTATCAGCTCAGATACCATAATTTGAGTCACAAATGGAAGACAGAAAAAGTGGTCAATATAACTCGTCCATGATACCATTTATATCCCCCTTTCCATTCACAATATGATGTCCTATAGAGAAACAGGCGTTATGATGATTTAACTATGAATTTCAGATGTCCAATATTTCTCTGCCAATCAACAAATTTCTCCAGCACAGCTCCACTCAGTGAGTTTAAATAGTCGTGCGAAGTGAACCTTTTCCTTCCATACATGACACGAACCAGGCATGAAGCAAAACTAGACTCAAAATTCCAGAGAATTTAAGAATTATTAGAAGGAATTCAAGAAGAAAAACCATAGAGACAGACCTGCTCCATGAGTTCTCTAACATCTTTTCCCTCTTTGCTACTACGTGCTGCCCCCAACTCTACCCCAGAGACCCTCTCAGCAAATTTAAGAGTGCTGGCAGTTTCAGAGTAAGATTCCACATCAGGGTTAAGCTGTACAAACATTAATGTCTTTGCTTGCCCACCTGGATCACAAGTATTATATGATTTGACATCATGATGATTCATCGAAAAGTAATATCATAGAATGACCAAATGTTAAGATAAATAACACAGGATTACAAATTAGCCGAATACCTAATGAACTCTGGAGAACCTGAGTGAGTTTACTATTTCTATAAGGCACATGGGGGTTCTTCTGAGCTAGTGCAAAGATTACATCTCCAAGAGCTGACAGTGATCTGTTAATATGTTGGGCCTCCCTCAGTCTATCTCCAGTTGCTTCAGAGCGGTCAACTCTTTCACTTCCCGCAAGGTCCACTAAGTGGAGACAACCACGTAAAACAGAATTGCTCTTCAATTCCGTGCCACGAACATGGACAGTAAGAATGCTGCAACATTTCATTAAATTTTTTATAAAAGATGAGTATTTTACCAAAAAGTATCAGATACACGTATAAAGAAAGATTAAGTGGATAACAAGTCCTCTATGCATTAAATGGAAACATAGAGTGCCCATCACAATGTACTTGAAATAAAGGCTAAAGCTACAGAGGCTCACGATGCAAGTGACGGAACAGCTGCCAACAAATAACAGCTCTGCCCATTAATTAAATCCAATGGGAAGTATTTACTAAATTTTTATCAGTTCACCATTAGTCTCCAACCATAACGGCCACAATAATATTTTCTGGCCCTCATTCCTCCAAAAAGCAAGTATCATATTGGCAATAATGTAAAATTGAAAATACTCGACATGATCTTCAAACACAGCCACATAATCAGAACTTACTCATGCCACACAGACAACTAAAACTAAAAGGGTTTTAATTGGTCTACAATAAATTATTTCACAATACAGTAACACTAACAAGTACTTGTATTAGTTTGAGCAACAACCTTTTGCTGTGTTATATACAAGCACAAACAGAAAAATGGTATCACAAGTACAAGAAGGAAGAAGTAAAGAACAATACCTATGAGATCTACTACTCCTTTCATTTAACGCTGTGGCACCTACAGCTCTGTTCATGAAGCCAACATTCATCAACTCAAGAACATCATTAGTTGACCTAACGGGGTGCATGCTCGCATCTGGAACAGCCAAGCCATTAGGTTGAGTGGTGCTCCAAATCCCAAGTGTGTTGCAAGTTAAAGGAACGATACCAATTGTGGGAAAGCAATGACTAATTTCTCTTGGTAAAAGCAAAAGTTTTTTAAAAAAAAAGCATAAAACATGCAACAAATTGAGAAATTGAATACTTTTATGTCACCAAAAGAATTTTCCAATAGGGTCGAGAGGTGACCTTACATGGTTAGGAGTTACCACAAAAGTTCCATATTTTGTGACTGGGATGAGTATCAACAACAATTTGGTCACAGATATATGATTATTGTAGAAGAGAAGTTGTATTCCTATGTGATGGTTTGATTGGGGGAAAAAATCAGTTTGGAGGACAAAAGTGGAAACTGAAGAAACTATCATCAATTTCTCATCTAATAGTTCATAATGTAAGCTTGCCGCAGATTATTGTCAGATGCAAACAGAAGATTACATCAGAAATTTGAAAAAAAAATAAGTATTCAAAAGAGAAGAAAGGATATCTTTTCTGTGAGCCATCACATGTAAGCAAATCTCGGACTTGCTCATTATATATTTCAACCATCTGCACACCGATCTCATACATAATGGAGCTTCTCCTGTTCTGCGAAATCTGGAAAAGATCGTGCAAAGCTCGATAATTCACACCCCAATCCTTCTTGGATGCCATATCAGGTCCAGTCTAGATGGAAAGGATAGAATAGAAGGGGTTTAGTGAGGAACAACTTCTAAATAAATCAAAAGTGGATCGTTAAGCACTACATCAAAGCAGATTATTTAAACATACCATAGTATATGTCTTGCCTGAACCAGTCTGGCCATAGGCAAAAATGCATACATCATACCCATCGAGAACAGATCGAATTAATGGTTGAGTGTCTATAAATACCTCCTCTGCCAAGAAATACATTGAACTTAAGTCAGATAGAGATATTAGTGTATGACAGGTGAAGCTTCCAGCAACACAGATCCGGCCATATAATAACTAAAATCATGACACAAAAGCCAATTAAATTCATGAAAAATATAAAATGGATCAAAAATGTCAAGGACCTTGACTAGCTGTTGGAGCAAAGACCTTGTTGAATTTGAACAGTCGGCGGCTGTCTTTTCCTGGTTTTAGAGGATTAAAGACAACAAGCTCCCCATTCTCACCAATGTACTCAATGGTTGTCTGCTTCTCATTTTGCCCAGGAAGAAATGGCCTTATACGGCAATACACTCTAATATTTCCTATCAGAAGCAACAAATGCATCGAATCAGTTAAGCGACCACACAACCAACCTTAAAAATTAATGCTAATCAAGTGTACTACTGTACCTTTCAAATCCTGAACCTTATTGTATAATTTTCGGTTTTCTGCAAGAACCATGTGGTAATTTTCTGCAGCATCAACAAGTTCCTTGAGCTTTGTGCCTGCAAAAGGTATAATTTCAGTAAAAATATCACTAGGGAGAATGTAAACTCGGATCTGTCAGGACCATCTCTACCTAGAAATTGAAATTCAAGAGGGTAGCAGTTTTGCGTCTTCAGAAGCTCTCTCTTTACGGAATCTAAATCCATCCTTAGTACCTGAACGAAACCATAATTTCTTGTATAATCATGAAGATGACACTCAAAACACATAGGTGTAATTGGTCAACAAAATTAGAAATCCAAATATATCAAACCTTCATAACATCAAATTGGGAATCCAAAAAGCAAGAGTAACGAAGCTCTCTGTTTTTCAATTTCTGAATCTCATGTTCAAAGGTTTCCTCCAATTCATTCACTTTTTTATTTGAAACTCGTAGAAGAGATTCAAGATCCATTATCTTTTCTTGCAACTTTGCTCTAGTTTCCTTCACTTCAGTTTCCAATTGTGAGCAGTCCTTTTCATATGACATTTTAACCAACTCTAACTCGTGTTTGAGTGCCCCAATCTCGATTTCACGTTCATCTCTTTCTTTCATCAATCTAACCACATCTTCTTCACCATGTTTACTCTTCTCTTCTAATTTCATCTTCTCCGTCTGTCATAAGAAAGCAAGTTGATTGTCGTACATTTCATTAGAATGAGCTCGCATATCATTGATGTGAAATCAAGCATGACTCCAACTCTTTTGAAGAGTCCTAGTTTTGTTAGGGCTTCTTTTTTTTTTTTTTTTTGATAGGAAGGACTTCTTATTTTAAGCACTAAGTCTTATTGTTTTACAATTATGATTGGCGTGAGGTTGTTGCTTGCTACCCAAATAAGCTTAGGATGAGGATTAGAATTAGGATTAGTTAGGCGTGTGTTTATGCTTAGGCGTGTGTTTATCCCTTCACACGGGTTTAGATGTTTAGCTTTTCACACGGTCATTCAAGTCCTTGTTTAATTAGTTTTGTAATTGCTATTTAAAGCATTGTTTTCATTATAAAATTCATTTTTTAGAGTTTAAGGAAACACTTGGTCTTCTAAGAGACTGTCTACTTTTAATTTAAAATTAGGCAACGACCCAAACCAAATATTAAGAAGAGATTGGACCACTAATCTGAATACAGTGACTAGTTTGATCTATTTAGTGACCACTTTAATCTATTTAGTGACCAGTTTGATCCATTCGGTAATTACATTCTTTAATCCGTTTAGCGACAAGTTTAGTCCATTTAGTGACTAGTTTAATCTATTCAGTAAGATTATCGGGTTATTTTTTAAAAACTGTGTGCTGTAGTTCCAAATTCAAAGGAAAGAGAAGAGAATGGACGAATAAGTTGGTGTGAGATGTGTAGGGATTGGGTTGGGTAAAGACTAAAGCGAGATGGACTGGGCGTGAGAGGAGAATATATGGTTTGAATTTGTCTAACTTTATGTTAAAATTAGACCACCAATTCTAATAATTTGTGTTAAGAAAATTGCTTTTATGCGTGTGAATTTTTTGTTCCAAAACAAAAAAGAACGTGATTTTGGTGCCATCTTGAAGGTGAGACTTGCGAAGTGAACCTCTTAAACTAAGATTTGAGAGTCATTATTCAATATTTGTTCACGGTTTTGGGACTTAGGCATTGAAACTTTAACAAACACGAAATCTTGGGACATTTACCAATTTGATGTGGATTTGTCCCAAGATTTCGTGTGTTAAAATTTCAATTCTTAAGTCCCAAAACTATGAGAAAAATTAATTGACTAATGACTCGAAAATATCAGTTTAAGAGGTTCACCTTCAAAGTCTCACCTTCAAGATGACATAAAAATCACGAGGTGTGGAATAAACAATTCACATGCATAATAGCAATTTCTTTAAAATCTAAAAACTGAATTTATTAATAAAAACAATGTTTTAGCAATTACAAACCTAAACCTAATTAAACAATGGCTTGAATAGGCATGTGAACAGATAAATATCCAAACCGTGTGAAGGGATAATTACACGCCTAAAGATATACACAAGCCTAACTAATCCTAATCCTAAGCTTACTTGGGCGGCAAGCGACAACCTCACGCCAATCCTAATTGTAAAGCAATAAGATTCCTAAAGTGCTTAAAACAAGAAAAACCCATCCCAGGCAGGATAGTAAAAACTCGTAATAAAAAGACTCCTAATAACAACAAAATTTTAATGCAAATAGAATTATAACAGAACGAGTAAACTATAAGAAGTCCTATCAGAATTAGGACTCCTCAAAAGAGTTGGAACCATGCTTGATTTCGCATCAATCATTAATGAGGAAAGAAAAGGATTTGGAATTTAATACATCCTAGCCACCATATAATATAACATATAACACTAGGAAGCTCTCAAACAAAAAAAAAAATCAGAATATGTTTTTCTCATAATTCAGGGAGCAGAATAGCAGATACGGTGTTAAACAACAGATATCAAACAATGGAAAAGACTGGGTCTGAGCTATTGCCCAAAGAAAATTGAAATCAACATATTTGATCACAAGTGAATCTGATAGCAATCAGGTAGCCATTCTCAAACATTAGAATTGGAGCACAATCTCAAGAAAATAAAGCTAGAGAATAGAGACAAACAATATAAAGCATAAGGTAGAATAAACGTGCCCAATGCCCAATATATATACTGCGGCTACAATTGGTTGTCAGAGTACTTTCTTTTGCTGGGTGGACAGAAAATTGCAACAGTATCATGAAAGTACATGGGAATGTGCATTTCCGAATTTAAACTCCATAGGACGCTCTGTAGCTTGCATACCTTTCCTTATTACGGAGGACTTTTTGCACATTGATAACATGCCTGTAAATTCTAGTCGTTCGATTACCTTAGAATAATAAAAGGCCTGATTTGTAAACTTCGACAAAATGGCGAAGGGATAGCTTTCATAAGGCATGGAAAAGGGAGTTTAATTTACCCACTAGGATAGATCATAGTAAAGTGACATATAAAGTCAGTTTATCTTCACATCATTGACAAATATTATTTGTAACTTAACATAAAGCAATTACATGCACAAGTGGAAATATAAAGTCAAAGTTTCATCTCTACCAAATCAATATTGACAAACAAAGTATATCAAAACACGGTACCATGTAGGAAGCATTGAGAAGAACTAATTGAAACAATAAGAGAGCACCTTTATTTGCCGAAGATGGTTTGCAGCAACCTAACAAAGAAGTGATAGAGGAAAACAGAATCAATCAATTTCTATAACTAGAAGACACTTATGAGATTTTAAGAATAAGCAGAGACTACCTCGCTTTCTCCAGTTGCCCCAACAGCAAGCGTCTCAAGGGCTCTCACTTTTGACTGATACTTGCCTTCACGAACCTTGCAGAGATTATTTTGCTGTAATCACGGGAAAAATAAAATCCAAGGCTTATAGTGAATATTTTAAACACAGTGAATTCATGTTTCAAGTAGATTACATTTTTTATTTTATTTGCTTGATTTGACACCCGATGCTCAATCTCTCGTACAAGTTTCTTCAAAAGGCAAGCCACACGCTGAACATAATAGATGCAGAATTAGCGGTCAAATTGAAGCTATATCAAGATCAAACATGGAACAAGAATCTAATACAAAAGTTCTTCGCAAGATGCAGTTTCAAAAAATCCATACATGAGGTACATCCCCGCTCCTCCTTTCTAGACTTTCATCCAATACCCTGTCCACCATGCTAAACAGCAACTGCATAGGAGCTTTCTGCACTTATAAAGAGCCATCTAGAATGAGAGCAGAGTCAGATTTGCAAGGGTGACAAAAGCTAGATAACAATGCAGAAACTTACATCTAAGCTGTTCCACTTCACCAATTCTGAGATCTTGACATCAGGACCAAGGTTGCCTGGAATACAATCTATCATTATCATGGTAATAAAAGTAGCGTATGTAGGCTAGCAAGATCTCAAATAAATCAAATTTTGACAAACAGCACAAAAAGATCTAATAAGTAATAGCTGGTCTATTAACTAAATGTGGAAAAAGTCAACCTGATGCCACAATAGCCAAGCATAAATGGCTCCCTCAACCAGATAAGTCGATAGAGTTTAATTGTTCATTAAACTAATAAAGTGATATGACAAATCCGTCATTATCCAGATGTTTTGCATGATGCTGAACTTCCTCTATTCTTTATTTCCTCAAATTGCATGTGGATTACATAATGGAATAAAAAAAATCAAAATCCTAAAACTAAAACCAGTCTTAAGGTCGTGTCTTCAAGTCGGATGATACGCCTCAGTGCTCTAATTATCTTAGGGCCTGTTCGGTATCACTGTGAGTTTCTAGATTTTGGTTTTAAGATTTTAAAAACTAAAATTAATCATATTTGTACTAATCCGGTAGATTATGAAAACTAACAACAAAATACTCGAAACTACTTTCTCTGGTTTCCACAGTTCCTTTTTCATTTTCAAAAAAATTGAAAACAAAAAAATAACAAAGAGGCCTTTAATTCCTCTTTTTGTTGGTCCCAAAATAACTTTAGCTTAATGCTATTTATACATAGACATTTATACCCCTTAATAATCTTTTAGTAATAAGTAATGACTAGCAAATAACAGTTGGTAATAAGAGTAGTTTTCGACACTTTTATATTGACTTGAGTTGTATAGATAAAACACGTTTTGCGAAGAATGCAGATTTTTGCAATCAGGAGTCTAGGACAATGACAATCAATAGGAGTTCTCTGGTATTACCTCCGTTTTTCTTTTTTTTTTTTGGGGGGTTGCAATATTTGTTTTTCCATAGTCTCCAATGCACAACTTTGATCATTAATTTCTTTGAATACATATAAATAAAATCATAAAACTCTGATAATTGAAAAATACACAGTCGAACGAATTTAACAAGATCTCACATGATAATATATTTAATTAAATATTGATGATAATATATGGTCCAAATTTGACCCCCAAAGTCGCGAATGCATGTATGAAATTTAATCAAATCCTTCACATCTTTACTTGGTCCTCAAGCAAGGAAAGAAGGCAAAAAGAAGCTTACTTGGACAGCAAGTTAGGCCAAGCTACTTTTGGGCGTGCATTTGGGTGAACTTAGGTAGCAAGTTTGCTTAATTTCTGATTTTTAGTGATTAGGGAAGTTTCTTATTGTCAGAATAAAAGCTTCACACTTAAAAAGTTTTAGTGTGAATGCAAGTTGTTTCATGTTTTATTTTAGGCATTAAAGTCTTATTTGTTGGGCATGTAATTTTCTGATTTTCAGGGAAGTGTTTAGTGACTTAAACTCTTAAAGTAAGATTTTACTTGGTTTTTTTTAGGAAAGCTTTCTTATTCTCTTTAGCTTGTAATGCCTATAAAAAAAACGGAGGAGCAAATCAAATAGCATAAAAAGAGAGGTCCATATAGAGGTGATCGAATAAGTAAAGGCAACACTTTTGGTTGCTAAAAACAGTGAGCTCAACATGGATCTTGCTATGCTTTAATTAAATGAACAAAAGCATCACAGTGAACTCACCTATACAGCAAGCGAATATGGAACTTTTGAAGGACAAAAGGAAATTCACAAAAGAAAAAACATCACACTGAATCTCCACCTCTTCACCCACCAAAGATACCAAAATAGAAACAATACTAATTAACCAATCCCCTTCCTGTTCACTATCAGGTCAACTGTAATTCATTACCACCCTCATGATCAGCACCTAGCACTTTTCAATCTTAATCCTATTGACGTAAGCTTCACCATCTTACCCAGTCAACTTGTCTGTAAGCCTACTTTATTCCTTAAAAGTCCACAATGCAAGGGCTGGGAAAGAAAGATATAACATAGGTCAAGCATCTTGGTTTACATGATCACTAGTTTAGATCGGCCTCACGCTACGAAGGGACAGGGAAAAATCAATGCATAAACACTGTCTAGCATCCAAAGTTAGCTTCCTTCCCAACTTTCCTAGTTTACTATAAGAGATACGATAAAACACAATGCAGGATGGGAGACAAGGGGGGTGCCAGCTATTGACAAGGGAACAAAGCACAACATTGTGATAGGAAAAAGAAATGGTAAGGGTAATTGAGGTTGGCAGAACATATGGAAGTAAGGACACAATAATCCTGTTCATAAAAAGAGATATAGTGTCCTTACGGAAGGATGCAAAAGCTGAAAATGTTGCTACCAAAAAAACTTCGCGTGATGAAATATTTGGTCTCCGTGAATAATAATCTAACCTGATAAAGTAGTACTGCGAAAGACAGTTTGAAATTTAGATTCCCACGAATTCCTCCGTTTTTCTGGTCCAAACTTTGCAGAATTGTGTGAATCCACTTGGGAACAATCAGTCCCATCCAAACCTTCCACCTCTGGCACATTCCATCTCCTTCTCACATGATTATGAGCAGTTTCCCTATCAGTGTTACAGCTCAAATTACTTTTAAGCCCCTGCAGGCACTTCAACACTTTGACCATCGATCCCTGCATATTATCCAGACGTCATTAAGGATAGCATAGCGTGTAAAAAGAACTCTTTACTCCTTAGGCTTTTCAATATAATACAAATTTAAATTGAAAAAAATCGGGCACCAGAAGACACATTTAAGATTTTCTCAAGTCATATGAGTTTCGTAAGCTTATCCAAAGCTATCTGAAAGAGAAAAGGACTTGATCTGGGTGTTCCCCTAGACGCTACTACTGGATAATTTGCATAGATCATAACCATTAGTACGAAATACTAATTAAAGCACTCTGAAACCTTTCAATGTCAAAGATATACTACATTTGTTTGATCAACAAAAACAAGTGCCTCCGTGACAATACCATGCTTTCTATCAATTTCCATATTGGTTAACGATACCATTTCTTCAGTTTCACCAGCCAAAGTTGTATACCATTATTCAAAGGTGATACAAAACATACCTGTTCTAAATCTGAAACTTCGAATCGAGACAAGGCCATTTTGTCCAACGTTGACAAAAAAATTTCAATTGCTTGCTGGGGATCTGAACTACCATCCTGAATCCCGAAAAGAGTTTCCAAAAAATATAAGACAGAGAAAATGTTATAAAAAAATGAAAAATAAATGAAATATAGAAGAAATAAAGAAATATTTGTTTACCCCCACCCCCCACCCCAGAAACAAAACAAAGAAAAAAGAATATTGACTATCCTACCATATTAACTGCTCCAGGGCTAAGTGCATTTAACAAATTACATAATGCAGTTCCATCTTGCAAACAAACACGTAAGTCCTCAAGTGAAGAGTCTGCCGGCACATCCATATTAGGAAGTTGCTCATTCAACCAATCAATCATATCTACAAGGAAAATTAGAGTATACATGCAGAGAAAAACAGTAAAATACTATCTTATGCACAAAAGAAAAAGGAGCGGACACGAAAAATAATGGGTATGTTATTCATACCCTTGACCAAAGTTTGGAAACTTCCAGTTTGTCCATCATCTCCATTACATGCTTCTTCATCAACGTTAATTACTCCATTTTCTCCCAAGTGCACTTGTGCTTGCATGTCCATTATCCTAGCTTAACGAATTTTTCCGAGGCACAAAATAATAAGACAGACCCCTGATAATAGACCATATAGAAACGGCTGTCAATCTTTTACAAAAAATAGGTTGCATTCTAATACTCTTCAAGATGTAAAAAGAGATGAATGACATAAGTAGACTAGGGACTGAAGAAAGAGCCCTGCTTAAGTTGAGGAATCAATAGCATAGGAGTATAAGATTACACAAAATGATGACTTCACATTTCACACCATTTAGTAAAGAAGTCTAAAGGATGCAGTCTACAGCTTCTAATCTTTCTTTCCACTTCTGTGGAGCGCCAATCGAACATAATTTTAAAGACAAAATTGGGGAGGAGATACTGCAAAGTGTTAGATTATATACAGGATTATACTGTCTCTAATAGCAGACACACAAACAAGCATTAAAGTAAGTAGTAGCCTGTAGCCTGTAGCCTAGGTACATTTTAGAGGATTAAGATTAACAGATACTATCAAGAAGAAGTCACTGATGATTCATATGGAATCACAGACTAGCTTTAGCTTACTAATGAGTTTCCAGTTTCTGAATCACTGACACTATACAGCTAATGTTGGTAAAAACTAACACAGCATAACAACTCAATAGAAATTAAGAGCGCCTTGACCCATTTAATTAGTTGGCAACACAATTGACCAGTTTAACTAATTGGATTACGTTTAGGTTAGAATTTTCAACCCAAAATCCAGCTTTAGTGCTGGAACCAGGCATGTTGAGAGCACTGGGCTGGGGTATCTGAATACTTCAAGAACAAAGAAACACTTGCTGAAACCACCATGTCAACCCACTAACCTACTAAATCAATCTAACCCGTCTATTAAGGTGCTCCAATCTCAGTTTCAATTGAAAAATTATGGTGTTAAAAAGTTAGGGTTAACATTAGAGGAAATTTGGGAAAATTTGTTAAAAGGTCGGTCATTGATGAGATGAGGAGAGTAAATGAGCATCAATAGACTCATAAAGACTTTGTGTTTTATGTCATATACTCGTATGTTTTCAGTAAAATTAGTAGGTGAGCAGGTTACCAAGCTGACCTGTTCATTAATCCAATAAGATAACCGTTGATTTGAGAATTGGGTCAAGTTCAGGACTTCAGGCCAAGGATTCACGGACCCTTTCTATCTTACAAGGAGACACACCAATATAAGACCAGATGGCAGCCCTAAATATGAAAAAACAGAATTTAATGTAGCAATTCGGCAGCCTTGTCTCTAAACAAGTTGCTTTCTATATATTCCAGTGCAATAGCTGTTGAACTTTACAAAAGTTCCTTAATATCAACACTTCTACAGCAGCACTCTTTAAAAGATGTCACACTTTTCAAATAATCTCCAAGAACATTCTTCATCACTCCTCCCTAGGCAAAGAAATGTCGCTGAGCAAGCTTATTGCAAGGTCAACATGGTTGTGAGAAGTGTCATGCTCATTAACCTCAATACAAAATATATATGTTGGTTGAACAAGAAAACGCCATGATATATCAAATGGCATTGACCACTAAGAACCTTAAGCAATAAAGAGATGGCATTTTCGAGCAGATGAGATACCTATCACTTCCAAGTTCCAGCTATTAACGGAGTCTGCTGCACCCTCACTCTCATCCTTACCCTCCCATACATTTACAGCAGAAAGAAGGGGAGGGCAAATGAGTAATTGCTGCTGAGAAAATGGAGAAGCAAAAGAGTGACTTATTTGGAGTTAGTTATAGATTTAGAAATACAAATGATGTAGAAAGAGATAAAGAGCATCTTATGGTTGTAATAAGTATAAAAATAGCACAAGGCACTGAAAAATATTGTGAAGTCAATTTGTAATTGGAGAGAATCAGCCTCTCAAAATCTGATACACACCATCCACAATGTTACTACCATTCATCTGCTTCCTTTACAGTCTTAAATAATCTGTTTTTACAACCAATTCACTACACGGAGCTCAAAACATCACTTTCAAAGACAAATATGAAAAATTACAGGGCTCCCAGCAGCAAACCACATCTTAGATACATAAAGCTATCAAAAGTTTAGGAAGTGGGGACTAGCCCTCTTTTCCTTATGATCAATGCAGGAAAGTGATATGTGATAATGATATGGCCTACTTTCTCTTCATACTACTATAGTTGTGCCATGGACTGCATAGCTCATAGAAATAAGTTAATAGAATGAAATTAACCTGACATTCCCAACAATCTCACATACACCTATAGCCTGCAAAATAACCACAAAGCACATACTGCACAAATGGCAAAGTCTTGTGAGATCAAGATGTATGCAGCCAAAGCCCAAAGGTATATCCTGAACCTTTCAACTGTTGGCCGTGAATCATGTTTGTACTTGAGTACTTTTATCGGATAAACTTTTCAAAGAACACTTCATCTGTATAGCAGTACATATGCTTTCTAACTATCTCAGAGACAAAACTTCAATCATCTATGTAACACTCAAGTTCGACGCTCCACTTTGTATTTTGCATTACCCATTTTACCTTTCAATAACACCCCAAAAATCTCAAGAATTTTTTATCTAGAATAAATCATCCAAATCTCTTGACTTTAACAGCGTGGCTCACTTAAAATAGCAGCCCAACAACCACATTTCCATTGAGGAACTCAGTGTTGACTATATTATTACCTCAAAAAGGCTATAGCATGGATGAACTCATAGCATCAAACAGCTGCATCCTGAGCAAGAATCCAGCTAGTGTGAGGAACTCAGTTAAGACTAACCGTTAGATGCCCATTATGCCTACGGAACTTGGATGTGTGTAGCTTGCTCTTTTGCTTTCACACACTCATATAATGCACATCTGTGAGCTCTGCTACAGCTTGAAATTGAGCTAAAACGAACAATCTGAATTCCTAGCTAAAGTCAAATCATAAAATACAATCGAATGAAGAACTATCCAATTCTTACTCTTTTGACATCAATACTCAAAGCAAAGCATAAATACAACTCTATTCTTAATAGGGTAAAAAATTACCCTAAAAGAGGTATTTAGTTGAGTAAATTGCATGACAGCGACAGCTTCAATCTTAATCAGCTTAAAAATTCAATCTTGACAAATCCATCGTCAATGAAATTCAAGAATTCCACCATAATTCCAAAAACAATTCAAAAATAGCCAAACTTGTGCAGAAAATGGACAAAAGAACACACAGAAACTGAAGCGGAAACGACATTAAAAAAAATGCAGGTTAATAGGATTCACATACCTGGTGAAAAGGAGGAGCAGATTGAAAAATGTAGAGAGAGAAGTGAAGGGATTAGGAAATGCTAGGGGTTTCAGATCGAAATTTGACGCATTGTCCTTCAAATTCTTCACCCCCTCTCTGTTTTCTCTCTCCTCTCTTTATTCTTTATTCTGGAAGGAAATGGGAGGCTTGGGTTTTGTAAATGTGTGTGAGAACTTTTTGCCTTTTTTTGGGAAAATTCAACCAAAATTCTCTCTCCTCTCTTCTTTCCTGCAGTAAGGGAATGGAAGATGACTTGCGAGTTGGGGCTAATTTTGCATTTTCAGTAGCACTCCTCTAGTCCTCTATTCAAAAATTATATCCCGCATCTATTTTTTTTAGATTTCTAAACAACCAAATTTTGGTAATTGATGGAGCTTTTCATTATTTTGGGCCCACTCCTCCATATTTGGAGTCACGTTCCCGCCTATTCATCCTCTTTTCTTGTCTTCTTTCCCCTTCTAAATTCTTTTTTCTTTTTTAAGGTTTTCTCATCGGATCATAAATTCATAACCCCCATTCTTACCTATTAATCAATCCGAGTTAGCGTATTAAACAATACGAAAAATTGATAAGAACAGTCCCAACTATGGACGTTCCGCCATTTTCAGTCCCAACTAAAGATTATTTCTTAGCGGTCCCAACTATATATCATTTTTGCTGAAATTGGTCCCAGCAGGTTAATGACCTGCTACAACAGGTAAAATGAGTTTTTTTTTTCGCCACCGCTTGTTTCTTCTTCCTCATCCACCTCTTTCTTACTCCTCCCTCCACCATGTCCTTCTTCCTCCTCTTTCTCTCTCCTCCCTGCCACTTCCTCCACTTCCTCCTCTTCCTCCACCTCTTTCTCACTCCTCCCTGCCATCGAGCCCACCCCGAAGCCCCATCATCCTTCTTTCTTTATTTTTCTCTCTCTGTTTTTTCTTGTTTCTTCTCTGTTTTCTCTGTTTCTTTGTTTTTTTTCTTGTTTCTTGGTGTAATTGGTGCTCCATATTCATTTGGTAAAAACCCAGCAAGCCAAAGCATTGCTTTTTTCTTGTTAAACTCAGAATCATTGATTTGGCTTGCTGAGTTTTTACCAAATATATTTTCTTGTTTCGTGGTGCTCCATTGATACCTCTTCGAATTCCTTCAGATCATAAAGTTAACAGATGCATCAAACATCACCCAATTGTGAGTTCTTACAATCTCATAATTTGTTTAGTTTGTTTTCTTTTTTGAGTTGTTGGGTTCTTGTTTGCACATGAACTGTTCGGTGAAATGCGTCAATGAAAAAACAAATCTTTTTTTTAATTTTTTTTTTCTGGGTTTTTGAGTTTGTCTGTGCATAACCCGAAATTGGATACCAATAAAGTGGTGAAGGTTAAAGGAATGAGGCATGGTGGTGAAGTGGGTGGGTTTGTTTTATGGTCCAAGAAGCCGGATTTGTGGTGCTTGGAGCTCGTTGTTGGGAGTGATGGGAAGGTTGCTTGGAGGCAGACCCCTTGGCACAACTCTCACGCCTCTCTCGGCCCGCCCCGACCTCTCCGGCGTTCATTGTAGGTATACATACAGTCCGAACCGTTATCCGATTTCCATTGATTATGTGATTAATATGATCATGTATGGATTTTTGATTCTGAGAACTTCTTGGCTGGATTGTGTAATTGCAGGTATACATACAGTCGGGGGAGTGGCAAACACTGCCTCTACGACACTAACACGCAGTCACGCAGTGTCGGGGAGTGTCGGGGGTTGCTGGGAGGGGGTGGGGGTGGCAGGGAGGGGGAATGGGATTTCGGGGGTGGGTGGGGGAGGGGTGGGACTAGTAGGGGTGTGCACCGGTCCAAAACCGGATCGGACCGGACCGGTTGGACCGGTGGACCGGAATCCAAAATTATTTTGGACCGGGACCGGACCGGAATATTTAGACCGGAATTAATATTTTTTTATAAAAATAAAACTTTTTCTTTGATTTAAATATATTAATAAATTCAATATATTAAAATATAATAATTCTAAAAGCAATAATCTCAAAAGCAATATGAGGTTTTAACTTTCTAACTTTTTAAGTTTTAAACTTTTTTTTAACCTTTAAACTTTTTTTTTTTAAAAAAAAAACTGGAATTCCGGTCCGCCTGTCCGAACCGGACCGGACCGGAAACCCGGAATCTCAACTTTTCATGGACCGGGGACCGGACCGGAAAATTCCGGTCCGGTTCCGGTCCGAATTCCGATCCCGGTCCAAAAGTGCACACCCCTAGGTGGGAGGGGAAGGGGTAGCAGGGGAGGAAGAAGATAGGAGAGAGAAAAAGGAAGAAGGATTAAGAAATTTTTTTAAAAAAATTTAACCTGTTAAACAGGTAAGAAGTCACCTGGGACCAATTTTGGCAAAAATGATAAATAGTTGGGACCGCTCAGAAATAATCTTTAGTTGGGACTGAAAATGGCGGAACGCCCATAGTTGGGACTGTTGCTATCAATTTTTCCTAAACAATATAGAAGTGAGTGAATATATATATATATATATATATATATATATATATCATACTCAATCTCATTTGTCAAATTCTCTTGCATTACTTTTCCATAGAGCTGGCAAAAGTTGACTCAACTTGATAACCCTATACGAATAATTAAGCGAGTTTGGGTTAAGATTTTGGACCTGTTTATCTAAATGGGTTAACCCGAGCCCGACCTGAAATTGAGCAGATTAGGGTAAGGTTGAAAGTTTCAACCCGAAAATAACCCACCTAACCTGTTTAACTAAATGACTCGCATTTAATTGGAAACACGAGGAAATCACTTAACTTGAAAAGGCCCTTTTTTTCAAATAAAAATTTTGAGCCAAGCCCATACCTTCAAAAATACATAAGTTGAAAACCTTATCTTCTTTTAGTCACTATTCTATGACTTATGTCTCACATTCTTGCAGTCTTACCTTTCTTTTCCTGTAATGCCAAACACCGCCTCAAAACTTCTTAAAATCGCCCAAAAAAAGTTGAAATTACCTTTATAACCTTTTCTTTCTTTTTCACTAAACCACCCCCGGAGAAATTCCTAGTTTTAATTTGATCACAAACTTTATTCAGCCCGTTGAACATGACCAATTGACCATTATGTGTTTCTTTAAAAAAAATATATATATATACACAAAACTTTATACCTTTTAATGAAATTGTAATCTTGCATGATAAATGGAAATGTTGAATGAAAAATGGAACTTTAAGTGGTTCGTACACACTGCTTAGAGAAGGGTGATGATTATTGATTAGGTCAAAATAGCCGGTCAAATTGAGTTCAAGCATTGCCAATTGCCATCAGAATCGAATTAACAGCTCAGTGAGGTTAACATTAGCCTCTTCATGTCTCAGTTAATTCATACTTGTGCATCGTTTTTATGATGACCATTTGAGTTTGTCATATTCAATTTCTCCAAGTAAGATTCCCAACTCTTAATTGAAAATTCTCGGAAACTTTCTCTTTTTACTTTATACAGGAAATAAATGAGCTCCAACACTTTCATGGAGATGCTTTCTGCTGCTGATGGGTCAAAGTGAAATTCATTCAGGTTTATATTCATAATCATCCTTTTCCGTTAATAATTTGATGGTTTAGTATGAACATCTGACATCAATGCATTCCAAGGTTATCAGTATCTAATACACATTTTTTTTCTTTAAAAAAAGTTTACTGGTAATATGGACTTTGTAACAGGTTCTTAATTGAATGTCTTTCTTTTCTTAGCTATTTAAGTGCTGAAATATAGTTGGGCAGATTTTTTTTTTTTTTAAGTTGAGTTGCAGTGGAGATAATTATTCTCAATTTTTGGTGTCACAAATTACAATTTGTTCCCTAGTTTATTTTTTTCTTATCAAGTCTTGGGGGAAACGTTGAGGTCTGAATGATGATCTTGCTTTCTCAAATCAAATCAGGGAGCTATATCTTTGATGGGTTTGTTGCATCACTGTGGATAGCTGGGGAGCACAGGTAACGCATCTTGCTGAGTAATATTTGCTTTGCTGCTAATTGTCTCATCTGGAGATACTGATTATTAGGACTTAGGAGTTATTATTCTTGGATTAGCTTAGCCTAATGTTTTCACTTAAGCTCTAATCAATCGTCTTTTTCCTATGGCCTGTCTGTATAAATTTATATTTAGACTTGATAAAGTTGTCTTAACAAGTTCCATGAAGTAGTGCAACGTGGTTGCTTATTTATCTATTAAGCAAGGATGATGAATTTCTCTAGTACTTAAGGTTCACTTCGTAATGGCTATGTTCTTTTTTTATGCTTCTTTCATAACGATACCACTTTGTGCTGTTCAATTTATATTTATGCATATTAAGATTTCATTCGGTCTTTCTATGATTTGATATGGCAGATTAGTTGCTATCAGTCTTCAACTATAGCGCGTAGGGGTGCTGTCTTGGTTCTTCTGCTTTTAACTTATTTTCATTCATATTTCTGAGTACACACTTTTGAAAGCGGAAGGGTCAGGAAGGGTTTCCAGCATGATAATAAATTAATATCACTTCATCATGGTTCTTCAAATTATCCTATCTATCCATATTCGTCTTCTGTTTAACATTTCATTGTTTATGTTGTCCTTTCTTCTTAAAGAACCCAAGTCTCACATAGTTATCAGAGGATGATGCTATTAATACGATTCATTTTTTGTTATGCTAAAGCCTCAGTTGCGTGCCTTTGATGTCTAGAAGATCTAGGAGAACATAATTTTGACATGCACACATATGCAGTTATCTGGTAAGGCATGTTATGTTAAATTGTCAATAATCATAATACTCCTCTTTTCACTTGTCTTGCCGGAGTTCCTCTTCAGTGACTTATAAGATAGGGGATATGGTGAAGCTTAATAAATCTCCAACTCACAGTCAGCAATCAGTAAAATTTAGGGTCAAACCACTTAAGGGTCCTTATTTTGAGATTGCTGATTTTGCTGATGAAAGTGATGTACAAATTTCATCTAATGACAACAAAGATGGAAGAGAACACTTGGCGTCGCAGTCTCCTGAGATTCTGACTAAAGCGGAGCTCATATCAGCAGTCGGGCAAATATGGGAGTGTGCTAGTCGTTCTCTTGCACGTGTCCAACCGAAAGCAAGATTTGAGTGCTCAAGCACTCTCAGTCAAAAGGATAATGATTTGCGTTATTTGGTTCAGGATGATAGTTCTGGCGTAATCACTTTCATAGACAGTGGATACTTCCGTGTTGACTTGAAATCTTCCGGCTATTTTTCGTGCATCATGCAAAAAAGTTTAAAATTTGTAAGAGCAACTCGGAGAATTCAGTATAACCCATATAATGACCACTTTATTGAGAATCTCTTTGAGCGAAGTGGAGATTATGGTTTTGTCAAGCATGATATCTGGTTGAAGGAGAAGAGTATTGCAAATGTAGGAATTCTCTACAGATTGATGAATAGATATGGATGGATGAGCCAAATTTCAGTTTCGCCAAAGCCTCCTATGTCTGCATCCAATGAAGCCAAGAAGATTGTCGAGGCCTTCACCTCCAAGGCTGCTGTCTGTCATTTTTGTCCTGTATCTGAAGATGAAGCAAGTTCGAGTAATGTGGGGACTGGGTATCTTAATACATGTGATGATATGGCCAACTTAAAGGATCTTATATCCCATGGGGCAAGCGATAGAGTCAATATGCTTAGTAAAGCATCTATTTCTTTTCTGTATACTGATAATCTCCTTCACATGGTTCAGAATAAACATTGTGCAGCGAGAATGTCTACAGCTTTGAGTTTGGGACTTCATCTGGATGACAATATGAGCACATTAGCTCCAGATTGTACTCCTGAACCAAAACAACTAAATGTTGAGGCTGATGATTTGTTGGAGAATGAAATGAGAAGATGTGAAAAGTTGAATACTCAAGATGAACTTCAAATAGAGAGTTGTTCATCTGTAACAAACAAATTTCATCCACTACTAGCTAAACAAGAGCATGCTGTTTCAGGAGCCTTGGCTGGCATATTTGTTAGTCTATGCTTACATCCAATTGATACAGTTAAAACTATTGCTCAATCTTGTCAACCTGGGCAGAAGTCTATTTGTTACATAGGACAATCAGTACTTTCTGAGAGAGGTATGCTGTGTTCGAATGAGGTTGTATTGCCTTTTCAATTTCTTTTTTGTTTCAAGCAAGAGTTTGGGTCCATGGTTCATGGTTGGAAGCGTCTGTTATCTTTAGTAGTCTTTTGGTTATGTTTGAATTGCTGTTTCTTATATTGGGATGGATTCAATTCAGGATTACCTGGACTATACCGAGGAATAGCAAGCAACATCACCACATCTGCACCTATATCTGCTATATACACCTTCACATATGAATCGATGAAGGAATTCTTGCTTCCTTTCCTTGCGAAGGTTTCTTCTTTCACGACCCATCATTTTTATTTTCTTTTTGAAAAGCTCTACTTGATTAGGTTCCACAGTTATTTGTTTCAAAACATTTGGTTCGCTTCATTTTGCACGAGTGTCCTTGGTTTCTCTTGCCTGCGGGACAAGCAATAGATAGAAAATTCTACTTGTTTTTTGCTTCTTATTGTAATGCTTTAGAGGTTTCTATTAACGTTAAGATTCTCATCTTACTTTCCATGTAAAGTCCAATCATTTATTCCTCGCAGGAATATCACTCTGTTGCCCATTGCACTGCAGGTGCTTGTGCAAGTATAGCCACATCATTTGTGTTTACTCCCAGTGAGCATATAAAGCAGCAAATGCAAGTCAATACAAAGTATCAGAACTGCTGGTATTCTGCAACTCTCCCTATCTCATGATGTTCATGTTGTAATAGTTGGCTGCTTAACCTTCAGTTTTCCAGAAGCAGTGTACATTTGATGGCTGACCAAACATACTATTTTTTCCCCCTTCAAATTGCTCTGCAAAATTCTACACAGTAGTATTGAATAAAGTTACTGGGAATCTTTTGTCGTTTTTGCGTTACCTTATTATGTTGGGGAAAAGTTGTCAATTACTACCTTTTGAATAGGTCATTTTCTGACTTAAAGCCATTTCAAATAAAATTGGGAAATTAGTACCTTTGCAAATAGTTTACATTTATTATGGCTACCTATTGATGATTATAATGGTTTTTTTAGGGCCAATACCACAATTTGGTGCCAAAATCACTGAAATGACTTCACAAATTGATTATATACATTATGGCATCATATTGAGCGAACAAATCCACCGAAAACTGGGAAAGAGTAACAATGGTAAAGTAAAATGTTAAGAAGGTACTAAAAAAAAGGTTTTAAGTCGTAAAATGAGCTACTTTATAGGTAGTAATTGACAAATTTTCTTATATTAAATATATGAGTGTGTGGTCAGCGTGATTTGCTATCTTGTTTAGTAGTCTCTTGTAGTAAACTAGTAACCCATAAACCTTATAGTTTTGGGGGAGCATCTTAAACGGTGGAGGAAAAATACAAGTAACCCTTATCCAAGATGTCCTGATTTCGTTGGTTCATCTTTCAGAAACGAAGAGTTAGAAGATAAACTTATGTTCTATGTGGCTATTCCCAGGAATGCAGTTCAGAAAATCATTGAGACGGGGGGTCTAACTTCTCTGTATGCTGGTTGGGGGGCTGTACTCTGTAGGAATATACCACACTCAATAATCAAAGTGAGGCTTCATATCAACTTAATTTTCTTATGGTTTATCTTTCAATCTACCCTAACCTTATTCAGGGTTTTATGCTTCTCTTTGCAGTTCTACACATATGAAAGCCTGAAGCAAAAGCTCATGTCATCAGAACCACCTAATAAACAACCTAACACGTCGCAAACGGTTTGTCCAATGTTCGCTCTTTGCTTCTGTGCATGGTCGTAGACTTGCTCCTGAATGTTTGAATATAGTACTCTTAACAAGCTTGCTAAGCTCATTGCTTTTTAGTATGCTTGAAGTATTGTTGAAGAATCTTGATTGAGATAAATCTCTACCTGCTTATGTTCGTATAATTGGCGCAAGGTTTACCAACTTTATCCTTGCTTCTGAAACTCATGTACAGCTGCTATGTGGAGGGCTGGCTGGATCTACTGCTGCTTTATTTTCTACTCCTTTTGATGTGGTGAAAACAAGATTACAGACTCAGGTTCGTCAGCAATTTATATATTTTGTAGCTAAGCTTCCCTGAGTTTATGTTTCAAGCCAGATCAAAATGCTTAAGCTAAAAGCTTCAGCTTGACAGCTCCATGAGTTGTCCCAAACTCTCAATATCGTATTGTCTTGAAGCTAGGGTTGACCGATGTCTTTCTGTACTTTTGTGAAACTGTATATAATACTATTGGTTGGTGATTGATAAATTTGTTGAAGCAGATGCCTGAATTTAGGGGGAGATATCATGGCATTCTGAGTGTTCTTCAAGATATCCGTGTTCATGAAGGTGTTAGAGGCCTTTACAGGTACAAATCTCTGAACAGCTTTCTTGTTGGTGATTAATTGGAGAGGAGGGGGGGTTATCATATACGGATCATCCTGTTGTTGATTTTTCCGCTTTAGTATTCTCTGCATATTGTTTTAGGAATTGCTTATTTGCTGATCATGCTGAAAAGTGCCAGGTTAGTCTATTTCACAAATGGATTATCCATCATTAGAATGGTAAATATATTTCTTTATTGTATGATCATGTTATGCTGAATCTTTTCTTTTTTACCAATTAATGGCTTACTGTTTTGGCCCTATATGGCCCTGTCCAATACTCCCTCCGTTTCATTTTAATCTACACACTTTGACATTTTACACTATTCACAAATTTCACTTTGACCATCATTTGTGATTTATACGTGGATGAAAATATAGTCATGTGGAATCTTGTTAGATTCATCATAACATGTATTTTATTAATATGTACTTTTTATAATTTTTACAAATACAAAACTAAAGATATATGCCCTCAAAGTTTTGCATTGGCATGCGTGAAAAGTGTAAGTGTGTAGATTAAAATGAAACGGAGGGAGTACAAGTTTTTCAAATTGACCCTACCTTATGCTCATTGGGCTACCTTGTCCATTGACCAGGCTTACTCCTTAGGGGGCGTTTGGTTTATAAAGGGGAAAGTATTTAAGAAAGGGAAAGAAGGAGAATGGAACGGGATAGCCTTAGATTTATTAGGTTGTTTGTTTTGAAAATAGAAAACAGAATCTCTAACCACCACCACATTACTCTTCCCTCTACAACCACCACTATTGCCCCTCCTTCAATGGCCCCTCCTTTTACCGTTGTTGCTGTTTCTCTTCTGCTCTCCTCTACTACTGCCGCCGCCACTGCTCCTCACTAAATCTTTTTTTCACGAGTGGGGGTGGGTTTTTGGGTGGGTTGTGGGATTGGGGTTTCGTTGGTGGAGGAAGGTTTACAGGTGGGTGGGTTGGGTGGGTTTTCGGGTGGCTATATTTGGGATTTCGGTGGCTGGGTGGGGATTTCAGCAACTCGGGTGGGCTTTTGTGGATGATGAGTAGCGTTTTGGAGGTAGTTTGGTAAGTTAGGGGTGGTGGCGAGAAGGGTTTTGGAGGTGGTTGTTTGGTAAGTTAAGGCAGCGATGTTGGTGCTGGTAAGGGTAGCAGTGCTGGAGAGGTGCTGGTGAGGGTGACGCCGGGGGGTGATAGAACTGGTGAGGGTGGCGGTGGTGGAGTGGTGCTGGTAGTGCGTTGGGCAGTGGGTGTACGTTGATGTATAGGTGGCTTAGGGAAAGGGAATTGAAATACCTAGGGGGAGGTGGGGAATCAGAGTAGAGGAGTTTGGGGGTAAGAAGAGTGTAAAGGGAATGATTAAAATGACAATACAAACAACAAGAGGAATCAGCCCAATTGATTCCCTTACTCCATACCAATGCCCCCCTTAGTATGTTCTGCATAGTGTTTTAAGAATTGTTGTTCATGCTGAAAAAACACGGGTCAGTTTATTTGTCCTTTTTAAGAATGATATATACTACTACATTGCCTTATTGTGTGATCCCTGAACGTTATATTGAATCTTTGTCTTCTTTGCCTGTTGCTTTTGTAGCTTTTTGTTATTTTTTGTACAAACTTTGACTTGAAGATTGAGCAAAAACGCAATGTGCTTTAATCATTGCCTAAAACAATTGAACAGTAGCCTAAGAAGAACAGCTAATAGTACAGAGTTGAAAGACTAGTGTTTTTTTAAGCACTCAATTGGTCACACCTAAGTCTTCAGTGTGCTTTAGCTTATGGAATTTTCTTATCAAAGATAGGCTGTTTTGTTATCAGGGGATTGATTCCGAGGCTTGCTATGTACATGTCTCAAGGAGCTTTGTTTTTTGCATCATATGAATTTCTCAAGAGTTTTTTGTCACTGGAGTTACGCCAACATAAACCGGAGGTGTTGCAGCATAAACAAGACAGCAATGACGATCCATTATTGCCATAATGACTATTGCAAAATTATAAACCATTTATTCATTTAATTGTAGGTTTATGGCTCAATTTTGCTCAAATGTTTCAATATAGATGTAAATCACTACTTTACGAAGATACTAGTGAGCTTATGAAGAGGTATTGACTATTAAAATCTTGTATAGATTCTGCAAGAAGTGTAAAACTCTGAGAGTAATCCTGTACACCGCCCCATATACTTCAAAAGATCAACAATTTGTTTTTTCTATGAGGAAGTGATTGCATTTCAATTTTCAGTCTAAAGTTGCTTCACCTTTTTGAAACTTGATCAAGAAATCTATCTCGGCAAGTAGTGAACAACCTGTCTTCCATGTGATGCATTAGGCGCTCAGATGATGGTGTAGCATTGAGGCCTCCCATAGATGCTTTAACAACAATCCCATTAAGTATAATTAGACCTGGGCATGGGCCGGGCCGGACTTGTTCATGGGCTCGGCCCATAGGCTTGGGGAAATGCCGTGCCGGGCCGGGCCTGAGTCCGTGAGTAGCGGGCTGTGCCGGGCCTGGAATTTCCAGATTTTGTCCGCGGCCCGGCCCGTGTTTTATGTTGTTTTTTTGGATTCTTGGCAATTTTAGGCTAAAAAACAAAGGAAAGGGTCGTTCGGCCCACAGGCCATATAGGTGGGCTCGTGCCGGTGCGGGCCTGAAATAAAATTTATTGTCCATGACAGGCCCACGGCCCACGTAGCGGACAACGGGCAGGGCCGGGCCCAAACCGTGCTGGCCCGGCCCATGCCCACCTCTAAGTATAACTAGACCTGGCCATGGGCCAGGTCGAGCCTGTTCACAGGCTCGGCCCGCGGGCTTGGGGAAATGGCGGACCGGGCCGGGCCCGAGCCCGTGAGTGGCGGGCCTGGAATTTTTAGATTTTGTCCACGGGCCCGCGGGCTGGGCTCGTGCCTCCTGCGGGCCTGGCCCGTGTTTTATGTTGTTTTTTTGGTTTTTTTGCAGTTTTAGGCTAAAAAACAAAGGAAAGGTGCATTCGGCCCACGGGCCATATAGGCGGGCTCGTGCCGGTGCGGGCCTGAATAAAATTTCTTGTCCATGGCAGGCCCACGGCCCACGTAGCGGACAACGGGCCGGGCCGGGCTGGGCCTCGTGCGGGCTCGGGCCGGGCCGGCCCGCGTGCTAGCCCGGCCCATGCCCACCTCTAAGTATAACTTTAGTAATGCTTATGAATAACCTCATATATGGATCATGAGTAACCTTATTTATGCTTGCCACTACCCCATATTGAACCATCAACTAATGTTGTGGCGTGTTGCATATAAGAATTTTAAGTTATTCAACTCTTTATTTTCATGTTCTTTTCTCTGTAAAATATTATGGAAGGAAGATATTCATAATTCATATCCATGAACAATGTGAAATTATGTTCATGCTCTCTTCGACAAGAATTTCAATTACCTTTCACCAGACTTATCTTTTATGAACTATCAAACTAGTCATGCTTGGTAAGAATTTTAGCTATATTTTCTTGTTCTTCGGGTGACTTATCAATTCCAAACCATCTCACATTTTCACTCCTCTTCAGCTAACTTCTTATTCTCTTCGACAAACCTTTTTAGTTAGTTTTGCCAAAGACACCTTTAATTTCCAATCCACCAACAATCTAACTTTTAAAATTATGGTACAAAGAACAATGAACAATTTAATACTTCCTTTGCTCTAAATTAAGTGTTACATTAAGGGGAGGCACAATTTTTGAGGTATTCATGCGATGAGGAGAGAGATAGAAAGAGATAAAAGGCAGGACCATATGTTGCACTTATTTTAGAACGAAGGACATACATCTCTTGTAGAGCAGTACTTGGAAACCGACAAGGAATCAACCTGTAGCTGTCTTCTTTTGCTTGGCAGTCACCCCAGGAATAAGAAACCATATAATTGCCAAAAAAAAGCCCAGGAATGATGGAAGAACAGCAATATACAAAGGACTAAGCACTAAGCAGATTGACATTCTGCCTACAATACTTTTCCAGAAGCTTTATTACATTTATTTGCAATATAAATTTGCTAAAATACAAAAACTTCTGTTTTTGGCTCCTATTTCTAGCATTATTACGAGCCATAAACATTCAACTAACCTCTCTCTCTCTCTCTAACAACCCATTTAAATTACAAAAAAATGAATTTAGATGACAAGGAGATACAAAAAAAACGAGACAAAGAAAAGAGAATGAAAAAAAGAAAGAAAAAACCTAGGTATCCCGCCTAGAATTGATCAGATGACCTTTACCTCTCCCTATGATCTACCAAGTATGGACAGTATATATTCTTTCTGAAAGGCTTACTATATCGAACAAATACACCAAATATCCTCTCTGCTTTCACATGATCCTCGGAGGTCTTAACACGCAAACTTCCTCAGCATATCCATAGAAATCCGACAACCCAAGGCAATCACCCGTGTTCACTTAGAAGCAGATGTAAGGTAACAAATGGTTCTGAAATGCAACACTTGTAGAGAGAGTTAGCTCCAGTTTTACCAATAAAACGATTGAACTATACTCGGGCAATTGGAGAAAAGGGTGGATTGAGCACAAAAGATGACTGTTGATGCTGTTCAGTTGTCTTTGCAACTTTCTTCTTTTCCTCCTCTGTGACTGCTTCAATCAAAATTTTCATTTCTTCCTCAACGAGAACCTTCAGGGAGCTACATTGCAACAACTCCTTGCTTTTCTCTTGCTCAACCAAGCTGGAAGCTTCTGTTGTGTGCATGATAGCAACACAGATAGAGAAAGCCTGTAATATTGATAGTTGTGCGTGAAAGTCGACAGCATATTTCCCCTTCTCGGTAATTGTTATGGTCAAAGCTGGCTCGTTTTCTTTTGCCCCCTATAAAAGAATATCAATTAAGAATCAGACCTATGTATATGCATAAGTTTGTGAGAAACACCTCAGGAATACTGAACACTCCCAAGGTACTATTTGTGCAACATCACCAAGCACTACCCTGACTGGACTATTCACCAAGCTACTTATCCGAAGAGGAGAAGTCTAGTCTTCACTTTACCACTTCAGAAAGTGAATGATACTAATACCAAGTTTTGATCTGTGATGCTACAATTAAGATATAGGAACACTTTGAGTGTGAGTGTTGACCTGTTATGACGAACTCTCCAAAAATGGCTTTCGTCTGAAAAAAAAGGTTAAAAACGATCTACTAGGAGAGGTGGTGCCAATTTTACAACGACATAGAAGCAAAACAAATAATTAAGGGTGTGCTCACTGCTCTATTAAGCTTAATTTGACTCATCTAAACTTACCCTAACTTGACTTATTTGAACTTACCGTAACTTATAACTTTTATAAGAAGTGAGATGGCAGGCTACTTAGCATATGTAAACAAATTGATGGACACCAACTTCATTACATAAACCAAGAAAGTAGGCCAGCTTTAGATGTATCATACATACATATGGGTATTTTGAGTTCTCCTACACTGTGTAAAGGGAGTTGTCACTTACCAAAAGATCTAAATTTGCAAACAGAAAAAGCCGATGACACATTCATAAAACGACATCTTGATTTGAAAAGAGTCTTTCTTGCATAAGAGAAGAAATTACCTGAACATAGAGCTTCAGAGGCTGATCCTTCTCTAAAAGGGAATGCTCATCCATGCATTGAGTATTTGGATTGCCAAAAACAAGAAGTGGACAAGCCATATCCCATCCACCACAATCACAGCCTCCGCCCAACCTCCATCGATCAAGCAATGGAGATGGCCCTTTATTTTCATCACTAGTTGGCAAACCATGGTTCCCCAATGGGGTCACTACATTCACCTTTACCGGATTACTATCATCACGTGTGTCTACCATCACCTGGTCACTAAGCTTATCTCCTTTCTTATACTTTAAGCTTTCTCTTTTCTCGAAAGGAACTTGCACAACAACAGCTGCAGTTTGAAAGCTCGGTCGCAAATCAGACAGGGACCATGGGTAAGGATTTGTGAAATCTGCATTGCAGCGGTCAATAGGACTTTGGGCTGGCAGTCTAGGCTTTGTAAGATCAAATAAATCATCCAATTCAATATTCCCTTCTGCTGAATTTTCGCTAGAAACACCCAAAACTTTGGGATTTTCAGGGAAGTTAATTTCTTCTTTGGCAGTGACACTTTTTCGTGCATGAGCAATATCATACAACACAAACTCAGTCATCATCGAATTGCTAAAAAGTTCCACCTCTTAACTCTGAACACAAGTAACATGTTACCTGCATCTGCCCAACCATGGGAGAATCTTTATTGCTGTACTTCATTCCCCAACCACTTGCATTACTTCTCTTTCTTCCCTGAACATAGTGAAAAGTATACACCCAATTAAGCGAATTATCTGCCTTCCATGTTTTCGCCACAAACAAATCATCGGAATGTGCCATCGTGAACTCAAAATAAGGGACTCCATGCTTCTGTTCCATCTTGAGATTGCCTCTGAGATGAGCAGGTGAGCATGGTGGGACAGCCTGCTGTTGCTGTTCTTTCTTCAAAGGTAGGGTTCCAGTCTCCACATTTGGCATCACACTTGAGAAATCATGTAACAAGGATTTCCGTAGAGTTTTTTGTTTCCCAGTATCTGCTAAGCTCGACGATTTGGCATCATATGAAGGAGTTCGGTGAGATTTAGACTTTGTAAACGGGTCAAACATCTTTTTGAAACGAGTTTTTGGGCTTTCTTTGGATTTATCCCCTTCTGAATAAGTTGGGGAATGTGGCAATGCAAGCTTGGCAGAGAGAGACTTATTCAGAGCAAGAGAGTCTCTCTCTTTGAGGAGATTAGCATTGTTCGAAGGACTGCACACTTGTTCACATCTGAACATTTGGTTTTCTATCGAATCCCTCGTGGCAGATGAACCAGAATCACTTGGCCTGTCTTTCAAACTCATAAAGGACGGGTGGCTAGGAGGCCTAGCAGAAGATACTGTGTCTGAACTTAATGATACTAACGATGATTTCTTCTTCTCAGGCTCAGCTTCGGCTTCCTCATCCGAACCACAGATAGAATCGAGAATACTGAAGGAAAAGGGTGTCTCACTGTTGAGTGAAAACTCAACTTTTTTTCCTCCCACCTCGAGTTTCTGGCCTCCCAAATTTTTTGTCTGTGGAGCTCTGATACACTGAGCCACGCCTCAGAACTTCATTACATTCCAGCTCAACATCCCCTGATGGAAGATTCTTACACGAAACACTTCGATAGTTCAGAAACTTAATTTCTGTAAATCCTTCCTCTTCTAAGCTTATCAAATCATAATCATCATTTTTAGAGCTAGATCTTCCTTTTCTCACTCCTACGTTCACCCTTTTTTTTATGCTGTGGGGAGGGGAAGAACAGTTCTAGGGCTCCTACCTACTTTGCAGATTTTATCGAACTCCAATTCCATATCTACACCCATTGATACATCTATATTTCTGTAAGAAAGAAGGTAAACAAAAAACAGAATCAGAATGGCATTATTCCATATCTACACCCATTGATACATCAATATTTCTGTAAGAAAGAAGGTAAACAAAAAAGAATCAGAATGGCATTAAACAACACCCTACAAGTACACACGGAGACAATCTAAACCAGAGTTCTCTATCATGGAATAGATTAAATAAAAAGATAAAGAAGGAATACAATATGGGGTTTCTGATCTAGATAGTATAATTAACTATAGTGCCCTAGATTATACACTATGGAGCATAATGAATCCTACTAAGAGGAGAATGCAACAATTGTCATCAACAAAAGTGAATAAAGTTAACTTATGACAATAAACAAGTAGGAATGAAGTATCATAAAAGAATATACCACATTATGCAATTCGAAAACAAATTTCGCCTTGAAAATTTTATTCTTCATGTGCAAAACAGCCCGTTCAAGATCCATTTTTATCAAAAGAATGCGGAAGCAAACAACCAATCTGGGCTCAGACTCTTAAATATGGTAAAACCATCAAGTTTTAGGGAAGAAAAACAATTGACTGAAAAAAAAAGGATCTTTTTAGGGTTCTTACAATCTACAATCACCAAGAATAGGAGGCATATAGAGTAATAAAGCAAAGATTAGTAGATAGTAGATGAGCACCCAAAAAAAAAAAAACATCAATTACCTTTAGTTACACTTGCATCCCAAGCTAGAAAAAAAGTGGAGTATATACCCCACATTAGATCTCAGAGTAGTGAACCCAAAGAGAACCCCAACAAACTGCTAATAGAACAAATTATTTTCATTAAATCTCTTGAGTCTTGAGCTTCAAGCCATAAATCAGTAATCAGAGAAATGTCAATACTTGATACTTGATACTTGATACTTGATACTTGAGCAAGCAATCAACAAAAGTGTAGCTTAAGTTGGTTAATCTTCTGAAAGAAACAATCAGAAGAACACAGGCAAAAAGATAAAAGAGAGAGAAACTAATGAAAGAAAGGTAGAGAGAGAATGAGCATGCCTAATTGCCTATTATTGCCTATTGCCTTGTAATCAGGAAGAGAGAGAAATAGTCCTAGTAGTAAAAGTAAAGAAGATGTTTACTATTATTACTATTAGAGAGAAATAGAGACAGTGAGCAGCTGTGGGTTCAGTCCATGTCCATTAAAGTAAGCTATGCCCCCTTCAATTCATCATACATAGTTACATACTGTTGTGTTGTAGTAGGAGTCCTTCCTTCTCTTTTCACTTTAAATTTCTTTCCTTTTTCTTTAAATATATTTTGGGGGCAAATCCCATTTTTCAAGAATCAAAGATGCTATTTTTTCTGGTTCTAGGGACTCAGCCATTACTGTAAGGTTGTGGCCACTTTTGTAACTGAAAAGACATTATTACCCTCTAACCTCAACTACACCTTCACTAGATCTAAAGGGGTAATATAGTAACTATGTCTAAGCAAGTCCAACCAAGAGGAGACGTAGTTGAATTTTTTATGGGGGCAATAACTGCAATAGCTCATTATCTTATTAGTTTTGCGAATATTAAGACAATTATTATTAATGTCACCTTATACTAATTTTTGGGTTTTGGACGTGATTCTCTAACTATTTCATTATTTCAATTATTAAACTTTGAATAGGGAATTGTAGATCCTTGCTTTTAAAATTATTTCAATCTCCCTGGCCCTCTTTTGAAGGGCATGCATTTGGGTATGTAGTGGTCACACAAAGTATCTACTATAGTACTACTCCCCCATTATATGTTAATTGTGTTATGTTATTGCTAACTACTTTCAACTTTTAAGGAAGCCTATCCTTTCCCTACCCTCCGCCTACATTTACTATTCCTAAGCATAGTATACTACACAGAGAAAAATGACATATACTATTGTGAGAAAGGGGAGATCAAGAATTCAAGATGCCTTCCTCCTCATTTTCTAGTTCTTTAAGCTTCCTTTTATTAGTGTTAGGTACAAAACTAAGATGACAATCTAGTTTGATCCAATCCAAATTTCACTTGATTGAGAAAAAATTATTCAATCCGGATTCGAAAAACTAATAATTTCATCCAAATCCGAAACAAATATTATCCAAACCTAATATGGAATTCAGTTTAAGTAAGATTCAACCGTTTTTTACCAAAATCCGATTACTAATACCAACCTCATCAATTGATAGATTAAATTACATTTTCACGGAGAATCTTGTTTGCAATTTAAGATCAACTAAATATATAATTTTCTTCTATAACTCTTTTTAATGATATCGAGTGATTATGTAGTTTAAATTCAACTCAAGTTCAACTCAATCCGGTAAAAAAAAATCTTATCCAATTATGGCGTAAGAATTCAAATTCAAATTCAAATTCAATATATAAAACCTAAAAAGAGTTGGATTGGATTTGAAGTTTAAATATTACAATCTCAATCAAGCCATTGCCATTCCCAGTGTTTAGAATGGTATTAACATTGATAACAATACTAAGAGAATAGTATAATTCAAAAATTAATTTAGTTGAATTTGGTGGTACAAGTTGATTACGAAATCCTTAAATGAGATTGAAGATTATTTTGTTCCTTTTGGTGTATGAACTGCTGCAAATAACAATGATGTACATAATATTCAATCCTAGATAACGAGTATCACCACAAAAACTTTATTAATAGAACAAGTAGGCACATATAAGATAATTTTTATGTGGAATAACTTAACTTCTAGTAGAGTTCGACTTGTCACTACTCACTTGACAATTAAGTCCAAAGTTTATTATTTACTTCCTCTGTTTCATAATAGATTCATCATATTAATGGCGAGTACACTTGCGATCCACATATTTGGCCATCAATATCTTCAATTATATATTATTAAAAAAATTATAAAAAATATTTTGAAAGTATACATTGAGATTAACTAATCAACAATTAAAATTATGACATTTATCCTAATAAATTAATAATTAAAGATAGTCAAAGTTAATATCTAAATAGTGTAAAGGTCAATATAATACAGCTTTAAGAAACGGAGGAAGTATTAGCTATGGACCTTCATATAGTTTTCGAAAATAGTAAGATAAAAGATAAAATACTACTATAAATAAATTTTTTCCTATATTATATTGGAAAGATTGACACTATTGATCCAAATTATGGCCGATACTTTAAAAGGTTTCAATTTTTTATTATCTTAGGGTGGTCCCAACTTTTGGAGGTGGAATATTTGTCGGTGTACGTGCACAAGCAACAAGGGTGGCCGACCTCGGAGGGTTGCCAAGGAAACCCACTCTAATGCCTAAGTAAGACAAGGTTCGTCAAGGTAATGTGCGAGATAAAGTAAGTAAGGTCGAATAATGTACCTTGGGAACCGTGCATGTGGTCTATTTATAGGCGATGATCAATAGGTCGGTTCCTTTATATGGAATCTTCTACGTACACATGCATACCGTAACCCAATCCGTACACGTAGGCATCATTACTCGGTAGGCAAGTTTGATCCACTCTCCGGTGGGCTCTGTCGGGCCGGCAAGTTTGATCCACTCTCCGGTAGGCTGTCGGGCCGGCAAAGTACAACCTTGTCGGCCCATGGTGTTATGACCAACGAGACATTGTACATCAGAGTGGACTGACGGCCGACATGTATAGTTGACCGGCATGCACCATGACGGTTATCCGTCAA
This sequence comes from Beta lomatogona, assembly GCA_947646795.1. Classification (NCBI taxonomy): domain Eukaryota; kingdom Viridiplantae; phylum Streptophyta; class Magnoliopsida; order Caryophyllales; family Amaranthaceae; genus Beta; species Beta lomatogona. Next base: position 214,597 of record CANSNZ010000393.1, on the reverse strand, counting down.
GGGATTATATAGTCCCGTACAGTACCGAGAATAATCCTTATGCATAGACGTAGATTGTGCATCTACCATACCCAAGAGGGAACCAAAGCACAATGAGTTCATCTTAATATTAGGAGTTACGACCGCTTGGGGAGCAACAGTAGATTTTGGTGGCACGGTAATCTGGAATGAGACAATATAACCCAAAAAAAAACAAAAACACAAAACGTAATTTTGTGATTACAGAGTCGATGCATCTTTGGTATTTGGTAATCTACACCTACAAATACTACTACTACTATAATTCTGTTAATTGCCTCTGATTTAGTTTCCATGAATCACCAGCACATGGCAGAATCATTCCATGTGAATTGATGAAGATCAGATTGATTACTTCATGGCAATTTAAAGAATACATTTTCCCCTTCTTTCAGTTTAGATTATTGTTCTATTATCTATACATTTTCTATTATCTATACACTTAAGTGAGCAGAGGAAAACGGTCACTGCTGCCGATATCATACTGCCACGAAGATTGCAAATTCTTAGGTACTCCTACGTGCATCTAGTATTATGTGTTCTCATGCAAAAAAAATTTGTACATGTGTCACACTCACATACTATACTCAACTGAGCAAAATGTACCGAAATAAAATTGAGAGGAACCACCTAATTTTATATACTTCTAGGAGCACTATAAAGGCTTTGCATGAATATGGTGTTCTAGGTACATTCTCATACATTAAGTAGATGTAATTGTTAAAATCCCTAAAAAAAGCACTTGAGCTATGAGTGTAACTATAACTTTAAGTCTATTAGCGAATCTAGAGATTATAAGAGGAGGTCCATCTCAATATACAAGTTATATAGATTATAGAGGAGAGAGAGAAAGACCATGTTGTAAGTTTTAAGGAGTTATCCTCCTATTACTAATTGATTTTAAAATGAACCTCCTTTGTATTTGTAAAGGTGCAAACTTTTCTCTACCAAAGAGTGTGGTCCAAATCCATATGTAAAAATTAGTGAGACTACAAAATGGCATAGCCTAGGTCAGGCTTTGATTTCCTCCATTCTTTTTCTATTGCAACAATGGGTTTAGGTACAATTTTTAAAGAAGTTAAAAAACAAATTGGTAGTTTAGCATAAAAGTACCCCTTTAATTAACTAGAGTAAGAGAGATAAATAAATTCTTAATAAAGTAAAAACAACTTTATAAGACAAAGTGAGTAATTAATGATGGTTTTACTAAGATAAATAAATGACAACATTGTCAACTAAAGTTGTTTTTTTTTTTTTACTAAATCTGTAGCAAAACGTCTTGCATACGACCGACCACACCTATAAATATAGATGTGGCCGTGCGCGCGTGAATATCTGCCCATCAGCTCATTTTCAAAAGATCATATCTCACTCGTTTCTCATCTGAATCGAGCTTTTGACAAGGCGTTGGAAAGCTATCGAGCCAAATTTTCATCTCCAACTTGAATATCCCCAATATATTGAGCGTATTGTGAGATATGGCCTTTTGAAGTTGACCGTTGTGCACAAACCCTTATGAACAAATGGAGTTACTCTTATGAACAATTAGAGTTACAATTAGAGTTACTTGCATGAATATCTGATTACTCTTAACAATAAAAGAGTGTTACTCTTATAAACAAATGTGGTTACTTTAATAACAAAAGGGAATACTGATCAGTTTACTCTTGTGAACGAATGAGGTTACTCGTATGAAAAAATGAGGTTACTTTTGTGAACAATTGTGCTTATCCATATGATTAGATAAGGTCATCGTACGAATGAGATTACTAGTATGAATAAATAAATTTACTTTTGTGAACAATTGGGATTACTCGTATGATTAGAAAGGGTCGTCGTATGATTAAGTGATTATGAAGAAATGGGGTAACTTCTGTAAACAACGGGGTTACTTGTATGATTAAATAGGGTTGTCGTATAGTTAAATGAGATTACTCTTGTGAACCAATGAGATTACTCGTATGAATAAATGATGTTACTTTTGTGAACAACTGAGTTTAATCGTATAATATAATAGGATCGTCGTATCAATAACTAAGGTTACTCGTATGAAGAAATGAGGTTACTTTTGTTAACAATTGAGGTTACTCGTATGAATAAATAGGGTCATCGGATGATTAAATTAAATTAGGTTACTCTTGTGAATGAATGAGATTACTCGTATGAATAAATAAGATTACTTTTGTGAACAATTGTGGGTGCTTATATGATTAAATAGCGCCATCCTATGATTAAATGAGATTACTTTTATGAACAAATGAGATTACTTTCATATGAATGAATGAGGTTATCCGTATTAATAAATAAAGTTACTCGTATGAATAAATGAGGTTATCTTTGTAAACGAGTTGAGGTTATTTGTATGATTAAATAAGATCGGCGTATGTTAAATGAGGTTACTTCTTATGAGTGAATGAGGTTATGTTCATAAAGAAATGGTGTTACTTTTTGTCAACAATTGGAGTTCTTTCGTATGATTAAATGAGGTTCTTAGTATAAATAAATGATGTTTCAAGTATGATTAAATGGGGTTCTTTCATAATATTCAACGACACCAAAAAATAATTGGGGATATTCATTAAATATTTTAAAGTTTTAATCTCATGCTGACGATGATTTTCCTATAAACAAAAAGAAATTTTGCCCTTTCTTTTAGAGACTGTAATTGCTTACAAGTATAATAGATTAAAATTTAAAGGTGAATTCAAAATGCAACTAAACATATTTAGAGCTTCATGAGATAAAGAAAGAAAAACCCTCGACTATTTTCTATAATTGTGGTTACTGCTGAGTGCTGACTATCTCCTTTATCCTTTCTAGTATGCTTGCAAATGGCAATGCACGCGCAGTACACTACTTTGTTTTTCTGATGTTCTAACTACTAAAAGCATTTCAATTTTGCGTTTGTCTAATCATATTGCTTAGGATGTGAAGATTAACTTCATGGCGTACACATCATCACGACCTGAATAACACAACAGCAAGGCAGCAGAAAAAATTTCTCTGAAAGTAGACCAGAGAGGCGTGACGACTGACGAGTCTGCGACGTATCGTTGAGAGTGCAGGAGGAAAGGATTCGAGGAGCCTCCATTGATGAGAGTTTGAAGAAAAACCTTAGAGGAGAGAGAAAGTGCGGAAATGGCGATAGAAGAGAGGACATTGAAATTTCCATGCGGGCTTCATATATGGCCGGCCACACCAATATTTACACATAAGAATTTGGGTTTTATAGGTGTAGCACACATAAGAATTTGTGAAATAGAATTTTTAAAATAGATATGAAACTTCTCGAAGTGATAACTATTGCAATAAAAAGGAAGAAAGTCGTATGCCAAGAATAATATGAAGTCTACCTTCATCTTTATTAGTTTGCCGTATTCACTTTTTGAAATGTCCCTCATTAGTTTCCCATTTCTTTTGTTTTATTTTTAGAATGAGACAATAACTTTCCATCACACATACATTCAACTTTAATATAAAATAATAGTTTATCTTTCTTTCCATGTCCCACAACATTATTTCTTCTAAAAGCTACGCAAAATAAGCGGTAAAACTAATAAAAATAGGAGGGAGTATATAATAAAAAATTTAAGCTGTATTTTAACAATTGGCTAATCACCACATCTTTTTGTCCTATCTAGCCCTAGACAACAGAACAGTGGCAGACAACAAGGATAGTCAAAAGGCAACCCCCACCAACACCACACAAAATACCCAATGATAATTGATGGTCTAACCTTAGTAATTAAGGTGGCAAATAGCAATGACATACGGTTGAAAGCCAAAACAAATAAAGACTCGCATTATACACCACCAGCATAGATCAGCTGAATTTATGAGACATAATTGAGATGCGATTGGTTGAGAAGACATGAAGTGACAAAACTACTCTTTCTTTACACCATGTAATAGTATCATAAATAAATTCAAGGATCATTGCTCCTACAACAGCAGAGGCTAACCCGTAATGATATTTTCTATTTTCTTGAGCTAATGTGACTACTACGGTCTCATACATATGTGGACCGAAACATCATGGTATATTTATATATACAAGAAGCTCTACGTTGGCGATTCTATTCATAAAGGGTTAAGTCTAAACTAAAATTTCATCCAGCAGCTATTCAGGCTTTCTTGGAGATGTTATGCCGTCAGCCCTGGACTTGTTGAAAGACTTCTGAGTCTCCAAAACTGGCGTGGAACTTTCCATGTTTTTCTTTACAGCATCTACCTTGTCTGTGTCACGGGGACTAAGCATCTTCTTTTTCTCTACATTTTCAAACTTTGCAGTGGCCCATGGTGCTGTACCAACACTGGTCACAGCACTGGGACCATCTATTGTCAGCATAGCTGCCTCGTCTCTAGAAGCATACCATGTATTACCACACGCAACACACTCCAACTGTAAGTTATCAAGGAACATTAGCAATGATCCAGATGATGCTAAATGTCAATAAATGAATACTTCGTTGCCAAATCAAGGGTTAATCAGAAAACATGGTTAAAAAAAATTACAAAAAGTGTCATCCCTAATAAAAGGCCATTTTTTCAAAGATGAAACCGAGTATTTATATTATACATCAATGTAAAATATCAGGAAGCTTAAAAAAAGTATCCTTTCTTTTATATTTATGAGTAACTGTTCATTACACACAAAATATTTTTTTAAAAAAACACAAAAAAGGTGAAACATTTATTAGAATCATTAGGATCAGTTAATCATTTCCTTGAGGAGTGCAAGTGAAATAGGTCATTTATTAGAGAAGGGAGTAAACAATTAGCTTATACCAAAATTCCCCAACACGTATTGAGCAAAAAATTGTTACAGGTTCCCCATATATGCTTGGTTAGAATATAGGCCATACGGCTTCAAAGAGCCATAAAGGAAGATCTTTTATTTTTTTACAATGTGAAAATAGCCGAACAAAGTACAGACATTTCCAAAACAATATAACTGAAGCCCCACTTGGTTCAACGATTGGTATCAGATATGGGTTGGGTTTCAAACCCATGGGATGTGTCATGATCGATTCCAATTGTTTAATTTAAAAATCAAGCCCTAACCCCTCAAACCTACTTCATCTTCACTCTCCTCCTCTCCCTCTACACTGTAAATCACTCTCCTCCGAACCTCCTCCCACCATTCTGTCTCCATCATTTCCGTCTCCCAATGCTAGTAAAAGTTGTTGGCTTGCAAGGCTGTGAGATTGTTCATTTTAAATTAGTCAAGACCCATAAAGTAGACTCGAGCAGAAAACCCAGATGCACAATTCATCAGTAGATGATCCCTAGATAGAGAACATGTTAAATCTTCTAGATTCCCTTCCTATAACTCTTCCTACATTCTAGTAAACCCAAAAAAAGAAAAAGAAAAAAAACCCGGCTTTCAGCTGTAAAATCTCCATCGATAAATTTTAATAGTAGAATTCCAATGATTTAACATGTTCTCTGTCTAGAATTCCAATGTTCTCTATAACTCTTCCTAAATTCTAGTAATCTAATACAAATGTTACAAGAGGGGCGACACTAATGGGTAGCAAGGTAAGTCCGGACTATCATTACAATCCAAGATTATATAGCTCAATGTATTACTATATCCGTTCTTTTTAGTAGCAACTTTGGTATTTTTACGGTCTTCAATACACAATTTTGACCAATAATAAAAATTTTGGATTAAAATAATCAAACGTTGCAAAAAAAAAAAAAAAGATGGCGAAAGTATTAATAAAACTTATAAAATGCAAGATGGCGAAAGTATTAATAGAACTTATAAAGTGCCCATATTTTATATTACATATTGAGACGAATCTAACATGATTCCACATAATAATATTCTTATTTATATATTAGTGAAAAAAAAGGTCAAAGTTTATAAAGTTTGACACAGCTAAAAAAGAAATACGAAAAGAACCTTTTAAAACCTTGTTGTTTTCTGTAGAAATGGGAGGTTCTATTCTCAGCGAAAAAAATGAGTATAATCTTCATCTTACATGTGACTGTCAACCGTATGTATCAATATGCTTAAGAGCTTAAAGATCTTATTGACAAATTATAACAGCTAATAAAACATTATAAGGGTCTTCACAATTCTCAACAGCAAGAAAACATTGATTAATACAAGAAAAGTATAATTTCTCTACTTTATAGAAGAACTATTAATATATCTGCTTTTTTGGGGGGTAAAGATCTACTTAACGCTTTGGAGTTAAAGAAAACAATCACTTGTAATATAATATATTAGGGTCTAACTTATAAGCCCCGCCCACAAGTGATTGATATCGAAGAGAGTCTCAGAAATCTCCATATTCTTCGAGACCTCCCCTCTCCGTTCTTTTCTTTCTTGGTGATCAGCCCACAAAAGAAGAAATCCTATGGTTTCCTTACATGAATTGGCCACAGTCAAGCTTATGTACACACAAAATAAAAGGAAAGGGAGGACAAAGAAAATGAAAGAGAGAACACACGGACATAGGAGAACCCCTGCCGCGATGCATTTTTCTGGCCAGAAGATCTGACAACCATGGTACCCCTCAGCAGAAAAGCCGGCGAAGGTATAGCAAGAGCCTGATGTTAGTAGAGTGATAGATGAGAGAGAACATAAGCTGATTCAAATGGAATTTTCATGGCTAGGCCATAGGTAAGTAATTAGTTCTTTTTCTTGATTGTTTGTAGCAGTTCAGAAGGCAGGAAACAGGGTGTTTGGCTCCATGTGCGTTTACGAAACCCCCCAAATTTGCCAGGGTTCAAAACCAGAAATGTTTCAGAACTCCACAGCCCGTTCCCAAGATATTTCTGCTGATTTTCCTGCCTTCTCAGGTTTCCAAAGTGGGGAAACCTTGTGCTTCATTGGATGGTGTTGGAGGTAGTGGGTATTCATGGTTCCAGGAATGGATGTTGCTCGAACCCACCACGCTCCATTGGGTTTGAAGTATATGTATTAGGAGCCTATTCGTAGATCCAAACACAAGTATGGCTTGTAGATTCTAACCACATACTCCCCTAGTCCCCCTGTTCTCTAACATATGTCGTTCACTCGTTCTACAATTTGTGCAGTATTTTTGGGCTAAGATAAATGAACGGGTTTGCCCGAGATTTTCTGACCTTCAAATTATTGATGTCTACAAAAGCTAAATTGTTGGAAAGCAAATCACTCCAAACTCAGAGCAATGAGAGTATTCTTTAGTCCCTACTGACAAAAGGAGGACTATCAGTGCTCCATAACAATGACTCGTCATTAATACATACTAATAAATGGACATGGAGAAATAAATGTGATGGGTGTTACTTAGAGAAACAGATAAAATGGAACATTATAATGGTGTTACTTAGAGAAACAGATAAAATGGAACATTATAATTTAGTTAGGTGGACAGATATTAGGAACAGGGGAATACCCATTCTAGAAATGGGTTAACCAAATGCCCACCAAAACTGGTTGTCTACCCCATTCCATTATCAACAACATTGCACAAGAAAACCACCAGACGACAGAGAAAAATTAGGGCATATTAGCCCCTTCTCATATTGGATTTCCAACAGAGATTGAGACGAAGATTCTTCAGAACAACTTCTACCCAAATCCCCCTAAAAGGTGAGCCCCGCACCTCCACCTCCACCACAGTTAAGGAAAATCTTGGAACATGGGTTTCTATCCCCAGTATCTCTTGACCTATTTAACATATACATGGAAATAGTAGTCACATTGCACTTAATGATATTACATACAACATGATTCTAACAAGACCCTTATATTAGTGATACCATTTAAGAAATCCGACAATGAGCACACTATTTTAGGGAAAATGACAAACTCTTTGTTTCCGGACATCCTAGAGTACTATATCTGACTACTAATTCTGGACTGGGCCGAGGAAGTAGACATTATCCAACTGCTTAAAAGTGTGAGGTTCTGGTTCAACTTCAAAGAAAAGGGGCCTATTTGACACAACTGTCTAGTCCTCTAACTCAACAGCAAGTGTAGGCATTTGGACACCCAAATAATGTAGAATTATTAGATTGCCCTTGCATCTGATGCTAAAAAAGCAATGAAGAAAATAATCAAAGGCCATATATATACTAATTGCCGATTCTGAAGGTGCATCATGTCAGAAATCATGAAAGTAGTTCCAAGTATCACAGATTTACATTCATTGTGAAGATAAACACCACATCATATTATGTAAAAGATTGAAAAAGTTAAAAAGGGCATAGTTCCCTTGATATGGAGAAAAAGAAGTGTGTTTAAGGTAGGAGACCAAAAATTTCAATCACAAAAGCTAGAAAGAGTCCATCACGAAATTTAAAACAAGTTCAACGTAGTTTAATGATTGCACAGAAATCATACGGACCTGATAGCGATCACCATGACCTGCTTGTATGATATCTACAAGACCAACTTTCCTCACGTTGCACCTTTTGCAGAGAGCATCTGTCATCTGCAATTTACAAGTGGCAACAATTTAACAAAGTAAAATAAGACAAAAAGAATGTGTGTTTGGGCTTGAACGACACTTAATTAACAATCAGTAGAATCTGAATCAACCTGCATTCTGGCTGCCTCTTCGGGCTGATTTTTAGCTATTTCCTCTGCAGTTAAACCCTCCTGCATTGAGCAAGAGAGACTCAGCATAGCAAGTTGAAAATGAGATATAAATGGAAAAAGTAATCCCAAATTCAGGACTATGTTATACGTTATAATATTTGAATTGGCCATTGACTCATTAACCGGAAGTGTCCCAAGAAGCAATAATGTTTACGGATGCTACTGCTCATTGTAATCATTTTCTACAGATATCTTTCTTTTAAGAAAAGCCAGAAAGGTTAATTGTTTTATCCCCTCTTCAGAAATATGCATGAAGTCATACAACTTATCACTTGGTAATTGTGCTACATCTGACCAACCTAAAATCTAAACTAGACAGGTGGAGAAAAGCTGAGAGATAATCCTGTGGGCTGCGCAAATGAAAGTGAAGAGGCCATATTCCAGCCTGTGAAACTAAGGATTTACACATTATATTGCCTTGATCTATAACCTTCAAAACATTTTAGCCTCGATCCTCATCATAGAAGTTCATCCCGACCTTCCAGACAAATAAGGGACACGGCCATCGTGGGTTTTATCAACCCTTCAGTGCAACTTGAACGCAGTAAATATACCGTCAAGAGAAAGGTCACACATCCTAAAGAATTTAACCTATAGCACGCACAACAAGAGTAGGAAAATGTTGATCAGTAGAAACAGTAAAGACTCCTATAAAGTATGTAACCTAGGGAAAGAATTGTCTATAAAAAAAAGGAATAACACTTGCTTATAAAAACTAAAACATTACAATAAGCCAATATCGTGATCTACCCAAAACAATATTGAAGAGGCCAATAGCATACATAATTACCCAAAAAATCATTAACCAATACCTTTAATTCATTCGGTGTCATGTTCAAAATTTTTGAAGGTTCTAAATCTCCACTCAACAACCGCCGGGCTAGTTTACCCTGAGAAGCAGACAAGAAAAAGATACTGTTAATTTTCAGCAGTATGGCGACCAGATTCCATCCCAAGAAAAGCAGATGGTCGCCGACCATTAACAGGGAGAAATTACTCCAATATAAGGACATTTATAAAAGAAAATTAGGGAGCGATATAAGTCTCATCAAGAATCCACCAGACCAAACCCAGAACCTACTGTTTCAAATATCATGATCCAGAACAAAGATGTGCAGACGTAAAATTGACACTCGTAGATTTTTTTTTCATTTAAAGAGAGAAGATGACACTAACCTTGAGGTTATAATACAGCTGTCTCATTTTCTGGTTATACTTGCTAAAATCTGAATAAAATGCCTCATGAGAAGCCTTCTCCAAGGCAACAATGGCTGAAACAGCAGAATCTGGCCATGGAAGACTATTGTTACCCTGTAAATAGATTTATGAAGAATGTGTTACTATTAGTGATAAATACGAGCCTAGCTCGCCTGTGAGCTACTCGAGCTTAGATCAATCAAAGCTTGGCTCGAATTCCAGCATGTCCCAAGACATTGCAAGCACAGTTGATCTCGGCTCGAAATGCTTGCGAGCAATGTGAATATATGAATTAAACAGAATAAATAAGTTATAATTTATGACCAATAATGTAGGATTTAATACAGTGCTTATGAAAATCTCAAAACATTAGAAATATGAAAAATATAGCTTGAAAGAGAGTATTTGCTTGGTTAGAGCCTGCTACTTAGGCTTCACCTCAACTTGAAGTATGAGTTCAACCAAGCTTGAAAATTTCATGCACAACAAGCTCAATATTTTCCTAAATCCGAAATTGAGTTTGTGCTGGTGCAAGCGGACCTGAGAATCCTACGCTCGAGCTCAATTGGCTTGTAATCACCCTCTTAGTTGATACTGGGTGAGTAAATCTCAAGAGTAGAATTACAGTAAAAAAGATAGGGACTATCTGAGAGAATTATTACATAGAATAGAGTTGCTCCCCCTCCTCCATCCTCTTCACCTCTCCTCTTCCACTAGAGTGCCCCCCCTCAAAATGTAAATTTGGCTCAAGAAACCATGACAATCTAGCAGAAATTAGCATACCTTCACACTCTCTTCTCGGTTATCCTTATCCACATTAGAAGGGTTGATGGTATTAGCTCCAATGATTCCTCTCTTTTCTCCCTGCACACTGTCAGTCGATGAACAGACAGGCTCAACTCCTTGGAGAAGCTTCTCCAGCCATTTATCGCGCTGTGTTTCCTTGGTTAGCGCCTTTGCTTCAGCCAAGATAATATAGTATTTGGATCCATTGTTAATACAGCTTCCCGGCGTCTCCATTCTAGGAGACTTTAGTGCCCCTTCATCCTCCCTTGAGACATCAAGTGGAGAAATATGTCGTTTTCTCATCATTCGCTTGTTTCTTACTAGCTCGTCCAGCTGAACTGTAGGTGTATCCTCTGTCTCAATGTCGGGAAGATCTCCAAGACGGGATATTGTTTTCTGCACCAGAACATCAATCTCCTCCTGTTTACCATCCTCATAATCTTTGTCAGTTAGCTTCCACAGCTTCTTCTCCACGGTGTCATATACCTTCTGCACAATGAAACCAGGGTGTTGTTTGCGAATGGGCAGCTGCTTGTGCAATGGCACAAAGTGCACTACGCACTTGTGCATTACAGATTCTGCAGGAACATCATCACGGTGGAAACTATAGAAAAGCTCTCTTGTATCACGAGCTTGCCAGCTTCCTCCACCTTTCCTGTCAGCTTCTTCAGGACGGTAGAACCACTGTCCGGTGACCATGATGGCCCCTTTTGTGGATTGAGTTATATCCTGCAACAAAATATGTTCGTAAAGAGGGGGATTTTAATCAAGCAAATGCGCTTCACAGCTCATACAGAAGAAAACAAATCCAAGCATTTGATTATTAACATCTTTTTCAAAAAATAAATTAACTGTAGATTACTTAGCAAGAAACTATAATATCAGGAAGGTAAAAGGTGAAGCCAACAGAACCAGCGGATTACAAAATCACAGTGGACTTTAGGAGGTCAAGATGAGATCCTACGATCCAGATCATAAGACAGATTTTATCCCACTTTGTGACCCGGACTCTTCGAATGTTGAAAATCACTCAATTTAATGAAGAATCAAGGTGCCATAGAAGTATAAGAGGTCTAAGGACGTATGATAGGACTTATAATAGGACGTATGATAGGACTTATAATAGGACGTAGGAAGGAGCAGAGAAACTCTAAGGACCATTAACTGAGAAACAATAAAAAAAAGGGTGCTTTTTTTCACCTAAATAAAAAGTTTCAAGGCTGATGAGGTCCACAAGTGTAAATATAGGTAATTTCAAGGCTGCTCAGGTTTAACAAGTTTAGATAGATTTCGTTCAACAAAATGCAGATGAAGAGATCACCTAAGAACCCTAGGCATTTCTCTCATGATAATAACAAATTGTCAAGCGCGCAGGCAAATGATAACAAAATTCAGTATCCAGACAAACAAGAGCAGATCTAGAAAACAATCCAGGGTCCTGACTTGTACCAAAACCATTGATGATTTGAAATGCATTCAACTCGAAAACAATGCCCTTAGTGCACAATCCTCTTAATATAGCAGAGATGGGTCATAGTCAAATGTGTATTATCTAAACAGTAAAGAGGTGGCCCCAAAAAACTCTACAGTCATATAATGCATTCAACCTACAGTATAAGCCCACCGGCATTAATTGGCCTTTGGAAGGACCCAAAACAGAATGTACAAAACCTTACCCTTAATTAGTTAGCACTACAATTAAAAACTGATATAGCAAAAATCTAGATTTTGGGAAATGAAAATGAAATATGATTTTGCATCTCCGCTTGTGGTTCAAGAACTTATCACTCCAGGACATGGTAAAATTTTTGACATGTTTCCATCTTTCATACTTCATACAACATGGAAACTAGCACACAAAGAATTACACCTAACAGAACAAGAATCAAGGAACCAGCATTCCTAATAGTCTTTGACTAGTTAGGCATAAAATTACATACATCTGGACCTCCGCAGATTCTGCTACAGTTCCATTTATTCCTTTGCTGGACTATTGTTATAAACTGAACAAATTTTCAAACCCAACTACAATACACTATGTATCTTAGAAAAGAGAAAAAACAACATTCAAAAATTCCTTTGACTTGCCAATAGGTCGCAAATTGCTATTTGGTATCTACGGTAATTGGACAAGACAGCAGAATTGAAGTCATGTAATAGACAATCTCATGCAACTGAAAAATTGAGAAGCAACTAGCAACGTGTAAGGCAAGGAATCACTAGTATAAGATAGGTTTAATAGGCAAAGAGTCACAAATTAAAGCACAAAATCTTGTTACACTTCAGAGACAGTGACATGACAAACACACAAAGTGCGTGTTCGGCTTTTGAGGTACCTTTTAGTGTTTTGACTAAGTCAAAACTCTAATAATGGTGAAAAGTTGTGTTTGGTGAAGTAGTGTTTGGAGTAATTTTGGTGTTTGAACTAGTGTTTTAGAAAAGCTATGAATATTAGCTTTTGGGGTAGACGTAGCTTTTGGAGTAGCTTTTGAAGATTAAATTAATTTATATTTGTTATTTTTTACACTAACAGCTAGTTTTACCGAACACTAATTATCATAAAAATTATTTTTACAGTTGCTAATATCTGAGAGCTGACAGCTAGTACAACAGCCGACAGCTACTTCTACAGCTAACAGCTACAGCAACAACTACTTTTGCCGAACAATCCCAAAGTCTACTTTTAACCCTCCCGAAGAAAAAGAAACAGGAATGCATTTATTTACTAGGAGGTGGAGATGAAAACAAAGTTTCAATTCTGCAAAAAGAGGGAATTTACAGAACCAAAAACCACCCACAACACTAGAAAAAGTAAGTCTATGATTCAATTCCACATAACTTATAGAAAGATAAAAGCTCTCTCCAAAAAAACTTCTCGATCCTTAGGTAATAAGGGACTTATATAATTTCGCATCAGCAATATTAAAAAACGTCCTAATGCAAATATGGACAGTTACCTTTATAATTGCCACATAAGGCTTCTGACTCTTATCCTCCGGGGTCAATAGCACAGGATCCTCCTGCATACAAAATTAACAATATACATAAGGATGGGAATATATATTGAAGTTTTATTTCAATTCCCCTGGAAGAGGGGTGAGGAAGGTGGAAAGGCCCTTGACAATCTTCTGTAAGTTGAGACAAGAAAATCAGCATGGTTACAAGACTTACAACAAAGCATTTTATTTAGAACAAATTAGGAAATACAAATTGATAATAAAAATTTGGAGACCTTCATCAATTGCCCATAGAAAAGCTAGATCTAAACAAGATAACACAATGAAGCAGAGACAGGGGCGACGAAAAGCCTCTAAAAAACTTCCAAGGGATGCTTGCTTAGTGAAGCTAGCAAGTTAGAAATGCGGGAGACAACAAAATATCATTACTCGGCAACTGAATCAGACTCCTAGAAATAGGGCCATAGTTCGACTGTGTTTCTATGGAAAGCAACACTTGGAAGTAGAATAGGATAAATGAAGAATCGACACAGATCTATAAATTAGACTCCTAGAAAGTTAATAGGATCAAACAATTCACAGAAGTGGTTTCAGTAATTAGAAAATTCGCAAAGAAAAGACCTAAGCCTAAAAACCTGAAATTCAAACAATTTTGCAATTGGCAGCCGAAATTCCACCTGACGTACATCAAACAAAAGGTAGAATGAAAGGAAAACTTACAAGCTCAAAACGATTACCATCAAATTCGAACTCTTTATAATGCTTCTTCTGACCTCTACCTTTACCAGAAACCCTAATTACATCACCAATAGTCTTGGCATCCTCCTGAATAGACTCTTCTTCTTCTTCATCATCTTCTTCCTCCTCCTCCTCCTCCTCCTTCCTCTTGATTTCCGGCTTCCTCGGGTTCTTCTTCATAGTCGTCTTCGTCGGGAATCTGGACCTTTTACGGCGCTTTGGCGGCGGAGGGGGCGGTTCTCGGCGGCTGCTGGTGCGACTACCACGGCGGCGAGTGCGGCTGTTGTGGCGGGGGAGGGTGGTGTTGTCGTCGCTGCTTGAAGGCTTCGGAGCACCCTCGTCGTCGCTTGTTGATACCTGCGCTAACCTTCGTGTCACCATTTTTGAAGACAGTAAGAGAGAGAGAGAGAGAGAGAGAGAGAGAGAGAGGCGTGGACCGTGGTGTGTTTTGTGTTCTAACTTCGAGGACAAGGATGAAAGAGAGAGTGGTGCTATTTGTTTATGGAAGACGCCAGAACACTCGAGTGTTTTTGCCCGCCAACCAGGGCCTCTGGCTCTATCTATATTCTATACGCTTAGAGATAGATATGCTCAAATACTCGGAATTTCATAAACGATGTTTTGTCAATTTTGAAGGAAAAACATCTTTCTTTTTCTTTCCAAACAAAAATCTACCTTAGGTAACTCTTTTTATTATATTACTCACCTCATCATCGATTTTTCAGATTAAACGTTACAATTTAATTATTGACTATTTCATCCTTCCTTATTTTAACAATATTTGGAGTCTTTTCGTCTTTGTAGGGTCAACCTAATTACACTATATTAATCACAATTAAAATTCTTATTTCCTTAAAAATTTCTTGCTCTCGCAAAACGTTTATAGTTCTCTCCGAATGTCATGTCCAAATCTGTTGGTGGTTATCGTTAATCTCTCTTCATTTATGTTTTCTTTATTGATACCATATATATGTCGATTCCTCTAATTTTTTTAGTGTTTCTCTTCTCCTCTATGGTACAATCGAGTTTCTTTTATGTTTATAATAATTGCTATGTTGGTTGAGATCCAAGAAGGTTTGGTTGATTTCACACCATTCCAACCCCAACAATTACGAAGTGTATTGTGATGGCCTTCACTTTTAAGAAAGATGGGAGAAATGAGGTTAAGAAATATTACTCATGGCAAAATTTAAGTTTTAGAGTTATGTCGATGCATGGTCTTGGTTTATTTGATTGCAAAATTTGTGATTGCATCCTACATTTATGTTTTACATATCTAAATCAAAAGAAAACTCGTGTAGTAGGCTTTGAAATGTATATGTTGTTAATATTTTCCGTCAGAAAATTAATATATCCTCTTTTAGGCCTTGTTATGTTCCTATTGACCATGTATATTGAGATTCGCTCAAATTGAATATGGAATAATTATAAAGTCGGGCATAAGCTGATACAATTTTTACTTACATAACAAGACAAACAAAGCGGATTTAGAACAATGGCGGCCTAATTGCCATTTTCATACTCTTGTTTCTTCTTTACGCGAATTATATTTAAGTATGCTATGTTACTCGGACTCGAATGCTCATGCCGGACATAGTTACACATTTAAGTATTCAACTATGCTATGTCTATGAAAACATATCATACTATTGTCTAAGATAAAGCATCTAAGTGTCCATACCTAACAAAGAGTGTCAGGAATCCAACATGGTCGGATAGTGAAAGTCCAAGTAGCATATTATTGATTAGTGAACTATGGTAGTATTGATAATAGATATATATGTAAGTTGAGGAGTAGATGAAAGAATAATAATTATATCCTGACTAGAAGCAAATTTTGGGCATGCTTCCTAAGGATAAGTATTAGATTTGAGAGTTAAGGAGAGAAGATTAATGAGAGAGAATGAAAGAATGCCATTGTTGCTATTTGGAGCTCAAGCTCATGGTTTGGATAGGTTATAGTTATTACATTATATATTTATACTACTAATGCAACCTAATTAAACATCTTACTTGTAAGGGAAAAAATAACAAACTAACTACCAATCTCTAAAACCCCCCTCTCAAATTGGAAATAGATCATATATTCCAGTTTGAACATGAATGCGTACAATAGGATTACTTGAAGTTTCGCTGGCGGACGAAGTTGCCGAACAACTTGCATGGCTACTCGATGTCCAAAAATTAAACGTCAATCTACTTGTAGAACCAAGTTGAATGATAATCATGCTTCATATATGCTCACTAATTTGAAGAAAAAGGAGGCTAGATGCCTCTAACGCACACCATCAACAATATTCTATGAGAGCTTTTAACCCAACTAACCACGAGAAGTCTACCAAATATCACATGATCAAAATCCCGTAAACCTCTGTCAATTGAGGTTTAGCAGTCAACAATAAGAAATAAAGCTCTCTAGTAACCCATAACCAAGTCTCAAGTTTTTTATTGCAAAACCAAAAAACAACACACATGTAATTACGCGACCACGTATCTTTGGCAAGAGTCACCCTTGCACAGCCTTTTGTACTACTCTTTAGGCCGATGTGATACGTGTGTTTCTACTGTACTTAATGGATTCCATTTGGCTCATTTTGATCCTCTTTTTCCCCTTTCTTCCCTCTTTCTTTTTCTTTTTTTCCCTTGATCTATTCCATTCACTTGATCATTCTTGATCATAGTGACATTTTGCTAGATTTTTCGTCATTTTTTACCTTTCTAGTTTATTTGTTTTCACCCTGTCTTGCCATGTTCTTAATATAGGTGGGACTACCTAAGACCACTACGAGCTCAAGAGTCGATAAAGGAAACAATGAAGATAAAGCCCAAGTTGAAAAATGGTGCGCTCGCACAAAGGAACACAATAGCACAATAAATTCTTGTAAGGGAAACTTCAAATCAACATATCTCCCAAACCACAAATCGGATGAAGGTAATTCCAGTTTGGAGGTGAAAGATCATTTCGGTATCTTTCAAACGATTTGAGTCTAAAGCTTGTGTTGGATCTAAACGAAAGAGTTATACACGTTTTAATTGAGTTGTTTGACCACAACAGAACCGGGAGGTGCACCCGCACCTATGCACGTGTGCCCCACCACTACGTTAGGTGCGCTCGCACCACTTCACTGAGGCCAAACTTCACAACACAAAGACTTGGTGCTCCCCGCACATGATTATGGGGTGCACTCACACTTTCGAGTTTGAAATAATTTTTGTAAGGCCTCATGCCAATTAAAACTTGAGTTAGACTTTATTTTCGATGTATGCTTTATTCTAGATGAGAAGAGAGATATTGAGGGTTTCTACATTAGAGAGAAAAACACATTGTTTTGTCTTAAATTTCGGATTTCTAATTTCTACATCTCCAAGGTACTTTGATTAATTTAATTTGCAAATTTTCGATTTTTATTCATTATTCTTACTATTATTCTTTCTTCTTTCATAGTTATAAATCTTATAGATTGTACATTCATAATTGATTATTGTTATTCTATCAATCATCCTTTTAAGCATGTTTGGCCTTAAGTTAGTCTATAATTCTAGATCTTTATGCCTATACTCCATGATTAGTGAGTAGAGATGGCAGTGGGTAATGGACCCTACCCGGATCCGTGGATCCAGATCCATTTTTGCCGGATCGACCTCAAATTTTGGACCCTATGGATCCGGGTAGGATCCGGATCCTCCTTGGAAAAAAGGGATGCGAGCCAGGGTCCTAAATTATTACCCGGATCAGATCCGTTTACCCGTTTTTATAATATTATTATTATTATTTTACATTATAATATTTGTTATTACATATAATAACGGATTTTTGCTTGAATTTCGAATTATTGTTCTAATTAATGTGCGAATTTACTTGGATTATTGAGTTCGAAAAATCGGTTGATAATTGTTAATCTTTAGAAATAGTTGATTGATCTACAATTTGATAATTAAATAGTTGTAAATGGTTGCAATGGTTATTTTTGAGAAATTAAATGAAATTTTTGGTTGATATTAGATGACTTTATTGTTTAAAATCTTTAATTATTGTGAAAACTAGGGTAGTTTGAAGAAAATAGGCAAGGATCCATTTTGGATCCGTTTAGGACCCGAATCCGTTGGATCCATACGGATATGGATCCGGATCCTCATTCTTATTACCCAATGGATGCGGGTAGGATCCGGATCCTTACCTAAAAAACGGATCCGGATCTTGGAGGACCTCTGTCCGGATCCTACCCATTGCCATCTCTATTAGTGAGTAGTCTCCTATCTAGGATTTGGGTTAAAGTATGAATTGAGACTTTCCTTTGATTGTTAATGTAACTGTGGTGATTTAATGATGATTATGCATTGATCTTGGTGTTTTGAGGCCTTGGGATACATACCGATCACATTATCGAATTTTGAACCATTTTCTTATCCCCATGAATCAACTTAATTTGTTGGCCAAGATATTGTGTATAAATTAAAGGGATCCTTTTTATTAGGGGTTTTCCATAGTTATTTGATCTCTTAATCAAGAGGATTTAGTTGATTGATTAAGCGATTAGTCTTGAGGACCATTCGAAAGAGGACTTGAGTATTTTAGAGGAAAATTAAACATTGTATAATTATCGCTTTTGAATCCTTAAATGCATCAATGGTCATTCTTCCGGTTTGATTCATACTAGTAGCCTTGACCCTAATGTTTTCCTTATTGATATTTACACTCATATTTAAATTTATTTGCTTGTTTTGTTTTATCTTAGTTAGCTCATAGTTTATAAAACCTATTTCAAAACCCCCAAATATCCTTTAATTAGGCAATTTGAAATAGAGAATATAATGAAATAGCCCATCGTCTTGCTAAATGGGCTACTTCTAGTATTTGTGATGAGGTTTAGCTTGAAGGAGGTCCTCTTTGGATCTTTGACTTGGGCGTATCGGATCTTCCGATTAGTATCCCTTAATAATATTGCCTACCTTTTCCTGTTCAAAAAAAGCTTGTTAGACTTTGATTAATCCATATTTCCCTGTGGATTGACCCTTGACTTGCCTTTACTACATTCTAAGTAATTGCTTGTTTTGGAGTTAGAAATTTAGTTTGGGAAGTGGTTTTGGTGCCTTAAGGACACACAAACAACCTCATATCACAATGTTGATCAGGTAAGACACATTTACACTCTTTGTCAATGAGATTTGAAACTTTTTGCTCCACATAGTCATTAAACTTGCGAACTAATAAAACCAGGATGTTGTTTACAATCAAGCAACGGTTTGTGAAGAGGTAGAAAATGTATCACGCATACGCATCACGGCACTAGCGGGGACCTCAATACCTCATCAACGGAGGTGATAATTGTAGAAAAGCTCCCTTGGGTCACGCGACTTCCAAGTTTCACCTACATTATTCTCGGCCTAGATCTTAAGGACGATAAAATCGATGAGTACTTATAATCAAACTCCCATCTTCGTTTTGGAAAATATCCTATCATCATGCAAACCACCAAGAAAACTCAATTCTTAAGCATGCACCATACATGTTATTTTTCTAGTCGATTGCAATGCGAGAGGGGGCATGGTGGAAAAATAATGTCTAGCTAGCATGCTAAGGAACAAAATTATAGAAGATATTATTAGTGGCATTTAGTAATTGAAACTCAACATAAAAAGCAAATAAGTTGCATGGAAGTATACCAACAATAATGGGCAGTAGCAGTGTGAATCCAATTTCCGACTACGGCAATTTTCAGAAGTTCAAATTATGATAATGTATTCGGCCTTCCCCCAGTGAACCAAAATTCTTCGGGTTGCCAAGGAAAACATTCAAAAAAAAAATATAATTCGAGTTGGTCATATAACAAACAACATGCCCATTTGGCATTCTTACATTGCTACATGATATCATGCTATAATGCACGAAACGGATAACGAGATTCGGATATGTCACGAAATCGGAAAACGCTATTTTTTTATTCACTAAAAAAGGAAAACCGACTATGTAACGTCGAACAAAAATTTACACACAAATATTATATGAAAAATGAACGAATTAACTTCATAAAATATAAATTAGTACTCCATATATAATAAATTAGTATTCCATAGTCCATACAAACTCAATTTTTCGATAAATATATAAGAAAGCATAAATGATATTTAGGCAAACCCCAAATTGAAAATGAAATGTACCAATAAGTAATTGAACTCCCTAAATTATTCGACACTTAGTAAAAGGTAAACAACAAGAAAACCCCCAATTGAAAACAAACCCTGGATTATTGATTAGTAAAACCTAAAAAGTTTTTAAAAAAAAAACTTAAGAGAGTTAGAGAGAATAAGAAATGTTGACAAAAGAGAGAAAGGCTACCGCGAAGAGAGATGACGGCGACTTCTTGGAAGTAGAAGCAACTATGGTGGTTGTTGCGAAGAGAGGAGGCTACGAGGGTTGTTGGGAAGAGAGCGTTGGGCTCACTGGGTTTGCGGGATTGTCGACATTATTCTACTTGTCATGTTGTCCTTTTATGTTTTGAGGTTTTTATGGATATCATGTGGTTTTTAAAATTATATGTTGTACCTCTAATGTTTCTTTGTTATACATAGTATTCTTCAACTTTTTTAAGTTTTCTCTATGGTACCCCTCCTTTAATTCGGCGTTAAGTTAAATGTTAATAGTTTTTTATTATTTAATTTCCACCATAATTCGATCAATAGGTTCTCGCTTCTTTAAATATGCATAATTTCGTTAGAAGATGGAAGGATCCGAGTAAGAAGAAGTACCACTAAATATGCAATTGTAGAAGTTAAGTATATTGTCGTAATTTTCTCTTTTATAATACGGGAAAAAAATAGTGATATATTTAAAACTTCAAAAATATGGAGCATGTACAATTGCACAATTTATATATGTAAGCATAGTTGTAGCGCAAGAAGATTTGAGATATACTTTATTGTGTTTAGGTGAGATACAAACTTGACATGGATCTAACAAAAGATCTAATGCAACGTGGAGACGGAAAAGGAAAAAGAGATTTTGTTATGTTTGGTAAAAAAGGGATTCAATTGAAAAGGGAAAGGAGGTGAGAGGAAATAAAACCTAATAAATCTCCCTTTTCTCTTCCCTCCCAAAATTGAAAGAATTTAGGAGGAAACAAATAATTCATTAAATTCGTTTTGGTTAACCAAACATTAGAAAGTTAAGCTCTCTTGTTTTCTCTTCGTTTCCGTCTCTTCCCTTCCTTTCCCTTCCTTTTTCTTTACTAAAAAAATACTAAACACGGTGGTAATAATACTAAAAGATGACTAGATGGATTTTGGAGCTGTAAAACTAAGGGGGTTTTGTTTTGGGGGTTTCAAGAAAGGGAAAAGGAAACAACAACTCCTACTCCCTTATATCTTGTTTGATAAGCCATTTTAATAATTTCCTTTACCCCCTTTATTACCCCAAACTCCTCTACATTGATTCCCAATCCCATTGTGTTCAACTTACCCCCAAACTCCTCAACTCCTTGACCAACTTTGACCAATCTTGACCACAACACTCCACCACACCACCACGACCCTAACAACACCACCACCACCACCACGACCCTAACAACACCACCACCACCACCACCTACCCACGATGACCAAGCCACTTTGCAGCCACCGCAACCACTTCCTGAAAGCATCGCAACCACCAAGCCACTGGCACCCACCACACCGAAGGCGGTGCAACCACCATGCCTAGAAGCATCGCAACCACCACCCGAGCCACCGTAACCACCACAACGATCACCTAAATTCACCAACATTGCCACTAACCCTACAATGGGAGATCCATCGGCGAAAAACAAAATTTATTTTACCTATCTCCTACAATGATGTTTTTATCTCTCTTCGTGTGTTCCACATTGTGTTAAGACTTAAGACTAAAGAAATATTTTATTTCTTTGATGGACTCGGGTTTTCAAAATCTTATGGAATCGAATGCTTTGCCATTCGTGAACATGGGTGTTTTCCACCCCCTAATGGTTTTGTTCCTTTTTTCGGGGGTAAATTATAAGAAATTTCAACCTACATCTTGGAAAATCTTTTTTATTACTCCTCTAGTTTGGGTTTGCACGACCTTACGGAACCACGGGTTTCGCCACTTTCGCATATGAACGGTCTCAGTGCTGAGGTTGGGAGCAGCCATGAACTTCTACTCCAATGTTTCTTCATTTAAATGACCAGAGCTCTTCCCAACTATTGAACCAGAGTGCTTGACACTCGCTTTTTGCATTGGGGTGTATAACCACCCCCTCCCGTTCTCTTTCTATGGCAAGTCCCTTTTGTCATTTTTCAAATGATCCAAGGAGACGAAGAGGTCATGATGGCATATTCTTGGTATGCTTTTCGTTTGTGGCACTTATGGCCTGGTTTATAATGAACACGTCAAACGACCTATCTCACCCAATCTGTTTATTTTATGAAGATTTTGTGTTGGAATATCCAAGGGGAAAAAAAAAGCTGCGAGTGAGATAATCTACCTAAAGAACAAATACAAACCGGATATTATCTTCGTCATTAAAACTTAACTAATAATAATAATAGCCATCGAATTCTTAAAGCGCTTCACTTCCACAATAAATTAGTTACCCAACCAACCATGTTGGAGGAATGTGGGTGTGTTGAAATAACTCCAATATTAGACTACAAAATCATTATTTGCATGACCGATTGATTTATCTAGGCGTACTTTACAAACCAAACAATAAAATGTATTCAATTTTGGGCACATATTGCCCATACAAGTTTTAAAAGAACGCGTTCGGGTCTTATTTGAATAATTACATTACTACACTTCCTTTCCCTTGGCTCTTGCTTGGGGATTTTAAGGAAATGCTATCTCCTCAAGACAAATTAGAGGGGTGTCCATTAAAAACAAATCAACTTAAGCGATTACCTTCTCTTATGAGTAATTCGAACGACATTGACTTCTCGTGCCTCCAACAGGTTTACTCTTGGAGAGGTATGCTCATTTTCGAACATTTGCCACAACTCTTTTTATGAGGATTTCAAAAAAGCACCATTTTTATGGTAATTTTACAGTATTAAATCATGCTCCAATTATTTTTTTCCTCCAATGACGATGAATTTAATCGGCCACCTCCATTTCGGTTTCAAAATTTTTGGACTTTAAGCGAAGCATTCACACTCTATTGTTAAAAGAATGGAATATTCCTCTTACATACTATCGGTTCTTTCGAATTCAACAAAAAACTTATCCACATTAAAACCGACCTCAAAGCCTGGGCAAAAAATAACTACAAACATACAACTAATATGCTCGTCCAGAATGATGAAAAGATAAAGGAACTATGGCACCAGCCTTTCAATGACATTTTAATTAAGCACATAAATCGGTTGATTACTCAAAGAGAGAAACTACTTCTTTTTAACCAAAAGGCTTGGGGTCGACCGTGAGAAAAACGTGGCTTACTCAAGGAGGCCGTAACTCGATTCTTCCATAGTAGAATGAAAAGATAATGGCTCGGATGACTATCTTTCGACTACAAAACGAAATTGGACAATGGGTTGACTCCCATGATGAACTTACTAAGCTACTTTCGAGACTCTTGTAAGAATCGATTCCATTCATCCCAATCCATGAAATAGAGATATTGATCTAAGCTTTATTCAACCATTTATCTCGGCGCCCGACTCAGAATAACCTCCTTGCTCGGTCTCCGCGGAGGAAATTAAAAATGCATTCTTTGATATTAATCCTTTAAAAGCACCCGAGCTCATATGGTCTTGGAGGGAAATTTTATCGAGCTTATTAGCCCATTATTAAAAAAGAAGTAACCATTGCCATTCGGAGCTTTTTCTTCCATGTTAAACTCCCCCTTCATTGAATCATACTTTGATAACTCTCATACCGAAAAAAGAGGCTCATGAGACTCCAAATCATTTCGAGCCAATCGGTTAATCAACAACTTTGTCTATAAACGATTTCTAAAATCTTGGTCAACCGCCTTCGACCAATCATGCAACGGGAAATCGAGTCCCCTTCAAAATGCTTTTACTCGGGACCGCTCCATCCATGACAATATACTAATTGCGCAAGAAGCTATAAATACTTTTCAAAAATCTCAAAACAAAACGAGGATGGTGTGCAGAAAGCTAGACATGGAAAAAGCCTATGACCGGATTGAGTGAGATTTTCTTTGGAAAAAATCTCCGAGGCTCTTGGTTTTCCAACTCCTTGGATTTTATGGATTAAAGAATGCGTTACAAATGTTTCTTACTCAATCAAAGTAATTGGTCATCCTTCGCCTTGGTTTCGGCCTTACAGGGGGCCTTCGACAAGGTGACCCCCATCATCATATATTTTTATTTGCATGGAAGTCCTCATAAGGAAATTAAGTATCCAAAGCCAATCTCGGAACTCGGGTATTGGTTTCAAGTGCATCCTATAACTACTAATATACCTTGTCTTCTTTTTCTTTGAAGATATCCTTCTTTTTTGCAAAGCTATTACCACAATTTGTACGAAACCTAAAAAAAGCGCTTGATGAATTACGTAATCTCTCTAGACGGTTAGTCAATTTCCACAAATCTTCGATCATTTTCTCCAAAAATGTCAACCCAATCATAAAACGGACTTTAGCTAGTCATTTCAATATGCTTTGCCTAGCTAATTCTTCCCTCGGGAGATACCTCGGGATTATTTAAGTTCACATCATCCTTCTAAAGGCGATCTCGCTCCATATTGTCCAAAAAACAAATCAAAGAATTAATCTTTGGGAATTTGGGTTTCTCTCCAAAGCAGGGAGACTTACCCTTATTCGGAGTAATCTCGAAGCCCTTTCGACTTATACTTGTGCCTCAACAATGTTAACACCGGGAATTTGCTAGCTCAATTGACTCACTTCACAAGAAAATTCTTTTGGCGCCAAAACAAGGATAAAAATGCAACTTCGCTAATAGCCGAGGACATTATCTGGGGCCCAAATCTCGGGAGGCTTGTCCTTAGGAGAATGATGCCAATGAATAGAGCGTTTATAGCAAAACTTGGGTGGAAAATCCTAACGGAAACCTCCAAAAATTTTGGGTTAAATTAAACTTTTTCGACAAATATCTCAAAGGTCGATCGTTTTTTTAATTACAAGCCCAAACCTCATGATTCCCCATATGGAAAAAAAATTTACTTCAACGTTCGCTACTTCGTAAAGGTATCCATTGGAAAATAGGAGATGGCTCTCAAATTCTCTTTTGGCTTCATAATCGGTGCCTCGATGAAAATCTAATGACCACCTTAAACTTAACTGAAAGCCAGGTTGATATTAACCTTCTCCTAAAAGATTTAATTCTTCCAAATAGATCACGGGACCTTACAAAATTAAAGACTATTCTTCCTGCTCACATTATCAACTACATTAAAAGGTATTCCACTTCCTTTCTCCTCGATTCCGGATGAGCGTATTTGGGGTCCTAGTTCATCGGAGTTTGTCCATGGTCAAATCGACTAGTTGGTGGCTCTCACAATCTCCTTTCTATTAAGGAAATATGGCCTCATCGTTGGATTTGGAATCTTGATATTCCTTCAAAACTTAACATTTTTCTTTGGCAAATTTTCCATAATAGCACGGGAGTTAGAGCTACCCTTGCCAAAAAGAAATATTTATCCTTTTAGCCAGTGTGCCCTCTGTAACGCCCATGAGGAATCTCTAGACAACCTCTTTGGGGATTGTAGCCTGCTACTTCCCATGTGGCAGCTTAAGGATCTCAGAGATTGGCTACCACACACATTAACCATCACTTCTCTTTTAACTGTACTTTCTAAAATTAGGAGAGATAAAGCTTCTACTATTAAGTTTGTCTTCCTCATTTGGAGTATTTGGAAAAGGAGAAATAATATCATATTTCATAATGATTCTCTTAATACTTACAGGATTGTTCATAAAGCAAAATTCTTATTCTCAGAATGGAGTCTTAGGAATGAAGTGGAATATATGCAATTCCTCTGGTTCCCTATTCTCTCACTCCTCTCTCCATCCTTCCACTCAGAAGTATCCTTCCTCCATCCTGGTTTTCTTCAAACTAAACTTCGACGACTCAGTTCGTGGTACTTCTGCTGCAGCAGGCATTATCATAAGAGATTCCGGTGAGGATCTCCTTAAAGCAGCAACCTTCAACCTTGGTTCGTTTACTGTCTCCGTGGCTGAAGCCACAACCCTTCAGCAAGGAATCCGCTTCGCCCTTCAAAATAATATTCACTATCTCTACATCGAAGGTGATAACCTCATGGTCATCAATTCAGTCAAAGGTATTTGGTCTCCGCCATGGCAAATTGCTCAAATAATTCAGGATATCAAGACTTCTCTTCGTTCATTCGCTTCATGGACTATTCGTTACGTCTCATCGGAAAGCGAAACAAACCAAACGAGATTGGATTGCCAATGTTGGTCATCTTATTGATTCTCGGTTTAATGTAGAAAATTGTATGCTTGTATGCTCTTCATTCTATTCTTGTAAATGATAAGGTGGGAGCTCTCTCCCGTCACGCGTCTCTAACCTTTTTTTCCTTACCTTCATAGAAAAAAAAGAGTTAAAACTTGTGAGGAATGGTAGATAGAAGTAAAAAGTTAAAACATGATGGAGAACATTATTCTTATGCAGTCTACTCCTACAATTTTTTTTGGAAAAATTGACAATAGAGGTCTCAACTTTGGGTGATAATTTTTAAAAGGGCTGAACTATTGATTAACATGTGTAGATTCCAACTTTAGGAGGTCTTAATTTTAGCGGGCCTTAATGACTTGAAACTGGTTTAATAGGTCATCACTTGTAAAACTTGGGTCACACCAAAATGGTTAATCGAGGGAGGGATGTAGTAACTAGGTGAGATTTTTAAAAAAATCGTCAGTTTTAAGTCACCGAGCCCGCTAATAGATAAAGAAGAAAGAAGAAAGAAGAAAGAAGGAAGAAGAAAGCAGGAAAGGAAAGGAAAAGAAAAGGGAAGAAACATAGAAAAGAAGAAGTTTGTAACCTTACTCTCCAAATACTGATTTGCTGCGATTGCAAGAAAATTCCATTTCTCTCTACATATTAAAGATTACAGATTTTCAGATCTTATTCCAGTTTTGTTCTGTATAAAAGGTTGGATTTCAGATATCGTATTTGCAGCATCTTTTGAAGTTGCTTTTGGAGGCAATTGAAGGATTTGTTGGGCGATTCCAAGAAATTGAAGGTTTGTGTAGGACTAATTTTACTATAAGTTTTAAGATTAAAAGTTTGAAATTGAGCATTAAATATTGGAGTAAGAATTTATTGATTTAGAGCTCAAAGAATATGGGGGTTCCGCCAGAGATGCTAATATTAAAAGTATAATTTATACTGTAGTCTTTGTAATTTGTTCTCTCAGAAGATAATAGTTTTCTATACTGGTTTTGAAAAGTTGTGTAGGGGACAAATCAAAATCAAAATCTAAGATGGCAGTTGTGTTCAAGGCACCTGTGCCATTATCCATGCAATTGCGTGCTGAGACACAGACACAGACACTGAGATGCAAGGGGGACAAAATATTTGTGCCTAGACATTAGTAGAGGAGAAGGGTCTCGGGGTCTTCGCTCAATTGTTGCTGCTAGTCCTACTACAGAAGTTCCTGTGGTTGCTGCAGACCCGCTCACTAAAGAGGATCTTGTCAATTATCTTGCGTCTGGATGCAAACCTAAACAGAAATGGAGAATAGGCACAGAACATGAGAAGTTTGGTTTCGAAATCGACACTTTACGCCCCATGAAATATGAACAGATTGCTGAGTTGCTCAATGGTATTGCTGAGAGATTTGACTGGGATAAAGTAATGGAGGGTGACTATATTATTGGACTTAAGCAGGTTAACTTTTTCTATGCTTTATGCTCATCATGTTCTTTCCCTTACTAGCTTAAAGTCTCCTCACAACACTCTTCGTCCTGGCTGTGGAGATTTAATTCACATAATTTTATTTATAGATGAAAATGAACTACTGGGAGGTAAAAGGTAGTGACAGATTATTAATATATTGCTATGCAGAAATTAGTAAGCTTTGAGCTCAATGGCGGTGTCTATCAGAGAAATGATAATATGAGCTTTCACATTATATTCCAATCATGAGGTTGAGGGTTCTTTATCCGCATGAGCCTTAATCTCTTTGGATCTGAGTATGCATATATAGCCCAACAATTCCCCTCTACTTACTGCAAACCCGCCCTCCAAAATATTGGTCCCTGTCATCAGTGTTCTTGTTTGCTTGTAAAGTTATCCCTATTGATTCACTTCATTTATTTTTGCAAATATGCATCTGCTTTTTGAAAATGTAAGACTTTTTTTTGATCTTATTGTCTGCTGCTGGTGCCTTTAGAAGATAACGTGTTTGTTGCCATTGTCAGGGGAATCAAAACATATCACTGGAACCTGGTGGTCAGTTTGAACTTAGTGGTGCTCCTCTTGAAACATTGCATCAAACTTGTGCGGAAGTTAACTCGCACCTGTACCAGGTTAGTTTAGGCAATTATTCTCATTACCTGTTACTGTTGCTTTGAGAGATATATTTCATGGTGATTGGGCATTTTTGCCCCATATCTCATCCCTCTTGTCACTGTTATATGTATATGCTGATCTTTGTTCCCATTCAAGTTTCAACTATTATTTTCAAGACAATATAATGCTTTCAGCTTTCTTTCTTAGTAAATGTATATATTTGTACCACACTGCCTGTCTTAATCAAAGAACTAATATCTGTTGCGACTGCCAAAAGAGGGCTCTTGATTTGTTGTCTTGGTTATATAAAGTACAATGTCATGAATCACGATCAATCTATTAATATGGGGATGAGGATTCCTGAGATATTGCAAATTATTTTTTTACCTATCTGATGCAGTTAAGACTTTAAGAGTAATATATAAATTACTAAGTACATGGAGGATAACTTTTGGATCACCACATGCAGGAAGAACAACTTAAGAATCAGTTTTTGGCTAGATGAATGAATATATTGGTGTATTACTTTCTTTCTTGGCTATATCATTAAGATATTGATGTCAGCAATAAGGTGAAGTGTTGGATAGGCTAGCTCGAAGGTGCATGTGAAATGCTTAACAAGCTGTTCCTTATAGTCCTCTGCATGTTTGTTTTAAAGTTGGAGCCCGTTTAATGCTGAACTGCTGATGAATTGGTTGGGTTTTAGTGGGCCTTTTTCTTTCTCGGTTGGGTTAGAGACTTTTAGCAATCCTTCATGAACAATAAATGTATTTCTAAAAAAAAACTCCCCTCTATCACCCAAAGCCTTACCCTTTTATTGAAACCAACTATTAGGAAGGATAATCTTATATTGAGGGAACAAAGAAAAAGGAGCGGACAATTTTATATTGAGGAGAGAGACAAAGTAAATGTGAATGAGTAAAGGAAGGTTTATCGGAACATTTGTAGGTATAAGTATAACTGTACTCGAATTTCACATTTGGCATTGTGGTAGAAGCATTGCTCATATTTGGGGGTTATAAGAGATGTCTGTAGACATGGTATGTCTATAACGCAAAAGAGGAATTTTTGTGAATTTGCATCATTGATCGTGCATATCTGTGCAGTCAAGTGAAATGCCTAATATTGACAGGAATTGTTTGTGTCATGTTTGCATGATCATGCAAAATTTTGATGTTGAAATATTGCATGGTCGTGCAAGCCCAAGATGTTGCAATGGTTGGCAGTTTTGCGAGTGTTTTTGCTTTGTTGTTTTTTTCTAAAATAACGTAAAACTAAGGGTAATTAGTGATGTTAATATAAAATTGTTTATTTTATTGACATGCATGTTTGGGTGTGTCTAAGAAGAGACATGAACCTACATATGTGAAGTGTGTATAAGAAATCACATCATCTTGTTTACTTCTGCAACAAAAGTCCAGTCATCTGTTCTTGATTGATTCAGAAACTCAAACTCTTAGATTGATTTTGTTAAAAACCCAAAATCAATTGGTCCTCTTTGTATCTCAATAGTATTATTGAGTATTAGGAAAACGTTCATGCACATGCCGAAGAATAGTCTGGTCTCATGTTATATTCTTTACTCACATTGCATTCAAAGCTTTACCCCAAAATGAAGTTGGTTAAAATAGTTGAGACAACTCAAATGGAAAATTTGGTGAAGTTTTGGGGGTTGAGGGAAAAAAAAGTTTGATTATTCTAGCCCGTGTCATGTATTTATGTTGAGAGATTTTGGCAATTGATAAAGATTGATGAATCATGATGGAGTAGCTGCTCTTTTTTATTACCTTTTTTCCCGTACTTTCTCTATTTAACTTGAGACTTTGTGACATAGTATCTTAAGTGGAATGCAGCAATAAGTGCACTTTAGAGTCTTATGGAGCGACATTTTTGGTATATCAATTTCTCTCATAAATGACTATGTGATCAAATCCTTGATGTTGTCACACGTCTGGCAGGTCAAAGCTGTTGCAGAAGAAATGGGAATTGGATTTTTAGGGATTGGTTTCCAGCCCAAATGGGGACTGAAGGACATCCCTGTAATGCCCAAGGTAATCCTCTATAATCTTTCACTATGTAGATCTCATGCAAACTACTCATTGCAATTTCCGTTGCTCAAATTGCAATTGAGCTACATGTACTTTTTGATATATGTACTCTCCCTTCATTGTTTCTGTATCTTTCCCTTCCATTTTTCAGGGCCAAGATATCTTTTACCGATTATCTTTCCTTTTGGATTCGGGAATTCTACCTTCTACTCTTTTATCTTTGTATTTTTAGTTTCCATCTTAACTTATTTTTGTAACTAAATTTAATGATTGTGATATGCTCAGTGCTTACACCTTATGCTATAAAGTATGTGTGAAAGCTTGACTTTGTTCACATTTGGTGATTACAGAAGCTTCCATAATTATTATTGATTTTTATGACTTGCTCCACAACTTCGTGGTGCTTGTTAATTGCTAGATGATTCCTATAGCTTGTGCTTTCAATTTTTTTCCCGCTTCTGTTTGTGGACTATTGACTGTTTGAATGATCAGGGAAGATATGAGATTATGAGGAACTACATGCCGAAAGTTGGCACACTTGGACTTGATATGATGTTCAGGACTTGTACTGTCCAGGTAATTGCTACTCCGTCCGTTTCTTTTTAATTTACTCACTTCACTTGGGGGAGAAGCAAGGAGGAAGTTCAAAAGTGTGAGAGAGAAACAAGAAAGGTGGGTTATTATATTGAAAAGTGGACCATATGGTGGAATAAGAGGAGAAAATAGATGGGACATGTTACCAAAAATAGAAAAAGCAACAGTGTGTAGATTGAAAAGAAAGGGATCGGAAAGGAAAGTGTGTAGAATTAAAAAGAAACGGAGGGAGTATGTGTTTTGTGATTGCTGCTTTTCTCCTTGATTTTGAAATTGTTCGTGTACTCCCTCTAGACTCTAGTCCAAAAAACTCAAAAAAATGAAAATTTAATGCTCACATTATTACTCCCTCATTGTTTATTATCTATGCACTTAACCAACTTGTCACTTAGAAAGACCAATGCCATGCCATTTGTCACTTGAAAATATTAATGATATGATACTAGCCAGTTTTAAATACCAATAAATGAATTGAAGGTGGTTTGTATGTGTAACCTTAAAAGAGAAGTACTTATTGAGAAATGGAAGGGAATATGTCCATACAGTATCCCTAGGCAATTTTAGCCATTTATCTGACAGCTATTTGCACAAGTTTTCACTTTTTTTTTGGGGCAGGAGTGGTTTATTTAATATTCTCTCCGTTTCTACAACATAAAGCACGTTAACCATTACTCACAGTAAGAATTTAGTGAACTTTAGTTAACTTTGCATTGGTGATAAGAATTAACATTAAATATTGTATTGATAATAACAAGTAACCTATAATTATACGATACCTTATCATTATAAAGCTGCATGTAATAATCATGTTGGTATTGTAGAATGCCTTCAGCCTTCTATATTGGATCAATTTTTTTGGCTAAAATGTCTTGTATTCGAACAGAGAATAATTACCTATCATAGTCAACTTACTGAACTGTCTTAGGTGGTTTCTTCCTTTCCAGGTGAACTTGGATTTTAGTTCTGAAGCTGACATGATCAGAAAATTTCGTGCTGCTCTTGCACTTCAACCTGTGAGAAAATCTTGAAACTTATTATGAGATGTGCACAGATTTCTCATCCCTTTGTCTGACTATCTAATAAATGGAACAGATAGCAACAGCCCTGTTTGCAAATTCACCTTTCAAGGAAGGGGAAACCCAATGGTTACCTCAGTATGAGGAGGTGCTTTAGTTGTTCCTCAGAAATCAGAGTTGATGTAGTTGATTCATTTCTTTTAATAGTCTGATATTGACTTTTCGTTCCCTTGCTCTTTTACCAGCCATATTTGGTCTGATACGGATAAAAACCGTACTGGGATGCTTCCATTTGTTTTTCGACGACTCCTTTGGGTGAGTAGCATTCTATGGGAACTGACATCCAGTTCTAGATGAACTAATATTTTTGTACAATTGTACAAACTTGTCGTAAGTGCATGATAGTGGGATAAACATGAGTTCCTCAGAACAAGTGAATTTGTTTGTTTTTTTCTGTTACGATGAACAACAATTTTGCATCTAGCATTTGCTTCTAAAGCCAAGACTTAAAGTTGATAAACATATGACTTTATCTCTCAGACATGATTAGCATTTGGCTTTTGCTGTGAAGCCATTGTGCAAGTATTGCATGCATTTGTGCTGTCGACTTTTGTTGAGTTTCTTCTTTTGGTCCCTTCTTTTAGCCTTTGCAAGCTCTAGCTTCAATGTTAAGACTACGGCAAACTCATACTACCATTCTGGTGTTCTAATAATTAGTCTTCTGATGATAAATGCTAAATGCAGAGGTAGAGTACGAAGTACTCCATATAATTGCAACTTCCCGTAAAAGCTTTAATGCCCCAAAAGGAGGAAAGGGAGAGGATAAATGATCCAGTATGGGAAGTCGTAGGGAAAATTTCAGTGCTAATTGAAAGATAATGGAGATAATACCAGCCAATAGTTTTCTGCACTTCTAGATTTGAATTCCGATTGCTTCCATCATGCATTTCTTCTTTATAAAGGTGTTTTTCAGTTTTTAGTGGTCTAGTAGATAGTACCTAACAATTCTTTTTGTTAATGCAGGTTTGAGCAGTATGTCGATTATGCCCTTGATGTTCCTATGTACTTTGTTTATCGAAACAAAAGTTATGTTGACTGCAGTGGCTTGTCCTTCCGAGTAATCCCTCTGCCCTTGAAAGCTTTACTGCATTAACTCTTTAAATATTTTTAAGGTCCTACACTATCCTGCCTCGGTGCCTGTCAACATCCCAAAAGAGAAAGGTGTTTCTTCTTTTCTTTGGACGGAGTTAGGGGGTGCGATGCAAAGTAAAGTGAAAGTTTGGGCTGTTCTGATCCCCTTGATGATAAGTGGTTTAATTATTGAGTTCCTTATCTATAGTTCTTACTGAAAATCTGATTTTTGATCATATATTATAGGACTTCATTGACGGGGAAACTTCCAGTCCTCCCTGGTGAGTTCCCGACACTAAATGATTGGGAGGAATCATCTTACAACTATATTCCCGGAGGTCTGTCACATGCATTCTGTATATTCGCTTTGTAGCACTTGTTGTCATCCAATAATGTGTATATATATGTACACGGATAATTTTACGCTTTATTATCTCATTTTAGGTCAGGTTGAAGAGGTATATGGAGATGAGAGGGGCTGATGGAGGACCATGGAGGAGATTGTGTGCTTTACCTGCATTTTGGGTATGAATATTGTAAAATTTTCTTCGTTCTTAATACGATGACAGCAATTAATGTAGATATCTCTACCAGCACGGTGCGGCTTCTAAAAGTATTGACCTCACCTAAGTAGCCATTACGGTATGTGGGACTATTTCTAACAGACCTCTACAAAAATCAGATAGACCTAATGGTAAGTGAATACAACAAAAGAAGAGGAATAGTTGACATAAATTCCACCAACTAAAACCAGCAACATAAGAAAAAGCAAAGGGTAAAAAACGCTTGTAGTTTTTCTTTTCTGCCGAGGGAAGAAAACGAAGCAAAGATCGACTTTACACCTTAATTTGAGAAAACGGCCTCCTATTTGGAGTCTGGAAAACCGATTGTAAAGTGCCAGAATTTCCGAACAAGGGTAAATCTAAATTTCCCTAATCACTGACCTTGCCAAATCTACCTTTGCCCTTCTCCTGATCTCGTCTAAGCCTCTTTTAACATTTTGCATTCTTCATATAAATCTAAGTTCTGCTACGGATTAGGTAAACAAGCACAGTAATATAGAAGAACAAGCAAGAAAGGACCCTAAGATAGCAAGTTGTATTGATAATCACAAGAATTCTCCAAATACAACTCTCACCACTCGAGATGTGAGATTTTCCCACAAGCTGTGTTTTCCTCACTCAATAAGTTTGTGCTCACTACCTTTAATCCTGGCTCTATATATAGGCACAGGTACAAATTAGATTCATTCCCCTTACATCATTCTTCTAGAATTATTCTCTAGAATATTCCCCTGCCACTACTGACAAAATACCTAACAACCTTTAACTGATTCTTTCCAGTAAAATTACTGACTGCCTCTTTTGTCTTCTAGCATAGGTAAAATGAATAGGAGATGGCTTCCTTGCATTACCCCCCACCCAAACGGCCACCTTGTCCTCAAGTTGGAAAGGGGGAACCTTTTAACCAGAGCAGCCATGTCTTCCGGAGTGTAACATAATTCGCTATATAATTCGCTTCTTTAGTTCGCGGTTCGCCCAAAATGGGCAAAAAATAGGGCGAACACCCGACCATAATTCGCTTTTCGGATAGTAGTTCGCGGGGAGATTAAAGAATTATGTTATCCCAAGTAGCTTCAAAACCATGCAATCCTCGCCAACCAATGAGGGCGTCAGTAGTGTTAAGAGTTCCCAGAAACTGAATTGTTGACTCTTAACACCCTATCTGGGATCAGCTGCAAGCACCAGGTCTTTAGAGAGGGAAGGTGGGAGGGTTTGGGAGGAGGGAGCAGTCCCAATAGCTTGCTTCAGCTGAGTAATATGAAAGAGAGGATGAATTTTAGCAGAAGATGGGGAGAGCCATTTATTGGCCATCTTTCCAATCCTTTGCACTATCTCAAATGGACGATAAAAATGAGCAGCTAGCTTTTCAAATGGTCTTAGTAAGGGATTGTTGTATGTAAGGCTGTAATTTGAGATGCACCCAATCCCCTACGTGGAATTCAACTTCCCTTCTTTTGCAGTTTTCTTGTGCCTCATCTCTTCTACAGAAGAAATAGTAGTTAGTGCTGGCCTGATGACGGGTGGTGGATCCCTTCCATACCAAAACTCAGCCCAAGGAAGCTAAGTGGCCCAAGATTTAGGCTGCCCTTGAACAAAGCACCTCAAGTTCCAGAGTCTTGTTCAACACCTCTGTGTGCCCATCAGTTTGAGGGTGGTATGAGGTGCTCTTAAGCAATGTAGTGCCTTGCAATTTGAACAACTCTTTCCAAAATAGGCTCAAGAAAATCTTGTCGGAACACCATTAAATCTGACTATTTCTTTGACAAAAAGCACAGACACTGAATATGCAGTGAAAGGATGTTTAAGGCCTAGAAAGTGGCTGTATATAGTGAGCTTGTCCTCCACCACCAAGATTGTGTCAATTCCCTTCCTACAATGACATCCATTGAAATGTCTTTCCATATCTGATTAGGAATAGGGAGTGGTTGTAACAAACCAGCAAGGCTTAAAGTTGAAGTTTTTTGCTGTCAGCAAACCACATAAGCAGCAGCATGTATTGCTATATCCTTCCTCATACTAGGCCAAAACCAAGCCCTGGTCAACCTCTGATATGTTTTGAATTCTCCTGAATGAGCCCCTGCCCCCTAGCACAGAATGATGGTACTGGTGCAATAGTGTAGGTAAGAAGGAAGAAGTTTTGGGAACTACTAGCCTGCCTTTATACTTTAGGAGGCCCCATTCAACACTGGAGTCTCATTCTGAATATCCTGCAGAAGTTGGAGAATGAAGGGATCATTTTTGATTTGCTGATTAATATCTTCCCACTTAAGAGTGGAAGATGTGATCACTGAACACAACTTGCTTGCAAATTCTCTTGATAGAGCATCTGCTACCGTGTTTGAGGGGCCAAATTTGTATTGAATCTCCGATATCAAAGCCCAATAGCTTGTAGGCCCGTTTTTGATAATCTAAGCCTATCTCCCTTTGCTCCATGAGATATTTCAAGCTCTGCTCATCAGTCCTTATAATGAATCTTCTTCCTAGGAGATAGTGTCTCCATTTTTGAACAGCTAAAACTATAGCCATGAGCTCTTTTTCATAGATTGATTTCCCCTATGTTTCTAGGGCCCAAAAGCTTGTTGTAGTATGCAATAGGATGGCCTTTTTGCAAGAGAACAACTCCTATCCCAAATCCTGAAGCATCAATTTCCAAATTAAAAGGAAGGTGAAAGTTTGGTAACTGTAGGATGGGAGCATTGACCATCGCAGCTTTTAACTACTGGAAAGCTGCCGTTGCTTCAAAGGACCAACCAAAGTTGCAATGTTGGCATACCCATAAATAAACTTCCTATAATAGTCTGTAAGTCCTAGGATGCCCCTTAATTTTTTCAGAATGGTGGGTATAGGCCAGTCAAGCATTGCCTGCACCTTGCTAAGGTCCGTAGCCACTCTTTTTTATGGGATATTACATACCAAGATAGGCCACCTCCGGCTGCCCAAAAGCACGTTTAAGTGTTCCAACACCTTTAACACTATCTCCAGGTGAATTAAGTGTTCTTCAGCACTCTTGCCATGAACTAAAATGTCATAAAAGAACATAACACAAGTCTTCTCAAATAATTTCTGAAAACTTCATTCATCAATGCTTAAAATGTGGCTGGGCCATTGGTAAGGCCAAATGGAATTCACAAAATTCATAATGCCCTTCATGTGTTCTAAAGGCCTTCTTTGGCACATCCTCTTCTTACCCTTATCCTGATGATAACGTGACTTGGGTCAAGTTTTGAGAAAACAACTGCCCCTTGCATCTCATCTAGGGAGCTCATCAATGACGGGGATTAATATACTTGCATTCTCGATGTGGATGGGTTCTCATCCTTCACGGACTACGATGCCAATAGGAACATCTCTCCAAGAGTTGTCCCTTTTGACAAGCAAAATTGGACTAGAGAAAGGGCTAGTGGAGTATTGGAATGATTCCAAGCTTTTAACATGTCATGTATAAGCTTATTTGAGTTTCATCTTTTTGAGCTTGAGGGTACCTAAAAGGCCCAACTGAGCTGGATTGGCCTCCTCTTTAAGGATTATGGCATGCTCTAGGTGGTAACCCTTTGGCATGTAAAGAACCGCGGCAAACTGAGTCAATAGATGCCCCAAAGAAATGGGGGCAGATTGGATAAAATCCCTTTCTTCTTCTTCTTGTCCTTCCAATTCAATCAAAATCCAAAACTTTTTCTCATTAGGAATTAATCATGGCTTTTAGGGAAATATTGACCTTCCCAAGTTAGGGTCCCCTTTTGAGACTGTTCCACTCCCCACCTGTAACCTCATGGTCCGTGTCTTTCAATTCGCAGTCATATCTGAACCACTGGATGCCTAAGATGATAGCTAAATTCCCTAGAGGAAGAGGTAAATGATCTTCAATAGTGGTTAGGCCTGGTAAATGTAGACATGTTCCCTTACATACTCCCTCCCTTGGACTGCCTCTCCGGGCCAAAGGAATCCCAAAGCGCTTTGTGGGTGGTTTTGGGGTGTGGCCAGCTTTTCTTCAGTTTGGGTGGAATTGAGCACTCTTGGGTGGCTCGGGGGTCTATCCATGACCACTCACTCCCTGCCTCCCCCCCCAAAAAAAACTAACTTCATGGTTTTGGGGTTAGAGATACCAATAACTAAATTCAAGGAAATTTCAGATTGGATCAAACGAGGACCCTAGTTCGGGGGGTGGATTGTATCAAAGTCAGCCTTACAGGGAATTCTTCTAAGTCCTTAGTTTCTCCTTCCAATCTAAGCTCCTTCCTCTTGCATCTGTGTCCCAAATGACTACCATTTTTCATCGCATCTAAAAGCATTCTCCCCATCCTCCCTCTCTTTAACTTCGAAGTTTCCTTCTCACTCAATTTTCTCAATTCCCCCACTGGAGTCACCGGTCTGTCCATGGGAACGTTGCCGGTACCCGAAGTTTATGTTAGGTGGCAGGGAAGTTATACCCCCTTGACTAGTAGTAGCTGTTTTGACACTACTATTATAGGACTTAGAAAGGCCCATACCTTTTTTCTTGGTTGGCTCGTAATTTGTCCTCAGCCTTGGGCCCTTGATTGCAAAATCCATGGCTACCCATGGAGTCGCACTTTAATGTCATCATTCAGCCCTCCGATGAATTTGCCCTTTGTGATCTCCTACGACACCCCCTCCAGGGGCTAGCATTTCGATAAAGTGCCAGCGACACTCCAACCCCGACCCATTTTAGTCGCCAACGTGGAAAGATTTTTATGAAAGAGATCTTCCCATCTGTTTTTGGGACGCCGGCGGTGCTTCCACTGGAACATGAGCAGGACATCTCCTTCTTAGGATACCACCGCGCCCTTGATTTTATCTTCCTCCGACAGCTGGTAAAACTTGAAGTACCTCTCGGCTCACAATATTTAACCATTTGGGTTAGATCGACCGAAAAGTGCATATCTAGTTTTCTGTGCCTTCATGTTTGGGTGGCCCCCCACCTTGCTAGCCTTGATAATCCCCCATTTCGCCGTCTACGTAATCGTAAACCTGACTTGAACTCCTTCAAAATTCTCTTCCATTCTCTGGTGGTTGTCCCCCCACCTCTCTGGGAGACGGTGGAGGTTCCGACGGTGTTCTCCTTAACAAGCCCAATGCTACCTTTATCTATTCTCGCTTCTCAAGCTTTCAATCATGGTTTCCTGCTTCTCGCGATACCTCTGAATGCCATCTTCCAGCTTTTGTGAGACATAGTCTAGGTTGGTTGTTAATTTCTCTGTCAAGGTTGACTGATAACTAGGGAAGATTGTAATCCTATGCCATGCTCCAACAGCTCGATCCTGTGGCCACTGGAAGCTGGAGCCTTTTTTTCCTTCACTTTTCTTCACAGAACCGACTTGCTCTGATACCAAAGCTGCTATGGATTAGGTTAATAAGCACAGTAAAATAGATGAACAAGCAAGAAAGGACCCTAAGATAGCAAGTTGTATTGATGATCACAGAAATTCTCAAATCCAACTCTCACCATTTGAGATGTGAGATGCTCCCTCAAGCTGTGTTTTCCTCACTAAATAATTTCATGATCACTACCTTTAAGCCTGGCTTTATATATAGGCACATGTACAGATTAGATTGATCTACATCATTCTTCTAGAATTATTCTCTAGATTATATCCCTGCCACTACTGACATAATACCTAACAACCTTTAACTGATTCTTTCCAGTAAAATTACTAAGGAGCCTCTGACTGCCTCTTTTGTCTTCTAGCATAGGTAAAACGGATAGGAGGTGGATTCCTTGCAAGTTGCTGGTAAAATTTAGGTTCAGAGTTACATGTTTCGGCTGTATGTTCATATACCTCATTATACAAATGTGCATAATTGGTAATGAAGGATGGTTAGGGGCATTCAGTAGAAGGTTTTCTTGTATCAACTCCTTGATGGAGACAATGCCATCATCCTAATCAAGCCTTTCATTGTAAACTTGTGAGATTGTTTGAGATAGCAGCTGTT
The DNA here is from genome assembly GCA_947646795.1 of Beta lomatogona. NCBI lineage: Eukaryota > Viridiplantae > Streptophyta > Magnoliopsida > Caryophyllales > Amaranthaceae > Beta > Beta lomatogona. The sequence continues at coordinate 174,544 of CANSNZ010000393.1, read as the reverse complement.
GTGATTTGTAACATCTATAATTCCAGGTGGGTTTATTATACGATGAGGACTCGTTACAAAGTGTCTTAGACATGACATTTGATTGGACCGTAGAAGAAAGGGAGATGCTGAGAAATAAGGTACCACCTTCATCTATTATGTAACATGCCAACATATATCTCAAAAAAAATTCAATTGTTTAATACCGAACTGCTGTGTGTTACCCCCCACCCCCACCCATGTCTTCCCCCATTTTCCTTTTATCTGGTGGGGATGGGGTTTTGAATTCTTGAGGCAGCGTGTCAAAACTAAAAAGCTTGAACATGTATGTAGTTCTTGTGTGGGGTATACTTGATTGAGTTCATGCTGAGAAGATGCTATTTCCCCATAAAAATGTATAATCTAGTTCGTTGAAAATTGTATGTGGAGTTCTGTTTCCATCCTATGATTCCTTACTTCCTTAGGGGCAAGGAACAATCTCCCTAAATATTTTGTTTGCTATGACACCGTCGTAAAGGTTTCTCAATCACTTGTATCATCTGATTATGCTCATATATAGCTTTCAAATTCCTTGAGTCATACAGTATGACTCATTTCTTCTTGCTCGTAAAGTTGGATGTTCATGAAATTTGTGAATGCCACGTTCAGTACGATTAGATTGTAAACCACTATGAGGCCGCCTTCCTTGCATATGCAATTAAGGCTACTTATCATCTATTACAGATGCTTCAGACCTTCACTGGTGCAAATTTAAAGGTCCTTTTAGTTACACTGTTAGTCTTGGTCCAGCAAACCTCCTCGTTTCTTCTTTTGAATTTGAAGTAGTCATACTAAAATAGGCAAGGTCATCCCAACAAAAAAAGAAATAACAGAATAAAAGGACAAGCTCAGCCATCACCAGTTAACTGAAAATCTTTATGTTTTATGCGTACGGGATACTTTTGACCAATCTGTTTTCCTTTGCGCCTCACAGTTCTGTTTAGAGTTCAATTTATGTTGCATATCTTGTTTACTGTAATCTGTACTGCTGGTCATCTTGAAATCTGTAAGCTCCAGACTGTTGCCTTTCAATAAAAAACTGATCCTTATTTCTTATGTCACCTTGTGGATCAAATTAACCTACTTGTGGTCTGGTGCACATCGTAAATTTTTCTCTTAAAATTTCACATTCCAGACTGTTTTGCTTGTTTCCAGTTGGCAAAAATAGTGAATTCTAAAGCTACTGGTTAGTGCAGTCTATATTATCAATGGTCCTCATTTACTTTTGTAAATTCACCAAGATTGCCTCTCAGGAATCCTGTAGACCTTTCTAAGACAATTAGGATGATGTTTAAGTCACTTAACCCTATGTCAGTCAATGAGAACAGTAGTTCATTACCAATGTTGTTTATCCTCAACACCTCACTCATAATTTTACCTGAAATTTGTGGTACCACGGTTGAAATTCTGGGGAAGAAATACATAAAGTTTGGCTGCCTTCTACCGGTGAACATATTTTGATTGTACCTTTGGTGAATCGAATGCAATAAGTTGCTTCTACATAATGATTTTTTATTAAGGTGGAATATCCCGAGTTTACTGATTAGGTACCAAAACTTGGTCTCAAGACTCCATTTCGAGATGGCTATGTGAAACATATCGCAGAGGAGGTCCTGAAATTGGCAAAGGTAAGTTGCCTCCTTTGTTTTGGCATGATTTTAACTGCTGCAAATATTTAATTAACTATTTCGAACTTCTCCTCAGGATGGTTTAGAAAGAAGGGGCTTTAAGGAGATTGGGTTCTTAAACGAAGTGGCTGAAGTGGTGAGAACAGGTATTTGATTTGGGAAAGTAAATAAATCTAAAGTGTCTCTTCAGCCATTTCGTTATGGAATTTTCGTATTTAAGATGAAGATCACACTGCAATGCGAAAAAAAAAAGTCCAAGCAATAACATTACTAGAGTACTCCCTCCGTTCCTTTTTTATGTTCCTAGTTGGAATATTTTTTTTAAAAAGGCCAAACTAGGAGCATCGAAAGGGAACGGAGGGAATAGTATGATTTTGATGCTAACTGAATGACCTTTTTGGTCAATCATATTAGAAACGTCAAGTATATGGACATTCTGAAAAACAATAATGTTGATCCTTGTTGGGTCTCATTAGTTGATTAATATTGCAGGTGTGACCCCAGCTGAGAGACTGTTGGAGATGTACCACGGAAAGTGGGGCCAAAATGTGGATCCTGTATTTGAAGAGCTGCTCTATTAAGGTAGCCTTTGTGGATAGTTTGGGTGTTTGTCTGGGACACTTGAGTCTCAAGTCAATAGAGTTCTATAGTTATTACTAGAGTTGTGCCTATTTTCCTACACTTCTAAGTTTTCTGTTTAATAATGTGAAACAACCACAGAGAAGCCCCCTATCAGGTTCATTATTCAAGGAGAGCAAGGAAGGGCAAGGAGAAAATGCTGTAATGCTGCAATTTAGTAGTATTACTGTAAAAGGGGAAGTTTGTTAGAAAAGAGGGGAAATCAAGGGAATATGTCAGAGCTGGTAGGTAAGCTACTACCATTTTGTGAGGGTATAGATAAGGAGAGAAGTAGTAGGAGAAGGTACTCAGAAATTGGAGATAGAAACACTCACTTGGGAGAGAACTAAGCCTCCTCGAATGGTTGAGAGTTATATTTGATTACTTCAACTTGATCTAATCAAATCAGCTACTATCTTAGCTAATTTCTGCCTTAATTCTCTGATTTGCTTGCTTAATTATCTTAGTTCCTAGCATAACGTCAATGTCTTCCTTTGTATTTTATGAGAAGCTTGGAGGAAAAGAAAGTTGGCAGAGATAATCAATTGAAGTGGTGGGGGAGGGTTGTTAGGTTCCAATCTTTTTCTTGCTTTGGGATGTTTATATTTTTATGTATTGTGGCTGTTATGAGGGGTGGGGGGTGGGTTGTTAAGTGCTTGAGTCTAGCTAAATGGCTAACTAATTCTCCATCTAAACCAGTATATTGACATCAAAACATTGGAAAATTTTGTCAGTACACAAGGTGTTAAAAAGAACATGTTAGCCATTTATGCTTTTTCTCCTATGTGCTTTAGTGAGGTGTTGAGGCTCTGTTTGGTTGGGCGGAAGATATTTTCCCGAGGAAAATGATTTTGTGTGAGTATTTTTTGATGGAAAAGGTAATTTTAAATTAGTTTCCCTTTGCTTGGTTAGAGACAAAGATAAAAAGAACATGGAGGGAGATGATGGATGGGAGAAGAGAAAGAGGAAGGTGAGAAATATGGAGAAAAATGTGGCATCCTTTCACTTAGTGGGTAATTTTTTTTCATATTAGGAACTATTTTCTGCCCTTAAGAAAACTAATTACAACCTTTGACATACCAAACAATGGAGAATGGGAAATCTGCTTTTCCAGGGATGTGTTTTCCTTCCAACCAAATACTCTTGAAGGGTTTCGATCACTTTCCTCCCTCCCCCCTCCCCCCTTGATGTGATCTAATAGCATGGAAAGGTTTTGCTGAATTGAAGCTGTTGTGTTATCTTTTAGATTTCTAGTGCTTTTTTTTTCATTCTTTCTTTGTTTCTACTAAAAGTAAAGCTTTTTATCATGTTTACTGTACTGCTGAACAATTCTGTCTGTCTTTGAATATAGGAGAACCTTGACTTTTATGGGCAAACTAAACATAACCATAGCGTGTACTCTTATGCTGATTCGAGCGGATGTGAAATTTTCAACTGCTAAAGAGAAACTTGAGGCAGATTCAGAGACATAGATCTCCAATAAATGAATTGTCTAACTTGCGTAGCCAGTCTTCATCAGTGAGATTCTACACCCTAGAGGTGCCAAACAAATGAATTGTCTGATTAATGCTGTTGAGCTTAGATGGATGCCTACATTGTGCATACACATGAAGTATTAACTGTACTATTTTTGTTAACTATTAATATCTTTGGTTATCACTAATTAAAAACTAGAACAATTTTCATAAAACTACCTTTTATAATCAACTTTTTTCGAAAAATTACTTTTTAAAAAATTTTCTTTCAAAAAACTACCTTAATGTAACATATTTCCTTTCAATATACTACCATTTTACCATTAATGGGGTTTAATCACTAATTTGAGTCACCATAAATTGATTTTCTTTCTTCCCCTCTCGTTTCTTTCCTCTTTTCTCGCTACCCCCACTGGCAGCAACACCTACGGCGATTGTCAATTATCGATTAGTATTAAATATAAACGTAAAATGTTAGTATATTGAAAGTAATTTGTTATATAAGGTAGTTTTTTGAAAGAAAATTTTTAAAAGGTTGTTTTTCGAAAAAAATTGATTATAAAAGGTAGTTTTTTGAAATTTTGCTCAAAAGTATTATTGATTATTATTGCACTAGAAGTTGTTTCGGGGTAGAGGGTCTTGTTGCAGGCTTGCAGCTTTGCATGCAGGGGATGGATAGCGTGTGATAAAATGAAGTCATGACGTGTTGTGCTTGTTTCCATTTTTCAAAAGAGAGACCTACTGCCTAGTACCTACGCATGACCTGATCAATGTGCCGGTTGGACCGGTCTTACAATGTTGATAGGTTCCTCACAAATTTTACAGTGTATTTTCGCCAAAAAAAAAGAGCAGATCGACTATGTCATTTATGGGCTGATTTCCATAATGACATACATGATTCATGCACAACTGTGCTCCTGGTGCAAGTGGCGGATCTTGGGCCGAAAAATTGACAGGGTCAAGTTTTGAATATCCAACCTTTAGATTAAAAGTTGAATTTTTAATCATTGTGTTACAAGATTTTACATATATTTTTGATACAATATATCCATCATATCTATGCCAAAAAAACTAATTGGAGGCCGAGCATCCACTAGCCTCAACTAAGATCTTCCCCTGCCTAGTGCTGTATAAGATTATTAACAAGCTCATTTTGGTATGGCCTGTGCATAGCTCTACTGTGATGTGGGATGCACGATGTATAACACATTAAGAATATCATTTTTGGTAGTGTTTTGTATTAAATTCAAGAATCTGTGATGCATGATATCATATGTATATAAATATAACAATACAGATGATTCCATGGTTAAAATTTAACATAATCTATACAAATATATTAAAAGGCGTGCGAAAGAAAGCCTATGTGCCACGTGGCACTCTCCTCAACTTTCTAATGTAAATGTTTTATGTCTATGTTTACACTCTTTAAAAAAAAAATGTGTAAGTGCGGGGTACACGAACACGTGACCTTTGAAATGAAAAAGTTAGACCATAACTATCAATAAATGTTTCAAATAAAACATGATAAAGTCTTGCAATAAATATACTTAACTAAAAAGACTTATCAAGAATCTCCATTCCCCTCTTATTTTAACTTAATAAGAATATTTTTGTGTTATATTCTCTCCCCTTTTTCCTTTTATGTTTTTTTTTCCCAAACCTTTTATTTTTTTTTTTTTTTCGCGTTGTGTCGTGATTTTTATTTTAAAAATGAAAAAAAATACAAAAGGTAAAAAAAAATTTATAAAATTTAAAAATAATAACATATTAGTTTATTGTAACTGACTCGAGGCATCGCCCGGGCGAAAAAAAACTAGTTTTCCTTTCAAACAAAATAACAGATTAATTATTAGGAAACTTTGCATGAAAGTACCTTATTAAATGCATTGTTGCGAGAAAGTACCTTAAAAGAGGCATAAAACTGCTTTGTAAATTGGTTTTAGGCAAAAAAGCACTAGTGGATTATGGTGGATTGACTATATTTTTCAGCGTTAACTCGCACGTATCCAACATGTGATAATTGCTTTACCCTTTTGCGTTCCTTTTCTTCTCTTAAACCGGTTTTCCACCTTCTTAATCATATAGTTCATATGCTTTTGACAATTTGTGGTTTATAGATCTTATACTTTTGTTGTGCCATTGCACTATTTTCTGCCATTTTTATTTTTAATTTCAACTACAACGTGTTTGTATAAATTCCTGACTGAAGAGAAGGAAAGACAAGTGTACACGTTCCTGAAGAAGAAAGAGCAAACAAAAGAAAATTGCTTTGGTTTTTTTGTAAAGATAGTGATGTTTCAAAGATAGGAAATTTGGGTTGTATACTAAGTTAAAGGAAACAAAAAAGTGCAAAACAAATATCACGTGCAAGGTAAGTATGGGTCAAACCTATCAAAATTCAACCATTGGTACGTTTTTGCCTCGATAATTTATAATGAGGTGGTTTTGTGCCTCATTTTTTTATTAAGTGGTTTCTCGCAAAATGTAGTTCTTGCATATTTTCTTTATTATTAAATTATTATACTTCATTGCTTTCCCTATAAAAGGCATATGAAAATAGTTTTAAGTACTCGACGAAAGATTATAGCTCCGGAAATTTCACTATCTTCCTAAATCGTAATTGCCTATAATGTAAATGGCGTTGAGAGAAGGGAATAAATAAATCATATCCCTCAATTAAGGAAACATAACAACCTGTATTTAAGGAGGAACGTGAAATTAAGTATAGAGTTTCCGTTGCATGTTACAAAATATAGATGGGAAAATAAATATAGGATATCCGTTGTTAAAAAAAGACAGATAAAAACAGAGCCAGAAAGATCGGACACCAAGTCTCTTGTAAGTTGTAACATGCCCACATGAAAATAATTGACAGACAGATATAGTACATATCTTTGTCATTGTTTCTGTTTCTCATTTCTACCCTATAATTGCATTGCATTGCATTGTATTGCATTTCCTCTTGTTCAAAAACCAAGAAATTTAAACCAAATAAAATTCCCCTCTTCACCACCTCTTCCTTTTTCCTAGCTTCTCTGTTTGTTCAAAAACAGTATCATGAGAGAAATCCTCCACATCCAAGCTGGGCAATGTGGTAACCAAATTGGTGCCCAATTTTGGGAGGTGGTTTGCAACGAGCACGGTATCGATACGAGCGGGCAATATGTAGGGGATTCTCCTCTGCAACTCGAACGATCCGATGTTTACTACAATGAGGTGAGAGGTGGCCGGTATGTTCCGAGGGCGGTCATGATAGACCTTGAGCCAGGCACCATGGATTCTCTTAAATCTAGTCCTTATGGTCAGATTTTTAGGCCTGATAATTTTGTTTTTGCACAAAATGGTGCTGGGAATAACTGGGCTAAGGGACATTATACTGAGGGTGCTGAATTGATTGATTCTGTTCTTGATGTTGTTCGTAAAGAAGCTGAGAATTCTGATTCCTTGCAAGGTAAGTCTCATATATAACTCCCAACTAATTTTTATTATTTTCATTTCATATTCTATCTTTAATGTGATCACTAACATATATATCATGGCTCGTAACATCATTAATATGATGATTCAGCAATATATTCTTAACTAATATAACAAGATCTGAGAAAGTATATATATGTATATATTTGTAGATTTCACATGCTTTAATTTGATACGATGCAAAAATAAAACCTTCATGATTAAGAACCGAGCATTGACTTTGAAACTTCTTTGTCATAGAAATCCATATATTTCTAAAATGATGGATGGTTATCACAATTCTCAATGACTTTATGATGTTTTGGTGAAAAAAAGAATCCCATATAAACCCAAATTGTACCTAAATTATAGAACATGATTTAAATTGAGCATAACATAAATACGAGAATTAGTAATATTGATCTACATTTCAGAAAAAATCTTCAATATACTTGAATGTGAGCTGACTCATATAAATATTGATCCAACCGAATGAGACATATCACTAGAATATAGCCTAAAATTATTCAAATGAAATAGTTGTAGCTCTCTTGATTCTCCTGAAACAAATGAAACTGTTGGTAGGATTCCAACTATGCCATTCCTTGGGAGGAGGAACAGGATCAGGGATGGGAACACTGCTAATATCAAAGATTAAAGAGGAGTATCCTGATCGTATGCTGATGACGTTCTCCGTGTTTCCGTCCCCAAAGGTGTCAGACACGGTGGTGGAGCCCTACAACGCCACGCTCTCCGTACACCAGCTGGTGGAGAATGCTGACGAGTGCATGGTGCTTGACAATGAAGCCCTCTATGATATTTGCTTCCGCACTCTCAAGCTCAACAACCCTCGCTGTATGTTACTTTCACTACCATTCTTTGTTGTATTAGCATCTGCCAAAATTGACATTATTATATATTGCTCAAATGCAGTCGGCGACCTAAACCACCTGATCTCAGCAACAATGAGCGGCATTACATGCTGCCTTCGGTTCCCTGGTCAGCTGAACTCCGACCTTAGAAAGCTAGCCGTGAACCTGATACCCTTCCCTCGGCTCCACTTCTTCATGGTTGGGTTTGCACCCTTGACCTCCATAAACTCCCAGCAGTACCGTGCCCTGTCCATCCCAGAGCTCACCCAACAAATGTGGGACTCTAAGAACATGATGTGTGCTGCAGACCCTCGTCATGGACGCTACCTCACTGCTTCAGCAATGTTCCGAGGCAAGATGAGCACCAAAGAGGTTGACCAGCAAATGACAAATGTTCAGAACAAGAATTCATCCTACTTTGTAGAGTGGATCCCTAACAACGTGAAGTCGAGTGTGTGTGACATCCCTCCAACGGGTCTTTCTATGTCTTCGACTTTCATAGGGAACTCGACTTCCATTCAAGAGATGTTTAGAAGGGTGTCGGAGCAGTTTACAGTTATGTTTAGGGAGAAAGGCTTTCTTGCATTGGTACACTGGAGAAGGTATGGATGAGATGGAGTTCACTGAGGCTGAGAGTAATATGAATGATCTGGTGTCTGAGTATCAACAGTATCAGGAAGCTGGAGTGGAGTATGAGGAGGAATATGATCAGGAAGAGGATGTTTAAGGTAGTTCCTTTTCAAATTATGAGGTCTTTCAGGTGTAACTGGTAAGAGGGGGAATTCTTTTCTGTACAAGGAACTTGTTTGGTTTATTTTTCTTTTGTTTGGGCGTAACTAAATTTATACACGATATACTGAATTTATTATAATCTTCACATCTCACAAAATTGGACCTTTTCTGTTTGATAAACAGAAAATTATACCTTACAAAAACATGTTCATGAATCATTATTCACAATATGTTACCTATACGCCCAAATTTCTACAATAATGATTTTCCACATGCATAATAATGAACATCTGAAGGATAAATCTTCATATCAATGGTGGTCATCCTTAAGATATGCCACAATTTTTTGGCATACTACGTAATCATCTATCTTCCTCGTAACGCTTTGGGTACTCAAATGATGGTGTGATATTATAAGTAGCTCATCTTTGCATAAACAATATCCCATATGTATTAACAACATTCCGCATTATAATATAAGTAATTCTTATCGATAAGTCCATATATACTAAGTAGTAAGTTAGTAACCCTATTTATGCTAGCTTGTCACCAACCTCGCATCTAGAGATTGGTACCACCGAATGATATAAGGTTCAAGTTGACTATACCAATCCTAAGCAAACATTGAACATATATTTAGACACACGTGATATCTCATTAGCCGCCTCGGCAAATCGAGCCAAAAATTTTAGAACCAATACACCATGCTAATGCATCAGATTTAAATTGAAAGCCCAACTTCAAATTAATCGAACAACCTTTTTCGAAAATTTCATTAGCGAGGAGCCATATGAGAAAAAACTCACATTCGGTCATGTAGTAGAGATGCAATTACAAAATAACAGATCAACTACAACCTCAAAAGAACTAAAATTCGTAAACAATATAGTGGAAGAGTGAAGGGAATATCTCATTAAGGCATTCGTAGGGTGTGCACAAATATCCGATCTGGTTAAACCAATTCGGTTTCTTGGTGTTCGAATATCCAAAAACTTTCGGAACGGATACAGATCAGAATTTTCCATTTGCGGTTATCCGAAAAATATCCAGTAATCCGATCCGAAACTTAATTTTTGAACTTTTCTATGAAAAATTAATGTTTTATTAGTATCGCATATCCACGATAACTAGGAACTTATTTTTTGTGCTTTTTTTTGGATTGGCTTCGGGTCGCATTTTCTCTAATCCGAAATGAACACACCTAGAATCGTATCCGTTTCGAAGATCCGCTCGTCGGGCACTTAACCCGCTTGGATCACGTCGAGACAAATAGAAGAAGGGCGATGAGCAATGACACTAAATGCATGTCGCGGTGGAAAAATATGGGTACGTCCAAGTGACCCGGGCGGGACAAAACACCCGAACCCTCGGGTCAGCTCGCTTCTCCCTTCTTTTCTTGCTTTGAGCCCCTCGATTCCTTTTTCTTCGATTCCTTGTCCCTCAGGTTTGTGGAAATGTCCTCCGATCACGCTCCTAAGTCTTGAAAACAAACCAAACACCCAAAGAAAACATACAAAGGAGGAATATTGCACAACTTAAAGAAATTAGCTAGCAAATTAGCCTAATCTAACTCAAATAATACTATAAAGGCCACTAAAAGCTAATCAAAAGCCAAGTAAATAAATCAAACATCACTATTTCCCACAAATCAGTTCCAGTAAAACTTTCGGAAACCCGTATGGACCCGGGAAAAGGATCTCTCGAATATTGGATGATTGTTGTCAAACCAGGTCGAATACTTTATGAAACTCGAATTTTTAGTGCAATTGTCAGGGAATTGAGACAAAACTTTAGTAGAATAGTTTCATCAGCTCCTGTAGTATTATAAGATGAGAAGTAGGATATTTGAATGAAACAATAGATTGTGTATCACGTATATCCCTTTTATTTTTATTATTAATTAACAATAAACTAATACAATGTAGGTTATATCAAATATATGTGGGACCACATATTTTACTTCATCTTGGACAGGGACACCATTGCTGATATAATAACCTCTATACAAAATACTAACATGAATTGAAATGGAACGGTTCGAATACTATCTACTAACATCAACGAAAACATTGTTAAAATACTTTTACGAGAAACCTTTATCGAAAATGCGAGAAAACATCCAGAAAGAAACGAACAATTTTTGGTTTTAACTCAACGACATAGCAAAACTACAAAAGGTCCTTGTAGAAATACTTTCCATTTAAAAGGGGTCTGTCAACCTAGTCTATGGATCTGTTCTAGCTATCAACGAATTCCTAGAATTTTAGGTGGAATGCGGATTGCAGTTTTCTCTACCTCTCAAGGAATAAAGACGGATCGAGAGGCTAGACTAGAAGGAATTGGCACATAAATTTTCATGTTATACGTCCTTTGTTTCTTAATACATGCATCATATTGACTGGACATACTTGTCGATGCACATCTTTTACCATCAATATCTTTGTTTATAGAATTTTTTTGTCATAAACAACCTTTTATAGTCCTTTCTTGCGAGAAACAATTTTTTTTGCAACTTACAACCTAAAAGTAAAATTTTGTTGTGAGATGAAACCTCACCCACTTTTCCCATGTTGACTTATTCTTTTCCGATGTTGACCAGTATATTCTTTTAGTTACTACCATTATCGCTGGCATCCCCACACAACCACACAACACCGGCGCCCTCAATACACACTTTTCGTCTCATCACAGAACACCACCACGCCTCCCCACCGCCAATCACTGTCATTGCTGGCGCATCACAACCATCCTGCCATACCATCAACCCCTCCACCTCCTCCCTCTTCTTTTTCACCTGAAATTCCTTCTCAAGTGTTCGCCGGCATACACCGTCCCATACACTGACGCACTACCTTCCTTCGTTCCCCTCTTTTCCTCCTTACACCACCGCACAACAACTACCACATTGTCGGCCTCCCTGCTCGACACCCACTAGTGCACCATCACCAACCCATCTCTTCTCGTTTCTTTTCTCTGTTTCTTTTGCTTTTCTTTTTCTTTCTGTTCTTTTTATTTTCTTATTTTTATTCTATGCTCTTATTTAGAGATGAAGATACGGCGGTAGCGCCGGGAGCAGCGGCTGTTTCTAACCTTGTTAGAATTAAGGGTTTCCAAGGAGAGTGGTGGTGGAAATGGTGGGGATGATAAAGGTGTTTCGGTAGTGAAACAGGTGACCGCCTTGTGTTGGAAGCTGCGGCCGCGAAGAATAGTGTGGCGTGGCTGTCCTAAAAATCCTGCATGGCAGCGAACGTAAACTACCCTCGGAGGGTGTCGATGAAACCCTCTCCGACGGTCAAGTCGGAGATATGTCGGCGAAAGATTTAGAAAGATTCAAAGCACTCTCTCTCTACTTTCTCTCTCTAAATCTTTCGCGGACATATCTCCGACTTGACCGTCGGAGAGGTTTCATCGACACCCCCGAGGGTAGTTTACGTCACGCCATGCAGATTTTTAGGACACCACGCCACACTATTCTTCGGCAGCGCTTCCAACACAAGGCGGCCACTGTTTCACTACCGAAACAAAAGGGGTTGAAGGGTGCCGGAAAAGAATAAGTCAACACTGGAAATGGGTGAGGTTTCATGTCACAAAAAAATTTACTTTTAGGTTGTAAGTTGCAAAAAAAATTAAAAGGTCGTTTCTCGCCCAAAAATAGTGACTATAAAATGTTGTTTTGACATAAAGCTCTTGATTATATATTTGTAAAAATTATTAAGAAAAAATATTTTAAATATATTCAGATTAACCCATCAACAATTTGAAATTATGACATTTATCTCTATAAATTAGTAATGAAAGATGGTCAAAGTTGATAATTGAATTGTGTTAAAAAGTCAATATGATGCATCTATTAAGAAACGAAGGAAGTATATGATAATCCCTATAATATCCGAGTTGGATCCAAAATTTCCTAGTTGTGAACAAAAAGGGAGAAAGGACGGCGTATCTAATATCACTCCTCTATTAGTTGATACTTTAAGGGGGTTTTGCCTCGAACGAAAGAACAAAAATGGATTTATGAGGTTTAGTTACTAATCACACCCTAGTAATGGTATAATATGGGTTTCCTGTAGATAATGAAGATATGATTCTAGGTTATGTTTCAAGAAGGATATGACGTGGTTCAATGCGAATCTTGCCGGGAGATAGAGTTAAGATCAAAATAAGCTGTTATGATTCAACAAGAGGTCGTATGATTAGGCAGTTTTTCAACTTCAACACTCCTTTCTACAAGAATATAATTCAAGATCAAAACATCAAGAAAGTTATTTTCTTCCAAGAAATAAATTAAAAATTAAAACGAGGAATAACATATATGGAAATGAGAGTTTATGTTCGTAAAATTTGTGAAAAATATCGACTGATCCGCAGAGGGGACGAATTATAGTAATTTTTTCTAACTTGAATTATAAAGAACGATAAGGATAATCATTCTTGTATACTAAAACCTAAAAGGTATCTTCTAAAAGAAAAGAAGTGCTACAAGATTGAATTGATGTAAAAAAATTGAAGGCTTTGTTTTGACATGAAATAGATATATCCACAGATCTTTGACTCATATTTATGAGATGATAAAACATGGCATTATAGAAAAAATTGGTTCATGAAGAAATGGACATATTAATTAGTTCGCGTAAAAGTGCACGTAAAATACCAAAGGGCGTTATTCATGTCTAAGCAAGTTTCAATAATAACATTGTGATTGTCACATATGTAAGAGATCGAGTGGTTTCTTGGGATCTGCTGGTATTTGTAGATTCAGGGATACCAATATAGGGACACTGTTTACGGCTCAAACCACAGGGGGAAATGTTATTCGTACAATGGTGGAGCAAGATATGCAACGAGGAAAAGTCTGGATAAAAGGTTTCTGTCGCGAAAGGGATGCACATTACAAGCTATTTTTTAAAGTTGTATACTATTAAGTTTCGTACGAGACATGACCCCCATGCCACAATTCAATTTTTTAAAATATTAATAAGATGGTTGTAGAAATAAGATGAAGAGACTTCAAGAGAAATGTTGACTCAAGAGTATCTAGTAAAATACAGAAAATTCAATTTTGTAAAATATTAATATGTTCCGGAAGACAATAGTAAGAGCATCTAGTAGGACACTTAGGTAGAAGTGTGTTGACTCAAGAACATATATTAAATGCCTTTATTATATATGGGAGCTTTATCCTTTCTTTACTATGAAAGGTCAAGGTGATACAATAGGCATTGCCATGCGAAGAGCGATACTTGGAGAAATAGAAGGAACATACATCACACGTGCAAAATCTGAGAAAATACCACACAAATGCTCAACCATTTTAAGTAATCAAGAATCAAAATACACAAAATTTTAATGATTAAGATGTAGTATTGAGAAGTAATCTATACGAAACTTGTGAAACGTCTATTTTCATTAGGGGCCTCAGATGTGTAATTGCTCAAGATATCATCTTGCCAACTGATGTAGAAACTAGAAATAGTTGACCGTACACATCATATAGCTACCTTGACGGAACCAATTGATTTGTGTGTTGGGCTACAACTCGAGAAATCGCAAATATCATATAAAAGCATCAAATAACTTTCAAAACAGAAGTCATAGCCTGTTTAAAACGTGAATCATAATATTCAATTTTATGGAAATGGCCAAATGGGAATGAAAAACAAGAGATACTTTTATTCAAAGTATGGACAAATGGCAATTTAACTCCGAAAGCAACACTTTATGAAGCCTCTCGGAACTCAATAGATTTATTTATTCCTTTTCTACGTGCAAAAGAAGAAGATTAGTCATTAGTATCTCAAGCAACATTCCCACCAGGAGATAACAGTAAAGTCTGGAATTAGGTCTTTTTCCCTGCTTACTGTCAACTTTCAAGCATCGAGACACGAAAAACGAGACGACATGTTAACAAGAGCATTTCTTTTTTCCGGACTAAACAAGGACAATAAAGCCCGAATGACAAACTCAACAATCAACACTCAACAAGACGTGATTCAACCGTACAATAGTCTTCATTATCTGATTCTTTACTAGAACAACAAAAAAACCCTCTGTAATTATAAAACCACTCTCATCTTCTCACTTAAGCAAACTGCTAAATCGATAATCCTGTAGTGTCATTAAAGAATGTTGAGTCATGTAGTGTTTTGATGATTGTAAACAAATGATGATTATCTAACTAACATGTGTGTTTGAGATGTGCATATTACGTTACCATAGAACAAGTCATGAAAGGTTAAATATATCACATCATGAAGAGTTCCTAGAAGAAATCCAATAAGTGAAGTTCCTGAGGAAGAAATCCAAAGAGAGAAGAAGTTTGATTATACGAGATGTGCTGCTAGATTTTATGTAAGTTCCTAAGATGGAACCAAGCATGAAGAGTTCAAGAAAAATGTTATAGAAGCAAGCACAAACAAAGTTCCTAGAAGAGTTCCTAGAAGAAAAGAGCAGTTCCTAGGTATATCCTAAGAGGAACATTGAATATGCGGTTCCCGAGTGGGAGCAGTTCCCGAGTAGGAGCAGGTTCTCGAGTGGGAGCAGTTCCTCGAGTCGAGCGGTTCCCCGAGTGGGAGCAGTTCGTGAAGTTTCATAGTTGAAACAAGCAGTTACTGTGCAGGAATTATAAGTGCGAAGTTCCTTAAAGAAACTAGCACGTCGAAGTTCCAGAGGTGGAGCTATTGCATGCGGTTCCTGAGTTGGAGCAGCATGGAGCATGAAGACAGGAAGTATGAGTTTATTTTCTAGGATTCATGTAAGTATGTGGAAACGTGAAAGGTAAAGGAGCAAAGGTGTCAAAAGGAACTCGTGGAACTTAGAGTCAAAAGTATTTAAGAGTCAGTAAGTTGTTGCATATTATTATCTTAATATGTAGGATTTATTTAGAGTTTGTTTCTTAATAAATCTCTACTTGATTAATTATTTTTAGATAATATGCATTAGTTGTTTTAGGATAAGATTTAGTTTTTAAATAAAAAGATAAGTTTTAAATAAAATCGGTTTTAATTTAGGATTCCGATTTTAATTTATTTAATTCTATCTTATCGTTTTTGGAAAATAAAAGCTAGATTTATATTACGTTCAATGAGTTTTTGAGTGCAGGAACTTGTAGACGCGAGTTCCTGTACGAGTAGGAACTCATGTTCTTATGTCAGGTTTAAGAAAAAAGTTTTCAGTAAAATATTTTTGCATGAGAAAATAAATAAAAAGTGAGTTTTGGAAAAATATCTCTTGGATTATATTTTGATAAAACGTTGCTTTTTCTCCAAGTATTTATTTTTCTTTTTGTTTCCTATTTTTACTCTAACTCGCTTTACCAGAACGTGACATAAGTTGTGCCCAAGAAGTTGATTGCTTCTTCCCCAAGTTTCTCCCAACTAACTGATCATGGGTTAGTGGAGAAATAAGTGGAAGTGGTGCTCAAGTTTTGAACGTACTATAAATAAGAGGCTTATGTATTCTTTTTAAGGTGTCTGACTGGTGTCTTTCCATAGTGTCTGACTTATGTCATTCCATAAGGTCCGGCTTAAGGAATAAAGTTACAAGTAAGAATTATATTTTCTATTCCTTGTTTTGAGTCGGTTCTCGTGAGTTCCAAGTTACTACGAGTGCCATGTTCCTTTACAGTTATTCAGTTTCTATATACTAGAGTTAATCCAAATTATCAAGCGTATGTATTTGAGTTTGGGGTTAAAGGGTTTGAGTGAACTCTTGTAATGGGAACTTGGTAAAGGGTTTGAGTGAACTCTTGTAATGGGAACTTGGTAAAGGGTTTGAGTGAATTCTTGTATCAAGTTCGAGTAAGGAACTTGGGTAAGTTCTTATTGTTTATGCGTAGACTTGGGGTGAAGTCTATCCAGGGGTAAAGGGTTTGAGTAAACCTGTTGTAAAGAGTTGTGGGAACTCTTAAGGGACTTAGAGTTAAGTCTAGAGTGTTAAAGTTCCTAGTGGAACTTGTGAGAGAGTTGGAGTTCTGAGTGGAACTTGCGCATGTAATAGGTTGTAACAAAGGAGGTTCCCTATTATAGTGAAGAGTTTAAATCCTGAGGAGGTCGTGGTTTTTCTTCTTGTATTGGGACAAGAAGTTTCCACGTAAAAATCTATCTTGCACTTTGAGTTCCTTATTGCTTATGTTTTAAATTCCGCATTATTTGGCAATAAGTTCCACACTACAATTCACCCCCCCCTCTTGTAGTTCCTTCCGAGTTAACAATTGGTATCAGAGCCGGAACTCGTTGATAAGCAGGCAACCCTGCTGAGTAAAGTTCCTGCAAGAAGAAGGAACCCGTACGAGAAAGGAACTCCACCCTACGTCATTCAAAGGAACAAGTGGAAGCTGACTTTTTATCATCAATTTAAAGTCACTCAAGGATTATCAACCACCCCTTTGATGTAAGTATCTCTTCCTTGAGATATTCTTTATACGCATATATTAAATTGGAACTTGTTCCTTAGAATATTTCTAGTAAAATTGTTTTATTTGGCTTTGATGTTTTTATAGCAATTTTGGATAACTTTAAAACTGTTTTCGAAAAACAAAATTAAGATTTCCAAATTGTTTTTTAAATATCAAAGAATCAGTATACTAGAAATGGTTTAAGGAACTATACGTATTGGAACAATGCATATTGTTACTCTTGGAACTTGGTTTCCCTACAAAAGGGAACTTTATTCTTTAGGCAGTGTAATTTATTGTTATTTCATTTATTTGCCAAAGAATAGTTTTGCCATGCATTTTAAGTATATTGAACATTTATTATATGGATGCATGTTTGTTCTTAGTAGAGATAGTCATACAATCTTTACCGGTTGAAGTATAGATTTTTGCCTTATCTTACTAACAAGAAAAGACCCAATATATATTGGGTACCAAAGATCAAGAAGTTACTGATTTTGCAGTATATGTGAGAGAAGATAACCAATAAATGATGACAAAATGGTTATTTGTGTTCTTGGACAAGTATATGAGTTTCTCTATAAAAACCTTTAAAAGAGGTATGTAGAAGGTGATACATTTGTTTAAATAAATGGGTAAGACACCTTTACAACATCTTGCATATCTTGGTCATTTATATAATATGTATATATCTTTCACAAGTTTATTTGCATCTTGATGTTCCTTGTCACTAATGCAAATTTGTGAAAGGTTAGAAAAGAGAAGTTATTTTACAAGTTTATATATATTGTCTTCTCTTAATATGTTGTGCAGGATATTAATTTTTTAGGTTTGATAATTGAGGTAACTAAAATATCAAAAGCATAAAAATTAGTTTTGGATCAAGGAACTCAAACTTTAATTAGGTGGAATTAATAGTGTTCCAAGAACGCTGAAATGTTACAACAGGTTAGGAACAACTAAATGTTTTCACAAGGTGAAATGGTCTATACTAGCACGAGTTCTTGTTCCTGTTCCTATATATCCGAGTTCCCAAGAGAAACACACTAGTTGTTGACTACTCTTCTGTCATTGAATGTTGAACCTACTGGACTTAAAACTAGAACGACATTCTAAAGGGAGTACTCTACTAAGGAACTTTATGTTTATTCCATTTTTATGCTTAAATTATGATATCTCTTTTGACTAACCTACTAACATTAAGATGCATAAAGTATTTCTTTTTGGGTTTGTTTTACAGAGTATATTTCATAGTTTATGGCAACCCAAAATGAAGGAACAAGTTCATGTTCTTCCATCAAAGGAACGAACAGATTGGGAACAAGTTCCTAAAATGAAAAAGAGAGCTCCAGAGATTATTTCTTTTAGATGAACAGAAGATTCATATGATGGCAGGCAATGCCTAGGAACTTGATTCCAATTCTAGATGAGTTTGATGATGTATGCAGGAACAAGGTATTCATTATAGGGTGAATATATTGAATGAAACTTTGGAGGACATGGCGAATACTATTTGCTAATGTTTTCCAAAGGAACAAGTAAGAAAAAAGCAAGCAATATCACTTGCTAAATCATCAACAAAGGAATGATTAGAAGATGATCAACAAGACATCCTATGAGATCTTCAAAGGAGAATCCACTGGTATTTTGTACTTAAACGTTTTATTCTAAGTGTTTTGGTACTTAATAGTAAGCATAATCTTTTAAGGAATTTTGAAAATAGAAGCGATGAGGTTGTGTTTAAAACGCACCTCTAATTGTTAGAAACACAGAGTTTATAATATATAAGGTGTTATTAAGAGTTGACATATTTGTTATGAGACTAACTTGTTTTTCCCAGTAAACAGGTTAAAGATGGTTTTAATTTTTTTTATGTTGAACTCACAAGTTCCTATGGAGCTAGAGTTCCTACATGTAATATGTCACTCTCAAAAGCAACAATAGCCAGCTATATGACCTCATGAAGAAGAGCTTAAAAAGTGAAGATTAAGTTCAAGTTCATAAAATAAAAGTTCAACTCAATGAATATGTGGAAGCGAGTTCCTATCCAATTAGTAGGAACAGACAGTTCCAATAATCGAGTTCCTTGATTCTAACTGGAACATAAGAACTATTCCTACGACTCATTCACGAGACATCGGCAAATGAACTCTATACGGGTTAGTTGTTGAGAGGAACAACTAAACAAAGGTATTTACTTTGAGGAAACTTTTATTCATGTAGCTGTACATTATTTTCTCTTGTTGCTTACATGGGATTTAAGTTGTTCTAAATAGATTTTCAATGCGTTCAAAATAAATTTTATTGTTGGAAATCTATGAGGAACAACATCAAGTTTCTTCTTGAAAAATGATTTCAAAATTAACAATAATTTCTGTTTTCAAGGGGAATTGACTTAGTAGTTGTATATTGTTATATGGATAATATTTTTGGTACAACTAACTATTTTATGCAAGGGTTTTTGCTAACCTTATAAGCAAATGTGTACGTGAGCGAGCATGATAAGGGAACACAACTACTCTCTTGGAATATAATGATGCAAGGACAAAAATATGTCAAGGAACTTTTTGAAGAAGGATGTGTATGAGTCGAGTTGGTATGAAAGTTTCCATCGAGATGTGAAGACATCAAAATGATGGAACTAGCGATTCGAAACTCAAAAATAAGTCATCAAAATCAGTCCAAGACTTGAGGTAATATTATATTCATGGTGAAAAGTGACTTAAGTTATGATGTTCCTATTCACATTGTATCACGATTAATAAATTACATCGTTAAATTATTAATATGAATGCATAGCTTTTATAAGTCTTGCTTTAAATTATGTGAATATATGTTCTTTATAATTTCACCTATTCATGGACTGTTTAGAGGAACAAGACTTGATGAAGTATGACTTAAGCGTAAACATGTTCTTTTCCAAAAAAAAATTGTCGAATTGGGTTCTTACACATACTAAAATTGAAGTGATTATATGCACACTAGCGTAAATATGTTACACTTAATTTTTGTGTCGTAAAGGCATACTCACTTGCCTAAGAGTGTTAGAGGTCTCATAATAGAACTGTGGATGCTGTCAAACATGAAAGTCCTAAGTTGCCAAAGGTACAATGAAAGAAACCTTGATGGAACTAGACAGGTAAATTCCCATAATATATTTCATTTAACCTTTAGAGGGAACAAACCTATTCTTAGCCAACTATCATCAGTTCACACCACATTTCTTCAAATACCCTTTGATTGATTAATTCCTCATTCCATTCATATCCTGTCACTTTAAATCTCCTAATTCCCATGTGCTCTAAATTAAAATTCATGACTTTTAATGGTTCAATGATGCATAAAGAGTGATAAATGGTAAATACATTTTAAGGGGGAAGTTATGGAAAAAGTAAAAAGCAAGTATTTTATGATTTATCAATTGATGCTCAGAAGGATATATCATTAGATGGAACTACTCATATAAGTTCCTATTGATGAAGGAGTGGTAAGGAACTCAGGGGGAATAAGGAAGGAATCAGTATATATGTTTTCATTCTTAGTGGTGGATTTCACGTATGTGTGAGTAAGTAATTACTTCTTTGTGGTAGGTAAACGTGACATTCTAGGAAAAGTGCAACAACTTGTAATGACACCCTTGTTTTTTTAAAAAAAAAAAACAAAAAAAAAAAAAAAAAAGGAAAAAGAAAAAAGTAAACAAGGGTGATCAAATCTTTATTCTTTCCTAGAAGTCAATATTTCATATATATGGTTATGAAAATGTTTACTCATGGATTTGATGATTTAAGAAGAGGAACATAAGTGAAAGATTGGAAGAACTTGATTACAAAGATAAATTCGTTCAAGTTTCTTCGGATAATGAGTTCCTCATGGTTGGTTGGTTGAGTAAAAGTGAACTTAATTGATACATATCAAGGTGTGTGTGGGGTTTGGCAGAGATTTCAAAAGTGTAAAGTGAAGTAATCAACTCTAATTATTGTTGAGAACCTCTTATTAAAAGTCTAAACCATAGAGCACACAATATCTCTCAAGTTCCCTCTACTCAAATTATTCCATAAACTTCTTTCATATTCTTTGAGCTGGATATTACAATGTCCTATCTCTTAATCCATTCTTGACTTTCAAATCTGAGTTTTTTCTTGACTTTTATTTAATTATTTGTCAAGTTCCTTCGATGGTTTTGAAGTTGGGTCTTTGGATTGTGAGTTGGAAATTTGTGTAGTACATGTATCCAACGTTTGAAAATTGAGATTCTTGAGGCTTTTGGGACTAACAGGTGTTTAACCTTTATGGTGGTAAGTGTAGCATATAACAATATGTGTATATGATTTACCTAAAACAAAATGTGTGTAAGATGATCCTTTTCGATAATGACAAAAGGGGGAAGAATATGTATGATGCTTATAGTCAAGCATAGTTAAGATGAAAGTTCTTTGTATGATGTGTTTATCTTATATTGATTTTTCTTCATATACATGCATGACTTGTTTGTTAAGGGGAATTAATGCACATTGTTTATTATTTAATTTGTGATAAGCATCATTTGTTTGTCATCATCAAAAAGGGGGAATATTGTTGAGTCATGTAGTGTTTTGATGATTGTAAACAAATGATGATTATCTAACTAACATGTGTGTTTGAGATGTGCATATTACGTTACCATAGAACAAGTCATGAAAGGTTAAATATATCACATCATGAAGAGTTCCTAGAAGAAATCCAATAAGTGAAGTTCCCGAGGAAGAAATCCAAAGAGAGAAGAAGTTTGATTATACGGATGTCTTTGCTAGATTTTATGTAAGTTCCTAAGATGGAACCAAGCATGAAGAGTTCAAGAAAAATGTTATAGAAGCAAGCACAAACAAAGTTCCTAGAAGAGTTCCTAGAAGAAAAGAAGCAGTTCCTAGGTATATCCTAAGAGGAACATTGAATATGCAGTTCTCGAGTGGGAGCGGTTCCTCGAGTAGGAGCAGGTTCTCGAGTGGGAGCAGTTCTCGAGTCGAGCGGTTCTCGAGTGGGAGCAGCGTTCGTGAAGTTTCATAGTTGAAACAAGCGATTCTTGTGCGAGGAATTATAAGTGCGAAGTTCCTTAAAGAAACTAGCACGTCGAAGTTCCGAGGTGGAGCTATTGCATGCGGTTCTCGAGTTGGAGCAAGCATGGAGCATGAAGACAGGGAAGTATGAGTTTATTTTCTAGGATTCATGTAAGTATGTGGAAACGTGAAAGGTAAAGGAGCAAAGGTGTCAAAAGGAACTCGTGGAACTTAGAGTCAAAAGTATTTAAGAGTCGATAAGTTGTTGCATATTATTATCTTAATATGTAGGATTTATTTAGAGTTTGTTTCTTAATAAATCTCTACTTGATTAATTATTTTTAGATAATATGCATTAGTTGTTTTAGGATAAGATTTAGTTTTTAAATAAAAAAGATAAGTTTTAAATAAAATCGGTTTTAATTTAGGATTCTCGATTTTAATTTATTTAATTCTATCTTATCGGTTTTTGGAAAATAAAAGCTAGATTTATATTACGTTCAATGAGTTTTTGAGTGCGAGGAACTTGTAGACGCGAGTTCCCGTACGAGTAGGAACTCATGTACTTATGTCGAGTTTAAGAAAAAAGTTTTCAGATAAAATATTTTTGCATGAGAAAATAAATAAAAAGTGAGTTTTGGAAAAATATCTCTTGGATTATATTTTGATAAAACGTTGCTTTTTCTCCAAGTATTTATTTTTCTTTTTGTTTCCTATTTTTACTCTAACGCTTTCACGTAAACGTGACATAAGTTGTGCCCAAGAAGTTGATTGCTTCTTCCCCAAGTTTCTCCCAACTAACCGATCATGGGTTAGTGGAGAAATAAGTGGAAGTGGTGCTCAAGTTTTGAACGTACTATAAATAAGAGGCTTATGTATTCTTTTTTAAGGTGTCCGGCTGGTGTCTTTCCATAGTGTCGACTTATGTCATTCCATAAGGTCGGCTTAAGGAATAAAGTTACGGTAAGAATTATATTTTCTATTCCTTGTTTTGAGTCGGTTCTCGTGAGTTCCAAGTTACTACGAGTGCCATGTTCCTTTACGGTTATTCGGTTTCTATATACTAGAGTTAATCCAAATTATCAAGCGTATGTATTTGAGTTTGGGGTTAAAGGGTTTGAGTGAACTCTTGTAATGGGAACTTGGTAAAGGGTTTGAGTGAATTCTTGTATCAAGTTCGAGTAAGGAACTTGGGTAAGTTCTTATTGTTTATGCGTAGACTTGGGGTGAAGTCTATCCAGGGGTAAAGGGTTTGAGTAAACCTGTTGTAAAGAGTTGTGGGAACTCTTAAGGGACTTAGAGTTAAGTCTAGAGTGTTAAAGTTCCTAGTGGAACTTGTGAGAGAGTTGGAGTTCTGAGTGGAACTTGCGCATGTAATAGGTTGTAACAAAGGAGGTTCCCTATTATAGTGAAGAGTTTAAATCCTGAGGAGGTCGTGGTTTTTCTTCTTGTATTGGGACAAGAAGTTTCCACGTAAAAATCTATCTTGACTGACTTTGAGTTCGCTTATTGCTTATGTTTTAAATTCCGCATTATTTGGCAATAAGTTCCACACTACAATTCACCCCCCCCTCTTGTAGTTCCTTCCGAGTTAACAAAGAATGATGATTACACAAAAAACTGCTTTGAAGATCCTTAAACAACTCCATGTACATTGAAGCTAGAGTAACAATTTGCAAAATGAAGAATGATTACCCACAAACTGCTATCTAGGTACCACTCCGCTTATTTTCAAGGGACGATCCTTCTCTCAGAGCAAGCTGAGCTTCATTCTCTCTTCCAAGAGCAAATAAAGCAGCAGACTGCAAATAAGAAGCAATATGCCATACTGGAGATATAACTTGTGCTTGTGACGCATCTTCAAGTGCTTCTTGTGGCATGTCGCTCATGAGATAACATAGACTACGTCGTGCAAAAGCTGTTGGTGAAAGCATGGTTCCGACATCAATGAACTGTAGAAAAAGGGAAAATGAGAAAAATAATTTTCAGCTTAATGCACACTTAGATTTCTCAACCACAACTTCAGAAAATAATTGTACAACATTTGGTTCAAATTTTTTTACTTTGGTGGTTAAACCTAGCTAACTTTAACCATTAATTGTTTGATATATGAATTTCAAATCATCTGAATATAAAATTTGGAAGTATTTGCATTGGATTATTGTGTGTTGGTTCTCTGGCCATTAAAAATTCACGTTAATCTTTTCCGGATGGCCAAAAAAACTTCACAACCAATTTCAAGTTAACTTCTCCTTTCTCTCTCCATCATATCATTCTACTGTCTCCAAATCAACATTTCTCTTACCAGCTATTCCCTCTATCAACAACCAATTTATTCATTCTATTTTATAACAATTCTTAATGTTGCCCCAATCCCAAATGTGAAAAAAAAAATTACAAGATTAATAGAGACTACTAGCTTTTAACAGCACAACTAGTCAGCTACTAATTTTGAATCAAAGCAAAATTGCTGACACTAAACTGATAAAGACAATAACCACTATAGTTTCTAGGTATGTAGTTTTAACTTGTCATCTGCCCCTAAAATTTCGTAAAGGAAACCTAATAGACTTGGAAACATTTTATCATACGGTTGGTAAGACGGGCTCTACCGGACCAAAACCTTGCAAAGGTCAACACAGTCCAGCTTAACAGGCAAGGCCCCTTGAGAGTTGAAGGGGGGGGGATAATCCCCTACAGTCTAAAAAACTTACCACATTGTGCATTATATCAGTAAACTTTCAGCCAAACATATACACAGCAATTGTACTTCCCCCTATCAGAATTTGTTTTTGGTAAGACCAATGAGGCAAGAAACATTGAGCTTATAAGTAAAAGTTTCTTAAATTCTGTCGCTGAAAATGCAAAAGTCGAGTACACGGAAGATGTAGGCAGAATAATCAAACAAAAGTGATATCTATCAGTCTATCTATGAGAAGAACATACTTGGCTGTAGCATTCTATTGCTGTTTTGAAGTCCTTTTGCCTAAAAGCAACATCACCCTTTTTCTTAGAGGTCAGTGTATCCTGCATTTGACTAGTCCACATCTGAAAAGAAAGCTGCCATGTGCAATTGAACAATAAGTTTCATGTAGGCAAATGATTCTTGTTATACAAACTTGTCATCACAAGCTACAACATGGTGACTTGGCGGGGAACACAGCAACAACCATTGACAACAGGATTTTACACTTTAAGAAAAGAGCATCTAACACCTTTTTCAGCCAAGATCAAACATAATATCTGTTCTAGTCAATTTTCAAAAAAAGGAAAAAAAAAAAAAAGTAACAAGGAGTCAAGGCGAGGAGATATTGGCAAGGAGGAGTCAAGAGAAGGGGGAGGAAAGTGTGGCATTTAAACTCCTTTGGATGATGATCAGGTTTGATTAAAAAAGCGAAGAAAAGGGGGATAAAAAAGCGAGATATTGGCAAGGAAGAGTCAAGAGAAAGGGGGGGATCTAGGCATCAAGTACAATTTTGGAGGATCATATAGTATACATGCATTACATCTGTCAATGCTCCATGAAAACATCACCCTACAATAACCTACTTCCTTCGCTCAGAAAAGTTGGTCACACTTTGGCATTGAAAATCTTAAAAGGGGTATTAATTTTTACACTGCTTTATATCACAAGTTTGCATTCTCCCTTCACACAACTATCATTCATGCATAATTTCAAGGCAATTTTTTCATAATTCAAAACAATAAAATGTGAATTTCTAATAATGCAAGAGTTAGAACCCCAATAATGCACGATGTCTTCAGTTCAAAGAATTAGGAACAAACCTCGGTGGCAGCTCCCTCGTCATCTTTATACCCAATGCTTTCCAATATCTCATGTATGGCAGTCAAATCTTTTCTTGAGCAAGCTTCCCCAAGAGAGGAAAGAGGAATATCTGCTGCACTGTGAGGTATGCCCATTAACAAATGAGATGGAACCTGCAGTGAAATAAGATCAGCTCTATGCCTCAATCACGAAGTACAGTACCATAAAGACTAACAATGATCATTGTAGGCAATTCAGCAGTCTATAGAACTCTAGATCGCACCTTTATGTTAAATTATAATTAAAATAATAACCAAAGAAATACTTATTTGTATTCCAGGGTTTGACAACCTTTTTGGGGACAGAGTAGCAAGCTGGTAAGTACTACTACTAAACATAATACTTGGGGTGGAGTCACTGGACACTCTCAACCAGCGAGAAGGAACTCCAGGGTCCAGTAAACAGTGTCACAGGCACGGCTTAGGCCACTATGAACGAGCCTGAGACTCAAAAGCATCTGAAGGGAAAAAAAAAAAACTTTTTAGCTACCATCTCTTTTAACTTGAAGCTGTACTAGTTGAATTCTGATTGCTGAGCTTCAACATCCTCCACTACTAAAACTCACTCTTTCAATCGACCAAAAACTTGAAAACTAAGACAACAGAAGAAGTTATAGTAAGACGACAAAATTTAGTCGTATTTTCAAGTACAGAAAACGTTGGTGTCTCCTCCTAAGTCCTAACTCCTAAGGCTACAAAAGTTTGTCAAATGTACAAACTAGACTGCTTCATTTTATCATATTGCTAAATATGAAATGAGAGGATAAAAACAAGAGAAGAAAGAGAACTTACAATTTACAACTGCAGTTTCGACCTTGGGATGCGCCATTCTACCCACTACCCCCAGAAGAAAACCATAATAGTGGTAACCCATCATACCCATTGTTTATAACAGCATGTATTTTTTAATGTTTCTCTCGCTTACTTACAGTACTTCAATTGCTTATTTAAATCATGAATGTGCGTTGACATACAGAGAAAAACTTGCATGTCAAAAGCCTTCGTTTGGTTGCTAAAGTCATCTTTTTGGAGATATATCATAGCAAGGGAAAAGAGAGAAATATAGGTGTGTGTGTGTGTGTGTGTGTGTGTGTGTGTGTGTGTGTGTGTGTGTGTGTGTATATATATAGACAGAGAGGGAGAGAAAGAGAGAGAGAGAGAGAAGAAAATCCCAAGTCCTGACCCTTATTCTCAAATCAACCCCTAAAAGCAAGAGCCTGAGGGACTAAAGACGATCTGTCCCCAAAATTAAAAGCACTAAAGCATAACCCCTACGTATTGAGCGTAAATAGCACTAGAAAATAAATACGCAATATCCTTGGCATCATCCGTGAAAGTACCTAAATCTTTGGGGAAAAATTCATGCTACATCAAATCTCAAGTAAAGACTGAAGATAGAATTTGATTCAACAGTTACATTGAGTGGGAAGTCATCACCCTCGGTACCAAGCTTAGACAATAAATATCCTATACCAGAACAGAGTAGCATAGAATAAATTGTAGCTTTGATTAATGTCATTCTGCTGAACTGGCTGAAATATATGACTATTGGATCTTCGCAGCAGTGTATAGCAGACCATTGTTTTTCCATGTCAATTAAACTGCCATAATTTTCGTACTACTGCTAATTCAGATTATATTAGTTGCATTAGTAAAGTTTAAACGAAGTATATTTCAAGCAAGAGACATACACATTGTACTTTTCAGCTAGCATATTTTACATGAAATGAATAGAAGTCTCAGTAGGGAAATAAATTTGGCATGGCTCATAGGCTCAGTGAAAATTTGTTGAAGATAATCTAGTCGGCCAAATTGATCCAGAACATAACCTTAAGAAAGACCAAGGTCAACAGAAAGAAATATAAAATTTGCAACAATAATGAGTGAGGACAAACCTCTGTTTCTTTCTGAAGAGGAACCAAAGCAGCAACAACTGATTTTGGATTTGGCCGCTCACGTGGTTCATATTGCAAACATCTAGAAGCTAAACGTACTAGCTCAGTCCCATCATCATTTGAAAAGTGGCCTTCCAAACAAGAATCCATCAACGTTTGAATATTTCTGTCACGTATCAGGTCAAGAGCCTGCAAAATTTTGGCTAATGTTGAGACGAGCTACTATACCAAGTACAGAATGGCACTAGAAAATGCTCATTTCTGCATAAAAATCACAGCCTTTATAATATTAGAGCAGCCTTAATCATTTCTACAGCCTCAGACATGTGTCCTCTTATTACAGGTAAATAAAGATTACCCTAAATGAACTTTCTTGAACACCCCTCCCCCAAACAAGAAAGGGGGAGGAGGGAGGGGAAGAGTGAGCAGAGGATAAGCCAGCAGAACAACTCAGAAGCAGGAGGGAGAGCATCAAGGGGAGTTTATAGCTCGCTAAAATGGTTCCTTCCCAAGACAATGAACTTAATTTTTAACCCAGGGCAGGCAAAAGAGACACCCCTCAAGGACCGATCAAAAGGACCTCTGTGGTGAGGGGTGTTTGATGAAACTTACAGTTCTGAACTTCACACCAAAACCAAAATTTTGGGTGAGGGATACATATATGGGCTTGTATTCTTCGGCATATACCTAATCATCCCCAGATGAGAAAGGAACTGGATTAACTGGACATAGAGGAGGTTTAGGTTTAAACTACATGGTTAATATGTTTGGGGTTGACTGAGCAACTCTGCAGGTCCGCATTTTAACTACATCCTGATCTAAGCAGTTGTTAAATATAAACAGAAATGATGTGTCAAGCTTTTGTTAATATACACGTCCTCAGACAGAAGGCGCTAATGTGAACAAGCATCTGGCTCATTTGCAAGCATGTTCGATATTGTTCATTGACCAATTCATTTAGGTTACCTATTTGTAAACACTTCCAAATACCTGGACCACAGAGAAAAGAAGACACGGATCTTTAATCAAAGAAGCACTTTCTGCATGGAACTCATAAACTCTTAGAAGTAAGGAAAATTTTCATAAAACTATCTTTTATAATCATTTTTTTTCAAAAAACTACCTTTTAAAAATTTTCTTTCAAAAAACTACCTTATATAACAAATTTCTTTCAATATACTACCATTTTACCGTTAAAGGCGTTTAATCACTAATAATTGAGTCAACATAAATTGCTTTTCTTTCTTCCCCTCTCGTTTCTCTCCTCTTTTCTCGCTACCCCACCGGCAGCAACACCTCCGACGGTTGTCATTTATTGATTAGTATTAAATATAAAGGTAAAATGGTAGTATGTTGAAGTGAATTTGTTATATAAGGTATATTTTTGAAAGAAAATTTTTAAAAGCTAGTTTTTTTGAAAAAAAGTTGGTTATAAAAGGTAGTTTTTTGAAATTTTGCCTAGAAGTAATATCATAAAAAAAATGTAGTCTTCACACAATTGAAGAGACATTTTAGCTAAACATAACATGTTCCAAGATGCATCAAGTCTAACATGAATCAGCATCTCACACTCTTCTGCCATATCAAATTAACTAGGACTATAAACGATAAGGATATTTAGCAACTGCAGAGAAGAAGAGACTTACATGGCTGGGAGGGATATGCTTTCCACTTAACAGATCAAGCAAAAGGGTCCCAAAACTATAAATCACGCTCTCTGGAGTTACTCTACCTAGAAAAAGCAGCAAGGCGCAAATCAATCACACGTACAAATGGCAAAGTTAATCAACCAATGAAACCAAATAAAAACAAAAGCAAGTACAGAAACAATAAACTGAGGATTTTTATTTATTGGCACGTTGTACTTTTCTAATTATCTTTGAAAAGGGGATCATCCACAGAACCAAAATTGTGTTTTGTTGTAGCTGGATGACAATCCTTGGCATACCTTTCCCGAAATAAGTAAATTCCTGATAAGATTCAATAGCAAGTGGAAAAATCTTTTAGTTTTAAAGAGCACTACGCAAAATAGTCTGGGTCATACAGAATACAGATTCTTCAAAAAAGGAAAAACAGAATCTTGCTGTCTGTTGGACCCTATTCCAGGAAATGTCAACCTTTTGGCATACTATTCTACTTTAAGTAAATAAATGCTACAAGAACTCAAAACTACGATACCAACTCAAAGAACGTGACTCAAGTCATATATCACTATTGTTACAATAATAATAAAAAAAAAAATTTGGTCATGGAATTAATTGAAATGTCAAGCACTTGCCAGTCCTCAGATACTCGGGTGGAGTGAAGGCCAAATTTGTACTGTAACTTTTCCCATCTCTACTATTTTTCATCAAGCCAAAGCAGGAAAGTCTAGGATCACCTTCCTACAAAAGATATACAGAACAAGGCAAAAATTTAACACCAGAATGAGATAAGTAAAAGATTGCAACAACAACAAATATGATTCTAACCCTCTTATCCTGTAATATAAATCATATTCTAAGGGAAAGAAAAAAAAAAACTTCAAATTGGTTCCTTTTAAGATAATGGTAAAATAGGCAACCAAAACCGGAATTGAGTAAAATGCATCTGGTCTACAATATCTGTCCATAACTAACCACACCAACTAAAAAAGTAAAACATCTATATCAATCTACACAGCCTGTTGTCCAAATTTGTTAAGGGTCCTGGTCGCAAATTTCATATGTCGGAGGAGCTAGAAAGAGATCCTCTTTACAAAAGGTTGCAAAATAATTCAAAATAACTCTCGCACAGACAGATCTCCAGAGGTTCACAACTTCACTTGTTATAACCTTACCCATACTAGAAAATTGCTAGTAGTAAGGTTGTTTCCGTTAGACCAGCCACAAAACATTATCCTTTAGACCCAGGTTACTGATATCTTTATTAATAGATGTATAATAGAAACAACTCATTACAGGAAGCTCTTTTATTCTGATAGTCATGCTTTTCAAAGGGATCCATGGGTTAATCACCAAACATCTCAACCAATTACTGAGCATGATGAAACTAGAAGGATACTGGATAAAGAGCGTGTAGTTTGAAGAAGGAACAAGACAGAAAAGTTACCTCATCAAACAAAACTCTATAAGCATTGAGATCATGGTAAAGAGCGCGTCCCTTACTGGTACAGTACTCTAAGGCTTGTGCAAGATACAATGCCACCCTTAACCGCATTGGCCATTTCATAGGTTGTGACTCCCCTGTATCAAGCACAATCTTTTAAGAAAAAAAGGGCACTAAATAGTATCACACGAAAATGAACGGCAAAAACTCAAATCACAGACCACTATAGCAACATCAATCCAACATGCATCCCGGTAAGACAGTACGAAGGTATATATGTATCAATGTATGCAGTGTTACTCCATATAGTCGAAGAAGAAAATGACAATATCTTGGGAGAACCCATATTACAGACAAAAAGGACTGATGTCAACGAAAGGGAAGTAGAACATTTGAGAGGAAAGCATTAACATGCCAAGGAAATGATGTCAACGAAAGTGATCTCGTTGTTGTTCTTCCAATCATTAATCGAGATCACTCAGCATCAAGTTCAAGTCAACAAAACAAATTGAGCACATATTTGGAGGGGGGAAAAAGAGAAAAGAGGACCCACAGTGGAATAGGTGCTTCGCTAGTGTTTCATTTGGCATGAATTCTGCAACAAGTAGCCTCTCATCACCTTCACAACAACAACCCAACAAATTGACTAATCTGTTGCTTCGCAGCTGGCCAACTGCTTTTGCTTCTTCCTATATTGACAGAAAATATGAGAAAAATCTTATATCTCAAAAAGGATTAAGGTTAGATACACGAATAAGGAAGCCATTCACACAGGTGGAACAACATACTAGAATACAGCGCAATTCTCTCATGAGCATCAACTCTGAAAATTTTGCCTTATAGGGTTGACCCCAAAATATGAAAGACTAATTGACATCCAAATACCCCTTTCTACCACCTTAGAAATATGAGACCAAATTTTTGCAGATACAGCCATCCAATTGCTGGAGAGAAGATCAGCTTTCTCTATTCTTAAAAGACAGAACAGCTAGTGCTACATTGCCAACAGAAAATTCTAATTCTGATTATTTAACAACATAATTAACTTCTACAATTCCGTCCCATAATATGGCGAACGGGAAATGCAAGATTCAAGCCAAACAACAAAAAACAGTAAAGCGGTCATAAAAGTGATCATGGACTGATAATTAACTAGATGTGGGAGCCTTCATAAGATAAAATGGACCTATTACCTAGGGAATAAAAAAATTGTATTTCATACCAAAAACTGCCGGGCGTCAGGCCAAGCAGACCTGTTGAAACGTTTCACAGCAATCCGCTTCTGGTTATCCAGCTTCCCTTTGAATACAATATTGGGTGCCTTTTCTCCATGTTCAGAAACTATGTTCTCAACTGCAAAGCTAGATGTCGCTATCCTAAGCTGTTCAATGCTGTACTCGCGAAATACGGGCAGATCATCAGGCTCCCCCTTCTGCTCGTTCTCTGATAAATATAAAAGGGGAAATCATGAGACGCTAATATCAGATTAGAATTCAACATCCAACTATAATAATTAATAACCACCAACATATAACTGAAAATTTTAACCAAGTACCTTTCTCAGATTCTGGTTTTTCTCCATCATGCCCTGGATCCCAGCAACAAGCTGAGAGTCTCGAGCAGCGACAGCCCATCACAACCCAGCAAGACCAAAATGCAGGCTATGACTGACTTCAATATTTCAACTCACAGTCACAACATAAATAATCACAAGCCACTTGGCAAAACTTCGAGATCAGCCAAGAATATGAGTCACCACAATTCTATGATGCAATCACAACTCCAGCAATATTGATGTTCACACCTAGCAAAATACATTAATTTCTGCACACTGCAAACAGGATGAAACTGAATGAACTTCGCACAAAAGCACAAGAAGCAACATAGACAGACTGGATTTTCATGTAAGCTTCATAAATCATACACAACCTAGCAACTTATTAAATGACCTGTAGATAAAGTTCCAAGGAGTATAAATTCTGAAACTAAAAGTTCATTTCTAAATTCACAAATTAAAAAACCCCCCAAAAAGGGAAAAGCAGAGATCACGAGACATTCCATCTCTTACAGTATAATTACTAATTACTCCAGTCAGGAGACAATCATGAGTCAAAACAAATTTCTCAAAAGCAGAGTCATAAAGAGGAAAAAAGAGATAGTGATAAATTAAACAATCAAACTATTCAAGTTCAATATTGTTCTCCAGCTTTTACAAACATAAGAACCCATTAACAATTACCTCAAATTCACAACCAAAAAAACCCAAGTTGAATAAAATGAAAAGAAAAATAATTGCACTTGAATACAGCAACTACAAAAGATGCTTGTTTTACAACATACCCACTTCAAACTAATCGAAGCTTGATCAACAGAAGCAAGAAAGAATGAAATTTGACAGCAAAGGGAAAGTGGGGTTTTTTTGTTCTTTTCAAAGGACGTGCTTTTAACGGAGCTGCGTATATGCTGTATAGAAACAAGAAATATAGTTGGAATTTGAAGCGATTTTAAATTTTAAGATTTTGGGTAAAATGCACAAATGTCAATTAGTTGGCTTTCTACCTCTTCCATTTCCATTCAGCTTTCTTCTGAGTAAAAGTCCAGTCGTACCATTTTTTTTCCAAATTTTCCACCGACATAAAAACCCACCACTTATCTCAATAAAGGTCTGAAGCCAGCAATCAATTGTTGTCCCAAAAACAAAGTATGTGTGTAGTGATATATTATAGAAAAACAAAAAATAATCCTATTAAAAACTCTTAGTATTAGTGTTCAGGAAAAATAATTTCCAACATCTATTATTTTTATTTGGCTTATGCTCTAAATTATGGCCTGTCCTATGTTTGCCTGTTATGGCTTTTAAGTCAATTTTTTATGACAAGAGCTCTTTGTGCAAAACAAGTCTTTTTGAATAGGGAAAATCATATAAACTATCGCACCTTTCAAAAAATAAAAATAAATTACATGCCCTTTTAAAATGTAGTATAAAGTATGAACTATCATGCTTTCATAAATTCATATAGCATATGTGAGAAGGTGAATGATGATCTTACTTCAACGAAAATGAGAACGATGATCATTAAAAAAGACAATAATGAGGATTAGAAATATAATGGTGCCAATTTAAAGTACTTTTTTTAAATGCTAACTAGTTGTTGACCCGGACAATGTCCTAATGTTAATCTATATTTTGCATTACATTTTTGTTATTCAAGATGGTTAATGTCGTTCTTTTTTTTTGTTTGCTTTTTTCTTTAAATGATGTAATTGATTAGTAAGAGTTTGTTGTTTAGGGGCATTCATAACCGGTTACCTAGTTATTCGAGTACCAAATGTGCGGGTACCAGAATATGTGGGTATCCAACGGGTAGTTAAGAAAAGCAGTCCATGACTCAACCCTGAACAATCGGGTGCTAGCAAAAGTGTCATAGCTTTTTTTTATGGAAAATAAATCATTAGAAGAGGTACAGAAAAAACTACTACTATGAGTGTCAAATGCTGATCCATGTTGATTACAGTATTTTGGGGTATTACCATGAGTGCCAACTGTCAATTGCATGCCAACTCTAATCCTCATTTCTCAAAAGGATCTACTACCAATCAACCATAACTTAAATATTCTCAATTGCAGATTGCATCACAACTAATTTTTCCATTAACATGTTGATTCATTAAATCCTTTTTCTAAAATGTGGAATTGTTGATTCATCTATATCCAACTTCTCCTATAAAATGTTGATTCTTCTTATTATTTATCTTTTATTTTCCCTATGAAAGTCACAGGCACAACAATGTGGTACCGACTAGCTAATAAGCTAACTTAATACATTTTCACAATTGTTTATTGTAAGAAGAGATTAATGTAACTGTGAAAAAAGAAAGAGAAAAACAACATATAACAATGTGTTTATCCGATATACAAGTTTAACTTAAAAGCAAGCCCATTAACCGACTCGATTTTTGCATTTTTTTGGGTCGGTATTTATTACCTTTTTCAGGTAGTCGGGTCAAACATATCGGGTCTCCTAAACACCCCTGGTGTAGTTACTATTTTGTTCTTAAAGCATAAGCAATGTAGTTTATAGCTATAAATTATGAAATATTAGGCTATATACTTTCCAGATATGTCAATCATATACTTTTTTTTTTTGGGTTAATTGGCTAGAATAGCACGAACTATCGCTCAAGTAGAGCTGTTCAGAGTGCGGTATGGACCGCACCAAACCGCAACCCAAACCGTTTTTTCGCGGTTTGGGTTGGTTTGCAGTTTCAAAATTGCGGTTTGGGTTATGATTTCAAGAAAACCGCGGTTTGCGGTTTGGGTTGGGTTTTAATATTTGTAAACCAAAACCGCACCGTAAACCGCAATTTTATATGATTTTTTTTTTTATCTTTTTTGATTTTTTTTTAAAATACACTTGACAATGTGGCATACAACTATACGACTGAAAAAATAAGTTTGAGGTAAAGAACTTGGAGACTTTTGACAAATTATTATTTATGTTTAATTATGAAGTCAACTTCATATTTATTTGGACTCTTTATATTTATTAACAATTTTTTTTTACTCTTAGTTTACAAAATTAATGTCGCGAGGAAAAAATGGTTAAACCGCAAACCAAACCTCACCAAACCGTTTCGTGCGGTACGTTTTGGGTTGGTTTGGGCAAAAGTGTGGTGCGATTTGGGTTGAAAAAATGTCAAACCGTATATTTGCGGTTTGGGATGGGTTACATCCCAAACCGCACCAACCCAAACCGCGAACACCCCTACGCTCAAGTGCACTGAGCAGCACAAACTTTGACGAGTGCAGTCCGTAGCACGAACTTTAACTCGAGGTGCAATGCATAACATAAATGTGATCGGGGGTCGGAGATTCCACCGGAAATCTAGAATTTAGAATTTTTTATTCTTTTTCCTTTTATTTCCTCCTCTTTCTATTCTATCTCCTCCCCTAGCTACTTCAAACCCTTACCGTATCTCCTCCCCTGCTTCATACCCGCCTCCTCTCTCCTCCTCCAGACTGGTGCAGTAGTGATGTAATATTTCACAAATCTCTCAACGCAAAACAAGAGCAATCATCCTCATTGCAGATGTCACCGCAATCACACCCAACAGTGTCAAAATCAAGATTCTAGAACTCCGACAGAATCTCCGACCTCCGATCACATTTATGCTATGCATTGCACCTCGAGTTAAAGTTCGTGCTACGGACTGTACCCGTGAAAGTTTGTGCTACTCAATGCACTAGAGCTATAGTTCGTGTTGTTCTAGCCAATTAACCCTTTTTTTTTAAATTTAAATATTATATTGCCTATAAATATTTTTCCCCCCCCACAAAGACAAATATGATATTGGAGATTAGTTGGTTAATGCATTTGCATTTCAAATGGGAGGTCATGTGTTTAGCCTTAAATGTTATATTTCTATAATTTAAATTGTGTTAATTGATTAGGGAGGGGAGTACATGTGACAACATGGCAAATCATATTTACTTTGCATCATTTGTTTGGGGAGGGAGTGAGTACATGTGACATCATGGGTATGCAACACCTAAATGGGGAAGGGAAGATTAGCAGTTGTATTTCTTACTTCTATGAGAATATTGGGTTTGATTAGTCATCCGAGTGCGTATTTGATGGTTGGTCTAGATCTTTTGATGGGTATGGAGCAAGCAAATGAAAAAGGGACTATTAGCGGTAGGAGTGTGCACTTTTGCTCCAACAATGTTGGCGGGCCACATAAGCTACCAAGGATTATGGGTCGTAACTTTTGAGATAATTGGATGTAATAGTGGGTCTCCTCAATAATTGTGGGGTATATTGCGAGATGTAAGTTATCATATCTTTAAATGCTTTTCTTAGATGTATGTTATACTATTTTTTCTCTCCATAAAAACCAAAAAGAGATTATAGATTAGTTGGTTAGTGTGTTCATATTTCAAATGAAATGTTGCGTGTTCGAGTCTTCACACATACATTTTTGTTAATTACTTTGTATTATTTGTTTCGGAGGGAGAGGTACATGTGGTAGCATGACATTTGTTTGCATATAGGAATAGGATCTTGTGAAAACAACTCTTAATCTGAAAACTGAAAACAAATGATCTAGACGGTCCATCTGTAATCCGACGAATGATATTAAATGCTGATAATGAATGGTGAGGATATTGAAGATTCATTCTCGCTCATACTCCTCTCCCACACGAAATTCTCTCTCATCCTCCTTTCTCACTGGTGTTTTTCTCTCTCATCCTACTTTTTCTGAAGCCCAATTTTCTCATACACTACTGCTTCTCTCTCATCACTGGCGTTCCATCAATTGATCGCAGCTAATTCTATCACTTTCAATGGTTGTTCGCTGCTTCTACGATATGAAATTTTGGTATGATTTCGTTTGTTTTTTCATGTTTTTGTTCATATTAATTTCGAAGTTCAATTACTCATTCTTTGACTTGCGAATCGCTAGATTCAAATCAATTTTAGCTTAATTTTGCTCTAGTTATTTGGAAATTATATGTGTTTTCGAGTTATTAGGCTTAATTTCTTGAATTAGGTCACATCTAATTTAGATTTTTTTGAGGCAAATAAAGAGAATCGATTCACAAAATGGCTGGAAAGAAATGAAAGATGATGTCGATTTTGAACTATTAGTTGCGGTGATTTTTGTGATTTTGTTGATTTTGCGTGTTTATGAAATCTTATGGTTACATTACTTGGATGTTGTTGCTTTCTCTAATGTAAAACTGGTGACCTTTCCTTGCAATTTTAAATTTCAAAATCATTCGTTTCATGTAGTATTGTCTAGTTGTATGCTTTTGGCGTCCTCTTTGTTATTTTTATATTGTTCATTATGGTGTAGCATAATTTGTGTTTTATTAGTTTCCCAAGTATTGTTATTAGTTGTTGTTTTAAAGCTATTTATTACCCCCTCTCTCTCTAACATATCTTTGGCGAATTTTATACAACCTATTAGCTCAATTGGTAGAGCATTGTGTAATACACAACGATGTAGGTTCGAATCCTGCATAGGTTTAACTATAATCAAAGTTGCCATAAAAGGTGTAAAAGTTACCCTTAAAATATATAAAGTTTCCCTAAAAGTGGTAAAAGTTACCCTATTTTCAGTTTTCATATTAAGAGTGGTTTTCCGCTGATCTACTCTAACCTAGACCACGGTCTCGATCCTAAAAGATCTGGGTTTGTGTTTTGGGTTGGGTCCAAGTATGGGCCAACAATTGGTGTTTTGGCCATACTCCTAGATATTAGGGTTGATGCCTAATATTTAGTGTGAATTAGTCTACTGAAAAATGTTTGACTAACCTGATTCGTTTCTCCTGTATGTAGACATCAGAATGTGACTTGAAAGTTCAATCCAAAATGGGTTAGTTTCTTGGGCAAGAGTTGGGCTCGTCTTACATGCCAATGCCCAAGAATGAGTACTTCATTCGTGTCTAAACGAGGAAATTGTTAAAAGCAACTCACATTACTTATAATCGTTATTCATCCATGTTAAATTGGTTGAGTTTGGCTTTATACCCCTTTCTAGTCAAATAGTTATGTTACTATTTTGTCAAATCATTACTAAATAATTTATAAAAAAAATGATTTGATGAGCATTTCATGCTTTCTTAAATAATTAGAAAATTAGTTTAATATTAATTATTAGAAAGGAGCAATCACAATATATATATATATATATATATATATATATATATATATACACACACACTTTATTTACAGTTTATATGCAAAAAAAAACATATGGAATCTTGAATAATTACGATTCCATACATATTACATAGTTGTAAACTCTAATTTGAAAATTAAAAAATTAAAATGTAATTTTTGCATTATTAACGAACAGTTTATATAAATCCAACACGGCACTTGTTCATGCTATACTCTAGGCTCTAGCTGTTTATTATCCTCTTTGTTGATAACTAAATAAAATTAATATTTATTAAGAAGCACTAATTAATTTCTTGTTTCATAAATGTTTAATAATTTATAATTTATTTATTAAAGTGGGAGGGATAAGAAATAATAGACTCAAAGTGTGTTGGGTGGATAGGCAATTAGCTAGGACATTACAAGTATACATTGCATGTGATTGTCACTAATTGCAAGAGGTGTTTAGTGTCCCACAAAGATAATCCTCTATTGAGTATGTTAATTTTAATTTTCTACTTGACTCTTCTTAGTTAAACACTTAAACTCGATGTGCGTGGTGGTAGGCATGGAACTAGTCAAAATTGTGGCTTTACAAGGAAGAAAATATTAGGAGCTTGTCCAGACGAGTAGCTTCGTGCCTGGAGGCCTTGCATGTTTAAAAAACATAGGTTTACACAAAAGTTTGGTGATCTTTGTTTCGACAACTTTTTTTCAAGTGTTTTAGTGTTAAAGTGTTCATATCATAAGTTAATCTTAGCTTATATATCACACACTCAATAAAAATAGTTAAGTTTAACATTAAATATAAGATTAACAAAATAAGTGTAGTTCCACTAATATAAGTTAAAGTTAACAGAAAAAAATAGTTAAGTTGAGTCAAAATGAGCTACAACTAATAATATTTGGTTTTTAAAAAGTCGACTTCAACAAAAAAGAATCATTCGTTAAAGAAAAATAATAAATGGATCTTTCTACATGGTTATTTTTATCTGTTCCTCATGTCCCTCGATTGAACTTTATCACTAGAATATTGAGTAACTATGTCACTCTCTCAATAGACGTCATCTGATCTTCATTTTTGCGGGCTTATTGTCTTCCTCCTCCATTTCTCTATTTAAAAGTTGCATTGTTTCATGTACTGATGTACATACTGTATATTTGTATGTATCCACAAGTTATTTCATGTACATAACTATTATGTCATGCACGTCCCATATCGGTGTTACTGGAGGTCACAACTAGAGGTGATCATGAGTGGGTTTGGACGGGAAATAAAGCTGGCTTACTCCAAAAAAATTGCCCAGCGGGTCGGGAATCACAAAACCCGTCCCGCTTTAGCGAGTAAATTTTATTGTCGCTACCACCCTTTTAT
This sequence comes from Beta lomatogona, assembly GCA_947646795.1. Taxonomy (NCBI): domain Eukaryota; kingdom Viridiplantae; phylum Streptophyta; class Magnoliopsida; order Caryophyllales; family Amaranthaceae; genus Beta; species Beta lomatogona. The sequence continues at coordinate 134,465 of CANSNZ010000393.1, read as the reverse complement.
TTGCGAATGGGCCCCGCGGGTAAATTAAAAGAGCTTCAAAAGACTTTTTTTAGGGGGAAAAAATATGAGACTGCATAATTGTCTAATAAGCGAAACTTATACACATCTCAAGAAAAAAAGGAATTCTTAAGGCAATGAAAATTAACGTTAAAAAATTATGTAATGTTCGTTATCAATAAGCATTGAAAAAAGTATGAAAGAAGATATTGATTAAAGTGAAAGGGAAGACATAAGAGTGGAATTAAAATTTGAAAAATACCCAAATGAACATTCAAAATAATGGAACTCAAATTATGCTTTAGTACATGTCAAATAATTGTAAATTGTAATGGTAGTAATATTTAATATAATTCATGAAAAAAATATAATATTAAAAGTTAACGGGCCGACCTGGCTTTTCCATTGGGTACTTATAATTGTCGCAACCAGCCCATTAACGTCCTGGCCCATCCAAATTTTTTATTTTTCTAAAAAAGCTATCCAATCCCGCCCAATTTTGCTAGCCGGATGGATGGCCTAACGGGCTACCTCGTCCATGATCAGCTTTACTCACAACAAAGGCATTTGGACAACTTTAGTGGAGGTATTTTGATCAATGCTAAAGTTTAATGCACATTGATGCATGTATAATTGTATATCCAAATTAAAACATAGTATACAATTTACATCCAATATTAGTGCATATATGTACATCCAACTTTAATATGTGTAAATCTACATTATTGCATGTACCTCCAACATTTATACACGTACATTCACATGAATATAGATGTACCTCCAACATTTATACATGTAAAACCAACATTGACATATATATATATATATATATATATATATATATATATATATATATATATATATATATATATAAAATAATAACGACCCTTCACCCGCTTAACACCCACCCATCATCCATTTTGTCAATTACACGTGTTTATTTACTCACTTTATTAATTTTTTTAGTTGAAATTTTTTAAAAATATGTATCTTATGGCATAATTTTTTGTAAAAATTGTTATATATCTCCTCATCCGCTAACTACCCGACCCACCCGTTCACCCAGTGGATGACGGATGGATGGATGCGGGTGATGGCCTAGCGGGTGATGGACGGATGCTGGTGACGGATGCGGGGTGAAGCTCCACCCGCCCCGAACCCGATCCATTTCCACCCCTATTTATGAGACCATAACAGTAAGGGAAGTGCGGGACAACTTGGAACTCAAGCAGCCGTGGACGGCCTAGATCAAAGTAGCCATGATTCGGGATTTGAGAGTACACGAAATAGTGTTTTAGGATAATAATATAAGTGACTAACGCCGAAAATTTAGAGTATTAAGGCCCAAATAAGGTCATTTAGGTGTAACATTATGCACCAAAAGGAACAAATTGTTCACTCAGAATTACATGAACTTCTCTGGCAACCATTCTATTAGAAAGAACACGCAATTCAAAATTAGTGAGCATGTCTAATCTCCTTTTAAATTAAATTACTAAGGTAGTAATAATTAAAAGGAACATATAGTTACAAAACATACAATTTAATTTAAAGATCATACTTTGTAAATTAAAATTTAGAAGAAGAAACTTCGCTAACGATGCTGAATTGTTTCGTGAAACAACTGCACGTTTCTTTCGTATTGAGTTATGTTTTTTTGTATGTACTATCGAAAAGAACAAACCTTTCAAATTAAAAGAATTGCCGCTTTTTTATTATAGTAACTAGTATTTTGGTCCGGGCGATTCCCCGCGTCAATTACAATTTCAAATTATTATTATTCATAAATTTCATAATTGATTTTATTAGTTCTTCGTAATTTTCTATCTAGTGCGATATTGGAAAATGGACGTTATGACATGATAAGTTGTTTAAAAAAAATTTCTAAGGGATTGGAGATAAAAATAACAATTTCAATGGAATTGGGTAAGAGAATGCTATTACCTTAATAAAAGTGTTAGAGATCAAAAGCTTGTCTATGTCTTTATAGTTACCTATAATTATAAGATTTTATTTTGTTTTACTTTGAAACATAAAACATTGAAATTGTGGTGGATTGGTGGTTAAACTCTCATAGTATTACATTTCAAAGGTAATGTGTTCGATTCCTAGTAGGTACACATTGTTAATATTTTTAAATGAGATCATAAACATGTGTATTACAAGTTTCAGAAGAGTGCAGTGTGGCACCGGTCCTTTGACATGGACACCTTTTAATATATTTTTATAGATAATTTATTTTCTTGGTAGTAGCTTTACTTTATTTTCATATTGATCTATGTACTTTTTGTATGTAGCAAATTAAACAAACATACCAGTTATGAACTTTACTCATTTCATATTGAGTTATGTTCTTTTTGTATGAATTTCACATTAAACATCTGTTTAAGTTATTGACTACTTATTTGTAAACAATTACTTTAACAACTTATTTTTCCGAACATCAATATCTAATACTCCCTCCGTCCATAATATAGTACCCATTTCCATTTTGGGAGTCAAACTTTAAAATCTTTGACCAAATATTCTCATTAATGTATACAAAAAAACATATTCATGTGGGGTCTTGTTAGATTCGTCTCAATGTCTACATTTATATTATCAACTTTTTATATTTTTACTAATACAAAATAGAAGATATTGTAGGTCAAAGGTACGTCTTGGAGACTGTGCAAAAAGAAATGTGAACTATATTATGGGACGGAGGAGTACTACTATTTTGACAGCTAACAGCTACCAGCACAACTAATAACTTTTTTCAAGACTAAAAGCTACAACCACCCTAAGTTGATGAGAACAAGTTAAATCCACGGGTTTTATGAAGACATGCCAATACATATAATCCAACAACAAACCCACGAGCTAGAATAAACAGTGGGCCGTTCATTCTTTAAACTCTCAAATCCATTAGCAGATTCAATTAATCTCCGATACTTGAACCACTATACTTCTAAACTCCCTCTTTAGAGATCTATGTTGAGATCCACGCAGTAATCGTTCCCTTCAAATCGTCAATCAACTATCCTTCAAAGTCGTGTTTCCGCTCTATGCTTCTCCGTAACCACACGACGTAAAGGAAACAAAAAGTAAACGAGAAAAGAAAAAGTCAAATTGGGAAAAAAATAATCAAAAACCCTAGTGTCAATTTTTCGTAATATTTCCCGATTTCAAGACCCTAAGATATTTACTCGCAAAAAACCCTCCTTCATTCAACTCTTTTCTGTTTTCTCTCTCCTTTCTAACCAACTTAACCAAATCTCCCACGAAAAACACTCTCTCACTTTCAATATCTCAAAAGCTTCGGATCATTCACTTGTTTTTGTTTTTTATTTTTATATATATATTTGTTTTAAGGAAATATATATATAGTTATCTGCAAGATAAAGGTACGGTTCAAACCCTAGAAATTTAATTTGATTATAATTGTAATCGTTGTGTTGTTGGCAAAATTATAGTTTGATCATGGAATGTGAGTTTGAGTTTGGTTTGAATTAATCTGGAAAATATAGATTATGTGATTTATTGATGCATTGCATGAAGAAATGGGGAAAGGTAGACCTAGGGCAGTTGAAAGAGGAGGGGGATTAGGGCAAATATCGGCGTCGTGTTCGACGGATGGGGTAATGAATATAACCCCTGCACCTGTTTATTACCCAACTGAGGAGGAGTTCAAGGACCCTTTGGAATTTATATATAAAATTAGGCCTGAGGCTGAGCCTTTTGGGATTTGTAAGATTGTTCCACCCAAGAATTGGAAACCCCCTTTTGCTTTGGATTTGAATTCTTTTTCTTTCCCTACAAAGACCCAGGCCATTCATCAGTTGCAGGCGAGGCCTGCGTCTTGTGATTCCAAGACGTTTGAGTTGGAATACAATAGATTCCTTGAGGCGCATTGCGGTGGCCGCAAGTCTAGGAGGAAGGTTGTTTTTGAAGGCGAGGAGTTAGATCTGTGTAAGTTGTTTAATGCTGCGAAGCGGTTTGGTGGGTATGATAAGGTTGCCAAGGAGAAGAAATGGGGAGAGGTTTTTAGGTTTGTGAGGCCTAGAAGCAAGATTTCTGAGTGTGCCAAGCATGTTTTGGGTCAGTTGTACCTGGAACATTTATATGATTATGAGGAGTATTATAATGAGTTGAATAATGGCAAATCTAAAGGTTGTAAGCGAGGGATGCATAACGATGATAATAGAAGGGATCAAAAGAAGAGACAGAAGAATGATTGTGGGGATGCTGTCAAAGTCGCCAAATCACAGAAGCAAGAGGAGCATGATCAAATATGCGAACAATGTAAAAGTGGTTTGCATGGCGAGGTCATGCTTCTATGTGATAGATGTAATAAGGGGTGGCACATTTACTGCTTATCACCTCCTTTGGAGGCAATACCACCAGGCAATTGGTATTGTCTTGAATGCCTAAATTCTGATAAAGATAGTTTTGGTTTTGTCCCTGGAAAATGCTTATCGTTGGAAGCTTTTAGAAAGGTAGCTGATCGGACCAGAAAAAAATGGTTTGGATCTGCATCATGCTCACGCATGCAACTAGAGAAAAAGTTTTGGGATATTGTACAAGGATCATTAGGTGAGGTTGAAGTCATGTATGGTAGCGATTTGGATACATCTATTTACGGAAGTGGATTTCCTCGTTTAAATGACAAAAAACCCGAATCAGTTGATACAGAAGTGTGGAATGAATTCTGTAATAGTCCTTGGAATCTTAATAATTTGCCAAAGTGGAGGGGCTCGATGCTTCGGACAGTTCATCACAGTATTGCTGGTGTTATGGTGCCCTGGCTTTATATTGGCATGCTCTTCTCTGCATTCTGCTGGCATTTCGAAGATCACTGCTTCTACTCAATGAATTATCATCACTGGTATGTGATATTATGTCATTGTCTGCTATATTGTTTGATATCTTGATAACGATAACAAGTGGTCACTGTATAATTTGTGAGAGCTAGGAATGCCAGACTAGCTGGGTAAAGTCTATGTGTGAGGAAAGTGAGTAGTGTACTCTCATTGTGAGAGATGATAATTTTCAATCTTCAACCATTGATCTTATCCCATCCCATCCCATCCCATCCCATCCCTGGATGCAAGAATTGGAAAGATCTGCTTCAAGGGATTGTATATATACTAGCCGTGCTCGATCTTGCATGTTGATATCAGGCCATGTAATTTTACAGTTTTTTGTTGGAGCAATGCATATTATTTGGGCCTTCTGTCCTAATTTGAAATTCTTAATAGATTTCAATACGTAATTAAGGGTCTGTTTTGTTTGATGGAAAACGCAAATGGATATTAGTTTTCCTTTGTTTGGTTTGATGGATAATTATTAAGCTAAGAAGGGAAAAATGGAGATTCTGGGAAGAAGAGAGTGGAGGAAAATCGTATTCCTTCAGATTTTGGAAGAAAATGTTTACAAAGGGATGGAGAACTCTTTTCCATCTTAGTTTTCCTTTATAAATTCCTTGTCCAACCAAACAACTTAAAATGGGGAAAATTGTGTTTCTGGAAAAAGTTTTCCTCCAAAACAAACGGAGCCTAAGATACTGCCAATGAGACAAAAAGAAAAAAAAAATATGGACTTGCACATCTTGTATTGATTCTTGAACTCATTGGTTGTTTTCTTCTTATGATGCTTGGACTTGTCCTTTTTCCTTCACATACATAGACATGACAAGACTTGGGTATGGGTTTGAACCAACATTCTAAAGCAGATCCAGTTTTCACAAAATGAGAAATAAAATGGGAATAAAATTCATCCTTTCTGTCAGTAGTATGTGTTTTGAACCTTTGAACTGAATATGCATCAAGTTACAAGTATTAAGAACAGAAAATTAGGGCTTTTGGCCCCAAGAGGTAGGCAATTCTTGCTGTGTTGTTGGTGTCACTGACCGGCTGTGGAGGTTGGTCATCTACTTGTAAAGAGAAATTGGTCATCAGTAGTAGAATGCTCTCTTATCTATTTTTGGAACATTTATAGGGAGGGGAGATCTATTACAAATATTGGAGCGAAGAAGACTAGCCAAAGATACTTTTCAATTGGATCTTCTTTCTTTTCCCTTAGTTTGTTCCTTAGTAGTGTCTCCAGGTAAAATTTTAAACAGTTTTTTTTTTAAAATAAGAAATTTGAACAAAATAGGAATATACACTGAAAAATAATAGAATAATAGTGAGGATTTCTGTACAGAATGGTTTCTTATTATCATAGATCACATAAACAATCTATTTCCTTGTGTCCATATGTACATTTAGACACTTATTAGAGGGGTCCTTGTACGTGGAGTTGGGAATCCATGTTGGACACTCTTGTGTCCTTGCAGGAGTCCAAGTTCAACACTCATGTTTGAGTTTGGGCATCATAGCTTATCTTTGGGGGAGGTGGATAAAATTTTTGTGCTAATCTAGAAGCAAAAAAGTATATGTTTTTGATCTCTTGGTTTCATGACAAGGATTTTGTCTCTTTAGTCCGTCTCCTCTACTACTAGGTTTTAGGAATCTCATATTCTCATGAGGTAGATGATCTGTGTGAAGAATTAATAGTTAATACCATAATAATCTGGTAACATTACGGTGTCACAAATTTTTGACGACTTCAGTGTCTCTACGTCCCTCTATCTGAACTGTGCATACCTCCTGTGCTGTATGACTAATATTATGGATTCTATATGTGCTGAGTAGTTCAGTTTTCTTTTTTCGTAAAGTTCGACTGTGCTGTTTTTGTAGTATGTCATCTTATATTCATCTATTTTCAGGGGAGAGCCTAAATGCTGGTATAGTGTTCCTGGTAGTGAAGCCTCTGCATTTGAGAAGGTTAGTGTGTGAGCTCTATATTTTGCTGTCTATCTTGGCCATCTATGAGTTAATTAGTGCTTTTTGATGGAAGATTCCAATGATTATACTTTTTAAGGCATAACAACCATGTGGTAAGGAAGTGGAGTACTGGTTAATACTTGTAAGGCCTAGAAGTACCAGAATTTGCCGAGTCATATTGGTTAATACCTCTCATTCCCACCACTGTTTATCTTGTTGTGTTCCCTTCCCTAAAAGAGAAATTGGGTATGGGTATGATTTTCTTGCATACAATTTTTTGTGTCCTCGGTTATCAGTTATTACAGATTGATGTATGTTATTATGTACTAAAGGGCTCAGCAGACTATCTATGGACTATGTTTAATTGTTTACTTCATGGTATGTGAGCTTGTATTGATTATCATGACTGTGCAAAGACTTAAAACTAAGTCACAATCATTATGTTTCTTTTTCAATCCTATGGACTGTTTGCTTGAGTTTGTATGTTGACACCTTTGACCTTCTAAAGAACCCCTTCTGTTTCCTAATAAAGCATACGTACATCATGTATAAACAAGTCATAACAAGCTTTATCTACTGCCTGCAGGTCATGCGTAGCTGCTTGCCTGATCTGTTTGATGCCCAACCAGATTTGCTCTTCCAGCTTGTCACAATGTTGAACCCCTCTGTTTTACAAGAAAATGGCGTTCCTGTTTATAGTGTTCTGCAGGTACAACGTTATGAGAGATGAGCTGTTGTTTCAATTAACTGCTCTTTTTATGTATACTGCTTGCTATGTGTAGATGGGATAAACAACCATTGTGTATCTTAGAAATAGGGGAATATATCTGGAACGTGCTCTGATGTATTAATATGTGCATTATCTGTGCTTGTACTATGGGAGTTTGTCATGGGCCTTCAAATCATTGTCTTTTCCGATAGTGTGCCTTTAAATCAATGGGAGGGTTGTTTCAAGGTGATAAGTTCGGCTAATCTGGAAAGATGGATCGAGTTTACCTCGCCTAATATAATTTTTGTCGTTAAGTTGTAATTGGATTGGGGGTTTAGCTAGATTGCTGGAGGTGTTGAGTGGCAAAGAGGTAATGAACTTTGTCAATTTGGAATTTTTTTTTTAGGAGGGAGCATGAAGATTTGTTAACAGTTCAAATCATTTGGTTAGTTATTTACCTGTTATTTGTAACAGTCAGCCCAATTTGGGGCTGCAGCTGCCCATTTTGGAAATACTTTTCTGTGCCTACCTAGAACTCGGAAATAAAATCATACTTTTGCAATTAATGATGCTTTCTATTCTGTTGGAGGTGATGTCTTTGTTCTTGAATGTTGTTTCTATTTTGTTATACTTCCTCTGTTTTTGTGGAGATTGATAAGACTACCTACTGGCTGGAGTACCCATTAGAAATAGACAATTAAAAAATAATTAATTTTGCTGAGTTGTAATCCACTAATTATTAATGTCTATTTCTAGAGGGTGGATTACCCACTAGATAGACAAAGTTTTTCCGTGTTTTTTTAATTGCAGCATTTCTTTTTTCACATTTGCTGAGACACTTCTTTTAACGTCAATATTTCTAATTGCGTTCAAGTAAAAATTATTAAAATTTAATGTTTGGAATCTTTGCATTGAGACAAATCTAACAAGACCCTGGTTAACTATTTTTTCGCTTATATAATGATGCGAGATAGCTTAACAAAGTTGGTTGATGAATAGTGCCAAAGATGAAATGGTGCAATAAAAAAAAGAGGAGGTGTATTATAGTCTTTCATTGATAGAGTTTGAGAAATTAATGAATTTAGAATGACATCTTTTAAGAATGGATCTATGGGTCTGAAATTTGCGGGATAGTGTACTCGGTTTCAAATTATCTGCTGGTACTCATTCTCTTGGTTAATATGTAGGATATTGAACCCAAAATCACCTGTTATAAGGGGCCTTTGTCTAACAAGCAATAACCATCTGTAACTAAAATCTTAAATTAAACAACCTGTAAATTACTTTCCTTTTACCAAGAGCCTCCCATCACTATATTAATTGGTTTGACTGTTATCAAATGTCCTCACCCCATCTACCACCATTTTCTCTCTCTTTTTTTCTGTCACCCCAACCACCATATATAGCATATTTCTCTCTCTTCCCGAATCCTCACCCACCCGCACCCTAACTCACCCATCCTAGCCTCACCAAATCCCACATAACTATGCTGCCACCCAATTCAGCCGCCAACAAAACCATTACCTCCCTTCCTTTTCTAACACAACCACCTTTGTATACTTCCGCTTCCTTTCCCAAGACGACTACTTTCTCAATCTCCCCCTTTGCTAAAGTTCCTGCCGTGTACTTCCTACCTTCCCTTTACAAAAACACTTGTAATCACAATTTCCAAAAGATTTTCAACTTTATAAGAGCCCTTTCTGATTTTGAAAGAGTACTTGGAATTAATATTCTTTGCCCAAACTGTTGCAAACTTTACCAATTTTGTACATGACTGAGGACAACATAACTATATAATAAAATCCCCAAATTTGGTCCCAATTTCATCAAATAAATGGAAGACATGGATTCCTTTTACCATTTGATCGGAAAAGGGTAGGGGAGGCGGACCATGAAGTCGTTGCAGATGGGAGGAAGGGGGAGGAGAGGCGGTGGTGATGGGAGGCCCTTTGAACGTTGATCACTGATGGTGATGGGTGAGGGGATTTATAGAATTGGAGAAGAGAGAAGTGAGAGAGGAGAGAGGTGGTGATGGTGTTTATGGTTGTGGTATTGTCGGATGTGACTGATGGCTTTGGTTGCGGTGGCTGGTAAATGGGGAAGGGAGAAAAGGGAGGGGGTGGGTGTGGGGTGGATCTTAGGAAGGAAGGGTGACAAGAATAGATGGCGGGTTCTTTAGAAGTGTTAAAGGATAATCAAGTGAAGTTCAAAGTTAATAAGATTATACAATTAGATTGGGATATTTCAACTAAGAAAGTAAATTTTGGATGAATTCTGTTGACTGATGGCGCTGGGTAAATGGAAGGTGATTTACAGGTGGGTTTGATAGGCCTTTAGTTTCTCGTGGTTATCGACTCATCAGATTGAAGGCCCTAGTCGTGGGGGTCAGTAAGAATTCCTTATTTGGATTATACAACCTCCGATATATTTAGTGTATTTTTAGTCCAACACTTCGACTTTTGAACTAATATTATACCAACCTTGACCGGAAAATATTGACTAGTATATAAAAACAAATTTTAGTATGTGAAATATTGTTGGATTTATCTTAGTACATATCTTCATAGTATCATCTTTATGGAATCCTAACTCATACTTCCTCCTTTTTCTTAATACTCGCAACATTGAAATGTGCATAAGGACCAAGGAGAGGAGAGAGATAATACAAAACCCCCATGTGCTAGGAGAGAGAAAGAGAAAATATATTGCCAAAAATGTCAATGTTAAGTAATAGAGAACTTCCTAAGATAGGAACCATTGCAAGTATTAAAAAACAGAGGAAGTATATAACTAAAGATACTATGGTCAAAGTTGTGCGTTTGCAAGCGTGAAAGTGACAAGTATTGCAACTTTGTTTGGAGGAAGTAGCTCTTTAGCTTGCATATTTGTGGACTTGCAAACAATGATCATGTAGATATTTAAGTTAATACCCATATGCTGAGCTATCAATTACCCATCCTTTCTAAAATTTTGTGATGATAATTGTAAGCCTTTTCTGGTACCATATTATTCTGTGCTTTGAAGCCTGAATTATCACCATTACTTGTATCACTTTGATTATTTCGTCATATCTTTACTTTTTGATTTGCTTATGTTGTAATTTGCCTTTTCTGTGTTTTGGGTGCTTCATCTCTGCAAGGAGCCAGGAAATTTTGTGATCACCTTTCCTAGATCGTATCATGGAGGTTTTAATCTTGGTAAGAAATTACAATAGATTTTTCAAGATTAAGGGTCTGTTCAATTTAGATTTTCAGAACTTATTTTTTTTTGAACTTTTTTGAACTTTCTTGACCTTTTTGAACTTTACTTAATTTTTCCGAACTGTTATGAACTTCTTAACTATTGTGATATTTTCTTAATTCTGCTCAACTTTTCATAATTTTTCTAAAATTTTCTTAATTCTTCTGAAAATAAGTTCTCGTGAAAGTAAGTTTAACTTAACAGACCCTAAGTTGGAGACCTTTATCTTTATATTGTGTTGATGTAAGCTTCAAAATTTTTGTTCTTTGACAGGGTTGAATTGTGCTGAGGCTGTTAATTTTGCTCCTGCTGATTGGCTACCTCATGGAGGGTTTGGATCAGAGCTCTATAAGCTGTATCATAAGCCTGCTGTACTTTCTCACGAGGAGCTTCTTTGTGTGGCTGTTAAGGTCGAATTGTTTGGTGACTTGAAAATGTATTTTTAATTTCTTTTGCCCAAGTTGTATTCTGATATATGACGAGACTTAGATCATAGTTTGGTGTGGATGATGGCTCACCCTTTTGCTTGATGTTGTTTCATGTCTAATCCTCTCTTTGTTATTTTTAATCACAAAAAAGGACAAAGTAATAACTGCGTTCTGGATTTATGAAATTGAAAACATAGCTGGCAGTCAATTGATGCAGGGTTTTTGGTTGCTTATGATCTATGATACGGTTTTTGAAATTTTTTATGTGTCATTTGTTTCTCTTTGTTGGTACAAGGATGGATATATTGGGGAATTCTTTCTGGTAATTTTGTGACTTCTAGACGGTTTCTTGTTGGTATTTAGTAATCTGGATTTCCTTGAGACAAAATGAAGATAGCCTTTCCTATCCATATCTCACTGGTCGGCGATCTTTTCTCTTGATAAGCTCTTCTTGTCAGGAGCAGCAAGCCGTGATCTACTTTTATTTTTGTCGTTAATTGCAAGAAATTATCACTTACGCATGATCATAGTTCTATAGGGTTGGTCGTTTTCTGAAAGTTCTATTGCATATCATCTCATGTATGGTTAATACGGTTTTGTTAAGATACTGTTCGTTTGTTTTTCTTTTTAAATATATTATGGATCTATTCCAAAGATAAAGTTGATGAATTTAGACTAATATCAAACTTTATTTTTTTGCCCCTCCATTTTTCTTGGGTTCTGCCTTTTAATTTTTACCTTTTGTATGTTGATAATTTAGTAGCACTTTTTGAACTTTTTTTTTCTTTTTATTGAATAACTATTTCTGGTGATGTGAGCAGATAGGCTGTGATGCCAAGGTAGCACCTTACATGAATAAAGAGTTGCTCAGGGTATTTTCTAATGAGAAGACCTGGAGGGAGCAGCTTTGGAAAAAGGGCCTTGTCAAAACATCTGTTATGTCACCCAAGAAGCATCCTGATAATGTAGGCAGTGAGGAGGTTAGTCTCCTTCACAGGAAACTGTTACTGATTTCCTCAATTTCTTTTTCATGTATGTCATATAATTTGGTGCTGGATAACTTGATCTATCTTGTTGCAGGATCCCACATGTATAATCTGCCAGCAGTATTTGTATCTTTCAGCTGTTGTGTGTCATTGCAGACCATCTACTTTTGTGTGCTTGGAGGTACATGAATCTTGATATTGGTGGAGTACCTTATATTGGTTATTTTGGTGAACATACTTGTGGTAAATTCTGATTACGCTGGCGTCACTAATCAGCATGGAAGACTAATACTAACCTTCTCTTGCATGTGATTTGTTGTTCTGGAATCCCATTATTTTCTTTGACTTGCATTTAGTTGGTTTCTTTACTTTTTGATGTCTGCATTCATTTAATTATGCTATATAATCTATTTTTTTTCATGTCTGGTGTTGGCTGAATTTGGGTTGCATGGAGCCGTGGAAGTACATTAATAAAGATGCTGTAGTTTTCTTTCCTGTATAAATGGTGTGGTCGGAGTCTTTGAGATTTGGTGCAAAGTTATCTTGAATGTAATATGTGATTAGATTGGATCGTTTGTTTGTCCTGCAGCACTGGGAACGCCTTTGCGAATGTAATCCTAAGAAACGACGCCTCCTATATCGCCACTCTATTGCAGAATTGGACGAGTTGTTAGGTATGACAGAAAATGTTATCTCTGGTTCTACTTACAATCCACGACGGAAGGATCTGCCAGGGCGGAACACATGCTATACTGACTCAGGCTCTTTGACTAAAAAGGTTCTTTTACTGTTTAAGCTTGCCTACTAGCTATATATTTCCCTTACCTATTGAGGCCATTGCTTTCTTTAAATTCTCCCCTTTCTCAAAGTATTCTGTTACAATCTCCCCCCCTTCGGCATCAAAGATCCATGTTTCTCCTACGCTTCGGGCCATAATTCTGATAGTTATAGGATCGGGTTTATGTGCTGAAAATGATTTGCGATATATCTTGTTTGAGAAGTTTGCTACAGTATTTTTGGTGCGTTGTCGAAGCGCACACAAATTAATGCTCTAAAACTACTAAATTGTAATTAGTGGAAATAGGGGTCGATCCCACTAAGAATGTGTTTGTTCTCAATTAAGAATAAAATCCTACAGAGTAAAACAAACAAAAGGCAAATAAAGTAAAGATGGAGGGAGAAATTTGGTAAGGAACAAACTAAAACTAAACTAGTGACTATAGGAACTAAGACACAAAACAAGGAACCAATGAAGGAACATCTAAGATACGACATACTCAACAACTTTAGACATCCACCATGCAAATCAGTTTAATCCTTGACACATACAATTAATATTTCCAAATAGATTGACTGTTGAAACTAAGGGGAGTTAATGAGCCGAACAGATTCCGAGCCTGGGTAGGTTTGGCTTGGCTCGAGAAGGGAAAGGATCGAGCTCGGCTCGAGTTCGAAACAAAAAAATTCGGCTCGGCTCGACAAAGTCAGCGAACTATTCGCAAAACTACTAAGCATAATTCACCTATACACCTACTGCGTATATACAAAGCAAAGATGAAAACAAATAGTTTGCTAAAAGGAAAAAAAAATGCTGACTTAGTTTACCCTTTATATATTCACGCACCTATTGCATACTAAGAAATAAGATGAATATGGATATGAAATGTTTGATAATTCACCCACATCAGACATCAAAGGAGGGAAAAAATTAAATAATAAAGGGAGGAAAAAAATAAAATAAAAGGGAGGAGGAAGTCAGACATCAAAGGATGAAAATCCGAAGAAGAAAAACAAAAGAAAAGGAAGGCAGGAGATCAAAGTTACTTGTCATCTGCCCTCCGCCAAGGACCACGTTGCTCTCCGGCAGTATGACGCAACCTTCAAGTGCGAACATAGGTTAGAGATTTAGGGTTGAAGCCGACGGCTGGGAAGCTGTCGTTCTTTTCTATAGTTATTTTTATTTGGTTTATATTTTTTTAACTGGGCTGGATGTTTTAAGTGGGCTCGAAAGTGGGTCTTGTCGTTGTGTTTAGTCCGTTGCCAAAAAAGGGGGCCTTATGGTTTTTTCACGTGGAGTACACTTAAGTTCCAAGTTGGATTAAAATCAATGCATAAGATAGTACTTTAAAATTTATCGAACATGTTTGCGAGCTTCCCAGTTGAACTCCACTAGGCTCAGGTTCGGCTCGTCAAGGTCTCGAGCTGAATACGAACTCGAATCGAGCCATCTCGAGCCGAGCTTTGACCGAGCCGAATACAAATAGTTTTTGATCCACCCTTTCTCATTAGCACCCCTAGCAGGAACTCAATCCCCTATCTTTCCTTGCCTTTCAGCTAGTTAGGGTACGACTGCGGACAAACCTTAACCAGTACTATGAGCATGAAATTCAACGCAAAGACAACATTAAGAAATAGGAAGACATCACCAACCTAAGACAACCAACACTACTAATGGGCCCACGTGATTCAGCCTAAATTACGAACCCCTACAATTAGGGGTGTGCACCGGTCCAAAACTGGACCGAACCGGTTGGATCGGTGGACCGGTGGACCGGAATCTGTTTTTTTTGGACCGAGACCGGACCGGAAAAATTCCGGTCCGGTCTGGTTTTGGACCGGTTGGACCGGAATTCATAAAAAAATTTTTTTTTGTCAAAAAAAAAATTTTTTTCTTAGGTTTAAACATATTTATAAATTCAATATATTAAAATATAATAATTCTAAAAGCAATAATCTTAAAGGCAATAAATATGAGGTTTTAACTTTCTAACTTTCTAAGTTTTAAACTTTTTTTAACCTTTAAACTATTTTTTTTTTAAAAAACATGAATTTCGGTCCGCCGGGCCGGACCAGAAAATTCCGGGTTTAGACGGACCGGACCGGAAACCCGGAATCCCAAATTTTCCGGTCCGGTCCATTCCGGTTCGAATTCCGGTCCCGGTCCAAAAGTGCACACCCCTACCTACAATTGTGAAGTTATAAGGTACGACCCCCTTACAATTGGTTGCTACTAGCTGTATAAGGAGTTACAGACTTAGCATCTTAGCATTAGAAATCCGACTCCAAATAAATATTTCGCGACCTACTCATATTCTCATAAGAAATCATCATTCATGAAATAAAACAGATAATACAAAATACTTAATAATAATTGCAATTCAATTAAGAACAACTATGTCTCATAAACTTCATTACATGGCTTCAATCTAATTGCTTTCGAGCATAACAAACTAAGGAATCATGATACAAAGTAAAACAAAGAAGAAGAAAAGAAGAACTCAATGGGAACAACAGATTCGGATATGCTGTTCCTTTCGCGCTCCAACTCTTGTTCCTTTGGAGCTTGGTATGTCGATTATTGGAAAATGGCTCCCAACCTTTGAGGGGTTTGGAAGGGACAAAAAAAGGACTCTAATGACAGTATTTTCGTTGCCCATATATACTGTAGGGATGAGTTGGAGTCCCACCACTCCCACCACAAACAGGAAAGTAACAGGATAGAATTAGGAAATTCTATCACTTTCCTTATCTCAAATATCTTCCAAAATATTCTCCTAAATTAATCTCTAGTATAGAAGGGAAGGGGGGGGGGAGCTATGGTGTTCCCCTATAAATTTACTTAATTGTCCATTACTAAATCAACTACTACCAAAAAAGGAGAAAACAAAGTCAAACTCAAATATAGCATTAAAAAATTAACTTAAGGCAATCAAGTTATAATTGAGCCACCAAAAAAAGAAACATTGTTGGTAAGATTTAGTACATTTATGCTGAAAACAAGTGAAAAGGAATTTCACATCAATCATCTATCTTATCAATCAATTCACAAATACAATCAAGTATTACATCAAAATGGAAAATTCAATCAATTAACAAAGTGAAATGATTTATTTAACACAAAAGACTATGTTAATACAACATAAAAAATCCTACATAAATTCACTTAACTTTCTTTTATCGTTCATCAAGTTTAATTTTTAAAAGCTAAAAGAATGAATAAGTAAAAAAATTAATAAAAGAATGGTTAAATGATAGAGGCTTAACCTACGAAATTTAGCCAAGAAAAATGTCTATGTTCAAATTTTACCCCTGTTTATGCCCGAAAAGGCTAAAATCTATGTTTGAAAAAATTAAAAAAATCAGGCACGCATCGCGTGCATAATTTGCTAGTCGGATATTATCACCAGCTGTAGATTGATGGTAATTGATCCCCGAAAAATTCCCTAAATCACGTCAGTTTGCAATATAGGCAATTAGGAAACAATCTGACAGAAATTCCACCAATTATTTTCTTTATGCAGCAGTACAGTTCCTTTGCAAGAAACAAAGCTATGCTTCTTCAGTCTGTAGTGATCTTGCGTTGTTCTTTCAGGTTGCAGTTCCTTTCCATGGAACATAACTGTGTTCCTTTTAAGCAACATTCACATCAGTGAAGTTTGCTTACTGATTTGCTTTAGATGGAAACTTCTTGTCAGGAACACATACTTGGGAACACACTTTAGAAACACAAATAAGGAACATGAACTCCTTTCTTTTAAGATCATTCCTTCTTCACTCAAAATGACTCAAATACCTACAAAAATACACAAAGGAAAATAAATCACAAAGTACCAAAAGTATAGGAAAAACCCTAAAATCACTGAAGGAACTATAAAAAAACATAGTAAAAGTATTAGGAACTATGACATATTTGACACTTATCAATTTTCCATTTTGATATGGTGCAACGCATATAATATATTCATTCACAGTAATATATTCTACTCTCTTGTTTCTCACTTTCAATTTGGGAAGAGGAGATATAGGTAATGCTAGTGTCGGCAACCTTGGCTAGGTTGATGTTTTAGGTATTGTTAACACCCTTCACTTGTTTGGCCAGTCCTGAGTTGCAAAAGCAGAAAAAGAGGTGTGAGAGGACCCTTAGTTAGGTTCAGGTCAGATCAAATAACAAAGGTATGTTCCTCGAACTAGGATATGCAGAAGTAGTCAAGCATAGTGATTTATCTTTTAGGAAGAATGTGCAGAGATGACTGGTACGATTAGGGCAGTTTTGTTAAAAATGACTGAAGTAGAGCTTGTGCTATGCAATTTTTAATACTGTTTGCTATTGTCAGTTGGGCTATATGTCAGATTATTGGACAAGAGAAAATGTTAAACGACTATAATAAGGTGGTGGCTAATAGGTATAGCATGCATGGCTTGTGGGTGGCAATATAAGTTTTGTTGAGGATTCGAGCTTGACAGCAAGGTTTTGTTTGGGAACCTTGTGAATTTTTTGTGAGACTCGTGTGGCATCCAAAACACGTGAGCAGCCCGATTACGTCTTATGTGATGGAAAATTATGGTAGTACTTCGATAACTTTAGTTAATGGCGTCACCAAATTGGTGAATGTATATTATGATACAATACCTTATATTAAATATCAAAAACATTTCTATTGTTTGTGAAGTGTGGTCACTGAGCACATTGCTCACAAGTAGTCCGCCCTTAATAGGTTGTCTCTGTGTATGCTCCCTGTTTCTGTGGCGCAACTAATATTGTTGAGAATTGTTGCGAAGATGGCTCAATTGCTCACTGCTTTTTACTGGTGTGGCACTTAATTTTTTGGTGCCGGACCTGGACAAGCCCTTTATTTTTTAGATTGCTACAAGGCTTAAGATCGGGTTTTGTAACTTGGTAGTTGTTAGGGGGCTGGATAATGTGGTTCTGGTTTTCCCCTTTTGATGTGGCTGCAACGTGATGGGTGTGAATCCCAGGTTCTTTTGTATCTATTTTGGTAACGGAAATGACGAGGCAGGAGTGATTGACGGGAACCAGGAAGAAGGTTGAACCTTAGAAGTTGGGAAGGGTAAGCCTCATCTGGCTTAGATTTTTCCTCAGACATGTTAGGAAAAGGCAGGAATGTTAAGGGAATAGGTTCCTCATTACTCGGAGACTATGTCTCTGTCATATGGGCTTTCGGTTACAAATGTTGAGAAGTAGATGTTTGTTGTTGGTGAGCTTAATGCTATTGGTTCTCTTTGCGTAAACAATGACTAATTCTTTTGTTGACCAAGATTTTAAGTTGGTAGAGGCCTGCTTCTGCTTGTCCTCTTAGTTCCACCTACAGGTGGGTGCTTATAAGTCATTATGGTGCCAGTTAGTCTGTCGTATGAGGAGGAGGATGTTTTCTATTATTTTTTAATTTTCTAGGATGGGGAGCTGTTTGTAATATTATTCTATAGCTTTGGTGTCTTGATGGTAACATAGGCGTCGGTGCTCCTTATGCAGACAGAACTCAGAAGTTTGAAGCACCAGCTGCTTTTTAGGTTCATTTGCTGGAGGCTTTTGGGATATTTGCTTTATAGAGTTGAGTTTTTGTTCTAGTTGTGTGAACAGTTGGCCAAGAGGTTTCCACTTCCATTTTCTGCTTACTTAGCTTCTGGGTCAACTATTGGTTCCAAAATTAGAGAATATGTGAACCGTTGTTTCCCGTTCTTGTTTTGGAATTTCTTTTCTTTTCTAATTTTTTTTAATGGAATATTAGGTTATTTTACTGTCTTAAAAGTCATATTACAAAATTACTTGTGAAAAAGATTTAAGTCAGGAGCTGTTATTCTACTTCCCAGTTCCCACTGATACATTCAACTAGCGTGAGATGCTGCTAAGTCAGGAGTTGTTCTTCTTCTTTTAATTTTTCTTTTCCTGGTTATCTGCGAGATTAAGAAAGCTTTAAACTTTTTGTTTCTATACCATTCTACATCTTTAGCATGGAGTACCATCTATCTTCAATTGTCTATTCAAACGGAGTCAGTTTCCCTTTCTGATCATTTTCTGCTCATATAGGTGAAGGGTAAACAATTTTCTCTTGCTCAACTTGCTGAAGAGTGGCTGTTGAACTCGTGTAAGATATTTCAGCTTCCATTTTCCTCGAGTGCTTATGCCAGTTCACTTAAGGAAGCGCAGCAGTTTCTTTGGGCTGGTCCTGAAATGGATCCGGTAAGGTTTATCTTCTCTTATATAGTATACTAGTATTACTTGAGACGCATCATAGATGTGAATATTTGCATATGAACAGTCATGCTAACAAATTGGGTTTACTAGTTACATGTAAGTTTTTCTGCTGTTAGCCTGTTACCAGATGGATGTAACTTCTCTATAAGAGGTATATAAGTATCTGATAAATTGAGGATGATATAATTAGTTGAACAAGTGTCACAGGTTTAATAATCATTGCGTTTCTATTTTGATTGGATCTTCTAATCTACATGTGTACTTCAAATGGTATGACTGTCTTGAATCAATCAAAAGGCAGAAATTTAGATTGTAACTCTTCTTCCGTCTTCACAAGCTTCTTATGCTTTCTCTGGCTGTTAACTTCAGGATATATTAGTGTTTGACACATGATTCAAACTCATATTGGTTAGGTGCGGGATGTGGTGAAGAAATTGGTTCAAGCGAAGGACTGGGCGGAGGACATAAGAATGTCTCTCTCAGCTGTCGAGAGCTGGTCCAAGAATGGAGAAAGTGATATGGATAAAGTGCATCTTGAACATATTAACAAATTATTGAAACATGATCCTGTGCCTTGTAATGAGCCTGGACATTGCAAACTGAAGGTTGACTTACTGGTGCTCCCTTTTAAATATTGTTTTCCTAATGCTAGCTTTTATGGTCCTTATTCGTTTTTATTAACTGTTAAGCTCTTTTTTTTAGGATTATGCTGAAGCGGCTAGGATGTTGGTTCAGGAAATTAACGATGTTCTTTCAAAGCATACACTTTCTGTACGTTGTCTCTGTAAATTGCATCTACTGTCTGAATTATTATGTGCAAAAAAAAAAAGCCCTCTGTTTTCCTCCCTCCTTCCTCCTTCTGTAAGGATTGATCTTCTCTCTAATCTTGCTCACTGTGATGTCATCTAGATGACTGAGCTGGAAAATTTACACAAACGAACTTTCAGCTTCCCTATCTACGTCAAAGAAAGTGAAAGCTTGGCAGAAAAGGTTTCATCTCTTAAGGTATGTGCCTTTTCATGTCAGCTTGTCCTTTGCGGTAGGTCTTGTTTTGCCTATTGTTGTAATTTAAAACTATAACTTTGAAGTATGAAAATTGTTCAATGACTTCACTTATATTTTCTTAGTATGGCCTGATAGATGAGTTCTGGATCAATTTTCTTTTCATGGCACTAACAGTTTTGGCATCTCTTTCTACGGAATACCATGTTTTTCACTGTTTTAGGGAAAAGGTTGTTCTCGTTGCCCTTAATCCTGTAGGCCTTAACCTTCTTAGGACATGAACAAATAGCGCACCTGTCACTTTGAGTCTTTTTTTATTAGCCTTATGTTCAATCTGTGTACTGCGAGTTTCAGTTGACATTGACAATAAGATGAATCAGAGATTATGAAGCATGTGATCTTGGATGCATTATTTTTCACTGTAAACTTAGAGCCCCCGCTGGAATTAATAGTTTTCTCTGTTGTTTCATCTGAAGTTGCTATCAAACTTTGTTACTTGATTATTTGGCTGATCTAGTGAAGTGCTGATAGAGGAAAGGCACTTCTCCCTCTTTTCATGTGTTGGTTTTTTGGGGAGCTTATGTTGTGGAAGACATGGTATATGCAAGTTATCTGGTTTAGCTTGTATTCAGAGTCTGAACCTTTTCAAAACTGATTCAATGGTCTTCTATCTGTTATTTTTCAGGCTTTTTAAATTATTTTTCTGTATAAAATTTTTAGGTGTGGCTACATAATGTTAAAAAGTGTGTTCAAGAGACATGTCCTGCTGCTATTGATATTGATTTCCTCCGACATCTGAAAGCAGAGGTATTGTAGCACTTCTACTTCTCCATGATGTTTATTTATTAGGGGAATATTGCAGATAGTTTATGATTTTTAATAGCTTTTCTGTTGAATAGATGTCAGAGCTTCAATTGCATGTACCAGAAAATGAGAAACTTTTGGAGTTAATTCGGCAAGCTGAACAGTGTCAGGCTCAGTGCAACGAATTGCTGAAAGGTTCCATAACTCTAGAGGTCTGTTTAGAAACCATTTTTTGTAGAGAGCAAAATTTGGAATCAAAAACTTAAAATCTTTATATGTTTTTGCAAGATCATTCTGCCTGCTGCCTAGACATGCACGACACTGGAATCACAGATTATTAGCTGCTCCGGGAGCATGTAGATCTATGTGCTCCCAAGCACACTTTTTTGCACATTTATCACATACTTTGTTCAAATGAGTAAAATGTAAAATGTGCAAATATAAAATGTGCAAAAAACGTGAGAGGGAGACTGTGGAGGCTTTGCACAGAAATGGATGTACCTAGGTTTTATTTGATGATAATTACTTTGCCTGAAATGGTATCTTTGTTCACTTTGCAGAAACTTGAGTTGCTTATTAAAGAGTTTGGGGCACTTGTAGTCAGCATTCCAGAGTTTAAACTGCTACAGCAATATCATGGTGATACTGTTTCATGGATTTCTCGTTTTAATAATGTGTTCCTAAAGACTAATGAACAAAAACATCAAGAAAATGTAGTAGAAGAATTAAGACGCATTCAGAAAGATGGATCTGGATTGAGAGTTCAAGGTTAGCATTTTTGATGCACAACATTGGCCTGGTTTACCTAAAAATGTGTTTTTTTATTTATGGGATTTCGGTTTGCAGTTTGGTAAATTCTCCAATATAGGACATGCCCCTGACATTTGGTTGTTCTTTTTCATGAAGTTGATGAGTTGGCTCTTGTTGAAGATGAACTGAGCAAGGCATGTTGCAGAGAAAACGCGCTGAAGGTAAATGAGATGGAGATGTCCCAATCTCAAGCTTGCTGTTTTATGCACTTGCTCTTATCAAATGTAGCTTGAATAAAGTGAACCTGTTGTTACGAGCTTTAGATCTTAAATAAACTTCGACCTGCCTTCTCTTTGAGTTGTTGAATTTTGAGTATCTGTTGTTGCTAATCATGTGATTGACAATTATGGAATAATATTATAATAGGTCCGCAGAACTGAAGTTGCGATAGATTTTGTCAAACAAGTGCTGTCTGAGGCTGCAGTGTAATATATTTGACCCTTATGCTCCTTTATATACGGTGGCTTTCAGTTCTTCTGGCACTTGTCTGAAGTTTTTTTTCCTTTGTGTGTTTCAACTCATGAGTTGTATTTTATCTCTTTTGCTTTTGTCAGATTACAGATTGAAAGGGAAGAACTGTTTGTTTGTCTTTCCAAAATGCTTGCTGCTGCCATGTCTTGGGAAGAAAGAACGAGAAAGATTCTGGCAGTTGAGTCAAAGCTGGAGGATTTTGAGGATGCTATAAGGTTCTTATAAGTTCTAATCCCTTTTAGTGTTCATTTCCGAGGTAGTAGCATGCATTGATTAATGTAAATTTCCTGACATTTTAGGACCTCTAAGGATATATCTGTGATCCTACCTTCACTTCCAACTGTGAAAAACGCTGTATCTGCAGCTAATTCCTGGTTAGAAAGCTCGAAGCCATTTTTACAGTCTTCTCTTCTGTCTACATCTCCTTCAAATGCTGTACTAGCGTTTGAGGATCTGAAGGTTAGTATTCTTATTTATCTTAAAGTGCATTCACAGATATATATGTAGCATAAGTTAACACTTGGCCATCCTTTCAGGAGCAAGCTTCTCGGTCGAAGTTTCTGAAAGTGAACTTAGCAGAAAAATCGTTGATTGAGACTGTTCTGAAGAAGTGTGAGGAATGGAGATGCTGTGCCTGCTTATCTATAAAGGATGTTGAAGAATTGCTCAATAGGATGGATTTTTTCAACAGACTCCATAGTGATGTTATTTTGGACATCGAGCAACTGAAAACCAAGGTTGAAAGTGTTGCCAATGCTGGTCATTTTCTGGGGTTTGACTTCCCTGAAATTTCTGAACTCCACAATGCTGCTTCAACTTTGAAATGGTGTTCCAAGGTCATCTCATACTGCTTTAAACCTCCTTCCCGTGAGGTAATCATGCAGAAATTTGCTTTTGTTTGGTTTTGGAGTGAAATGTGCTCAGTTTGGCTTGAACTTCTCATTCTTGTTTGCATAGAATATTTCTTTGATTTCTTGCTCTATCTTATTTTTGGTATTTGGTGATTCATTTACATGTTACCCATCAACATATTATGCAGGATGTTAACAACTTGATTAGAGAGATGAAAGACCTTCCAACTGGATATGCTGGTGCTTTTGTTTATACCTCTTTGATTGATGCAGTTTCTTGGCTCAAGAGGGCCTCTGAAATACTAACAGCATCAAGCACTGGAGGAATAAGAAGATTTCATGTGACTGATGCTGAAGATATCCTCAGGAAATCTGAGGTGGTTTATTATTGCTACTTTGATGGATTATCTTACCCTCACTTACATACAATTTTGAATGACTTTAAGTTAGATGTTGGTTTGTATGTGGATTTCCATGAAGTGAGCTGAATATAGTTTCAATTGAACAGGATATGCTGGTCAACTTTGCAGCAGTAACTGTCCAACTTGAGCATGCTATAACGAGACACAAGTGAGTCTGAAAATTATTCCTCCGCTGTTTCTGTGTGCTTGTCTTTTTTTTTCCTTTTCTCGTTGTAACTTCGTTTCTTGGGTACAATTTTAATTCTTTATTTGATACTCTGATTCATGTTTGAAACCAATTTACTCTTTGCTTCCTTGCATAAATTATTCCCAAGTATTTGTCATTTGCTATATGCTTGCGTGCTTATCTACTTTCGTTAGCTGCATAATATTGCGTCCTGTATTTTTTGCTTCACATTGATTTCCAGTCTGAAAGCGAAAATTTCTTTCTGCTGTTTATGCTTCCACGTTTAATATTCACCAGATTGCAACTGTTGAATAAGGGTCTTCTTATGGTGAAGTATGTGATCAATGTTAGTGAAATCGTGATCGGATTGTATGATCGTATAATCCTATGATCCAGTTATGGGCAAATGACTTGAGTCAGTGTAAGTATTGTACTATTTGAGTAGAATCAGCCTTAGGATCGTTCAGGATTGGTCATAGGATCGTTAGGATCGCAATCTTGAAGCGATTTTAACTACACTCCTTATAAAGGAGAAATAGACCTAGTTCAGCGTGTTAAATCCTTACGGCTTGATCCCACTTCAAGTACTAATTTGTTAGGTTGTTACCCATATTTTTATGTAAAAAACATGAAAATGCCTCTAAAACATAAATAAAAAAGTAGAGTATGCTGCCTTCTCATTCATGAACTCTTGGTGCTCTACTTCTGTCTTCTCCTAATTCTCTCTCCTCTCATCTTAGTTTTAAAAAGCACACCCAAGGCACTCCCAGGTGCTAGGTGAGTAGAGGCGCTGAGAAATTCACTTCCTTAAACTCAGGCGAGGCGAATTACGCCAGGAGAGTAGAATAAGTAGATTTGAGTTGAGAATTTGCAAAAAAGAAACAAAAATTCCTTCAAAAATGTAGTCAATCTTGGCTATAATTCACCAATTTCGAGAAAAGCCCTTTGTTAATTGCATTAAATTTCATCAAAATGATATCCTAATTAAAAAACCTTAATTTGGGAGAAAACCCTAATTCATGATTAGGTGACAACTGATGGCCACCAACTCCTTAGATGATAGAGGAAGCCAGCGGGCCATCTACCATCAATTTTGGCACCATATCCTTGGTTTCCGGCGCCGGCAAGAAAAGTTGTCTCCTGTGTTCTTTTCTCTCCCTTATATCTTCTTTTCTTCATGCGTTTAACATTATTGTGGGTTCTAAGCCCACTCGGCCACTCCCCTTTCTCTTTTTTCAAATAACAACACACTTCTCCTGGCACACTTGCCAACGCTTAACTTTAATTATTATTATCTATAATTCCCTACATGTAAAAATTATAAAAAAAGTTGATATTCTATAAGTATATATCGAGACGAATCTAACAAGATCCCATGATCATATTTTTCCTTACTTAAAAATCACAAAACGTGGTCAAAGTTGAGTGTGTGAGTAGTGCAAAAGTCAAACCGTGTCATCTCTTTTTACCTTTCTCTGTTTCTTTTTCCTTTTCCCTTTTCTCTGTTTTTTTTCTTTTCTCTTCTCTGTGTTTTTTTTTTCTTTTCTCTTATCTGTGTGTTTGTTTTCCTTTTCTCTTCTCTGTTTTTTTTCCTTTTCCCTTCTACTCTCCTTTTCGCCTTCTATGCTACTTCTATTTTTCTTGATAAGCCCCCTCTCCCAAGTTCCTCGCAAAAGTAACTCTCATCAGATTGTTTATTTTTGAATAAAAATATACATTTTGTTTTAATATCATGGATAGACATAAATACGGCACCATAAATTTACAGTAGTCGGTTTTACAAAAATTATATAGCTTATATTTTAATTACAGCAGCTTATTCTTTTTCAGCCAAAAATATGGTTTATGATTGATTTTAAAGGTATTTGGCACCAAAAGTGCGCCTCGCCTACGAGCGCCTCGTGCCTTCGTCTTGTGCCTCTGTGCGCCTTGCGCCTTTTAAAACCAAGCTTCCCATTCTTTTCTGTCCTAAAATCTGCATCCTTCTGTAGAAGTTTCTTTATTTTTCTCAAATTTCAATGGTATGAAAATTTGATTCCCCTATCCAATTATCTGTCCTAAAAATATGATACGTAAGTTGCATTTTTCAACAAGGTAGTTGTAAATCATTGACTAATATGACTATTTACTAGCTAGACACTCCTTTTTTTTGTTGTTGTATTGAACCTTCATTACGAGTTACTTTTAATATCATCATATACTTCAATTTTTTTTCAAAATTTGTAGGATCTGATGATCCTACATCCTACAATCTGATCAACGAATCCATGGAGCCAGAGTAGAATCAGTATCCTGGTAACATGGTATGTGAAAGATAAACCAAAGGATCTTGGTCTAGGATAGGGATATGATTGGTGAAGGAAATACTTTGATGAGTTTTTTTAATGTAAGTCAAGTGGGTGTTAGAGCCTTAGAGGAGATATTTTAATTGAGTGGGAAGTTGGAAAATAGAGGTAGAGAAAGCTTTGAAGAGATTGAAATTGAGGAAATCAATGATGGTAATTCTATTGAGATTTGGAGATACCTAGGGAGCGTTGGTACTAGTTGGCTGACAAACTTGTAGAACAAATTATGGAGGACAAATAGGATAACACAAGATTGGAGAAATAGCAATTCGGTGCCAATTTTTTTTTAGAACGAAGGAGATGTCCATGGTCGCTTACATTATTTGGGGGTTATTTGAGTTTAGGAGACATTTGAGTTTAGGAGACATTTGAGTTTAGGGCAAGGAACAAGGATTTGCATATTAGTTTTGTTGACATAGAGAAAACTTATGAAGAGGTACGCAGAGATGTGCTTTAGTGATAATATAGGGTATTCCAGGTTTATAATCGGGATATGGTGTGGATGAAGAATGCTCCGCTTCCCTATCATGATAGGATTATATCAAAAAAACACGCTTCTGTGTGAAGTCCTTTCCTCTTTGCAGTAGTAATAGTTGAACTGACATAACCTATCTAGGATGAGATCTCATGGTGTATAATGTTTGTGGATGATCTTGTATTGTGTGGACGAGACAAAAAATGTGGTTGATGCTAAATTAGAGCGATGGAGGCACACACTAGAATCTCAAAGGTTTAGGCTTAGTCAGAGAAAAACTGTGTACTTAACTGCAATTTTAGTAATGAGGGGGAGTCAAATGATGATTTAATAACATTTGATGGTAAGAAGTAACTTAGGTCAATATTAAAGATAATTTGAGATATTTTCCAAGACGTGACTCGTATTGTCACTGTGGCTGTCTGGTGAGGAGGGAGGAGCAATTGGGATATTGTGTATCCATAACATACCTCTAAGGTTATAAGGAACTTTCCCTAAGGACGACTATTAGACCAAAGTATTGGGGATTTAGGATGGTTCATGTTAGGAGGAAGAAGGTAGCAAAGATGCATTTATTAGAGGTTATGTGGGAACACCATAAAAGTTAGTATTCAAAATGGAGATTATAGGAAGAAGGTTGGAGCTGGTGAAAAATGAGGAATAGGGCATGTAACATGTCGATTTGATGCACCGGTAAGGGTAGTGGAGAGTTGGCATTATGGAGACTTTAGTCAAGGGGAGGCCAAAGATGACTTGGATTGAAGGCTTTAAGAATAATGAATGATGTGAAGAAATTTGATTTCCAAGAGGTTAAACACTTGACAGGAGGAAAAGGAGGCAGAGGTACCCCGAACCTGAGATAAAATTTGGACTCATGTAATGAATCCAATGGCTTTGGCATGGTGGTGGTTGTTGTAGCCTTGTAGGTCACCTGCCAACTTTGTCTTTTTTTTTTTTTTTTTTTTGAGATATATGGAGTAACCAAGAGGTCTTATCTCCACCCTCCCCTTATGATTGGATGAACATGTGGTAAATAGTTATCCCTGTTTGTTGTCTCCTGGGAAGAGAATTGATCAGTTTACCCTTTCTATGGGTTTCCTGAATTCCCCTTCTCTTTTGCATATTTCATCAAAAATATGGAAACATAAATAGTACTTCCTCCGTTTTCTTTTGTTGTTCTATTTGGGATTGGGGAACAAACCAATGCAACTTGAAAAATGGACAAGTTTCCACTATCTTAAATAAAATAAAATTAATTAAAAGTAAAGATTCTAGCTCTTTGAGTTCCTCTATGTTAGACAACCAATGAGAAAAAATCTCGAGGGGTAAAAGAGTAAAACATGATTAATGAATAGTGTGAACACATTTATTCAGTTTAAAACCCATGGAGATTAAACCATAAACTGATACTATATATGGAAAGACTCAAAATAGGAACAACAAATTGAAATTTCCCGATGCAGAATACAAGAACAACAAAAGAAAACGGAGGGAGTACAATTTTGTCAAGCTTGCTAGCTCATATCCCCAGCTTTACCCCCCATCCTACATAACAATTGGTATTGTGATTTTTGTAAGACCCATACATCCTCTATTTTTTTGTTTATGTGCCCTTTCTGCCTTCTTTTTCTCCATATATTTTGTATCCGATCACTGATTTGCTTTTGGTTCTTAGTTTCCATCCATTTGAGCTTTTTCCCCCTTTATTTACGTGATATTCTTGCTTTCCACTTTTCGGTTTCTTGAAATAGATGATGATGCCACTTTCTGACTGTAGGTGCTGGCAAGAAAAAGTGTGGGCATTCTTCAGTGATGATACTAGTGAGCGGTCTTGGTCATCTTTATTACAACTTAAGGTGAATATTGTGTACACTTGCATACATCTTCAATCTCCATAGAGTCCTGGTCATCAGTTTATGAGCTTATATTATCTCGTATTTATTCAATGACCCCCCCCTCCTTTTTCTAAATAATCGTCACTTCTGCTATGTTGAGGTTGAAGACTGAATTTCTCTTAATATCATATCACACGTAATTTTCCTCTTCTGAAAGGAACATTATATCAAATATATACAACCATCAACAAATATGCTATAAACCTGCTGTTTTACGGGCCTCAGGAAGGTAGAAATAGCTCCTCGCCTTATTTCTTCAACCCAAGTGATATGTTTTATTAGTATGAGAAAGAGATAAGAAAAGGACAATTTTTTTCCTTGTATGGTACAGCTTTCATTTTACCTATACATTGCTCTTACTTTAAGTGGTATCTGAAACCTGTTTCTAATTTATTACATTGTTGCTGATTGGCTTTTTGGCTATTGTAGTATATATCTGGCGTTCTTTATAAGATATATTATCTTGATACTTGTGTCAGGAGCTTGGAAAGGATGCTTTTAACTGTGCAGAGCTAGACATGATCATGTCCGAGTTTGAAACTGTACAAAAATGGAAGCAACGAGGAGAGGAAGTGGTTGAGTATTCAGCTGGGGATGTCATGACATTGTTAAGTTCTCTTTTGAAGGTTGTAACAACGTTTCAAAAATCCACCCATGCCTTTCCCACTTTGAGAGAACATCGATCTTGGGGACTATTATTGTTTAAATTTAATTGCTTTTTTTTTTTTTTAATAATCAGATCAAACAGTCGTTACATAGATCTTTATACATCTATGAGAAGTCAAGAGGCTGGAAAGTGAGATATTTTTGCATTGGATGCTCTAGTAACTGTGATGATCAAGAGTTCATTACTTGTTCAACATGTAAGGATTGGTAAGATACTACTTCTAGTGTATGTATGGGCTAAAAAGCTAATTGAAATTTCAAGTTTGGTAAGGAGAGATTTCGACAATTTTTTGCTTAAACTCTCCAACTTAATTAAACCAATTTTCTATCACCCTTTAAAAGCAACGTCTCCTTGCATAATATGGATTCCAAACATTCATGATCTGGATGTGAATAAGTCGAACTACTTATCCCTCGATCTATCAATGAACTATCTTTCCAGGGATTGTGAAAGAAGGTGTACTAGAAATATTCTTGTTAAATTTGCATATCTGGTTGTGTATTGTAGTATTTCCTTGAATTTTACGGGGTACTTTTTTAAATTTTGGGCATACTGGCCAAGAAATGTTGTTCTTGTTATCTTGTTGGTTAAGTAATCATTTTCTTGAGAATGACGGTGTTTGGTGTCTAGATCCTTTTTGACAATGTCGTTCCAGCTTTCCTAGGCCCTAGGAGACTTTAAGCGCTTAAATACACTTGATTGCCATCTAGCATTTGTTGTGAATATTGTGTTAAACCTGAAAGGGTGTTACCAGTCATATGTGAATGAAATGTGAATTGCATGCATCTTTGCTAATGTATGTGTCTGTATAACTGAGTAAGAATTTTTTCTTTGATGAGCAGCTACCATCTTAGATGCTTGATACCAAATTCAGTTGTAAGTAACATTTTTGAAGAATATACCTGCCCGTATTGTGTATTAGTGGACAGTGGTTCAATATGTCGGAGTAGAGACAGCCCTCTGGTAAGCACTTGCTTTAAAATTTTCATGATAGTGATTTAGTTAGGTTTGAGTTTTTGAATCACTTCTAATTTGATAATAATGCAGAGATATAAAGGAAAGCGGCCACAACTGGAAAGGCTTGTTGAACTGTCGTCTGATGCTAAGAAATTTACTACGAGGTAGTGAGTATGCAGCATCATGTTTGCACAATCAAGCTAGATTCTCATAATGTTTCTAGAGATGTGCATTTAAGGAGTCTCTTAGCATGCCTTAGCATAGCCTATAGGCAAGGCCAAGGGTTGTTGTTGCTCTCTTAGTGCAAGCCTTGTCATTTCTAAGGAGGGAGGGAGATAGATATTTACCAAGATTAGGATGTCCCAGCTCGAGTTGGGACAGAGGGAATATCTGATGTTAAGTGACAAGGGAATGGCTCCACATGGTGGCTTTCTAGAGTAGTGGGAATTGTAGGTGCTACTTGGTTGAGGCTGAATCTCATGGTCTGTGGAGAATGTTAGTCTGTTTTCTAAATCGATGCTTCACGATGGTTTGTTTGTTTACTTCCCTAAAGTTGGAGGGAAGTAAGGCTGGTGAAAAGAAATTGGTTAATTGAACTTCAGAACATGATTGATGATGTAGATAGTGGGTGAGGGTAATGAAAGCACTCAAGTCACTAGGAATGTGTTCAAATTTAGTCCGAAATGGAAATATTCATTGGTGGTTGAGCCTTCCCTGCTCTCTCACCTTTTCATATCTTCTGTTCTTTGTCTCTTGATCAAATACAAACATAATATTTATGAATGCTTGAGTGATTATTTGCAACCAAGTATTTGCTCCATTGCATTTGTGGTTTGTCTGCTTGGTTCATTGGCTGATTGGACCATTGTGGCTGCCTTGCAGGCTTGAAGAAAATGATGTCTTGCAAGAGATTCTTGATCAAGCTCTTGCATGCAGAGGCTGCTTGTCTGAGATAGTCGATTCTTCATTAGCTTTCTTTGACAAAGATGTCTCATGCATCTCTGGGAAATTGACTATTGCTTTGAAGGTATTTTGCCCAGCTTCCTGTAAGTGAATTTAAGTTGTTTCTGTTGGTTCACATTTTTCATCTGCTGTATGCAGGCTTTAGATGTGGCTGGGGTTTGCGATTCGCTTGCTATCCACAAGTTTGATCAGGCACTTGCCCGAAATTCTTGGAGAATTAGAGCTTATAAACTGGCTGAGAACTCACAGAAACCTGGAATGCAACAGGTCCAACGCCATTTAAAAGAGGTGCGAAATTTTTGCAAGTAACATCTGTGCATTGCTTGTTTTCTTTTATTGGATTGTTTTTGGGGGGGGGTATTGGTTGCTACCTTTATTACATTAGCATAGATGGCATTATTTGCTGCCGTAGTGGTACAAATTAATCGCTTTCGTATCTCCATTTTCATGGATAAGTGGAAACTATTGTGCTCTGCTAAATTTTCAAATATTAGTTTTTGTATAAGCTCTTAAGTTTCTTGATTTATTATCTTAGGGCTCAGCTATTAATGTACCTCCAGAAGATTACTTCAGGCAGAAGCTTCTAGAGGCAAAGCAAGCTGGAATCCAGTGGGCAGAAAGGGCGAAGAAGGTCCGCTTACAGAAATTCTGGTATGCATTGTTTTTTACTTAAACTACAGCTTCTTGGTTGACACTTCAATATTGTGCAGGCTGCCAGCGATAATGGGGATTTAGAGCTGGTTAAAGTATTTGAGCTCATTGCTGAAGGCGAGAATTTGCGCATCCACTTTGAGAAGGAACTTAAGGTACTTTCTAGGTTAATGAAATTCTTCTTACTCTGTTTGATGCTCCAGATTCTAATCTGATGATTTTTTGTTTCCAGCTATTGCAAGCTAGAAGTGTGCTTTACTGCATTTGTCGAAGACCTTATGATCAGAGACCAATGATCGCGTGTGATGAATGTGATGAGTGGTATCATTTTGATTGTGTCAATTTAGTCTCCCCGCCAGATGTCTACATATGTCCAGCTTGTAAGCCTCAGAGGGAAAGGAAGGTGCTTGAGTCCCCGTCTATTAAACGAGAGAGGTAAACTTTTCTCATCAGTTGACCTTACAGCCCGCTTGGTAGCTTGCAACTAGGGGGTATTTGGTTAAAAGTTTTTGAATGGGATGGATGTTATGGTATAATGATGAACAACTTGTGTGGTTGAGGGAACTTGGGTGTGGAACCTCATACCCACAAGTTTCTCATCCCCCCAGAATCCCTTGAATTTGAGATTCCCACACCTCCCCTTAACGGATTATAAAACCATACTTTGAGCAAACCATACTCATGGGTTTCTTCTCATACCATTCTATTCCAGTTGTTAATATGTGAACCAAACACCCCCCTAAATGGTGGTAATGGATTTATATGTGATTTTGTAAAGGTAGTCTTATGCCCATTCCCATAATAAGTAGCTTTATGCCTCCGTGGTGGGCAACTCATGTTAATTACCTTTAGCAGCTGCATTTTTCTCTTGTGTTTATAGCTTTTGATTTGCATTTTATATGTTTACAATTGGCTATTTGTTGTAATGTCAAGGATTTATCTTCGGAATTGAAATTGTTGATAATTGTAAGTCATTGTGTTGTCGTGTTTTCCTCTTATCTTAACAGATCTCAGAGTGCCAAAGACAGTGAGCCACAAACGCCTTCTCCGCGGCATGTAGAGTCAAGATGGAGGCCAAAGAAGCGGAAACCTTCGACTAAGCGGATCATAGCTGCCGATAGTAGTAGGAGTCTATTGTGTTCTAGTGGATTTGATAGATTATTGTGGAGAAATAGGAAACCATCTAGAAGAACGGTCAAGAAAAGGACCGAGTTAGGAAGCCTCTCTCCATTCTTTCTTTTACATCAATAGAGTAGTTTCAAATCATCAAATGTATTCAATTCGTTCATTTTTTTCTTCGCCAGTGCAATAATTCATGCTGGTCAAGTAGGTAATAAAATGGGGGAAAAGAATTTACTTTTCCTATTAATGTTCCCTTTTGTTCTTCCATTTGTTTAACAGGATTGCTAACATGTCTATGTGGTTTATAGTCAAAATTAGATTTGGCGAAGTGAACACGCGCTCATTACTAACTATAGTTCAATTAAGTTTTGGGCTGAATTTGTTCGGGTAAAGATGAATAAGGCGCTTGTTCTTTTGACTTATTTTCAAGGAAAAATAAGTAAAAATAAGTTCGGTTCGGTAAAAATAAGTTCAATTCAAAGAAAAATAAGTTCGGTTCAGCCAAAATAAGTTCAGTTCAGCAAAAATAAGTTAAGTTCAGCCAAAATAAGTTCAGTTCAACAAAAATAAGTATAGTCTTGTCTAATGTTGTAATTATTATTTTTGTTTTCAATATTACTATTACTATTGTTATTATTATTATTATTATTATTATTAATATTATAATTAAAATAACGATGAATTTGTATTTTTTTTTTTTATTTATTATTTATTATTTAGTATTTATTATTAATTAATTATTATTATTATTTATTATTATTTATTATTATTATTATTTATTATTATTCTAATTATTTATTATTTATTATTATTATTATTGTAATTATTTATTATTATTATTTATTATTTATTATTTATTATTTATTATTATTATTATTATTATTATTGTTATTATTTATTATTTATTATTTATTATTTATTATTTATTATTTATTATTATTATTATTATTATTTATTATTTTATTATTTATTATTATTATTTATTATTTATTATTATTTATTATTTATTATCTATTATCTATTATTTATTATTATTATTATTATTATTTTTTATTTACTGTTTATTATTATTATTATTATTTTTTATTTATTATTATTTTTATTATTATTATTTATTATTTATTATTATTTATTTATTATTTATTATTATTTATTATTTATTATTTATATTTATTATTATTTATTATTTATTGTTTTATTATTTCTTATTATTATTTATTATTATTATTTTTTATTATTATTATTTTTTATTTTTTATTATTTTTTATTATTATTATTATTTATTATTTATTATTTATTATTATTAATATTATTTTTTATGATTTATTATTTGTTATTTATTATTATTAATATTATTTTTTATTTTTTATTATTTTTTATTATTATTATTTATTATTTATTATTTATTACTATTATTTATTATTATTTATTATTTGTTATATTATTTATTATTTATTATTATTATTTATTATTTGTTATTTATTATTATTATTTATTATTATTTTTATTATTATTTATTATTTATTATTATAAAATAATAAAATAATAATAATAAGTATTGATAATACGGATTTTTCACTGCGCACTTCGTGGTTTCACAATATTCACCCAGTGCACTCGCGTTTTCAATAATTCACCCAGTGCCCCGAGGTTTTGAAAAATCACCAGAATACCCTTAATGACTAACGGACGTCAACTCTGTTAGTCATTAGGGCTAAATCAACGAAATTAACCCCTAACTAGCATAATTAATACTAATTAATCCTAATTAACTATAATTAAACCTAATTAACCCATCTCTCTCCCTAACCCCTAACCCCACCACCCACTCCCCCACCCTCCCACCACCCCCGCCCCCACCCTACCCCCACCCCCACCCCACCCCCACCCCCATCCCCCGCGAACCCCCACCCTACCTACCCGCCAAGCGAAACCCCTCCCCTTCCCCTGCGAACCCCCATTCCCTCCCCACTGCCGTCGCGAAACCCCTCCCCTTCCCCTGCGAACCCCCATCCCCTCCCCACCCGCCGTCGCGAAACCCCTCCCCTTCCCCTGCGAACCCCCCTCCCCTCCCCACCTGTCGTCGCGAAACTCCTCCCCTTCCCCTGCGAACCCCCCTTCCCTCCCCATTAGCCGTGGCGAAACCCCTCCCCTTCCCTCGCGAACCCCCTCCACTCCCCACCCGCCGCCGCGAAACCCCCTCCCCTTCCCCGCCGAACCCCCTTCCCCTTCCACCGAACCCTAAAATAAATTCGAAATTCGAAGGGGAGTGAGGTTGTGTGTCGAAAATCCGGATTGTGATTTGAAAATATGGGTTTTGTTTCGAAAATCTGGATTTGAAATTCGAAGGGGAGGGAGGGGGGCTGCGGGGTCGCGGGGGGAGGAGGTTACGGGAGGGGGGATGCGGGGAAGGGGGGGAGGGGGGGGGATGCGGAGGAGGAAGGGGGTGGTGGGGAGGGGGGGTCGTTAGGGTGGTGTCTGCGGGGGGGTGATGGAGGGGGGCGCCGTGATGGGGGAGTGGCGGGGGTGGTGGGAGGGTTAGGGTTTAGGTTAGGGGTTAGGGTTACGGTAGGGTTAGAAATTAGGGTTAAATTAGGTTAGTTAAGGTAAAAGTTAACGGAAAGTTGACGGTAGGGTCACGTCAGGTATTTTTCAAAACCTTAGGGGCACCAGGTGAATTGTTGAAAACGCGAGGGTACCAGGTGAATTTCGTCAAACCACAGGGGTACCTGGTGAAAATGATAATATTATGTTAATATTTATTGATTATTATAATAATAAGTATTGTAATATTATGTTTATACAGTTTAGTTCAACAAAAATAATTTCAGTTCAGCCAAAATAAGTTCAGTTCAGTCAAAATAAGTTCAGTTCAGCCAAAATAAGTTCAATTCAGCAAAAATAAGTAAAAATAAGTTCGGTTCAAATAGAAATAAGTAAAAATAAGTTCAGTTCAGCCAAAATAAAATAAGTTCAGTTCAGCTAAAATAAAATACGTTCAGTTCAGTTCAGCCAAAATAAGTTCAAAAGAACAGGGCCTAAATCAAAATGGACTAACACTGTAGCAGTGAACTAGAACTATACTATCTGATAGCACTTGGTTGTTGGCAGTAATAATGTATTTACGTTTACAAAATTGCTCTCCGCCGATAAACCAAGCTTCAGCTAAGTGAGCTAACATTATGAATGCCATCAATTATGTGCTTCTAGTTTGAAGATCTATACGGCAGCGAAATATGTAGAAATAATTCCATCCCAAAAGGCGGTGGAGGGGTCCTGGTTGGGCCCACTAATGTCAAGTTATTTGTCACTTTGTTTCACCATTGGTTGACACTTGACACATGGACAAAACGTTTTTAATATTTTCTGTAATGTATTATTGTTTTGGCCATCTGCTTTGTATGCACACAAAGATGGAAATGTTTTATTATTGGTAATGCTTGATAAAAATGGTCCTTGGTTAATTGTAAACACTTTATTCTCGATTGAAAAGATGTCACAAGAAATAAGCTAGTACAAAAACAGAAGTACAACATACTCAGGCCAGGCCCAGGAGACGCCGAGACAGGAGTAGATTAGAGAAGTGAAATTAAGCAGTCTTGACGAAAGTCTGCTGAGTCTCGAAAGCAAACGCAACAGGATTTGTAGCGTTGACACCCAAATAACGTCCACCATTAAGAGAAACAATACCTATGCCTTCACAAGCTGACGCTGGTTTCCCCTTTGTAGGATCACAATACTTAATCTGGTAACCACCTTCATTGAGGTCTTCTATAGTGAACCAACTGTTTGTATCTCGTGATCTTCCCTTTCTACCGCCGAGCTCGACGTAGACGAAACCGGTTGAATCATCAGCAACGACTTTCCATACATTTGATGATGCCGGGCACACGAACGGTGGGCTAGCCGGTGGCGAGACTTTGCTTAAGTTTCCATGTTAAGCCGCCACCTACGTCGCCATAGTTATATGGTACGTCGTAGTAGTCTTGGCCAGCTTTAAGTGGATCTCCGATGACGCTGTACACGGTGTTGTCGTCGGCCGGTTATGGTGGTGGTTGTTGTTGCTTCGTTGTTCTTGCTGCCGCCCGTAAGAGGAGCAGGATAAGGCTTGTTGTCAATTGTCATTGTGCTTGCTCAGGAGAGGATAAGGATCATGAAGTGTTTCATTATCCAAACAAATGAAGAACAAGATGGTTATTGGTTGGGTTGTTGAGTTTTCATCAACCCCAGCTTTCATTTATATAAATCTAGATGTATCGGTATCTCCAACGTTTTCCATGTGAATTTTTGTTTTCAGAGGTGATAAATGATAATTGATAGGTGAAATCAACTTAAAAAGTTTAGAAGTAGTAATTAGGAAAAATTGACAAGAATAAGCCAACCTTTGGCCGGTCTTCTCAAAAGAAGTTAACATTTTGATTAACTTAGAATAAGTAAAGCTTGTGAAGGTATCTTCTCAAATTGGGTGTTGACCGGTTGGTAACCTGTTTAATAGGTTAATGATGACATATGTCGCATTATAATTGGTTTATTTTTAATATGTCGCATTTTGTTTATTACACTTGAAATTCATTCCCATTACCACAATTTATTAACGACTACCAAACGGGCCATTTATGTTGCATTGGTTCCTCCCCGATTCCAAATAAGAAGAATGAAAGAGAACAAGAGGGAGTAATATTTATAAATTAATATACAACATTAATCGATTCTTGAAATATAATTTAATGTATTTACGACATTGATATTGATATATGCTATTTTCATGTATAACCGTTCAAGATTAGAAATTTCTTCACCTCCGCGCTATTTGCCTCCCGTATTTGTACGATATTTCCCCCCTCTTTCTCCCTCCTCAACTTCTTTTTCCTCCATAACCACCACCCCAGCCACCACTGCCACCACCACCCTCTGCAGCCACAATTGGCCCAACCCCCAACCCCTGTCCTCCCACCCCACACCCCTCACAACGCACATCCGCCAACCCCGTAGTCCCCCATACCCCGAACCCAAGCTCCCCACCCGCCGCAACCCCCACCCCACCTCGCAACCCCTAGCCCCGGATCCCCCCCGAACCCCACTCCTTCTCTCGCCTCCCTCCCCTTCGCTCTCCCAACTCCCTCTTCGCCTCCCTCCCGCGTCCTTCCCCTCACTCCAACCCCCTAGCCCCACGTGCCTTCTCTTCCAATTTTTCTTTTCACAGTTCACATG
Organism: Beta lomatogona; assembly: GCA_947646795.1. Lineage (NCBI taxonomy): Eukaryota > Viridiplantae > Streptophyta > Magnoliopsida > Caryophyllales > Amaranthaceae > Beta > Beta lomatogona. The sequence continues at coordinate 96,490 of CANSNZ010000393.1, read as the reverse complement.
GAACCAAATCAAAAATTCGGTTCTATCATAGAGGAATCGACCCCTTTTCGGTTCTATCATGCTGAAATTGAAATTTTATACTAAAAAAGTTCTAAAACTTTATACTTTTGAAATAAAAATAGTAAAAAAAATACAAAATGCATATAAAATACAGGTAGTATTTAGTAAGTACAGACGAAAAATAGCAAGACCCTCCCTTCATTTCTTTCCTCTCCTATGGCTATGAGCCTATGACATAGAAAAGTGACAAAGTTTGAACTGCACTCTTTAGGTGACATCATATCCGTTTTCTTTTTCTTCTCCCTCCCAATTCCCATCTCTCTCTTCATATTTTATCTAATAATTTTTTACACTAACCCAAAGTTTGGATCTTGTTGTTTCCACTCTCTTTCAAGGACCACCACTCACCACTTCACCAGTCTGACTCTCACCAAAACTTCCTTCTTTCTCTCTCTTCATGTTCAACCAAGATAAAGAAGTGTTCTTTTTGCATTGAATTAGAAAAGCAGTTTTAGTGTATCACCAAAGTAGTAAGTGAGAGAAAATTAAAGTAGGTCATCTTGCACTTCCTCAGCTCAGAAATGAACAAATTACATTATATCTCAAATTTTTACTCTTTTCTTTTTCCTTCTTTTTACTACTCCATTTTACTTGCATTCTAAAGTCATAAATAGATAAACCCATAAATTACTCACCCCCTACGTTCGGTTTAAATAAAAGGATCACCTTTAATTCAAAAAAAAGCTCAAATCTCTATATATATATTTCTTATTTTATTTTCCCTTTTCTTTTACTCTCACACACTCTCTCTCCCCTTCCTTTGAACACTTTCACTCTCCTCCCTCTCAAGTCTCTAAGTCCCAAACTACTACTACTGCCATATTAATTTTTTCTTTCCCTAAATTAAAATCTAGGGTTTTCTTTTTTCTCTATCATTTTCTGTTCTTTTGTTTGTTTTGGGTTTCCTCAAGATTTCAACTTTCTGGGTATTCGAAGAAATCTGCTGCTGTTAAGTGAACTAACAAGACTTTGGGAGTTTCAAGGTTTAAATTTTAAGATCTGGGTTTTTTTTTCTTTCTATATTACCAGTTAAACCCTAGTACAACTCTGGTTGGTTGAGATATTTGGGTGTTTCAACTTCTGGGTAAGTTCTAATCTTCTATTTAATTATTTTGCCTAGAAAAGGAAATGCTTTCTTTGATTAATTGGGTAGGGTTTCAAATTTTGGTGAATGAAACCCTAGTAAAACCCTAATTTAGAATCTTTAAGCATCTGGGTAGGTAAATTTAGAAATTAGGAGTTAATAGTTGTTAGTAGTGGCACAAGAAAGAAGTGATTTCATTGGGTAAAGTAAATGTATGGATGGGAGAGAAGGTATGGCATTGCAAGGTTCAACTCCTTATTATCTGCATAGAACAATTCCTGGGTCTGGTGCAGGACAACCTGGACTGAATACGCCTCCAGTTTTTAGACCCTCTTCAAACCCTAATCTTTCTGCTCAGCCAATTGTTAGGGCTAGTAATTCTGTGGGTCCTACATTCAATGTTGAAGGATCTCAGCCCAATGTGCCTCAAGGATTCACTATTACCGTGGCCTCAACTGGGGGTTCACTGAATGAGCCTGCAAAGAAGAAGAGGGGGAGGCCCAGAAAATATGGCCCAGATGCTTCTGTCCCGGGGGCTGCTTCAGGTTCTGGTACCGTCTCATTGGGCCTCTCGCCGTCTACCCCAAATTCGGGTACCCTGGCCGAGAGGAAGAAGAGAGGAAGGCCACCTGGGTCTGGGAGAAAACAGAGATTGGCCTCTGTTGGTAAGTTCTCTTGCTTTTATTTTATTTACTTGCCTTCTGTTGTAGAACGTTGATGATAATGAATTAGATCAGTGTGATCTTTCATTCTTGTTGCATACTTGCATGTGCATTATCCCTGGTCATTCTTCACCATGAGACACTCTGAGCTTGTTGTAATTTGTCAATGTGATCTTTGATTATTGCTGGATCCTATTTATTGTTTTTCTTTTCACTACTCATGTGGGTATTGTGTTTAGGACCAGAGATTGAATTTAATGTTTTTTCTTTTTCGCTATTGGAAGATTGTTGCAAAATTCACGACTGTTGCGAAGTAATTTACTTTTTTCTTGCTACTTTTTTTGAACTTAGGTGGATGACTATATTAGTTTCCTGTTGGTAACAGCGATCCATTCAGAAATCTAGGAATAATGCTTAGCTTATAGGTGGTTGGGGCCAGCTGTTTCTGTGTAAGATGCCATTTTAGTGGCTCTCATAAGCAAGTAATTTATGGCAAAACTTTGGACAAGCTTGGTTTTAAAGCTCCAGAATACTTATCATCCCTGTTCTCTAGTGAAAAGCTCCTAGACGTAGGTTTTTTTCGGAATTTAGAAGAACAAGTTAAAGCCTCTCTACCATCTCGAATCGGAAATTTGAGTCAGCCTTCCTGAATCGTTGATTTTTGGTCATACTCTCCTTACCAGACATGATCTTTGATCCTGAGCTAGCAATTTTCTTTGTGAAATCAATTTGTAGGAATCGTTGATTGATGATGTTCATACCATAACTTGAGCTTGTCGTTCTTTGTTGAATTCTGTGACACTTTATCTCCATGTCCTGCTTCTATCTGATGATAGTGCCCTTCCCTTGGAATCATGCCAGCTTCTGTTCTTTCAGTTCTTGCAAATTTTTGCAACATGCTCTAGATAATAAAGGAAAGTCTGAAGTGTTAAAGACATCCCTTTGGGCTTAAGTGAATGTGCTGTGAATATGCTGTTCATGCTAGCTATTGTTTTCTAATTTTGCATGTTAGATTGTGTAGATCATGTATTCAAACCGATTAATTTCTTACTCTAAGTCCTTTCCCACTGTATAAAGGACAATGTACCCAGTCATGGATTTTCACTTAATACACTTTTTGGTAAAATAGTCTTACTTGCTCTAGAATAGCATCATTTGTTACAAGAACAAAACTATGAACAAATAGCTAAATTGTTATACCATTAATTTCAGGTGATTGGATGAATAATTCCGCTGGTCTTGCATTTACACCTCATGTCATTCATGTTGCACCTGGAGAGGTATGCTAATAAACTTTGAAGCTACCTTACATAGGAGATTATTTGTGTTTAATTGAAGTATGTAGAATTGTAGATGCAAATTTGTTTCTTTAACTTGTATGGAATACATTAAAGTTGAATTTGTCGAGTTAGAGACTAAATACATTCTTCAAGAGATTTTGAAATTTAATGTTTTTTGGGTGGATTTTTGTCTAAAGACATTTTAGATTGTCATGCATACAAGAAGTCAAGAACACAACTACTTTTTCATGGATGCTTTGTTTAATACTTGGTCTAAGTATTATGTTTTGGACCACCCAAAGCTTTGAAACAATTGTATTGTGCCTAAATGTGGCACTGTTTGTTCTAGGCTTTGTCTCCTCCAATCATTCGTCATTTTTGTTTTCCAAAATCTTTCTCAAAGCATATTGGCCCATTTAAAGAAAGGTTTGGGGGAAAATTAAAGATTTGTACTCATATTAGGGAATTTTAACTATTAATATTTCTAATTTGTTACATGTAAAAATTATAAAAAGTTGATATTTTGAATATATATATAGAGATGAATCTCACAAGATCCCACGTGACTATAAGTCAAATCGTGTTTTCTATTTTGAAACGGAAGAGGTATTAGTTTTTCAACACCTTTTTTTGCCCACCAACCCCTATCACATCCTTTTCAATAAAAAAACGGGTTTTTCACCAAATACCCTCGACAAATAACGAAATTCACCGTATACCCTCAATGTTTTAGATATTCACCATATACCCCCGAGTTTCCGAAAGCGTTCACAAAATACCCTTTTTCTAACGGACGTTAACTTGTCGTTTGCGTTATTTACGATTTTGCCATTATTAACCCCTAAACCCTAACCTTAATCCTAACCCCTAACCCTAACCCTAACCCACCACCCATTCCCTCATGCCAACCCCCCCTCCCTCCCACCCTCGTATCCCCCACCCCCTCCCTCCCCCCCACCCCCTTCCCGCAACCCCCCTCTCCCCCTACAACCCCGCAACCCCTACCCCGCAACCCCCTTCCCGCGCCCCCTTCCCTCCCCCCGCAACCCCCCTCCCCCAATGTTGTTCGCGCGTGTAATTTCACCCACGATTGTCCTCTGTTTTCGAATTTTTGGGGTATATTCAAAATTAAACCCATATTTTTCGAATTTTACAACAATTTTTGGCTGTGATTTTCGAAATTTTTGGGGTATATTCTTGCGGGGCTGTGGGCGGAAGGGCTACGTGGGAGGGGGGCTGGGCTGGGTGGTGCGTTAGGGTTAGGATTTAAGGGTTAATAATAGCAAAATTGTAAATAACGCAAACGACAAGTTAATGTCCGTTAGAAAAAGGGCATTTTGGTGAACATTTTCGGAAACTCAGGGGTCTATGGTGAATATTTGAAACATTGAGGGTATATGGTGAATTTCGTGATTTGTCGCGGGTATTTGGTGAAAAAACCGTTAAAAAAAATACTCCACCAACAGGTATCCACAATTTTTTTCAAAAAAAAGAATATTTGATAATCATACTACAACTTATCTCCTTAAACTGCGTCTCCAACAAGTGTTCTTCGGAAGGAGTACATTTATAACAATAGAGTTTTTTGTCTGAAACAACCTTTTATAGTCATTTTTCTGCGAGAAACAACCTTTTACATTTTTTTTTGCAACTTAAAAGTAAATTCTTGTTTGAGGTGAAATTTTCCTGATGTTGACTGCCTCTTTTCCATCGTTGACCGTTAATTACAAGTCTTTTATTTCATTTTCCCTCCCTTTTTAACTCTAGTCAAACATAAACCCACATTCTCTCTCCCCCTCACTCTCTCTTTCACTCTCTCTTCCATAAACATAAACCCACAACCTCTCTTTCAATCTCTTCAACAACTGGAGAAATTGAAGAAGAAGCCCATTACATTACAACATCATCCAAACATCAGACCGTATGCTCTGAATTTCCAAAACAATGACAATCTCCACTAAAACCCTCCCACTTCCTCGTACACCGGACTCCTTAACCCTCTCAACAACAACAGCAAAACCCATAAATCCGAAACCCTTTTTCTTCTCTTTTCACTTTAAAACCACCATTTTTCTCTTAAAAAACTTTCTCAATTCTCTCTCCTCAATCCCAATTCCAGTAACACAACAAACTTTAGCTTATGTATAACCCAACTATGCTTCAATGGAAGCTTAATTGAAGCTCTAAAGCTTCTAAATTGAGTGAGAGACCTCAATTTACTTGTTGAAGATGATGTCTATATTGCTCTTCTCAAGCTTTGGCAATGGAGGAGAGCAGTGAGTGAAGGTTACATGTTTATTCACATATTTGCGACTCTAAGATGACAAGTTTCGTCATACGACTTGAAAATGCATTGCTGAGTATGTTTGTGAGATTTGGTAATTTGGATTATGCTTGGTACTTGGTATGTGTGGGAAAATGGAGGATAGTCAATTAGTTCACAGTCAAGTAATGAATTAAAGCTTCAAGCTTTACTCAATTTAATTGTCTAATTAAAACCCTAACTTAATTGGTGTTTAAAAAGTGAGTAAATGCAAATAAATAGCAGAGTGTCGCAGCTTCAATGGCAAGCTATTAAGGAAGAAATGATGATTCCCTATTTTTACATATAGTGGCAGAGGAACCGTGTTTATGGAAGAGAGAGAGGTGAAAGAGAGAGTGAGGGAGAGAGAGGATGTGGATATATGTTTAATTGGAGTTAAAAAGTGAGGGAAAATGAAATAAAAGAATCGTAAATTAAAGAAAGTAATGGTCAACGACGGAAAAGAGGAAGTCAACACCGGAAAATTGGGTTAGGTTTTATCTCGCAACAGGATTTTACTTTTATGTTGTAAATTGCAAAAAAAAATTTAAAAGGTTGTTTCTCACAAAAAATGACTATAAAAGGTTGTTTTTGACAATAAACTCTAAACAATAAAACGTACAATAATAAAGTATTCCTATGTCTTCATTGGACATTTTACACAATTGGCAATCAACTATCAACTAGTTACCATATATACAAACAGTTAATACAATCAGTTTTGAGCTATCAGTTGCCAGACAAAGCCATTGTAAAAAGCTTGGTAATGGATTCTCTGTACGAATATAATAATGTGTTTTTCATGAGGAATCATTGTATTGTCATTAGTGAATTACTTATCAACGTTTTGCATGTAGAGTGACAATAATCTAGGATGAAATGAGCTAATTGTCATTTGGTTTTAAAATCTAAGTCTTTAGTTTCTGGTGTCTAGAAGAATACTCTCCCTTCCCCTTCTAATATATTTCCTCCTTTTTTTCCTACTTGCAACGTTTGGGTTTTGTTTGCTAAGAACCACCCAAAAGTGGGAAACGTTGCAAGTAAAAAAATGGAGGATGTATAAGTTAATTACATTTATACATCTGAAGTATTTGATTGACTATAGTCAATTTACATTGGAAATATAAATTACATGCTATATCCTTTTCTTTTTAATCTATATGGTTTGACGTTCATGTTTTTCGATGCGATTACTTTGACCATTAATATTTAATTGTCAATATTTATAAATTGTAAAAAGTTGATATATTGAAAATATATGTTGAGACGAATCTAACAAGGTTCCACATGTGATATGACTATGGTTTTCCCTACATACAAGTTACTCATTATGGTTAACTAAAGTAAGTGAATAGTGTTAAAGTTAAACTGTTAAAGTGTGGTAGACTGAAAAGGATTGGAAGGAGTATAATGTTGTATTGTAGTACTACCTACCTAATCGTACATTTATATATAAAGTGACAACTAATGTTGCATTTTGAATTTTGAAACAAGAACAACTGTCTAAAAGTCCTTCCTTTGGAAATGAAGGGTGTATCTATAAGAAGTCAGATGAGAACATTTCTAACATATGATAACATGGAAAAGGATAGGATAGTGGAAGTCGCTGTGATCACTGAGTTAGTGTTTAGTATGCATGCACCCTTGTTACTCCCCTCTTTATAATACTTATTGCGCTTGAAGTGCATGGGCTATGGAGTAAGAGTTTGAAAATTCAGGATCTGAAAGTAACTTACTGCTGAATATTGAAAGTCAAGAGTTAGGATTGAAGAACTAGAAAATGGGACCCTTAATGGGACCCTTAATATTGTTTCCTTAGGTGGGAGCTTGGTCTGTTATGTTAATATTCTAGTTGGCATTGATTAGTCATTGCTTAAAAAGTAATCTCCTGATTTTCGTAAACTTCAGGACATTGCTGCCAAAATACTCTCATTTTCACAACAGAGGCCAAGAGCTCTATGCATTATGTCAGGCAGTGGTGGTGTTTCTGCTGTCACACTACGTCAACCTGCATCATCAGCTGGAACTGTCACATTTGAGGTAAAGATTCTTGAAAATTTTATATGTATCTGTTTTGCGGACATATCGTCTCACTTTTGATTAATCACAGACTAATTAAAAGTTGGAAATTTCATTATTCACTTCTTTATCTGTTTATATTCGTATCGACGTATTCTCTCTGTACTACTTTTTTGTTGTTTACATTCTGGTTGTAAGCATATTTATGCATTTGCTTCGATCCTTATTAGAAGCAATTGTTGTACTGAGATTTTGATCCCTTTCCTAATAGTTTTTGCTTCTAATGACTTTTTGTGTATGGTTGTGCTGCACCTTGTCTGAGTCATACGTTTCTGAGTTCCTGTACATGGTGTGGGTTCTATCCCTTTCCACACTAGAAAAAGTTACAGAATCATAAGGAAATATGGAAAAGCTGGCAGTTGTTTGGGTAATTGACATGCCTTTATTGCTTTGCGTCTTCTGTGTTCACAATGAAAGTTGTGCTCATATATGGTGAAGTGTTGAAACAATTGAGTTAGAGAAAATTTCCTTGCATTTCATGTGATTGTACAATGTATATTCCATGTTTTGAATCTTTTGATTGTCTGAACGACGGAGACACTGATTGTCATATTGCGGTGCTGATCATGTGATGAATATTTCGCTATTTTGTCCTAGCTTCTGTCTGGTTTGTTCTCTTGTAGTTGCTATAATTGGCTTTTACACGTGTTGTGGATTATGTGTTCTAAGGAGCTCACAGCTGAGTCATGGAGTTGATAACTTTGTGTAGGGCCGTTTTGAGATATTATGCTTATCTGGTTCCTACTTGGTTGCTGAAACTGGTGGATCGCGCAATAGGACTGGTGGTGTTAATGTTTCTCTTTCTAGTCCTGATGGGCATGTGATTGGTGGTGCAGTTGGAGGAAGACTAGTTGCTTCAAAGCCAGTTCAGGTATTACAATAATTAATATTTAAAACACAGCTTTACATTTCTATGTAATGAATGTTGGTCCTTCCTGGTACTTAAATGCACATTTGAAATTGAACCCCATCGGGTAGTATACCTTTAATATGATATCAATTATCTTATTGATCTAAACTACCCAAGTCAAAAATAAGCCATGACTAGCTTCATATGTGATGATATCTAGGAAGAGGACAAAAATAAAGGGGAATGTTGGTACTTTTATGTGGGTCATGGTTACCATATGAGGATCAGCAAGTAAAATGAGACGGAAGGAGTACTTTTGAAGATTTGCCTTCAGTACAACGTAATTAGTTTGGCCTTGGAGCATCAGTAATGGGGGGCTCTTAGGTGACTCTTAATTTTAAAAGCTAGCTCTTAGGTGTGTAATGGGGTTATGGGGGGCACTTAATAAGAGATAGGTGTCAATTTTTCTGAAATAAGAGCTAGGTGCTCTTAATAAGAACCTATTGAACCACTAAAAAATCTGACACACGGCAGATGGAGGAAGGAAAATGTTGACTACTCATGCATATTTATGAAGGAATACCAATTAAGCGATAATGCATAAGAGATAGTGCATTTCTTTTGATTCGTAGTAGGTGACTCTTATTTTTAGAGAGAGATGAGGTGGAAGAGGAGAGAGACTAAGAGATACCAAAATAAGAGTCTCCCATTACGGACGCTCCTGGTATCTCTCCTAAATCACTCTGGAAGGTTATAACTTATATGCATATCTAACCTGGCTTCTGATATGTAACTGGCCTGTGAATATGATTCTTTCAATAAAGAACTGCGCCGTAAACCATTTGTTATTGGCTTGATGGGAATATTGGCTAGATATATATTGCCATCAGAGTAATAAGAGTGGTTCATGCAGGGGAAGCTCAAAAAAGGTTCTACTTTGGGTATTGGATACCTTAGACAATTATATGATCCTTCTTTATTGTGTTAATACTACCGTCTTGTCATTAGCGACCTGCCAAAATAGTAATACTACCTATTGTCTTTTGGAGTTTGCTACAGTTGATCTATTTCCCATTAGGCTCTCATTGAATTTTTCTAGGGTCAGAGTTGATTTTCTTGGCATATATTTAGACAGTCCTTTGTCCTTGGAGGCTATCGAGGTTTATTGCTTTTTAAAGTACAATGTGAATTATGTGATTGGTACACAATTATGTTCCCTCGAGCTGTAGGGGATGTCTTGTTCACTTCTGTGCGTAGATAGTGCGTAGATACATATCTTGATAGATCGTATATCCTTCATTCTTAAATTTGCCCAATCTTCAGATTGATTGCTATAGATATCCCATCCCCCCCCCTCTCTTCTGCTTTCTTTATGTGCATGACTTAGATGTTTTTAATTTGTGTTCTTTTTTTTAGATAAGTGCAGGCACAAGTGAGCAACCACCCCCCTGGTTGTCCCGCTTCATGTTTTTAGAATTTGTTATACCTGCTGCTACTGTTGCACTATTCGTAAATGTACTTTTTTTTTTTTTACTTATTTATTCTTGTACTTCAGTATTTTGTTGTACAAATGTGTTTTTTTTGTGGGTCTTTCCTACGATGTTTTTAGCTTATCATCGTTTTTATCAGGTTGTAGTGTGCAGTTTTGTTTACGGGAATATAAAGGGAAAAAGCAAGGAGTCTGATTCAAAAGACGAGAAGAGTTCGGAACAACCATTGAGTGATAAATCATCAGTACAGATTAATGCTTCTTCTAGCCAAAATGTTGCTGGCTCATGGGCGGGTTCTAAAGGACTGGATTTAAAGAATCCTAACACTGACATTGACTTGGCGAGTGGATGATGACTCATTAAGAACACATCATGTTGCTAGTTTGGGCGATTTGTAAATACATTGTGTTGTGTATTTAAAGCCTTTTAGATGCATGAGTTTTCGGAAGGACATGATCATCAGTGCCCGTTTGAGGTAGGGGCAAAACGATAATGGACGTTTCCTGACACTTTGTGACAAAGCTTTCGGTCTTCAAGCCCCGAGTTTGGAATCATATAGTGGCTGAATATGGGGTAGCCAGATTTGAGATAACCCAGTTTAGGTAGCATTGGTAGGGATATTTTATAGCTAAGAAGAGTTTATGATGAGTGTTTGAGTGCTTCAGATTCTGTTGTAACTCTCTTGTTGATCATTCTTAGTTTCTGATAAAAATGATTTTAATGCTGTCTCTATCTTTTTGTGATTGTCTCTTGTTCATCTCTTTTAGGTTATTTAACTAGTTTTTAGGCTCGGGCTACGCCCCGGTAGTTATATCTATCATTTATTAATATTTTATTTTAAAATGATAACATCAAGTATCATTTGGTTTAGTGGTTAAGACTTTAGTATATATGCTCGTGATCACGGGGTCGAATCTTATATAATGTATTTTTTATTTATTTTTACATAGATTACATGGGTTAAACACTTTAAGGGAAAGCGCCACGTGGTATCGTTCTTTTTGTTTAGGAACGCGCTTTTAATATATTAGTATAGATGTTGCTATTGAAGGATTTGGCATTTAATGATTTTATTTAGTAAAAAGAAAATTACTATACTGTTAGGTTCACTTGTTTTTATTTTTATCTTAGGGTTTACGGTGGGTAGACATACTTTTTTGTTTATAATTTTTCTGGGTGTGGATTTAACATAAATGTCAGTATAGTAGGTTGAAGCACTTGTTGAGGTTGATAACTTGATATGTTTGATGAGGACGCATTCTTTTCACCTTGAAATAATAGGTCAGGTTGGATAAGTTTGGATTGATTTCAAACCTTGTTTTTTCAATTCAAGTTGTTGTCGTCAACGGGAAGAGACCCTATTCTCTCTCTCAAAAACCCATAACTCCTCTTCCAGCCGCAAGGGGCTGCCATCATCATCTCTTTGATGGTGGTAAGCTACAAATATTTTCTAATTTCTTAGATTTTTCTTGTTAAGTTTTTAATAATCCTCCTTTTTATTTCTTTGTGAGAGTTTTCTTCCTAATTTTTGAGTTCGTTATCTCCTTTAGTGGGAGTTTGGAGTATGACTTTCTTCTCTTCCCTTCCCTTATGGAAGATTAGAATATGGTAAATACAAATTGCTTGGAAGAATAATTTCTTTGATTGTTCGTCGAGCAAGGAATGAAGGTCTAGGGTTTAATAATCACTGTAATCTAGAGGACCACATAAGTATTTTCACTCAAACAACTATGCATCAGTGGATCTTAAGGTGAATTAGTGCTAACTCACAAATTGTATTGCTTCATATGAAGTTTTTCAAGGCTATTGTTGATCGAATATTCGATGTAAGTAGTTCTAAGGTGTTATGTATTTGTGTTGGAATTTTAGATTTCTTAGGAAATGTTTGTAAGTGTCGCCTAGCTTTCTATTATCAATAAAATCTTATTTCTTTATAAAAAAAAAAGTTTAGATTGATTTCATTAAGTTCCAATAGTATTTGATAGATTCAATTATTGATAAGATTAGAAAAAATTAGGCGAATACAAAAGATAATGCACCCTAAGTTATCATTTCTCGTTACTGGGACTTTGACAAATATATACTTCACTTATCGTAGCATATCTAGATAAGTTTCATTTGATTCAATATTTGATCTTATAGAACAATTAGTATTCCTTCTAGTTTTTATTAGTTTACCTACTTTTCTTTTTGGATCGTCCCTCATTAGTTTACCCACTTTTTTTCTTGTTTTTGGAATAGTTTTACCAATTATTTATTATCTTTACCTTTTCACTCTACTTTTCATGGACCACAACATTAACTTAAATACAATATGCCAATAAATTAATAGTTTTTCTTTCCTTCTATGACCCATATACCTATTTCTCCTAAAACTATGTATCTAAATAAGTGGGTAAACTAATAAAAAACCAGAGGTAGTATATACGAGTGTTTCAAAATTTTAGGTTGAGTTTCGAGATTACCATTGTCATGAAAATTTTCAACAGAAAAAGGATGGTTTGGATTAGATACACTATGCTGGTAACACAAGCAACAACATGAAACATGTTGCTGGTAACACTTCGCATATTAGAGGAGCCATAGAGGATCAAGGTTGGCCTAGTGGTTGCAACTCTTGTAAGGTGCTCCTTTCACCCCTATGGTAGGGATGTGATTCTCACCCCTTACAAGAAAGATCCCCACTTTCTCCCCCTTCTTGCAAGGAAATTCTCCTTACCTTCTAAAAAAATAGGGTTTTTCTACGTAGTGCCTACGTGTTTTATGAAATTCTACGTTGCACCCGACCTTAATGAACTTTCACAATGTACCCCTAAACTTTTAACCTTTATTGAATAGCTTGCTATGCAAGGCATTTGCTAGATGATGATAAAGAATATATTGACTATTGTTGAAGCAAGTTTCAGAGAATTTGGTAGCTATCTTAGGAATCTATTTTGCATTCTATTTAATATGGGTTTCCAAAATTCAGGTAATTAATGTTTCTTTCATAATATTATAAAATTATACTATTTAATAATATGTTAAAATCATTACTATAGTAAACTGTAAAAGGAAAATATCTATTACATATACATGACTCGAAGAAGGGTGAAAATTTAATTTGCAGTCCCCATAAATGATTGAGAAAGTTAGAGAGAGATAGTCTTGGGATGACCCTTGTCTTGGGATTCTCCCTAGTTGTTTCTTTCATTTAAAAAAAATATAGATACATACATGACTGCATGTAATAAGATCAATATCGTAATGTCAATTTTTCCCACCCCAAAGTTACACTTGACAAATGAACAACTACAACATTATGCTTTGTCGGACATTGAAACTCGCCTACAAAGAAATAATTGTAGTTTGCAACGATTTGATGGTATGCTCTCTCCAGATGATCTAATCATCTCATAAGGTCAAAACAGACTCATTGTTGATGAACTATCTTATGACAGAGAAGCGTTGAGAGAAGAGCACCGTAAACTTCTTTTTGCTTAATAATGAACAGTAGGATATCTAGTTATCTACAATGAGATTATGAACTCTGTTAACGAAGGACAAGAGGTTCTTTTTTATCTATGGATATGGAGAAACTGAGAAGACTTATAAGGAGGAATGAAGATATTGTTTTGCCAGTGGCGTCCAGTAGAATAGCTTCACTTCTTCCACATGGAAGAACCGCTCATTCTAGATTTGGAATTCCCTTGAATATAACTGAAAATTCGACGCGTGTAGGGATTAGACCTAGATCTGACTTGGCTGGAATCCTTATTATAGCGAAGCTTATTATTTGGGATGAAGCTCCAATGATGCACAAGTACTGCTTTGAAGCTCTCGATAGAAGTCTGAAAGATATTATGCAATCCATTGAGTACTCAAATTTGCATAAACCATTTGGGGGTGAAAGCATTGTTGTTGTTTGTGATGTCAGACAAATTTTGCCAGTTATTCCAAAAGGAAGTAGGCAAGTTATCGTGTTTTTAGCTATCAATTCGTCCTATATGTGGGATTACTGTAGGGTGCTTAAATTGACCAAAAATACGTGCCTGAATCAGGAACATCTAGCTCAGATGTAGATGAAAAAAAAGGTTCTCGGAATGGATATTGAGTGTTGGAGTGACAAAGGAGGGCCTAACGATGGTGAGGTTGATATAGAGATTTCAAACGATGTTCTAAGAAATGCTGAAGATGATCCTATTTCTTCAATAGTGGACAGTATATACCCTGACTTTTCATGATAACTTATGGAAACCACAATATTATCAAGAAAGGGCTATTCTTGCACAAACTCATTAGATAATTGAGACGGTGAATGACCATGTGCTGTCTGAAGTAGCATGGGAGGAGAAAGTCTATTTGAGTTTCGTTCACTTTCTAAAGAAGAATGCAACTTTAGCGTTCATGAAAATCTACTCCACATAGTTCCTGAATACAATAAAGTGCTTGGGCTTACCGGAGAAAGAAAGCCTCAACCAGAACCACATTCATTCCTTTTGCGTGCGAATGAAACCTGGCGAAAAAGAAGTGAACACTTTTCACCAGCCCGACATTTTGTCTCTGTGGACCGAGGAGAAGGGGGCCCGCGAAATCTATTTCAGTATAGCATATGATGTCGATGGCCAGGGGTGGCTGGTGGTTTCGGGATCCCGTAGAAATAGTATAAGACTAAAGGTTGGAGCACTAGTTATGCTCCTGAGGAATATTGACCAAACTTCGGGATTATGCAATGGCACAAGGTTGGTAGTCAAACACTTAGGGTTGCGAATCATCGAAGCAATCATTATATCTGGAAGGAACATAAGTGATAAGGTGTTCATACTACGTATGGCACTAATCCCTTCGGATGGAACCAGGTTCCCTATTAGGTTCCAAAGAAGATAGTTTCCATTGTTAGTTTGTTTTGCAATGACAACAAATAAGAACCAGGGTCAATCTCTTTCTCATGTTGGTTTATATTTGCCAAGTCCGGTTTTCAGTCATGACTAGTTATATGTAGCTATAACAAGAGTGACGAGTTAAAGGTTTGAAAATTCTTATTTGCGATAAAGAGCGTCAACAAATGCCGTCTACAAAGAAATATTTGAAACTATGTAGGTCATTAAAGGTAACTAAACTTCGAACTTCACTATTAATTATATTTTATTTAATATCTTATTTGAGTTATAATTGTTATGTGTACTATGCTGTGATTCTTATTTAAATTTTTTTTTCCAGGATATGTAATTTGCTCTACTTTGTAGTATCGTTGATGTACCTGTCAATAACAAATGATTTTTTTCAAATTACCAATGTACCTACAAATAAATTTGGAACTTTTGCATATAATCATTTTGTTAAGTATCTACAAGCACTATCCATGTTTTTTTATGTTTTTTGGCAAAGTTGACAAAGAAGGACAAACTAAAGTGGGAACTCCTTTCTAGCCTCTGTGGCTAGAGTATGAGCTTTGACCACTTCTATTCTAGGAACCTTAATACAACTAATAAATTGAAAATGATTAGAGCGTATCCTGATTTCCTCAACGATCGTCTTGATGTCTCTGTGCGCTTTTGAGGGATCCTTAATTGCTTCAATTACATCTAACCGATCACTCTTTATAAAGATAGCTGAACAAAGGTTTTCATTGTCCTTGACAGCATGAAGAATAGCATATGCTTCTGTTTGTAACGGAGAGTTGGCGAAAACTTTAGAACATTTATAGGAACTCGGAACTGAATCATTATACCAGGCAGTCAAAGCTACTGCCCTACCTTTTTTCTTCACTAATTTCCAAGAACCATCCACTTGTATCGAGTTAATCTCCCCTATTGCATAGGCTCCTTTAGTCCAAACTGGGCTAGCATTATCAGCGGGAGAATGGATTGGTGGGAATGATTCCTTTCTGTAGACTTACTGAATCTGAAGTTCGCATTTTTCAATCTGTATTCTTCGTAAATGATCATAACTCTCAATGGGTTTGGTTTGTGATTTCTAAAGAGGATTTCGTTTCGATGTAGCCAAATTGCCCATAAAGTACACATGAAGTTATCAACATAGTGGTCACTTTTGTTTTCACAGGTACCCTCTTGACTTTTTTTGATGAAAATGGTGAAGAAATTGTTGATCCAGATACTGAAGCTGATCTGATTGCCTGTGTGTGGCTTGATACCCACAGCGGTAACCCAAATTCTGTTGGAGAATTGACAATCTCTAAAGAGATGCTCCAACGTCTCAGATTCCAAGTTGCAAAAGCCGCAAGTATTTTGAACTTGGATGTTTCTTTTTAAAAGGTAATCTGAAGTAGGGATGGCTCTATTCAAAATTTTCCAGGTGAACAGTTCCCAGAGTTTCTTCTAAGGAATAGAGGAGGTCTCAGGACTTTGAGTTGTTTTTTTGGTTTCTTAAAGGAACCAGTAACCTGTTCTAACTAAATAATCCCCATTTTTCGTAAATTTCCAAAGCAAGTCCATGTATCACCAGTTGTTTATCTATATACAATCTAATCATAATTTAAGTTTTCTAATGAGTTAACATATGTATATCGTGTAAACAATCTATTTGAGCAAAAAATATCTCGTGCATCATGCACGGGTCAAAAATCTAGTAATAACATAGTGAGTGATACAACCAACAAATGGAGAAAAGGCGACATTTTACCATACACATCTTTCCTACAAGAATTAAGAGATTAATGAACGAACGAAGCTAAGCTTATACTCATTGTTACACGAAGCTAAATTTTATACTCATTTGTTACACGAACCTAATTTTTATACTCATTTGTTACAATTGACAACTTATATACCAACATGATAAATAGGAGTTAAGTTTTATACTCACTTGGCTAATTGGCCAAGCCAAATACAACCAGAGGCAAAATGAGTCCTGAAAAGGAAGGTGCTAACGTGCTATACAGCACAACCTGGAGTGGGGATTTATAGGGGTAAATTGCAAGCAGAGTAAATCATAAACCTTTTTTTTAACTGTGTAGCAGTAATAAACATCAAGCACAGTTTACAGTATAACATGACACAAATCTGGCAAATGAAGCACAATACCAGACAAGTATTTTAACTTTCATACATACGAAAACTATAATACTGCTGACTGCATGTAGAGAAGCGGATAAATTACAGAGGATGATGTTCATGATCACCACCCTTATTCATATGGAATCATACTTAGCCAACATGCCTGCTAAGCCAGCCCTTTATGAGATGCCCAGCAGTTTCTTTATGTCCTTCTGCAAAAGCAGTAAGAATACATGGTTATCACCAGCACTGCAAACCACAACGTTGTAGTTCAAGTAGTCAAGCTAGCTTTTAGGTTTTACCTCAATGCTTGATGGGGACGTAGTTGGTGCATAGCGATCAACAACGTTTCCCTCTTTGTCAACGAGAAACTTGGTGAAATTCCATTTGATTCCATCTCCCAAAAGCCCGCCTTTGCTTGATTTCAAGAACTTGTAGAGTGGAGCGGCATTACTACCATTCACTTCGACCTGTGATTGGTTAAAGACCAGATACTCAGAAGGGGTCATACATTTTTAACAGAAATCAGAGAGATCACAAACTTGCACGAACAAGACCAGCAAAACGGAAGAAAATTTAACACCCTCTTTAACAACATTGTACATTATGACATGTTATTGGACCACACTTCTCATTGCATGAAGTGACCCAACCCAGCTTATCTTAGATATTAACTGATGGATTATAATGGTTTTCACGCATGACTGAGAACAAAACCTTGTCAAAAATGGGGTATTCAGCCTTGAAACGAGTGCACGCAAATTCCACGATCTCCTCATTGCTCCCTGGCTCTTGGTTGCCAAACTGGTTACATGGAAATGCCAAGACCTCGAAATCTGCAAGTTAGCACAATCATAAGATCAACATTCTATATAACAATACCAGCAGGAAAAAGAAAAAGTACAAGAAGCTACCTTTGTCCTTGTACTTTCCATACAGTGCAGTCAACTCTGGGTAGTTCGAATTGGTAAGACCACTGCACTCAAACGAGAAAATGAGTCAATTGAATTAAGCACATATATTTCTGGCGATTTCCATCAATGAAAGCAGCAAGCACGATGGCAAACAGGGAAACAGGTATCATATAAGAAGCATAATCCAAGTGACAACTACTTAAGTTCCATGCTCTCGTTCGCTGAAACTCTCTTGGAATGTTGCTCGCTGTTGTGAGATGTTCAAAAGAAGTTACAAGTTAACATATATGAATAACAAATGTTGCCAACAATGCAACACTTTGCAGCACATACAATTCAAACTCAAAGGCAACACCAATGTTACAGTCCACAAGCAAGATCTGGACTTCGGTTATGAAAGCTGGAAAAGCAAAGATCATCTGCTTTTGGAACAAGGTGAGGAGAGAAAGCAGAGCTTTTGGAAATATGGTCCTTGGGAAAGAAAGAGGACAGAAGAGGGAGGAAGAAGACAAGGGCTGCCCAATAAATGGCTGAAGGCTCATTGCAAATTTGCAATTCTTATATATCGGACATTCAGTTCCACAGATGTCTGCACCTATGCAAATGCACGACATGAATTGACAAGTCAGTTGGGCGCAACTAGAAGCAGGGGCAGGATATAATTTTGACTGCGGATTTGCAAAATAGGTATCTAAAGTGAAGTGGTGTACTTCTGTTACTCTTTGGACTTGCAAGATGAAAGGTGAATGCTAAAAGATCCTTGGTGTGCATCAAGTGCTCTCCCAAGACTTAACATACAATTCCACAATTTAACTAAGAATGAGGGTGTTTTCGTCGAATCAATTATCTAGCTAGACTTGCTAAAGATCATCGTGATGATGAAGAGATTCTTGGCCGTCAATTGAAGTGGTTGGAATAACATGACTATGAATGCCAGGCAACATGAAAATATTTGTCCTGAATTTGGACCATTGATAGTAGAAAAGTACGGATAAATGTGATGGTGAACCATTACCTTAGTTATCTAAGCCACTTATAGTAGAAGATTACAATATACAGTAATACCTAATAGGACAGTTCAAGCCACAATACGTATCATACCATTGTGATGCAACATTGACGATTAACAGCACCTTCCCTTTGTAAGTGCTAAGATCAACATCATTTCCACGCGCATCCTGCAAATTCTCACTGAGCATGTCAACTCCAGAATTTTATAGGCAATTACTGCAAATAACCATTTTTTCTTCCCTTTTGGAAATTATGGCAAATTCATGACACAAGCCTGCAGTGTATCTACTAACCAGGACATGCAATGTAACCAGAACAGTCTCCTTTTATCAACAATGCCAACATGTAATTTATCATGACAACATTCTAATTGAAGGACAAAGACGAAAATCTAGTAAAGAAAAACTTCCAACATTTTCTTCATAGCTAAACCCTCCAAGTGGACTCACAACTAATTGGCCAGGATGAAACCTAACTATTAGAGAGCATGTTTGGTTCATTTTTGGGCTCCAAGAAATGGAACCAATTACCTTTACGTCTTTCTTCTTGTTTGGTTCAACTCCTCCTCAATCCATTACCATTACTTGGTGGTAATGAACTCCCTTTAATTGTTACCTTCTTTTCCCCTCTCAAGTAACAAAATCCATTTCTTAGTGGTAATAGTTACCGTTCCTATTCCAATCCATGGCTTGAACCAAACACCCAATAAAGATAACAATTATTATTACCATTCCCCTCCTTTTATTTTTAATTTCATTCTCTTTCCATTCCATGGCTTGAAACAAACAAGTTCTGAGCATTACCTAAATAGTGTCAAAGCCGAAAAATATTGGGATGCAGTAACATCAAATAACACCAAGAACCAATGACAGTCCTTGAGATAAGACATGTCTAATGATCCTAAAAAGGGGGAAAAAAAGGTCAGACATTGTAATATCCTTCCTCCATAATAAACTAATTACCCCCGGGGACGTTTAACTAAATGATACTTTACAAGATTTAACTGAATTTTCTAGTAACTTGGTCCTCCTATACTTTCTGGGCTAACAGTGATTCTCAAATAAACACCAAAACTATCAAAATTCATTATTGAAATATTGGTCCCAAACCATCATTAAGTATAATGGACTATCCTCTATCAAATCGCCTGAATTTAGATTGCCCAGAGAAGATGCAGCAACAATGATGGGAGAATATTCATCTTTCAGAAACTCTACGGCTCTACCTAATGTCAGAATGTTGAATACATTAAATAAATAGTAAAGGAAGATGGGAGAAAAAACCACCACACTTCTCCTCAATTTTACATCCAGAACCTATCAAATCAACTACACAATAATAACTCCCAGGTCCAATTGAAGTTTCATCGAACAAAATTATCAAAACCTAAAAAAAGGAAAAAATCCACTAACAACCCTGTAAACATGAGACTGAAAACCGATTACAAACAGAAAGCCAACATCATAAAAACTGCGACTAACTTTAAGAAAATTAGAAGTTTATCGCACAAAAAATAATTTACAACCCAAAAGAAGTATTAATAACGATTAATTGCTGCAAAATTGGAGCTTGTAAGTTGTAAGAGTGAATGAGGCGGAAAAAAGTGATTCTCAGATAATTAAAACGAACCTTGACAACAAAGTCGTAGACTGATTTGGATTGAGTAGAAGATTGACTTGCCATCGAGATCGAGTGTTGTAGCGTAAATCGTTGATAGAAAGGGTATTGACTCAGATACACAGATGACAAATTATGGAAATTGATAAAAGATCTCAAATGGGTTGCCTCTGGAATTGATGATAAGTGATTACATGAAGCAAACGGAAGGAGATGAATGGCTACGGATCTGTGTCTGAGAAGAGAGAAAACGATATATGAAGAATGAAGCATGGAAATGAATTTATGACTAATGAGGCAGATATTTATAGTAATATTAATATAATATCCCCTCAAAAATAATACTCCCTCCGTCCCAGAAAGATCTGAACACTTGTTAGGACACGTAGTTTAAGGTGATAAGTTGTAGTGTGGTTATCAAATGTTATTTTATTTAAAAAGTAGATGTGATAGGAGTTGGTGGGGTATTTTTTATTAGAGGAGAGAGAAACTTAGGTAGCTTTTCATTGATAAAAAATAGAGTGTGGGACAAAGATGTGTAGAAGAAATAATATATTAATGGTGAGACCATACCAAAAAAAGAAGTGCTCAAACTAATTTGGGACAAACATAGAAAGTGTTCAGACTATTCTAGAACGGAGGTAGTATTTACAGTGTGAACGCATGGACAGAAATCAAGCTTGAAGATACTTTGGAAAGTCAATGTTATTGCCTGCTACTCATGTCCCGATTAGAAGTATCTATTAGGTGGACAATAATTTTAGGTTTTCCCTTTTTCTATGTTTATGTTTCTTATACATAAGTATTTATATGTCAGATTTGTTCCACTAAATAACAAAAAGTAAATGAAACTAATGATGCATAATTAGTCATAGGGACACTATGCATTAGAAAAGCTAAGTTTAAGGGCACTATGTTTAATTTTAAAAAGGTTAAGATACAACGTAGAAATTGAAGAAATACAAAGGTATATGTAGAAAAACCCATTTTTTTATTGTTGATTACATATGGCCCTAGAGGTGTCAATTTGATTATTCGGATTTCTGTCGTCGTCTTGAATATTGTGTCCTATTCAGTTCGAATGATGAAAGATTAACATATCATTCAGGTCGTGTTACGTCAAGTTTCGGTCAAGTTAGGTAGGGTCTTTTAGCCTTTTGCATTAAAATATGTCATTTTCGGGTTATGCAAATTCTAAATAGGAGCGTTTTGGTGACATGTAATTCTAGTTTTGGGTCAACATTGGGTCAGATGACTGTGAAGTAAATCATAATATAAACAGATCATATTGATTAGCAGTTGATACTAGGTCGGTTATGAGTAGCCATTTAGCAGTTAATTATTAGTTACAACAACTTTAAAGGCGTGTTTTGCAACAGAGGGTGTGGTTTTAGCTTTTAGTTGTACCTTGTGAGAGTAGTTGTTAAGTGTGATAGTAGTATTAGTAGTTAGTGTATATCTGGTAGCCATGAAAAGAAGCTCTAAATTTATCTTTTAAATTTGATTAGTTTTTAACAGCTATACATTTGGGATAGTTAGTTTGTACACGAATGTATATTAAGATGGAACTTAGTCAATTACGGCAAAAGTGAACATGGCAGGTTTTTGAAGGAAATGAATGCAATATGCCAACATTGAATTGAATACGGATACGAATAAGATGTGGCGATTACGTGAGGTGTGTAAGTGGCGAAGATCTTTTGTTGTTATCTCAGAGACAGCAGTACAGTATTATTGTACACAATGTCCAAATTGTCCGCTTTAAAGGTAAAATACTACTCCCTCCGTCTCATAATATAAGTCCCTTTTTCCTTTTAAAGTGTCCCAAAATATAAATCTTGTTTTTATTTTCAATCAATAATTATGCCCAAAATGCCCTCATGAAAATAATTTAATTCCCAAAAAGTCCTCATAATTTCAGCTTCCAATGCACCATTATTAATGATAGAATGAAATCTTATACCCCATTGTACTCTTCTACACATTAAACCATGCAACATTAATGTTCAGCTTTTAATTTTTGTTAAAAAGAAAAAAACAATGTAGGTGTTTCCCAATAAAAATGGATTTTTTTATTCAAATAAAACAAGATTCCACTTTACCTTAATTCCGTGTAAAAACAGAATCAGGACTTATACTTATATTATTGGGACGGAGGGAGTACAATAACTAAAGAATAACTTCAACCAGCGGTTCGAAAATTAAAGATCTAGGATGATAGGCCTGAAATAATATCTGACCTCAAATTTACAACATACTGTCTGTCCTAGCAGGCAGACGACGGAAAAAGTTGATAGGCACGGAAGGCAAGCGATAACGAAACCTAGGATGCCTCATGGCATAGAACCCAGTCAAAGCAGCAATCACTTGAAATGGCGTGACATACAATACAATAGCAGCTACAAGGCAAAATGTCACAAAGATGGCAGTAGCACGTGGATCCCGCCAGCTCAAGAGAGCCTGGACCCGCTCACCTTGTGTTGCAATGTCACCCACCACGGTTTGAATCCTTCCAGCTACACTTCTCAGCCTGTCATACCTCATTCTCACAAGCTCCGGGCTCTTGCTTGTGGGAAATGTGTCAAACTCCTCATCTAGCTCATCAGGAAGGGAAGTATCGGCTTGTGAGATCTTAATGTTCATATGTGGAGGGTACCTAGGACGGTACCTATAGTTCCAAACCCCGATCAAAAACATATAGAGGAAGATAGTGGGCAAGATCAGCTCAGGAAAACAAACAAGCATAAGAAAGAGAATTTGGACAAGGACAGTGGTAATAGGATTCCTCCACATGCATATATCACCAGACCATTTCCCCACAGCAAACAATCCTGAGAAAACTGACATGAGACGGAAGAAATTTGCCTTGCTTCTCCGCATACTCCAGAGATGGGCGTCCACATCAGACATGTATTCCACCACCTCCTTCCGAAGGGGAGGTTCAGCTCGGCCAAGCCTCATAGCAACTATATTCATGGCCTGGAACCGCAGCATGTCCTGCTGCATTACTGGGAAGGGTCTAACATAGTGCATTTTTGGTAAAAGGGGTCGGGAATATTGATACATCATGTTAGCAAACGAAGTGCAGGAAAATCTTATAGCTAAATGCAACTCCCCCATTTTCTTGACCCCATTTGGTTGAAGAACGAGCAAGGGATAAGAATGTGTATAAATACGACCTGTTTCAAGGGTAGAAATACGTAACCGCACCTTCCCTATCTTTACATCCTTGTTTCCTCCATTTGATTCCTTCCCTCCAATTTGACAATTGTCAAATACACCCACTGTTAGAACTGTTGCTGGGTCGAAAACTTCCCATGTGTATTGCTCATTGTATTTTGGAGAGAGGCTGTCAACGAGAGTTCTTGTCCGAACCCACTTATGACCGTACTTTGCAACACAATATGTATCTGATGTACCTCTCCCATCTCTTGTTTTCATTGGATGGAGTCCTTCGGCGTTTAAGATACCCAGTTCTAAGACACCTATTGTGGGCTTCCAGAGCTGTTTCGCTGTGGGGCGGAGATCACTGCTGTAATGAGTGGACTCGTCAAGAACATGGTAACCTCCATCAAGACACACTCGAATATGAAGCCGACTAGCAAATTTCTCTTTCTTCAGCTGGTCAATATCCACAGCAACAGGCTTCTCAAGGTGAAACCAGCGGGAAGGAATAAGCCGGTCATCTGCACGCCTATCAATTTGAGTCAAGGGAATGATGACTCTCCCAATGATCTCGTCTTTCCCAGGAGCCACACGATCCTCAACAGTGATAACCAAATGATCATCAAACGGCTCTGCAGCGACGAATACTAGATCCTCGTTCCAAAGGGAGTTCAGCGTACGAGCCTGAACAGATTTAGTCTTCATGATCTGGTGACCTATGTGTGCCTTGCAGAAAACTTCTGGAAATCTGTTCTTTTCAGTAGGTACCAAATCCTGTGCCTCAATAACGTTTACACGAACATACCATAGCCTTGGGGCGTGATAAACCTTTGAGCGCAAAAGTGCGGAAGCAGCAGAGGATTGAATATCAATACCAGCTGTATCAGAATGCCATGCTTCTGAATAAGCTTCATCGGCTTGAGTGCCGAGCCAAACAGCCAGCATCAACTCGCCTTTTACCTTTTCACTCTTCTTATCCTCAAGACGGTACCATTGAGGGGCCAACGGGCTATCTGGGGGAACCCTGGTTGGAACCTCGTGCAAATCAAACCTTACAATGCCAACAAAATCATCTTTAATTAAATCCTTGTCCTTGACTTTAACTTCAAGAACCGAGGTCTGCAGCCGATCCTTTGAAAAGGCAAACACCACATTCCATTCTGGATGGTCATTCTTGTCGAGATGCTTGGTCACCCCTTTATAGTTTCCAACTCTCACCTCCACAAAAGGGTCAAGACTACCAGTAAGATCCATATTAGGAAGGTCACGGGCTTTCACAACTCTGACATAGAGGAACTGCATCCTTTCAACAAGATCATATGTGCTTGCAGTTTTGTCTGCATGAACAATGCGTCCCCCAACAACTCGTCCCCCTCCAAGGTATGGACTGGTCTCTTTGAGAGCAAAATCAACTGGTTGTGCAGCAGAAGCAGAGTGCATCCTGACAATCTTGGGCGGCGGTGCTTCTGCTTTCATTTTCATCTCTTCAACTTGTTGATAAGTTGCCTCATGAGTAACTTCTGCAGAAGAACCATGATGATGATGATCATGATGAGGATGGGTATGAGATTGGGAATGTGAATGTGAATGATTGGTGTTAGGTAGATGACGGAAGGTATGTCTCACTTCGGGTTTTGGAGCCTGCGCGTGATTTACACTTACATTATTTTCAGCAGCAGAAATTGGGCTGGACGACTTAATGGTAGGATCATCGGTGATATAAACTTTGAGCCCAAGCTCTCCTCTAATGCGAGAGAAGATGCCACGCTTTTCCAGAGGGTAATGCAAGACAACCGCATCACAGTGGGGGACAAATGAAGTCCCATTGAGGGAGACCTTTCCAAGAAATGACTTAGAATTTGTGGCTCTGTTGTGATTGTGAACATAGACGTCAAGAACAAGATGGGGGAGAATTGATGGATCAGATATATTGAAATAAAAACTCTCATCCCAGACTGGATTGAGATCCTTCTCCTTAATAGTGGTTCGAAATTTTTGTCCATCAAAATGTAGCTCCGCAAATGCACTGGATGATCCTAGCCCATCTTTTGGCATAAGATCATGTGCACCAACCACATGTACTCCCAGTTTCAGATTGTTCAGAGTCATTTTTACAGACAAAAAGGTAACACTGCTAGCAAGCTCCACAAGACAAATTGGCTAAAGATACCTGTGAACAAGAAAAAAAAGAACTGAAGATTTAGATATTTCGGAAAATCATCAGATACGAGAATAAGAGCACAAATATTGAATTTTGGATTAAATGGACAAAATCAAATATCTTGCTCAACAGTCTGTCACTTCTTATTTGCTTTGCAGTCTAATCAATCAACACTTGGATCAAGGGTTTATCAGAAACAGTAAGGTTACAAGTTGACCCAATGACCCCTACAGCCATCCCATTAGCAGGGGCCTGGCTGAAGTAATGTATGATATGGTGATAACAACAGTGAGAAGGGAATATGACGAAATTTCAGCTGATGATTCAAAAAAAAAAAAAAAAAGAGTAAACATCCTTCCTTTTCCAGAATATAAAGTGAAATAGAGATGTACTCACAAAATTCCTTGGTATACTTTTGGTGTTCTAGCAAATACAATGAGATTCAAGGAGATGAACATAGTTATAAGACGTGTGTACTCCTATGACAATAATGTTGTATGACTACACAAAAGCACAAAGATGAAGAATTGAAGATTTTTACAGCTTGTTAACTCGCATAAGTGACAAACTCATCACTGCCATAACAACAAGCATAAAGTAAAAGGCAGATAAAACACATGACTAGCAGGAGCCATATTACTTAGACTCGGGTTGTGAGTATGTAAGGGTTGGACTAAGTTACTTTGGAGGAATTGAATTGAATTTTAGTCTGAACTATGAGATCAGAAGAGTGGAAACTTGCTTCTAACTGATCTTCCAGGGTTATGTAGCCAGCTTACAAGAAGTAAGAGTCCTCATCAATTATTACAGTATCAAATGAGAATCAAACACAGAAACTACATACCAAAAGAAGGTTCTACCTTCTAGTGAAGCAGGAAATAAAACTTGCTAAACTCAAAACTCAAGAAAACAAATGGAATACTGCATCTGTGTTCTAGTTGAAGGTGAAAGAAAACAGCAAAAGACTTTTACAAGATGCACAGATCAGAACAAGTAAATAATGTAGTATGCCTGCTTTCATGCTACACTTAAGAATAAACAAAAGAATCCCAAATCTTCAAAGAACTTATAAGTAACAGTAGATGAAGATACACTTGTAAATCTTCAAAGAACTTATAAATAACCTGATTATATCTGACTGAGGAAGACTTTGCCATATCACAAAAACTTCTGTTTCCTTTTCAAGAACCTTCACAAACTTTCAACTTGAAGACAAGATTTAACCGGAAAAAGCTACAAATTCTAAGATCTGTTTAGGTAAGCCAAAAAGTTATATGGGAATCTTTTTCTTCCATGGGCTCAATTTATTGTCATGCAACAAGGAGAAAATAAGAGTCGGAGTACTAGTCCAGGTTATCTAATAATATGATTATTTTTCTTGGTATTAATTACATGAACTTTAACAACTCTTTGAATAATGGGAACTTTAACAAAAGCCCAAAAAGGTGAGATTTAGGATATACCGATATAAGCAAGTCAACACTTTCTCAAGCATGTGCATTGTCTCATTTCTAACGGATCTCAAAGGTGTAATAAAATATACTGGAAAAAGAAAAAAAAAAGATTTTAGTGATTTAAGTTTTAAGGTTCCTAAAAGCGCGCTAAGAACACATGTAACTCTTGAGCTAATTACACTGAACCAAAAATCAAACCATTGACCACTTTCTGTGGATTGTCAAACCCCACCTTTCATAGTGAGGGTAGAGATGTCATTATCCAAGATAATACTATCGGTATCTCAACTGAAATCCATCCTTTTCATCCTTGGTGGTCTTTTCGAAGTGGATCTGAACAAAAGCTAGTGAATCTTGATCAATCAGCAATTTTTTGAAAACAAAATTTTAAATTGTTCACCCAACTCAAAACTCTTTTACATGTTTGCTAAAATTAGAACTCTCAAACCCATTATGCCAATTTTTGCATTGAGCAGGCAGTAACTTAGTAATGCAATATGTTGAAATCCCAGAAATTCTAAACACAAACAGTAAGCAAAGTCCAGAAAAAGCAAAAAATATACTTAACAGGTTAATAAGCATAAACCAACCCAAATTCAAACTTTTAAATCTAATTAATCACACATTTGAAAGAAGAAAAAAGGGGAGGCAAAAAGGAAGCAAGTAGAAATGCATATGATTTAAGTCATTTAACAATACCTCTTTTCGGGGTTAGTTTCTAATCTGCCATTTTTGCACAGTTGCTGACTTTTAGGAGAGAGTGACTCTTGAAGCAAATGGTAGGCAGTGATGAGAGAAGATATAATGTTGAGGAAAATGGAGAAAATACGGAATGCTTTTACTGCTGGAGTGTGGAGTATAGATTAGTTCCACCGTCCACGAATCCACTCTCTAATTTCGAGGTGTAGACTGGCTCTGTTTGACAATACTAGCTGAAAATACACTAAAACTAATAAGCTAACTGAAACTGATAAGATAGAAATTAAAGGTCTTTGGCCCGATAAGGTGACTGATTACTTTAATTGTTTGGCAAAGTTAGTTGATTAAGTTGATAAATTATTTTGGCAAAATTAGTTGTTGTCAAAATTTTGGAAAGATTTTCCAAAATTTCAGTCACCTGATTTTGAAAAGGTAAAAATTTTAACTTATCATATAAGTCATTTTAACCACTTCCAAAATTTCAGTCACCTGATTTTGAAAAGGTAAAAATTTTAACTTATCATATAAGTCATTTTAACCACCTGAAAATTTATTTTAGGTGTTCCCCAAACACTATTAATCATTTTAGCACCTAAAATATTTAAGCACCTTATCATTTAAGGTAGCTAAAATGATTCCCCAAACAGAGCCACTGTAGTACTGTAACGGTAGCCATAAAAAATGTGCAAGTAAGAGGGATGCGTTGCCATGATATTTCGTCCTCGAAATCACGTGAGGCGATGAGTGGGGAACGATTACATGGGTCATCATTAGGTATGGGTATGGCTGTATGGGTATGGGTCCACGACCGTAATCGAACTCTATTGGATCCGACCCTTTACTTTTTTTTCCATGAAAAACCTTTTATTTTTTTTTCATTTTTGGCATAATGTGGGTTAGTCGGCGAATTAAGTTGGGGTTTAAGTTATTTATGGTCATTTCAGCTAACAAAAAAACATTTATTATTTATCAAGGATGTTTGGCACATTATAGGCAAACCTAAGGGGTAATGAATTTTTGGCACATTCAATGATAAGAATCTAAATGCACGATTTTTTACTAAGCAAAGTTCAAAGGCAAATAATAAAGTTAGATTTTATATTGTATTAGCTTTTGGACATTGCATGGATATTTTTATTTTGTAAAGCAAAAATTAAAAACTTATATGGACCTGGACAAAATTAAATTTAACTTTGACCTAATGTTAATACATGATGTGATTTATGAAAAAAAGGTTACTATATTAAAAATGATAGATATAAAATAGGAGTAGTTGTAAATTGTAAAGGGTGGTTATTATGTGAGAAAAAATATTACTATGTTATAAAGTGAAGTTCCTTTTGGGTGTAGCATGTAACTTATCGTGTAACAAAAACTAACATGTCCATAATGACATAGCTCGAACAAAATTGACATTGATTATACAAATAATGATATCAACGTGATGTCATTTATTTCATGTCATTTGACTTTTTTCTTTTACAAAAAAGTGGTGGTCTTTGGATTGTTACACAATAAGTTATGGTGTAACCGTTACATCTAAGGACTTATGGTGTAACGTTCATTATGTATAATTAGCTAATGTAAGAAAGGAAAATTATTGTATGAAGAAAAATTGTCACTATGTTACATAATGGTAGATTAGTATAACTTTGGATCGTAAAAGGTGACTATATGAAAAAGAAAGGGTTACTATGTCATATGTATGGCTTTGATCCACACTAATATTAATGTGGACTAAGTCCATGTAATACTAGTTCATCCACATATATTATACGGTTTTTTCACCAAATACTCCTGACAAATAAATTTATTCACCAAATACCCTCACTTTTTTAAAAATTCACCTAATACCCATGACCTTTAAAAAAATTCACCAGATGCCCAAATGACTAACGGCGGTTAACACCGTTAGTCATTAACCCTAAAAAAACCCTTAAAAAACCTTAATTAAACCCTTAAAGCCCTAAAAGCCCACCGGCCCCACCCACCCCTGACCCCACCCCCCAACAACAACCCCAGCCCCACCACCCTCCCCATCCCCCGCCGGAAAATCACTCCCTCCTCCTCCTTCTTCTTGACGCGCCTCCCCTTCCCCCGCCCCGGTCGGAAAATCACTCCCCCTCCCCCTCATCCTTCGACGCGCCTCCCCTCCATCTCCCCCTCCCACGAAGCCCCCTCCCCCGTATAGCCGCGCAGCTCCCCCTCCCCTCACTGTGCGGCGGTGCGTAACTCCCTCCCCCACCGCAAAAATCGTGAATCCCGACCCCTCCAGCTCCCCTCCCCCACCGCTAATGGAGGATGTAGTGCGAGATCGAGTGAGGGAGGGGGTGCGCCGGCGAGTGGGAGGGGGCTTGGCGAATCTAGTGACGAGGGGGAAGCGCGCCGCACGGGGAGGGGGGGCGAGGGGAGGGTGCGTGAGGGGGCCGCGGAGGGGGGAGAGGGGGGGCCTGTGTGGGGGATGCCGGGAGAGGGGGCTGTGTGGGCTGTTGCGGGGAAGGGGGAGAGGGTGAGGGCCGGGGGTTGGGTGGTGGGCTGGTGGGTCTAGGGTTTGGGGGGTTGGGTTGGGTTAGGGAGAGAGAGTTAGGGTGTTTAGGGTTTACTTAGGGTTTAGTTAGGTTTAATTAGGGTTTTTAGGTTAATTAGTTAACGGAACACTAACATCCGTTAGTCAAAAGAGCATTTTGGGTAATTTTTTTTTAAAAGTGAGGGGTATTTGGTGAATTTTTTCATAGTTCGGGGTATACGGTGAATTTTGAAAAAAGTGGGGGGTATTTGGTGAATAAATTTATTTGTCGGGGGTATTTGGTGAAAAAACCGTATATTATAAGTTATCATAGAAAGCATAATCGGTTTTTTCACCAAATACCCCGACAAATAAATTTATTCACCAAATACCCCCATTTTTTCAAAATTCACCGAGATACCCCTGACCTATGAAAAAATTCACCGATACCCCCGACTTTTAAAAAAATTACCCAAAATGCCCTTTTGGCTAACGAACGTTAGTGCTCCGTTAACTAATTAACTAATTAACCTAAAAAACCTAATTAAATCTAATTAAACCTAACTAAACCCTAATTAAATCTAATCAAACCTAACTCCTCTCTCCCTAACCCAACCCCAGCCCCAAACCCTAGACCTACCGACCCACCTGACACCCGCCCCAGCCCCCCCTCCCCCCCCCAGCAGCCACGCAGCCCCTCCCCCTCCCCCCCCCACGCGGCACCACGCGAGGCCCCTCCCCCCCTCCCCTCCCCGGCAACCCCCAGGCGGACCCCCCCTCCCAGCCACCCCCACGCAGGCCCCCTCCCGTCGACCTCCCTCGCGCCTCTCCCTCCATCACACTCGTCGGTTCAACACAGTCCCCCTCCCTCGATCTCGCACGGCGCCTCCCCCTCTCTCACTTTTCGGTTCACGTCGGTTCTACACTCGTCGGTTCAAAGAAAGGCTCGAGATTCTAAGGGGGGAGGGGGAGGGGGAGGCGCGGTCGAAGGGGGAGGGGAGGCGCGGTCGAAGGGGGGAGGGGAGCGATTTTCCCGCTTGGGGAAGGGGGGGAGGGGGAGGCGCGGTCGAAGGGGGGAAATGGAGCGATTTTTCGGTGGGGAAGGGGGGGGGGGGAAGCGCGGTCGAAGAGGGGAGGGGGAGCGATTTTCCAGGCGGGGGATGGGGAGGCGGAGGCGCGGGATTCGAAGGGGGACGGTGAGGGGGTGGTGGGGCTGGGGTTGTTGTGGGTGGGAGTGGTGGGGTGGGGTGGTTGGGGGGTGGTGGGGTCGGGGGTGGGTGGGGCCGGGGTGGGCTTTTAATGTTTTTAGGGTTTTTAGAGTTAGGATTTAATTAAAGTTAATTAGGGTTTTTTAGGATTAATGACTAACGGAGTTAACCGCCGTTAGTCATTTGGGCATCTGGTGAATTTTTCTAAAGGTCTGGGGTATCTGGTGAATTCGAAAAAAAGTGGGGGTATTTGATGAATAAATTTATTTGTCAGGGGTATTTGGTGAAAAAACCGTAATGAAAATTATTATTAGTTTGATTTTTTTTGTTATTTGGGAACTACTAACTGAGTAAACTTACCACCTGTGTTAAACTTTGAAATATGAGATGAAATGATGGTAGAAGGGAAATGCATGAACTATGTTTGTGTATTACTAGGTGTTGGTCGGTGCGCGGCCCCCGAAGAAAGCGAAAATTATTATGAATAGTTCTATGCAAATATTAGTGAAATTAATTTAAGACATTTCAAAGTATATGAACATGTAGGTAAGATAATAAGGCTATTAGATTATATTACATATATGCTTTGTTAGTGCAAACCGTTTGTGGGTTACAAAATTTGCCCAAGGTTTTGTGTCTTCTCTAATTTGCCATATCTATTACAATCATTAAATCATGCCTAGCAGCAAAAGAGATTAATTTATATTAGGCAGTGGGTTATTGAAGGTAGCAACAATAACTGCGGACAACCAAATGTTAAACATTAGCATAATCGGATAAGAGAGAACGAAGGCATTCAAACTTGGTAGTTAAGAACAAAAGTTAAGTAGATTGCATAACATATACTCCTATGCATATAGTCAGGGGTGTTCATAAAAAAACAAAACCGAAAAACCATAACATGCCTTTTAAAACTAAGCTTCTTATCACCCCCCATCTGTCATTTTGAGGCTACAACTAATTTGCAAGAAGTTTCTTGCACAGGGTCTTTAAATATCTTATTTTGTAGACTATGTAAATGAAAAACAAACTTGTTATTATTGGCCGGATCCATAGATTGTAGACACTTTGATAGTAGCCATATGATTCAGCTCAATGTTAGACTTGATTCTGCCATATTCTACATGAAGTTTTTTGTATAGTAAGTTGTGATTTTGGTGTTCATTGGCATTAACTGCACTTTCGGGATCAAGCTAATACAATGTGGAACAGTTGCTTTTTTCTAAGAAAGTCTTGAGAAGAACTATCTTTTTCTTTTTCATACTCCGTTCACTCCTTAAAAATTGTCTTAGTGTCCTTTTTACTTTGTTCCCAACAGATTGTACCATTTCCTATTTAGGTGACATGGTCTCCACAATTTCTCTCTACCTTTTTTCATACCCCACACACTAAAAAATCTACATATCCAATCATCACAATTCACAACTCTTAATAAGGTATCAAAATGGATATGGGGCATCCTATAATGAATAGAGGGAGTAGTATACTCAATATATACCAATTAGATCCATCCCTCTGGTCTTAGCCTTTCAAGCTTAAGTAAATCATCTTCTATACATCCTAATGCAAAAATGATGACCATAATAAAACAAAAATCTTAATACAAGCTAGGAAATTAAAGGAAAAATGACTCTTCTACTCCATTGTATAGATCTACTCTAAAGCTTCCTTACTCACTATCCTATCATTGTTTATACAAACTTGAGTTGGGTACTTAAGCCTATATTATGCCTAGGTTTAATTACTCATACTTGCTAGAAAAAAAAAGAGAAAGAAGTAAAACTAAGTTAAAACGAATGCCTCAAATCATGAGAGAGAATATTCTTTGAACTTGATCGCAATTTGTGTGATATCTTGCCCTTCCTTCCACGTTTTCCTCCCTTCTTTTCTGCAACAGTGCAAGGGTTCCTCTCTCCAACTTTTCCTCTTTATCTCTTCTCTCTCTTCTTTTTTGCCATTACTATGGGGTCTTTTCCCTCTCTCCTTTTCGATTCCCTTCTAATTCTTCACTGACTCTCTCTCGCGATTTCTATTCTTCTCCCGGTATTTTATTTTGCCGACATTTATGCTTTTTATTTTTGTTTGGGAGATTATTGATGGTTTAGTTAATGCATATAGTACTAAATTGTCGAAGGAAAAGGAGATTACTACTCGTTATTATGCGGTTTTTGATGAAGGAAGTAATGATATTAACCCTAATTTTTCTGGAGTTGCACATGTTGAGTTTCCTCTTGGTATGTATATTTGTATTTCTAAATTTTGGTAAAAATTTGAATTTCGTATGGCTGTTTTGTTTCAAGTGAAATTGATTAGAAGTTTGTAAACCAAACCCACCTTCGCTCCAATCTCCCTCTCTCTTCAGGTATTCTTCTTTCATTTATAGGTTGAGTAATTTTCAGCAAAAAAAAAGTGATTATATTAATTATGAAATGATCTGAGAGTTGGGTTTTATTTGAATAAAGTAAAATGATGAGAGCTCAAGCTCAAAACAAACACTGACATTCTATCACGCGTTTAGTTTGCTTTGTCGTTTGTTTATGTGTTTTTGTCTTCTTCATTCTATCTTCCATCTCCACTGGTTAGGCTTTCTTTGTTTATATATGTCTAATTTAGTTTTTTTAAGCTGCCCTTTTTTTTATTAACTGGGTTTTTGTTTTGATGAATCATAGTTTTTATTTGATTGATTTTGGTGCAGGTAGTGGAAAGCTAGATCTTTCAACTAAATTGGAAGATAAAGCAATCAATTGTTATTCTAGGGCTTTCAACCTCACTCTAAACTCTAAACTGATATTTCCTCTATTCAAACTTCTACTCCCATAAATCACTTACACTATTCTAAGTTCTTTCTCTTTTTTTTTGCAAGAATGGGGTTCAATTTATAGTCGTATGGTATGTGTCGATGCTAAAAGAAGCGCACATCCATCTTTCTGGCCTCGAAGAAGCCGTCATTAAAAATATCGATGCTTGCAAAGAGCTCGCTGACATGAGCCGTACTTCTCTTGGTCCTAATGGTATCTTTTTCTCTCTCTGATTTATGGGTTTTGTTCTTTGACATCTCTTTTCAACTGGGTTGTTCATTTTTGGACCCTCATAGGATATTAGATCAGATTAGTTGTGGAAGAAAGAAAGAATAAAGAGAATGCAGGTGAGTGAAAGTTGTGGAAGATGAGAATAGGTGTTTGTTGTGGACCCTCATAAGATTTTGATTCAAGTAGTGGTGCACATGTGAGAAACAGAGCATGAATAAGTTCATAAACCCTCAAATCATGGTTTGCAAAGCCTGTAAAACTTTTTGAAATATTGGGGTAATTAATCAAAATGGAGTATAAAAAGATTGAATTCCTGGACTTCTGTGTTTTCATTTTACTGGTAAGAAACTTCTTATGTTCATGGGTTGCCGAGAAATAGTTCTGGTAGTTGTATGTTGCTTGAGATAACAAGTTGGTAATTGTACAATATCACTTAGCATTTTGGAGTTCAAATTTTCCCATTGACTCATCATAGTGGTTTCGATGAAAAGTGTTCATATCTATACACCATCCATGTGCTATTAATTAATCATTCCAATGAATCCAAGGTTTCACTTATTCCTAATTTGTTATGGCAACAGGTCATCCTATGCTCGTATTCAAGCCTTTCTCGAGAGGGAAATTTCTATTTTCTTGATACATGCCGACACACATTTCATCCATGTTAAGCCCCTTTTCTCCTTTTATTTTCAGTTTTTAGTTTTTTTTCTTGTTTTGTTGAATAATTTAGTATCTCTTTATGAGATTTCTTCAAACCTTGTTATGGGGTTTTTAGTTTCAGTTGTGGAGATCTCCTTCTTCCCTATGGGAGTTGTGAGTATGTTTTTTTTGTTTTTTTTTGTTTTTAGGTATGAGAAAGTATTCTCATTGGTTGAAATTCGAGACTCAACATGAAGATATTGGAATCTCGGATGCGGTTAACATGAATCGATCAAGAATGTTATTCCCAAACTATGTTAGAATTATAGATTTCTTCATTAATAGCTGCTTGATTCAGCAAATACAAGAAGGTTGCGCTTTATTGCTCGATTTGATTCATTGTAGTTTCTTCGAAGACGAATTTAATTTAACCTTGTCTAATTGTATCTTGTTTTTCTTTAATATCTATTGTAGATTCCGTTTGGCATTCAATTAATGTAATTTTTCTTTCAAAAATAAAAAATCCTTTACATCCAAAAAAATGTTTATGACATAGGAAACTTAATGGCATAGAAAAAATTGCTCTTTGATTATTTAGATCAGCTTTCAAAAGCGGAAGGTAAAACGGAGAACAAGTAATGCAACCATTGAATAGAAAGTTTATCCAAATTTTATATAACTATCATTCTGGTTACCACTCATAGTTGACGAAGCTTATACATCATCTAGGGGAAAGAAAAACGGGGAAAAAATGTTTTTGAGCACTCACAGCAGCACATCATATTAGAACTTGTAATTCAGTCCACAAGATTTTTTTTCTTCTTCCCTTCTTTTGGATTCTTTTTTATCTCTTCCGCCTTCAATTCTTCTTCTTTAGAATCAAAAATATGAAATTCCGCATTTTTTCCCATAAAAGTTCTTAAAATTCGTTTACTTAATCTGGAAAAAAACAGGTGCCAGCATCTCTCATCATCTATTTACAATGGAACTGATCCTAGAGCAGAATTTTTCAGCATCTCCTTTGGCTCTTCATCTGTTGTAGAAAAAAATTAGAGCAAACACCAAAAAACAGATAGAAGAAGAGCATGGACAAAAAGGGTCGTCCACTCCTCACACACTCTCCAGCTCGTTTGTTTTGTTTGTTCATCGGGTAGGCAAGAGAAATACACAATATACACTCCATCACTCAATAATAGGTTAAATTAAACTTGCAAAACAGCTCCACGATATTAAACTCCTCCGGAAATATGGGCATGAAAACTCTTGCTTCTAATCATCCTCCATCTCTAAATCATCTCCTCCCAAGTAAGCCTCTATTTCAAGCCAAATTCCCAAAGATATTTAACTCCATCAGACCATTGTATTCATACTAATTCACCTAAACCCAAAAAAGGCTTTTACATAATTACCCCAATACGATGAAAAGATACGAAATTTACGAAGAAAATTTCCAATTATAACATTTTTTCACCTGAATCATCCACTTTCCTCATCCAAATTAAACCCTTTTTCAGAAATTAAGCAAACCACACACAAAGATAAGATTTTCACGAGATTGGTTCACAATTTCAACAAAACCAACCTCATTTTGCACTTTAATCGCAGCAACAAGGAAGCAAACTAAGCGTATGAACCTGATATTTGTTTTCATCATTCTCGAAAGCAAGAGTTCTAATGCACCTGCTGCTGCTCTCTGGACTTTAACATCTGTCGATTCCAGAAGTTCAACAAGTGTTGGAATACCACCTTCAATCCTGTGAAGATTTGCAAATGTCAAAAGAGAACTAACAGGTCTCTTTAATCAATGGTAAAACTGATGAAGGCATGCAAAATAATACAGAACTCCCTTGAGGTTATCCTCCAAGGATTCAGAAAGGGCATCTGTTGCTGGAGGTATTGAATCCTTGGAGGATAACCTCGAGGGAGTTCTGTTTGAGGAAAATTGAGGACAGACTCTATCCCAAGCTTAATCAACATTCTCTATACAAGTAAATTAGCGAAAAAGAACAAAATTTGGTTCATATTATCAACCACATCGAAAAAACAAAATTTACATTAACTGAGACCTATTATCACCTCAAAAGAAGATAAAGTAGTACTGAATTATAAGCCCAAGAAAGGTCTACATCCCAATCCTAAAATACTCAT
The DNA here is from genome assembly GCA_947646795.1 of Beta lomatogona. Taxonomy (NCBI): domain Eukaryota; kingdom Viridiplantae; phylum Streptophyta; class Magnoliopsida; order Caryophyllales; family Amaranthaceae; genus Beta; species Beta lomatogona. Next base: position 59,137 of record CANSNZ010000393.1, on the reverse strand, counting down.
AATAAACGTTTAGATAAAACTTAAATTAATACACTTGTATAAAAAGAGCGCACACACGCAATCATATTATCATTGTCCACTCCGCTAATCAAGGCAATCAGAACTGGAAATTGGCAAAAACCAAAAAAATACTTATTTACAATAAAAACTTACTCAGAGATGATAATAATTATTATTAATCTACTAAAGAAGCAATCCGAGTATGAACTAAATAAATATTTCTGAAATTTGGCAAACATCTTCTGTAACTCTACAAGTGTAAACAAGGATTGAAAACCTAATCGAAAAAGGATTACCCGAAATAAACAAGGAAATTACCAGCGATTGTGGAACCAAACTTTGATTTGTCTAGGCCCAATGTCAGAGATAATAACGTGCTCTCGTATCAATTGCTGGAAATCCGCCATTGAAAGGAGAGAGCTTAAAGGAGAGAGAAAGAAGGTGACAAATTAACAATTTAGATCTGCAATTTTTGTCAGCCATCTCTTTCAATTGCTAACAACTTTCTGCAAAAAAAAAATTACATTAAAATTCAAAACTTTAGATCTCAACTTGCTTCATAAACACTCATATTTCATGTAAAATGTAATATGTTTCACAGCAATCAATGATGTAAATTACATAAAAAAACTTATTTCCATTTTCCTCGGCATATGCTGCCAATATGCGGAACATTAAGTAGTCAAGAACTTAAACGCCATGAGTTTGAATATCTTTATTGAAGGATAGATGAAGTTTCTGAACCAAACATTCAATATCTTAAAGTCCTAAAAACACTGCAGATTTTTTCCAAGAACAAATAAATTGCACCAAACACACAACTTTGCTTCACTTATTATGGGATGCTATGTACGCCCTCCGTCCCATAATATAGTGCTCACATTCCTTTTTGGGTGTCCCAAAATGTTGTGCCTATTTCTTTTTAATTAATTTGCTTGGACTAAAATATCCTTAATTTCTACACAAACTTTCCAAAATACACCTACGTTTCTTTAGAAATATGTGTCCCTATTTATTGTTTTACACCATTCCACACTTATTGTTTTTTGATATTTTTTTAAAGGAAAAAGACAATAATTAGCTAGTTCCAAGATAAAAGCACTAAAAAAGCACTTCATTAATTATAATTTTTGGAACATCCTACTACTCCTTCCATTTACCTTAATTGCCGTGAAAAATGAGAAGTAAGCACTATATTATGGGACGGAGGGAGTAGAACGCAACTAAGCGTTACCTAGAACGGCATATAGTAAGAGATGATGAACTGCCCTTGTTCTTTCTTATATTTCCTAGCTTTATCTTATTTCCTTTATTTTTTTTGGGGACAACGCTGATCAAGGCATGCACCTCTCTTGGATTTACCGATCCATCTATCTCTCGTAGCTTCTAAGGATGTAGGTTCATTAGATTAATCATGAAGCTTGCTTCAAAAGTAGACTAAAGCAACTCCACATCTAGTTGAGTACCAAGCACCAGAACATTTTGCCAAAATTGATTGGAGACACTTAAATCTTCTATATAAACGAACTTAATATAATGCGAATTAACTTAAGAGAAGTGTCGTGAAGGCGCGAAAAAAATGACGCGGGAACCCTGATTTGCGTAATACAAAAATATACAGATTACTCGAAAGGGAAAAGGCTTACCCCATCTCCAAATTATTGTATTCATCGTCCGCCTTTGGTGATCTTTGAAGCTTTCTCTCACAAAAACCCTAAAGTGCAACTGACCAAGAGAGAGAAAGAGAGGTGAACAAATCTGGAAATTATGTCTGCAGAAACACAAAAGTGAAATTAATTGTATTTTGAGGAGCAAAAGTAACATTCGGCAAAGCCAGAGCAAGAAAGCAATTTTAACGAAAATAACTCAACTAAGATCACGGATAGCCCAGATGTGAATCTCTGCAACATTAGCAACAAAACCTAATTAAGACCAAATCACAAATTTGAGCTGAACCCATTAAACAAGAGTGAAAATGTTATCATCAACAACCCAAAAATATCCTAAAATCCAAAACTCAAACATAACAAGGCAACCATTAAACCCCCTCACCAGTCTCTGCTGTTCCAGTCTCTGCTTAAGAAAGCAGACGTCGGACTCCCGAAAGATCGAATAAGAACACATCATGTAAAATGTTAACCCTAAATTCATCAGAATTTGAACATGATGTTCAAGCTTAAAAAAAAGAAACTAATATGAAAGGGACATCTTGCAGAAATGAGAAAAAGAGAAGGAAAGAAAAAAGAAACAGGAGAGAGAAAAGGAGGAGATAGACATGGAAAAAGGGGCAAGGGAGGAAATCTTGGTAAAGCAGGATGAACGATTTGGAGGAACACCAGGAAAAAAGAACGTGTGAAGTGAAACAAGGAAAAACTTGTTAAGGTAAGGTTGGAGGACATGAGTGTGCAATCATACAAGTGCAAGGGCAAAATAGTCAAAGCATTATTCCTAAGCTATAATAAGGTAACTCCTTGCTTTTTAATGGGTATGGATTTAATCTTGTAATCAATTAATTTCAGTATTTCTCATAACCAGAACACATAAAAAAACAAAAATTGGAAAACACCAACTGAAATGAAACCTTACCTCAAGGATGAAGCATACTGAAATCCAATCACCACAGGTTTGTGCTACTTTCATTCTCTCTTCTCTCTCAAAGTATTTGTAAGATGAAATATGAGCCCTCAGAAGTTCGATATTGTAGAGAAAGTCACATGGTGGAGTGAAATCTGGAAAAAAAAAGCTAATTGAGAGGAAGAAATTGACGAAGATCCGTAGAAGAGATGGCTAACAAATGCAAAAGAGAAACTGAGAGGATCATAATCTTTTCTTTCATCGCTACTAACACTTCTTTGACAGGTTTTGGACATTGGTTGTTCTCCGCAGTGGTGTAACGCGGTATTCTCTTGTTGTGACAAGTTGGCATTAACTCACTGAAGAACAAGGGTATTAACTGTTAATTTTAAAACCATAAATCCTGCCCTTAGATGAATTGCTTTTACTGGTTCAGCAGACATATGATCATCTCATCTTCTGCACAATATGCTAAATTGAAGCTACGATATCTTACGGATCCCCATCTCAACTTCCGAGAATTGGAGTAACAATGAAGTAACACTCTTCAATATTTTCTCAAACTCCTTGCAGTGGTACTCCATTCAACAACCAAATGTCACTGAGCTCAACAACAATCAATTATGCAAAAAAGGAGTGGAAATTCAATGGTCACCCTGTTATGGTTGTCTTGGAGCCTACGGGAACTGTTACTAACATAAATGTTGTTGACATGGTACGGATATGGGGAGCTGAATCTTACCCATTCTCAGCGTCAAGAGAAGAGGAGTTATGGAAAAAAGCTATGTTACTTGGACTCGGCTAGGAGTGTTGGGTATGGGTACAGATCCGAGTGTCTGGTACGACACTTTAAAAAAATTAGACACGGGGACTCTGTCCGAATTTTGAACCCGGGTACGGGAATGGCGAAAAAAAATATATAATATAAAATTTAATAATTAATCCGGTAATTTAGAAATTATAATTGTCCATTTGCAATATACTAATAAAATTATTTTGTCAAAAAAAAAATACTAATAATATTAAGGTATTTGTTTAATACGAACAACAACTAAGAAGAGCAAAAAATAATTAAAAAAAGAAAGCACAGAGGAAGGAAAGGAAAGAAGGAAAAAGAAAAAGCAAAAAAAAGGAGGCAACAAGTCATGTGACTCATAAAGCCATAAAGGGCAAAAGAAAAAGGAAAAGAAAAGATGAGAAGATTAAGAGACGGCAGAATATAGAAGATAGAGAAGGAAGAATATCGAAGAGAGAGAAGGAAGAGAAGTGAAGAAAGATCGAAGCTCCGACGGCGAGTTTGAAGCTCCGGTCGGCGAATAGAGTTGAGTTATCCTCTTTTTCTTTTATCCTCTTCTTCTCCGCTTCGCATTCGAATTCTAGGGTTTGAGCATCTAGGGTTTTAGCTAGGGGTGCTAATGAGCCAGGGTGGCTCACAAACTGTTCGAGCTCGGCTCGGTCAAAGCTCGGCTCGAGAGGGCTCGACTCGAGTTCGGGATCGGCTCGAGACCTTAACGAGCCGAGCCTGAGACTAGTGGAGTTCGGCTCGAAAGCTCGCAAACATGTTCGAAATATTTTAAATTAAAGTATTGATTTTTAATACATCCCTTTAAAAAAATTAACTTGAAGATTAACTCAAAAAAAAAAAAAATACATAAGAGCCCAGCTCCACAAGACCAAGTTACCCAAACCTTTCTAAAACACGTAAGCTGCAACAGTCAACCCTAGGCCCAAATCTCCCTAATTATCCAAAGCCTTATTCACACAACTATAACCAGCGAGTTACTTAAATCTTTCAATTAAAACACGTAAGCTTCAACAGTCAACCCTAGGCCCAAATCTCCCTAATTATCCAAAGCCTTATTCACACAATATAACCAGCGCCTCCTTCAATCTCCTTCAACAGTTCAAACTTCAACCTCAAATACCTAATTCACACAAAACCACTCACGGACACACCATTCTCCACCTGAGAATTTACGGTGCATCAAATCGCCGACGAGAGGTGGAGTTCGTGGCGGCGAGAAGCAGAATTAGTGGCCGCGAGAAGCGAGGCTTGTGGCAGACAACATAGAATGACAGGTGAGCGTCATTTTTGAGTTAGTAGTTCAAGAATCCGACGAGTAACTTTTTCTTTTTCTTTTTCCTTCTTCTTTTTCTTAAATTCCTCCTTGATGTTTGATGGTGATGAATGATGATGATAATATATGAAAATCAGATTCACTGTAGTGCAAAAAATAGATGAAACTAATCTCGAGCCCCTGTCGAGCCGAATAGTTGTCGAACTCTTCTCGAGCCGAGCCTCGAGCCGAGCCGAGGCTCACTTGTTTCGAGCTCGAGCCGAGCCTAGATTTTGGAGCTCGACGAGCTTCGAGCTCGAGCCGAGCTCAGACTTTCTCCTTTTCGAGCCGAGCCGAGCCTACCTATGTTCGGTCTCGGTTCGGCACGTTAACACCCCTAGTTTTAGCGCCGCCATGTCCGAGTGAAAGTTGCGGATCTAACACCGATTTTGTACCCGTGAAAGTGTTGTGTCGTACCGACACCGGTATTTTGCAAATTTTGCCGAGTCCGGGTAACATAGGAAAAAAGAGAGATGGAATCTGAGACTCTTACTTGACAGTATTGACCCCTTTTTTACCAAGTGGTATGATCTTAGCTAACATTTTGGGAGTTCCTCTGCTTTTATTGTAGTAAACTTTTGCACTAATTATGACGATCTCACAATAATTTCAGGTTGAAGGAAGAACGATTTTCATTCATGGAGGCAACAATATTAAGTGTGTAAGAAAGTTCGGCAAAGAAACTAAGGGCATCCAAAGCTTAGGTGCACAAGTTGAGGTGCTTTATGTTGGCAAATTCCACCTAAGGGTACCTGGAAGCAACATAGTTTGTGCTATAGAGAACGAGAAACAAGCCACTCTATCTCTTTTACCAAGATATCTTATTTTTGGGAGCGGCTTGAAAGTATCAGAAGATCAAAACTCAGGCTCAAACAGACCACTGACAGTTATCATATTCTAAGCGAGGTAATAACATTGATAGATGATGATTTAGATGAAGACTGGATGACAGTTGGGAAGGGTTCTTCAACAAATATTGTAAAGCTTGAACGTAATGGATGGGCTAACTTCCTGCGTAAAGACCAGGTATGGAAAAAGTATCTGCGAGAATTTGGGTTAGTAGATGCTATCAGGCTTTCTGTGGAACTTCCTACACTAAATGAGCCATGCTCCCACTCAAGAATTAGTAGATACGAGAAAGAGCTCATGGAAGAAGCCGTATTTCGTGACATATGTAAGCGTCCTATTGAGAAGTTTATCATCTATGATGTGGTGTACATTTCCTGGATACAAATTACTGACTTTCTAATTGTTGTAGAGCAATCATAATTAAAACTTCTTGTGATGTGGTGTAGATTTCCTTTTTGAAAAGTTCGGCTTTTCAACAATAATTATGTGTAAAGAAGCAGAAAGTGCTTTCAACACCTCATCAGTCATCCCTACACCACTCAAACTTACACAAAACCGGCACCTGAGGCCCTAGTCAACAGTAAAGAAGGAAACAGAACCAATAGTAGATCTACACAAGTGTAGTCAAAACTTTTGAGTCTATATAACCCAATGATACAAGGAACGAGAGTCGATGCGAAACGTGGTACGGAAACGGGTACGGGAAACGCTACCTTAGGTGAATCGGAAACGTTGGGTCATTTTTTTACTGATTTTTTTCAATAAATTTAAAATATTAGAACTCTTAGTAATCCTATTAAAATATAATTAAAAAATGATAATCTAAATAATTTAAATCTACAAACTAAAAAAATCTATTACTTTCACACTAAAAAAAAGAGAAAATAAAAAAATAGGGAAAGATCGAAGAATACAATACTGAATGGGGTCAGCTAAAATATGGGCTGGTGAGTTGGTGACCATTCCACGTGACTACACTCCCTTTTTTTTCTTTTTGTCTTTTAGTATGTACTTAGGTGCCAGAAAATAATATTGAAAGCTTCCTTAGGTGCCTTGGCCCACGTGAGTAATATTGAAAAGAAAATAAAACAGAAAGCTTCCCTAGGTGCCTTGGCCCACGTTCTTTTTAAATTAAAAAAGTAAGTCTTTTGGCCCACCAACTCTCCATCTTCTTCCTCTTCACTTCGAGCCTTCAACTGTTCATGTCCTTCAACCTGTCCTCTGCAATTTCTTGCCTCTGCAATTTCTAGGTTTGAAATTTTGCCCTAATTCTCGACTTAGCCTTCAATCTCTCCGGCCAAAAGGGTTCGCTTGGATGCACGAACTGGTTCGCGACCCCCGGCGATCTGGGTCGCGTTTGTTCCGCGATCGGGAACGAACGACCCAGATCGGAAAACGTGGCTCCGTCCCGAGTTCCTTGTATCACTGATATAACCAACAGCATCATTGTCATCATAGATAAATCGATCACCAATGCACAGGAACCCTAAATCTACTAGGGGGCCAGAAGAGGCGTCCTTAGTTTGATTTTAAGAAATCTCCAAAATAACACTCATGCGTGTACACGGAAAAGCACATTTGACCCAAAGGGTCCCAAATAGTGAAAGCCAAAGTCTTCCAAAGGTTTCTTGTTGCATTTTTGGATAGTTTTTAATAATCACGAAAAATGCCTCACAAGCGTGTACCGGGGGTCACTAAACATTGAGGTTTCAAAGAATTGTTGAAATCCTTAGAAAAATGGAGTCAGAATGAACTTCTACCGTTTAGAAATCAATGAATAGGAACCCTAAGTCTACTCCAGGACCAGAAGAGGCATCCTTAGTTTTATTCAATGAAATCTCCGAAATAACACTCAGGCTTGTACGTCGGTTCACTAACTCGGAGGATTTTTAAAAATATGTTTCATTTCTCACAAAATAGGATTGTAAAGCAAATTTGACCGCAAGGGCCCCCAATAGTGGAAGCGAAAGCCTTCCAAAGGTTATGTTTTTACTTTTTAGAATGGTTTTAAATGATCACTAAAATTGCCTCACATGCGTGTATAGGGGTCACTGAACAAATAGATTTTAAAGATTTTTTGAAATCTTTAGAAAAATGGCGTCACAAAGAATTTCTACCGTCCAAAAAATCAATGCACAGGAACCCTAAGTCTACTCAGGGACCAGCAGAGGCATCCTTAGTTTGATTTTATGAAATCTCCGAAATATCACTCAGGTGTGTACCCCGATTCACTAACAAGGAGGATTTTTGAAATGTGTTTGATTTCTCACAAAATAGCACTGTAAAGCACATTTGACGGCAAGGGCCACCAATAGTAAAAGCGAAAGCATTTTAAAAGGTTCTATTTTTCCTTTTTAGAATAGTTTTTAATAATCACTAAAATTGGCTCGCAAGCGTGTACCGGGGGTCACTGAACATATAGAATTTAAAGAATTGTTGAAATCTTTAGAAAAATGGCGTCATAATGAACTTCTACCGTCTAGAAACCAATTCACAGGAACCCTATGTCTATCAGGGGACCAGAAGAGGCATCCTTAGTTTGATTTTAAGAAATCTCCGAAATAACACTCATGCGTGTACCTCAGTTCACTAACTCGGAGGATTTTTAAAAATATGTTTGATTTCTTAGAAAATGACACTATAAAGCACATTTGACCCAAAGGGCCCCAGATAGTGAAAGCCAAAGTGTTCTAAAGGTTTCGTGTTGCCTTTTTTTATGGTTTCAAATAATCACGAAAAATTCCTCATAGGCGTGTACCGGGGGTCACTAAACATTGAGATTTTAAAGAATTGTTGAAATCTTTAGAAAAATGGCGTCAGAATGAACTTCTACCATCTAGAAATCAATGCACAGGAACCCTAAGTCTACTCGGGGACCAGATGAGGCATCCTTAGTTTTATTCAATGAAATCTCCGAAATAACATCCAGGCGTGTACCCCGGTTCACTAACTCAGAGGATTTTTGAAAATATGGTTGAGTTCTCACAAAATAGCACTGTAAAGCCAATTTGACCGCAAGGGCTCCCAATAATGGAATCGAAAGCCTTCCAAAGGTATCGTTTTACCTTTTCAAAATGGTTATAAATGATCACTAAAATTGCCTCATAGACGTGTATGGGTGTCACTGAACAAATAGATTTTAAAGATTTGTTGAAATCTTAAGAAAAATGGCATCAGAAAGAACTTTAACCGTCTAGAAATCAATGCACAGGAAACCTAAGTCTACTCGGGGACCAGTAGAGGCATCCTTAGTTTGATTTTATGAAATCTCCGAAATATCACTCAGGCGTGTACCCCGGTTCACTAACAAAAAGGATTTTTTAAATTGTGTTTGATTTCACACAAAATAGTATTGTAAAGCACATTTGGCCGTTCTGTTTTTCCTTTTAGAATGGTTTTAAATAATTACTAAAATTGCCTCACAAGCGTGTACCGAGGGTTACTGAACATATAGATTTTAAAGAATTGTTGAAATCTTTAGAAAAATGGCGTCATATTGAACTTCTACCGTCTAGAAATCAATGCACAGGAACCCTAAGTCTACTAGGGGACAAGAAGAGGCGTCCTTAGTTTGATATTAAGAAATCTCCGAAATAACACTCATGCGTGTACCCCGGTTCAATAACTTGGCGGATTTTTAAAAATATGTTTGATTTCTCAGAAAGTCACACTATAAAGCACAATTCACCCAAAGGGCCCCAAATTGTGAAAGCCAAAGTCTTCCAAAGGTTACGTGTTGCCTTTTTGGATTGTTTTAAATAATGAAGAAAAATGCCTCACAGGCGTGTACCAGGGGTCACTAAACATTGAGATTTTAAAGAATAGTTGAAATCTTTAGAAAAATGGCGTCAGAAAGAAGTTCTACCGTCTAGAAATCAATGCACAGGAACCCTAAGTCTACTCGAGGACCAGATTAGGCATCCTTAGTTTTATTTCAATGAAATTTCCGAAATAACACTCAGGCGTGTACCCCGGTTCACTAACTCGGAGGATTTTTTAAAATATGTTTGAGTTCTCACAAAATAGCACTTTAAAGCAAATTTGACCGCAAGGGTTCCAATAGTGGAACCGAAAGCTGTCCAAAGGTATTGTTTTTCCTTTTCAGAATGGTTTTAAATAATCACTAAAATTGCCTCACATGCCTGTATGGGGGTCACTGAACAAATAGATTTTAAAGATTTGTTGAAATCTTTAGAAAAATGGCGTCAGAAAGAACTTCTACCGTCTAGAAATCAATGCATAGGAATCCTAAGTCTACTCGGGGACCCATAGAGACATCCTTAGTTTGATTTTATGAAATCTCCGAAATACCACTCAGGCGTGTACCCTGGTTCACTTTCAAGGAGGATTTTTGAAAATGTTTTTGATTTCTCACAAAATAGCACTGTAAAGCACATTTGGCCGCAAGGGCCTCCAATAGTGGAAGTGAAAGCCTTTTAAAAGGTTATGTTTTTCCTTTTTAGAATGGTTTTTAAAATTCACTAAAATTGCCTCACAATCGTGTACCGGGGGTCACTGAACATATAGATTTTAAAGAATTGTTGATATCATTAGAAAAATGGCGTCATAATGAACTTCTACCGTCTAGATTTCAATGCACAAGAACCCTAATTAAGTCTACTAGGGGACCAGAAGAGGCGTCCTTAGTTCTATTTTAAGAAATCTCTGAAATAACACTCATGCGTGTACCTTAGTTCACTAACTCGGAGGATTTTTAAAAATATGTTTGATTTCTCAGAAAATGACACTATAAAGCACATTTGACCCAAAGGGCCTCATATAGTGAAAGCCAAAGTCTTCCAAAGGTTTCGTTTTGCCTTACTGGGGGTCACCGAACATAGAGATTTTAAAGAATTGTTGAAATCTTTAGAAAAATGGCATTGGAATGAACTTCGACCGTCTAGAAATAAATGCACAGGAACCCTAAGTCCACTTGGGGACCAAAAGAGGCGTCCTTAGTTTGTTTTTAAGAAAACTTTGAAATACCACACAGGCGTGTACCCTAGTTCACTAACTCGAAGGATTTTTTAAAATATGTTTGATTTCTCAGAAAATGGCACTGCAAAGCGAATTTGACACAAAGGGACCAAATAGTGAAACGCAAAGTCTTCGAAAGATCTCGTGTTGCCTTTTTCGAATGGTTTTAAATAATCGCGAAAAATGCTTCACAGGCGTGTACCGCGGGTCACTGAACATAAAGATTTTAAAGAATTGTTCAAATCCTTAGAAAAATGTCGTCGGAATGAAATTCGACTGTCTAGAAATCAATGCACAGGAACCCTAAGTCTATTTGGGGACCGAAAGAAGCATCCTTAGTTTGATTTTAAGAAATCCCTGAAATAACACTCAAGCATGTACCCTGGTTCACTAACTCGGAAGATTTTTCAAAATATGCTTTATTTCTCAGAAAATGGCACTGGGAAGCACATTTGACCCAAAGGGCCCTAAATAGTTATTGCCAAACTCTTCCAAAGGTTTCGTGTTGCCTTTTTAGGATGGTTTTAGGTAATCACGAAGAATGCCTCACAGGCGTGTACCGGGGGTCATCGAACATAAAGATTTTAAAGAATTGTTGAAATCTTTAGAAAAATGGCGTTAGAATGAACTTCTACCGTCTAGAAATTAATGCACAGGAACCCTAAGTCTACTTGAGGACCAGAAGAGGCATCCTTAGTTTAATTTTAAGAAATCACCGAAATAACACTCAGGCGTGTACCCCGGTTCACTAATTCAGAGGATTTTTGAAAATATGTTTGATTTATAACAAAATACAATTGTAAAGCACATTTGACCGCAAGGGCCCCCAATAGTGGAAGCGAAAACCTTCCAAAGGTTTTGTTTTGCCTTTTTAGAATGGTTAAAAATAATCTATAAAATTGCCTCACAAGCCTGTACCGGGGGTCACTGAACATATAGATTTTAAACAATTGTTGAAATCTTTAGAAAAATGACGTCAGAATGAACTTCTACCGCCTAGAAATCAAGGCACGGGAACTTAAGTCTACTTGGGGACCAGAAGAGGCATCCTTAGTTTGATTTTAAGAAATCCCTGAAATAACACTTAGACATGTACCCTGGTTCACTAACTCGGAGGATTGTTAAAAATATGTTTGATTTCTCAGAAAATGGCACTGTAAAGCAAATTTGAGCCAAAGGCCCCAAATAGTGAAAGCCAAAGTCTTCCAAAGGATTTTTTTTTGCCTTTTGAGGATGGTTTTAAGTAATCACGAAAAATGCCTCACAGGCGTTTACCGGGGGTCACCGAACATAGAGATTTTGAAGGATTTTTGAAAGCTTTAGAAAAATGGCATCGGAATGAACTTTGACTGTCTAGAAATTAATGCACTGGAACCCAAAGTCTACTCGGGGACAAAAAGAGGCATCCTTAGTTTGATTTTATCAAACCTCCGAAATAACACTCAGGCGTGTTCCCTAGTTCACTAACTCGGAGGATTTTGAAAAATATGTTCGATTTATCAGAAAATGGCACGTTAAAACTCATTTGACCCAAAGGGCCCAAAATAGTGAATGCCAAAGTCTTCCAAAGATCTCATGTTGCCTTTTTCGGATGGTTTTAAGTAATCACGAAAAATGCCTCACAGGCGTGTGCCGGGGGTCACCGAACATAATGATTTTAGAGAATTGTTGAAATCTTTAGAAAAATGGCGTCGGAATCAACTTCTACCATATAGAAATCAATGCACAGGAACTCTAAGTCTACTCGAGGACCATAAGAAGCATCCTTAGTTTTATTTTACGAGATCTCCAAAAGAACACTGAGACGTGTACCCCTGTTCACAAACAACGAGGATTTTTGAAAATATGTTTGATTTCTCACAAAATACCACTGTAAAGCACATTTGACCACAAAGGCCCTCAGCAGTGGAAGCCAAAGCTTCCGAAGGTTTTGTTTTACCTTTTTAGAATGGTCTTAAATAATCACTAAAAATGCCTCGCAGGCGTGCATCAGGGGTCACAGAACATTGAAATTTTAAAGAATTGTTAAAATCTTTAGAAAAATGGCGTCGAAATGAACTTCGACCGTCTAGAAATCAATGCATAGGAACCCTAAGTCTACTTGGGGAGCTGAGGAGGCGTCCTTATTTTGATTTTCAGTAATCTCCGAAATAACACTCATGCGTGTACCCCGGTTAACTAACTTTGAGGATTTTTAAAAATATGTTTAATTTCTCAGAAAATGGAACTCTAAATCTCATTTGACCCAAAGGGCCCAAAATAGTGAAAGTAAAAGTCTTCCAAAGGTTTCGTGTTGCCTTTTTAGGATGGTTGTAAATAATCACGAAAAATGCCTCATAGGCGTGTACCGGGGGTCATCGAATATAGAGATTAAAAGAATTGTTGAAATCTTTAGAAAAATGGCGTCGGAATGAACTTTGACTGCATAGAAATCAATGCACAGGAACCCTAACTCTACTAGGAGACAAGAAGAGGCCCCCTTAGTTTGATTTTAAGAAATCTCCGAAATAATACTCAAGCGTGTATCCTGGTTTTCTAACTCGGAGGATTTTTAAAAATATGTTTGATTTCTCATAACATGGCTCTGTAAAGCACATTTGACCCAAAGGGCCCCAAATAGTTCAAGCCAAAGTCTTCCAAAGTTCTGGTGTTGCCGTTTTACGATTTTTATAAATATATGAAATCTCTGAAATAACACTCAGGCGTGTACCCCGGTTCACTAACTCGAAGTATTTTTGAAATTATGTTTGATTTCTCAGAAAATGGCACTGTAAAGCACATTTGACCGAAAGGGCCCCAAATAGTGAAAGCCTGAGTCTTCCAAAGGTTTTGTGTTGCCTTTTTAGGATGGTTTTAAGTAATCACGAAAAATGTCTCACAGGCGTGTACCGGGGGTAACCGAACATGGAGATTTTAAAGAATCGTTGAAATCTTTAGAAAAATGGCGTCGGAATGAACTTCGAGCGTCTAGAAATCAATGCGCCGGAAGCCTAAGTCTACTCGGGGACCAGAAGAGGCATTCTTAGTTTGACTTTATGAAATCTCCGAAATAACACTCAGGCGTGTACCCCGGTTCACTAACTCGAAGTATTTTTGAAATTATGTTTGATTTCTCAGAAAATGGCACTGTAAAGCACATTTGACCGAAAGGGCCCCAAATAGTGAAAGCCAGAGTCTTCCAAAGGTTTTGTGTTGCCTTTTTAGGATGGTTTTAAGTAATCACGAAAAATGCCTCACAGGCGTGGACCGGGGGTCACCGAACATGGAGATTTTAAAGAATTGTTGAAATCTTTAGAAAACTGGCGTCGGAATGAACTTCGACCGTCTAGAAATCAATGCACCGGAACCCTAAGTCTACTCGGGGACCAGAAGAGGCATTCTTAGTTTGATTTTATGAAATAACCGAAATAACACTTAGGCATGTACCCCGGTTCACTAACCCGAAGTATTTTAAAAAATATGTTTGATTTCTTAGAAAATGGCACTGTAAAGCACAATTGACCGAAAGGGCCCCAAATAGTGAAAGTCAGAGTCTTCCAAAGGTTTCGTGTTGCCTCTTTAGGATGGTTTTAAGTAATCACGAAAAATGCCTCACAGGCGTGTACCGGGGGTCACAGAACATGGAGATTTTAAAGAATTGTTGAAAGCTTTAGAAAAATGGCGTCGGAATGAACTTCGACCGTCTAGAAATCAATCAATGCACCAGAACCCTAAGTCTACTCAGGGACCAGAAGAGGCATTCTTAGTTTGATTTTATGAAATCTCCGAAATAACACTCAGGCGTGTACCCCGGTTCACTAACTCGGAGGATTTTTGAAAATATGTTTGATTTCTCAGAAAATGGCACTGTAAAACACATATGACCGAAAGGGCCCCAAATAGTGAAAGCCAAAGTCTTCCAAAGGTTTCGTGTTGCCTTTTTAGGAAGGTTTTAAGTAATCACGAAAAATGCCTCACAGGCGTGTACATGAAGATTTTCAAGAATTGTTGAAATCTTTAGAAAAATGGCGTCGGAATGAACTTTGACCGTCTAGAAATCAATGCACCGGAACCCTAAGTCTACTCCGGGACCAGAAGAGGCATTCTTAGTTTGATTTTATGAATTCTCCGAAATAACACTCAGGCGTGTACCCCGGTTCACTAACTCGGTGTATTTTTGAAAATATGTTTGATTTCTCAGAAAATGGCACTGTAAAGCACATTTGACCGAAAGGGCCCCAAATAGTGAAAGCCAAAGTCTTCCAAAGGTTTCGTGTTGCCTTTTTAGGATGGTTTTATGTAATCATGAAAAATGCCTCACAGGCGTGTACCGGGGGTCACCGAACATGGAGATTTTAATGAATTGTTGAAATCATTAGAAAAATGGCGTCGGATTGAACTTCGACCGTCTAGAAATCAATGCACCGGAAGCCTAAGTCTACTCGGGGACCAGAAGAGGCATTCTTAGTTTGATTTTATGAAATCTCCGAAATAACACTCAGGCGTGTACCCCGGTTCACTAACTCGAAGTATTTTTGAAAATATGTTTGATTTCTCAGAAAATGGCACTGTAAAGCACATATGACCGAAAGGGCCCCAAATAGTGAAAGCCAAAGTCTTCCAAATGTTTCGTGTTGCCTTTATAAGATGGTTTTAAGTAATCACGAAAAATGCCTCACAAGCGTGTACCGGGGGTCACCAAACATGGAGATTTTAATGAATTGTTGAAATCTTAAGAAAAATGGCGTCGGATTGAACTTCGACCGTCTAGAAATCAATGCACCGGAAGCCTAAGTCTACTCGAGGACCAGAAGAGGCATTCTTAGTTTGATTTTATGAAATCTCCGAAATAACACTCAGGCGTGTACCCCGGTTCACTAACTCGAAGTATTTTTGAAATTATGTTTGATTTCTCAGAAAATGGCACTGTAAAGCACATTTGACCCAAAGGGCCCCAAATAGTGAAAGCCAGAGTCTTCCAAAGGTTTTGTGTTGCGTTTTTAGGATGGTTTTAAGTAATCACGAAAAATGCCTCACAGGCGTGTACCGGGGGTCACCGAACATGGAGATATTAAAGAATTGTTGAAATCTTTAGAAAAATGGCGTTGGAATGAACTTCGACCGTCTAGAAATCAATGCGCCTAGAAGCTTAAGTCTACTCGGGGACCGAAGAGGCATTCTTAGTTTGATTTTATGAAATCTCCGAAATAACACTCAGGCGTGTACCCCGGTTCACTAACTCGAAGTATTTTTTAAATTATGTTTGATTTCTCAGAAAATGGCACTGTAAAGCACATTTGACCGAAAGGGCCCCAAATAGTGAAAGCCAGAGTCTTCCAAAGGTTTTGTGTTGCCTTTTTAGGATGGTTTTAAGTAATCACGAAAAATGCCTCACAGGCGTGTACCGGGGGTCACCGAACATGGAGATTTTAAAGAATTGTTGAAATCTTTAGGAAAATGGCGTCGAAATGAACTTCGACCGTCTCGAAATCAATGCACCGGATCCCTGACTCTACTCAGGGACCAGAAGAGGCATTCTTAGTTTGATTTTATGAAATCTCGGAAATAACACTCACGCGTGTACCCCGTTTAACCAACTCGAAGTATTTTTGAAAATATGTTTGATTTCTCAGAAAATGGCACTGTAAAGCACATATGACCGAAAGGGCCCCAAATAGTGAAAGCCAAAGTCTTCCAAATGTTGATCGTGTTGCCTTTTTAGGATGGTTTTAAGTAATCACGAAAAATGCCTCACAAGCGTGTACCGGGGGTCACCGAACATGGAGATTTTAATGAATTGTTGAAATCTTTAGAAAAATGGCGTCGGATTGAACTTCGACCGTCTAGAAATCAATGCACCGGAAGCCTAAGTCCACTCGGGGACCAGAAGAGGCATTCTTAGTTTGATTTTATGAAATCTCCGAAATAACACTCAGGCGTGTACCCCGGTTCACTAACTCGAAGTATTTTTGAAAATATGTTTGATTTCTCAGAAAATGGCACTGTAAAGCACATATGACCGAAAGGGCCCCAAATAGTGAAAGCCAAAGTCTTCCAAATGTTTCGTGTTGCCTTTATAGGATGGTTTTAAGTAATCACGAAAAATGCCTCACAAGCGTGTACCGGGGGTCACCGAACATGGAGATTTTAATGAATTGTTGAAATCTTAAGAAAAATGGCGTCGGATTGAACTTCGACCGTCTAGAAATCAATGCACCGGAAGCCTAAGTCTACTCGGGGACCAGAAGAGGCATTCTTAGTTTGATTTTATGAAATCTCCGAAATAACACTCAGGCGTGTACCCCGGTTCACTAACTCGAAGTATTTTTGAAATTATGTTTGATTTCTCAGAAAATGGCACTGTAAAGCACATTTGACCCAAAGGGCCCCAAATAGTGAAAGCCAGAGTCTTCCAAAGGTTTTGTGTTGCGTTTTTAGGATGGTTTTAAGTAATCACGAAAAATGCCTCACAGGCGTGTACCGGGGGTAACCGAACATGGAGATTTTAAAGAATTGTTGAAATCTTTAGAAAAATGGCGTTGGAATGAACTTCGACCGTCTAGAAATCAATGCGCCGGAAGCTTAAGTCTACTCGGGGACCAGAAGAGGCATTCTTAGTTTGATTTTATGAAATCTCCGAAATAACACTCAGGCGTGTACCCCGGTTCACTAACTCGAAGTATTTTTTAAATTATGTTTGATTTCTCAGAAAATGGCACTGTAAAGCACATTTGACCGAAAGGGCCCCAAATAGTGAAAGCCAGAGTCTTCCAAAGGTTTTGTGTTGCCTTTTTAGGATGGTTTTAAGTAATCACGAAAAATGCCTCACAGGCGTGTACCGGGGTCACCGAACATGGAGATTTTAAAGAATTGTTGAAATCTTTAGGAAAATGGCGTCGAAATGAACTTCGACCGTCTCGAAATCAATGCACCGGATCCCTGACTCTACTCGGGGACCAGAAGAGGCATTCTTAGTTTGATTTTATGAAATCTCGGAAATAACACTCAGGCGTGTACCCCGTTTAACCAACTCGAAGTATTTTTGAAAATATGTTTGATTTTTCAGAAAATGGCACTGTAAAGCACATTTGACCGAAAGGGCCCCAAATAGTGAAAGCCAAAGTCTTCCAAATGTTGATCGTGTTGCCTTTTTAGGATGGTTTTAAGTAATCACGAAAAATGCCTCACAAGCGTGTCTAGGGGGTCACCGAACATGGAGATTTTAATGAATTGTTGAAATCTTTAGAAAAATGGCGTCGGAATGAACTTCGACCGTCTAGAAATCAATGCACCGGAAGCCTAAGTCTACTCGGGGACCAGAAGAGGCATTCTTAGTTTGATTTTATGAAATCTCCGAAATAACACTCAGGCGTGTACCCCGGTTCACTAACTCGAAGTATTTTTGAAATTATGTTTGATTTCTCAAAAAATGGCACTGTAAAGCACATTTGACCCATAGGGCCCCAAATAGTGAAAGCCAGAGTCTTCCAAAGGTTTTGTGTTGCCTTTTTAGGATGGTTTTAAGTAATCACGAAAAATGCCTCACAGGCGTGTACCGGGGGTCACCGAACATGGAGATTTTAAAGAATTGTTGAAATCTTTAGAAAAATGGCGTTGGAATGAACTTCGACCGTCTAGAAATCAATGCGCCGGAAGCCTAAGTCTACTCGGGGACCAGAAGAGGCATTCTTAGTTTGATTTTATGAAATCTCCGAAATAACACTCAGGCGTGTACCCCGGTTCACTAACTCGAAGTATTTTTGAAAATATGTTTGATTTCTCAGAAAATGGCACTTGTAAAGCACATTTGACCGAAAGGGCCCCAAATAGTGAAAGCCAGAGTCTTCCAAAGGTTTTGTGTTGCCTTTTTAGGTTGGGTTTAAGTAATCACGAAAAATGCCTCACAGGCGTGTACCGGGGGTCACCGAACATGGAGATTTTAAAGAATTGTTGAAATCTTTAGAAAAATGGCGTCGGAATGAACTTCGACCGTCTAGAAATCAATGCACCGGATCCCTGACTCTACTCAGGGACCAGAAGAGGCATTCTTAGTTTGATTTTATGAAATCTCGGAAATAACACTCAGGCGTGTACCCCGTTTAACTAACTCGAAGTATTTTTGAAAATATGTTTGATTTCTCAGAAAATGGCACTGTAAAGCACATTTGACCGAAAGGGCCCCAAATAGTGAAAGCCAAAGTCTTCCAAAGGTTTCGTGTTGCCTTTTTAGGATGGTTTTAAGTAATCACGAAAAATGCCTCACAGGCGTGTACCGGGGGTCACCGAACATGGAGATTTTAAAGAATTGTTGAAAGCTTTAGAAAAATGGCGTCGGAATGAACTTCGACCGTCTAGAAATCAATGCACTAGAACCCTAAGTCTACTCGGGGACCAGAAGAGGCATTCTTAGTTTGATTTTATGAAATCTCCGAAATAACACTCAGGCGTGTACCCCGGTCCACTAACTCGGAGTATTTTTGAAAATATGTTTGATTTCTCAGAAAATGGCATTGTAAAGCACATATGACCGAAAGGGCCCCAAATAGTGAAAGCCAAAGTCTTCCAAAGGTTTCGTGTTGCCTTTTTAGGATGGTTTTAAGTAATCACGAAAAATGCCTCACAGGCTTGTATCGGGGTCACCGAACATGGAGATTTTAAAGAATTGTTGAAATCTTTAGAAAAATGGCGTCGGAATGAACTTCGACCGTCTAGAAATCAATGCACCGGAACCCTAAGTCTACTCGGGGACCAGAAGAGGCATTCTTAGTTTGATTTTATGAAATCTCCGAAATAACACTTAGGCGTGTACCCCGGTTCACTAACTCGAAGTATTTTAAAAAATATGTTTGATTTCTCAGAAAATGGCACTGTAAAGCACATTTGACCGAAAGGGCCCCAAATAGTGAAAGCCAGAGTCTTCCAAAGGTTTCGTGTTGCCTTTTTAGGATGGTTTTAAGTAATCACGAAAAATGCCTCACAGGCGTGTACCGGGGGTCACAGAACATGGAGATTTTAAAGAATTGTTGAAAGCTTTAGAAAAATGGCGTCGGAATGAACTTCGACCGTCTAGAAATCAATGCACCGGAACCCTAAGTCTACTCGGGGACCAGAAGAGGCATTCTTAGTTTGATTTTATGAAATCTCCGAAATAACACTCAGGCGTGTACCACGGTTCACTAACTCGGAGTATTTTTGAAAATATGTTTGATTTCGAAGAAAATGGCACTGTAAAGCACATATGACCGAAAGGGCCCCAAATAGTGAAAGGCAAAGTCTTCCAAAGGTTTCTTGTTGCCTTTTTAGGATGGTTTTAAGTAATCACGAAAAAGGCCTCACAGGCGTGTACCGGGGGTCACCGAACATGGAGATTTTAAAGAATTGTTGAAAGCTTTAGAAAAATGGCGTCGGAATGAACTTCGACCGTCTAGAAATCAATGCACCGGAACCCTAAGTCTACTCGGGGACCAGAAGAGGCATTCTTAGTTTGATTTTATGAAATCTCCGAAATAACACTCGGGCGTGTACCCGGTTCACTAACTCGGAGTATTTTTGAAAATATGTTTGATTTCTCAGAAAATGGCACTGTAAAGCACATATGACCGAAAGGGCCCCAAATAGTGAAAGCCAAAGTCTTCCAAAGGTTTCGTGTTGCCTTTTTAGGATGGTTTTAAGTAATCACGAAAAATGCCTCACAAGCGTGTACCGGGGTCACCGAACATGGAGATTTTAAAGAATTGTTGAAATCTTTAGAAAAATGGCGTCGGAATGAACTTCGACCGTCTAGAAATCAATGCACTAGAACCCTAAGTCTACTCGGGGACCAGAAGAGGCATTCTTAGTTTGATTTTATGAAATCTCCGAAATAACACTCAGGCGTGTACCACGGTTCACTAACTCGGAGTATTTTTGAAAATATGTTTGATTTCTCAAAAAATGGCACTGTAAAGCACATATGACCGAAAGGGCCCCAAATAGTGAAAGCCAAAGTCTTCCAAAGGTTTCGTGTTGCCTTTTTAGGATGGTTTTAAGTAATCACGAAAAATGCCTCACAAGCGTGTACCGGGGGTCACCGAACATGGAGATTTTAAAGAATTGTTGAAATCTTTAGAAAAATGGCGTCGGAATGAACTTCGACCGTCTAGAAATCAATGCACTAGAACCCTAAGTCTACTCGGGGACCAGAAGAGGCATTCTTAGTTTGATTTTATGAAATCTCCGAAATAACACTCAGGCGTGTACCCCGGTTCACTAACTCGAAGTATTTTTGAAAATATGTTTGATTTCTCAGAAAATGGCACTGTAAAGCACATTTGACCAAAAGGGCCCCAAATAGTGAAAGCCAAAGTCTTCCAAAGGTTTCGTGTTGCCTTTTTAGGATGGTTTTAAGTAATCACGAAAAATGCCTCACAGGCGTGTATCGGGGGTCACAGAACATGGAGATTTTAAAGAATTGTTGAAAGCTTTAGAAAAATGGCGTCGGAATGAACTTCGCCCGTCTAGAAATCAATGCACTAGAACCCTAAGTCTACTCGGGGACCAGAAGAGGCATTCTTAGTTTGATTTTATGAAATCTCCGAAATAACACTCAGGCGTGTACCCCGGTTCACTAACTCGAAGTATTTTTGAAAATATGTTTGATTTATCAGAAAATGGCACTGTAAAGCACATTTGACCGAAAGGGCCCCAAATAGTGAAAGCCAGAGTCTTCCAAAGGTTTTGTGTTGCCTTTTTAGGATGGGTTTTAAGTAATCACGAAAAATGCCTCACAGGCGTGTACTGGGGGGTCACCGAACATGGAGATTTTAAAGAATTGTTGAAATCTTTAGAAAAATGGCGTAGGAATGAACTTCACACCGTCTAGAAATCAATGCACCAGAACCTTAAGTCTACTCGGGGACCAGAAGAGGCATTCTTAGTTTGATTTTATGAAATCTCCGAAATAACACTCAGGCGTGTACCACGGTTCACTAACTCGAAGTATTTTTGAAAATATGTTTGATTTCTCAGAAAATGGCACTGTAAAGCACATATGACCGAAAGGGCCCCAAATAGTGAAAGCCAAAGTCTTCCAAAGGTTTCGTGTTGCCTTTTTAGGATGGTTTTAAGTAATCACGAAAAATGCCTCACAAGCGTGTACCGGGGGTCACCGAACATGGAGATTTTAAAGAATTGTTGAAATCTTTAGAAAAATGGCGTCGGAATGAACTTCGACCATCTAGAAATCAATGCACCGGAACCCTAAGTCTACTCGGGGACCAGAAGAGGCATTCTTAGTTTGATTTTATGAAATCTCCGAAATAACACTCAGGCGTGTACCCCGGTTCACTAACTCGGAGTATTTTTGAAAATATGTTTGATTTCTCAAAAAATGGCACTGTAAAGCACATATGACCGAAAGGGCCCCAAATAGTGAAAGCCAAAGTCTTCCAAAGGTTTTGTGTTGCCTCTTTTAGGATGGTTTTAAGTAATCACGAAAAATGCCTCACGGGCGTGTACCGGGGGACACAGAACATGAAGATTTTAAAGAATTGTTGAAAGCTTTAGAAAAATGGCGTCGGAATGAACTTCGACCGTCTAAAAATCAATGCACTAGAACCCTAAGTCTACTCCGGGAACAAGAAGGGGAATTCTTAGTTTGATTTGACGAGATCTCCGAAATAACACTCAGGCGTGTTCCCCGGTTCACTAACTCGGAGTATTTTTGAAAATATGTTTAATTTCTCGAAAAATGGCACCGTAAAGCACATATGACCGAAAGGGCCCCCAAATAGTGAAAGCCAAAGTCTTCCAAAGGTTTCGTGTTGCCTTTTTTAGGATGGTTTTAAGTAATCACGAAAAATGCCTCACAAGCGTGTACCGGGGGTCACCGAACATGGAGATTTTAAAGAATTGTTGAAAACTTTAGAAAAATGGCGTCGGAATGAACTTCGACCGTCTAGAAATCAATGCACCGGAACCCTAAGTCTACTCGGGGACCAGAAGAGGCATTCTTAGTTTGATTTTATGAAATCTCCGAAATAACACTCAGGCGTGTACCCCGGTTCACTAACTCGGAGTATTTTTGAAAATATGTTTGATTTCTCAGAAAAATGGCACTGTAAAGCACATATGACCGAAAGGGCCCCAAATAGTGAAAGCCAAAGTCTTCCAAAGGTTTCGTGTTGCCTTTTTAGGATGGTTTTAAGTAATCACGAAAAATGCCTCACAGGCGTGTACCGGGGTCACCGAACATGGAGATTTTAAAGAATTGTTTAAAGCTTTAGAAAAATGGCGTCGGAATGAACTTCGACCGTCTAGAAATCAATGCACTAGAACCCTAAGTCTACTCGGGGACCGAAGAGGCATTCTTAGTTTGATTTTATGAAATCTCCGAAATAACACTCGGCGTGTACCCGGTTCACTAACTCGGAGTATTTTTGAAAATATGTTTGATTTCTCAAAAAATGGCACTGTAAAGCACATATGACAGAAAGGGCCCCAAATAGTGAAAGCCAAAGTCTTCCAAAGGTTTTGTGTTGCCTTTTTAGGATGGTTTTAAGTAATCACGATAAAATGCCTCATAGGCGTGTACCGGGGGTCACATAACATGGAGATTTAAAAGAATTGTTGAAAGCTTTAGAAAAATGGCGTCGGAATGAACTTCGACCGTCTAGAAATCAATGCACCGGAACCCTAAGTCTACTCGGGGACCAGAAGAGGCATTCTTAGTTTGATTTTATGAAATCTCCGAAATAACACTCAGGCGTGTACCCCGGTTCACTAACTCGGAGTATTTTTGAAAATATGTTTGATTTCTCATAAAATGGCACCTTGTAAAGCACATATGACCAAAAGGGCCCCAAATAGTGAAAGCCAAAGTCTTCCAAAGGTTTCGTGTTGCCTTTTTTAGGATGGTTTTAAGTAATCACGAAAAATGCCTCACGGGCGTGTATCAGGGGTCACCGAACATGGAGATTTTTAAGAATTGTTGAAATCTTTAGAAAAATGGCGTCAGAATGAACTTCTACCGTCTAGAAATCAATGCACAGGAACCCTAAGTCTACTCGGGGACCAGAAGAGGCATCCTTAGTTTGATTTTATGAAATCTCCGAAATAACACTCAGGCGTGTACCCGGGTTCACTAACTCGGAGTATTTTTGAAAATATGTTTGATTTATCGAAGAAAATGGCACTTTAAAAGCACATATGACCGAAAGGGCCCCAAATAGTGAAAGGCAAAGTCTTCCAAAGGTTTCTTGTTGCCTTTTTAGGATGGTTTTAAGTAATCACGAAAAATGCCTCACGAGGCGTGTCGGGGTCACCGAACATGGAGATTTTAAAGAATTGTTGAAATCTTTAGAAAAATGGCGTCGGAATGAACTTCGACCGTCTAGAAATCAATGCACCGGAACCCTAAGTCTACTCGGGGACCGAGAAGAGGCATTCTTAGTTTGATTTTATGAAATCTCCAGAAATAACACTCGGGCGTGTAGCCCGGGTTCACTAACTCGGAGTATTTTTGAAAATATGTTTGATTTCTCGAAAAATGGCACTTTAAAAGCACATATGACCGAAAGGGCCCCAAATAGTGAAAGCCAAAGTCTTCCAAAGGTTTCGTGTTGCCTTTTTAGGATGGTTTTAAGTAATCACGAAAAATGCCTCACGGGCGTGTACCGGGGTCACCGAACATGGAGATTTTAAAGAATTGTTGAAAGCTTTTGAAAAAATGGCGTCGAAATGAACTTCGACCGTGTAGAAATCAATGCACTAGAACCCTAAGTCTACTCGGGGACCGAAAGAGGCATTCTTAGTTTGATTTTATGAAATCTCCGAAATAACACTCAGGCGTGTACCCCGGTTCACTAACTCGGAGTATTTTTGAAAATATGTTTGATTTCTCAGAAAATGGCACCGTAAAGCACATATGACCGAAAAGGCCCCAAATAGTGAAAGCCAAAGTCTTCCAAAGGTTTCGTGTTGCCTTTTTAGGATGGTTTTAAGTAATCACGAAAAATGCCTCACAGGCGTGTACCGGGGTCACCGAACATGGAGATTTTAAAGAATTGTTGAAATCTTTAGAAAAATGGCGTCGGAATGAACTTCGACCGTCTAGAAATCAATGCACCGGAACCCTAAGTCTACTCGGGGACCAGAAGAGGCATTCTTAGTTTGATTTTATGAAATCTCCGAAATAACACTCAGGCGTGTACCCCGGTTCACTAACTCGAAGTATTTTTGAAAATATGTTTGATTTTATCAGAAAATGGCACTGTAAAGCACATTTGACCGAAAGGGCCCCCAAATAGTGAAAGCCAGAGTCTTCCAAAGGTTTCGTGTTGCCTTTTTAGGATGGTTTTAAGTAATCACGAAAAATGCCTCACAGGCGTGTACCGGGGGTCACCGAACATGGAGATTTTAAAGAATTGTTTAAAGCTTTAGAAAAATGGCGTCGGAATGAACTTCGACCGTCTAGAAATCAATGCACCGGAACCCTAAGTCTACTCGGGGACCAGAAGAGGCATTCTTAGTTTGATTTTATGAAATCTCCGAAATAACACTCAGGCGTGTACCCCGGTTCACTAACTCGAAGTATTTTTAAAAATATGTTTGATTTCTCAGAAAATGGCACTGTAAAGCACATTTGACCGAAAGGGCCCCAAATAGTGAAAGCCAGAGTCTTCCAAAGGTTTCGTGTTGCCTTTTTAGGATGGTTTTAAGTAATCACGAAAAATGCCTCACAGGCGTGTACCGGGGGTCACAGAACATGGAGATTTTAAAGAATTGTTTAAAGCTTTAGAAAAATGGCGTCGGAATGAACTTCGACCGTCTAGAAATCAATGCACCGGAACCCTAAGTCTACTCGGGGACCAGAAGAGGCATTCTTAGTTTGATTTTATGAAATCTCCGAAATAACACTCAGGCGTGTACCCCGGTTCACTAACTCGAAGTATTTTTGAAAATATGTTTGATTTCTCAAAAAATGGCACTGTAAAGCACATTTGACCGAAAGGGCCCCAAATAGTGAAAGCCAAAGTCTTCCAAAGGTTTCGTGTTGCCTTTTTAGGATGGTTTTAAGTAATCACGAAAAATGCCTCACAGGCGTGTACCGGGGGTCACCGAACATGGAGATTTTAAAGAATTGTTTAAAGCTTTAGAAAAATGGCGTCGGAATGAACTTCGACCGTCTAGAAATCAATGCACTAGAACCCTAAGTCTACTCGGGGACCAGAAGAGGCATTCTTAGTTTGATTTTATGAAATCTCCGAAATAACACTCAGGCGTGTACCCCGGTTCACTAACTCGAAGTATTTTTAAAAATATGTTTGATTTCTCAGAAAATGGCACTGTAAAGCACATTTGACCGAAAGGGCCCCAAATAGTGAAAGCCAGAGTCTTCCAAAGGTTTCGTGTTGCCTTTTTAGGAGGGTTTTAAGTAATCACGAAAAATGCCTCACAAGCGTGTACCGGGGGTCACGAAACATGGAGATTTTAAAGAATTGTTGAAAGCTTTAGAAAAATGGCGTCGGAATGAACTTCGACCGTCTAGAAATCAATGCACCGTAACCCTAAGTCTACTCGGGGACCAGAAGAGGCATTGTTAGTTTGATTTTGTGAAATCTCCGAAATAACACTCAGGCGTGTACCCCGGTTCACTAACTCGAAGTATTTTTGAAAATATGTATGATTTCTCGAGACAATGGCACTGTAAAGCACATTTGACCAAAAGGGCCCCAAATAGTGAAAGCCGGAGTCTTCCAAAGGTTTCGTGTTGCCTTTTTAGGATGGTTTAAAGTAATCACGAAAAATGCCTCACAGGCGTGTACCGGGGGTCACAGAACATGGAGATTTTAAAGAATTGTTGAAAGCTTTAGAAAAATGGCGTCGGAATGAACTTCGACCGTCTAGAAATCAATGCACTGGAGAACCCTAAGTCTACTCGGGGACCAGAAGAGGCATTCTTAGTTTGATTTTATGAAATCTCCGAAATAACACTCAGGCGTGTACCCCGGTTCACTAACTCGGAGTATTTTTGAAAATATGTTTGATTTCTCAAAAAATGGCACTGTAAAGCACATATGACCGAAAGGGCCCCAAATAGTGAAAGCCAAAGCCTTCCAAAGGTTTAGTGTTGCCTTTTTAGGATGGTTTTAAGTAATCACGAAAAATGCCTCATAGGCGTGTACCGGGGGTCACCGAACATGGAGATTTTAAAGAATTGTTTAAAGCTTTAGAAAAATGGCGTCGGAATGAACTTCGACCGTCTAGAAATCAATGCACTAGAACCCTAAGTCTACTCGGGGACCAGAAGAGGCATTCTTAGTTTGATTTTATGAAATCTCCGAAATAACACTCAGGCGTGTGCCCCGGTTCACTAACTCGGAGTATTTTTGAAAATATGTTTGATTTCTCGAAAAATGGCACTGTAAAGCACATATGACCGAAAGGGCCCCAAATAGTGAAAGCCAAAGTCTTCCAAAGGTTTCGTGTTGCCATTTTAGGATGGTTTTAAGTAATCACGAAAAATGCCTCACAGGCGTGTACCGGGGGTCACCGAACATGGAGATTTTAAAGAATTGTTTAAAGCTTTAGAAAAATGGCGTCGGAATGAACTTCGACCGTCTAGAAATCAATGCACCGGAACCCTAAGTCTACTCGGGGACCAGAAGAGGCATTCTTAGTTTGATTTTATGAAATCTCCGAAATAACACTCAGGCGTGTACCCCGGTTCACTATCTCGAAGTACTTTTGAAAATATGTTTGATTTCTCGAAAAAATGGCACCGTAAAGCACATATGACCGAAAGGGCCCCAAATAGTGAAAGCCAACGTCTTCCAAAGGTTTCGTGTTGCCATTTTAGGATGGTTTTAAGTAATCACGAAAAAATGCCTCACGGGCGTGTACCGGGGTCACCGAACATGGAGATTTTAAAGAATTGTTTAAAGCTTTAGAAAAATGGCGTCGGAATGAATTTCGACCGTCTAGAAATCAATGCACTAGAACCCTAAGTCTACTCGGGGACCAGAAGAGGCATTCTTAGTTTGATTTTATGAAATCTCCGAAATAACACTCAGGCGTGTACCCCGGTTCACTAACTCGAAGTATTTTTAAAAATATGTTTGATTTCTCAGAAAATGGCACTGTAAAGCACATTTGACCGAAAGGGCCCCAAATAGTGAAAGCCAGAGTCTTCCAAAGGTTTCGTGTTGCCTTTTTAGAGGGGTTTTAAGTAATCACGAAAAATGCCTCACAGGCGTGTACCGGGGGTCACGAAACATGGAGATTTTAAAGAATTGTTGAAATCTTTTGAAAAATGGCGTCGGAATGAACTTCGACCGTCTAGAAATCAATGCACTAGAACCCTAAGTCTACTCGGGGACCGAAGAGGCATTCTTAGTTTGATTTTATGAAATCTCCGAAATAACACTCGGGCGTGTACCCCGGTTCACTAACTCGGAGTATTTTTGAAAATATGTTTGATTTCTCATAAAATGGCACTGTAAAGCACATATGACCGAAAGGGCCCCAAATAGTGAAAGCCAAAGCCTTCCAAAGGTTTCGTGTTGCCTTTTTAGGATGGTTTTATGTAATCACGAAAAATGCCTCACAGGCGTGTACCGGGGGTCACCGAACATGGAGATTTTAAAGAATTGTTTAAAGCTTTAGAAAAATGGCGTCGGAATGAGCTTCGACCGTCTAGAAATCAATGCACCGGAACCCTAAGTCTACTTGGGGACCAGAAGAGGCATTCTTAGTTTGATTTTATGAAATCTCCGAAATAACACTCAGGCGTGTACCCCGGTTCACTAACTCGAAGTATTTTTGAAAATATGATGGATTTATCGAAAAATGGCACCGTAAAAGCACATTTGACCGAAAGGGCCCCAAATAGTGAAAGCCAGAGTCTTCCAAAGGTTTCGTGTTGCCTTTTTAGGATGGTTTTAAGTAATCAGGAAAAATGCCTCACAGGCGTGTACCGGGGGTCACCGAACATGGAGATTTTAAAGAATTGTTTAAAGCTTTAGAAAAATGGCGTCGGAATGAACTTCGACCGTCTAGAAATCAATGCACTAGAACCCTAAGTCTACTCGGGGACCAGAAGAGGCATTCTTAGTTTGATTTTATGAAATCTCCGAAATAACACTCAGGCGTGTACCCCGGTTCACTAACTCGGAGTATTTTTGAAAATATGTTTGATTTCTCAGAAAATGGCACTGTAAAGCACATATGACCGAAAGGGCCCCAAATAGTGAAAGCCAAAGTCTTCCAAAGGTTTCGTGTTGCCTTTTTAGGATGGTTTTAAGTAATCACGAACAATGCCTCACAAGCGTGTACCGGGGGTCACCGAACATGGAGATTTTTAAGAATTGTTGAAATCTTTTGAAAAATGGCGTCGGAATGAACTTCGACCGTGTAGAAATCAATGCACTAGAACCCTAAGTCTACTCAGGGACCAGAAGAGGCATTCTTAGTTTGATTTTATGAAATCTCCGAAATAACACTCAGGCGTGTGCCCCGGTTCACTAACTCGGAGTATTTTTGAAAATATGT
The DNA here is from genome assembly GCA_947646795.1 of Beta lomatogona. Classification (NCBI taxonomy): domain Eukaryota; kingdom Viridiplantae; phylum Streptophyta; class Magnoliopsida; order Caryophyllales; family Amaranthaceae; genus Beta; species Beta lomatogona. The sequence continues at coordinate 30,113 of CANSNZ010000393.1, read as the reverse complement.
TTGATTTCTCAGAAAATGGCACTGTAAAGCACTTATGACCGAAAGGGCCCCAAATAGTGAAAGCCAAAGCCTTCCAAAGGTTTCGTGTTGCCTTTTTAGGATGGTTTTATGTAATCACGAAAAATGCCTCACAGGCGTGTACCGGGGGTCACCGAACATGGAGATTTTAAAGAATTGTTTAAAGCTTTAGAAAAATGGCGTCGGAATGAACTTCGACCGTCTAGAAATCAATGCACCGGAACCCTAAGTCTACTTGGGGACCAGAAGAGGCATTCTTAGTTTGATTTTATGAAATCTCCGAAATAACACTCAGGCGTGTACCCCGGTTCACTAACTCGAAGTATTTTTGAAAATATGTTTGATTTATCAGAAAATGGCACTGTAAAGCACATTTGACCGAAAGGGCCCCGAATAGTGAAAGCCAGAGTCTTCCAAAGGTTTCGTGTTGCCTTTTTAGGTTGGTTTTAAGTAATCACTAAAAATGCCTCACAGGCGTGTACCGGGGGTCACCGAACATGGAGATTTTAAAGAATTGTTTAAAGCTTTAGAAAAATGGCGTCGGAATGAACTTCGACCGTCTAGAAATCAATGCACTAGAACCCTAAGTCTACTCGGGGACCAGAAGAGGCATTCTTAGTTTGATTTTATGAAATCTCCGAAATAACACTCAGGCGTGTACCCCGGATCACTAACTCGGAGTATTTTTGAAAATATGTTTGATTTAACATAAAATGGCAGTGTAAAGCACATTTGACCGAAAGGGCCCCAAATAGTGAAAGCCAAAGTCTTCCAAAGGTTTTGTGTTGCCTTTTTAGGATGGTTTTAAGTAATCACGAAAAATGCCTCACAGGCGTGTACCGGGGGTCACCGAACATGGAGATTTTCAAGAATTGTTGAAATCTTTAGATAAATGGCGTCGGAGTGAACTTCGACCGCCTAGAAATCAATGCACCGGAACCCTAAGTATACTCGGGGACCGAAAGAGGCATTGTTAGTTTGATTTTATGAAATCTCCGAAATAACACTCAGGCGTGTACCCCGGTTCACTAACTCGAAGTATTTTTGAAAATATGTTTGATTTCTCAGAAAATGGCACTGTAAAGCACATATGACCGAAAGGGCCCCAAATAGTGAAAGCCAAAGTCTTCCAAAGGTTTCGTGTTGCCTTTTTAGGATGGTTTTAAGTAATCACGAAAAATGCCTCATAGGCGTGTACCGGGGGTCACCGAACATGGAGATTTTAAAGAATTGTTTAAAGGTTTAGAAAAATGGCGTCAGAATGAACTTCGGCCGTCTAGAAATCAATGCACTAGAACCCTAAGTCTACTCGGGGACCAGAAGAGGCATTCTTAGTTTGATTTTATGAAATCTCCGAAATAACACTCAGGCGTGTACCCCGGTTCACTAACTCGGAGTATTTTTGAAAATATGTTTGATTTCTCAGAAAATGGCACTGTAAAGCACATATGACCGAAAGGGCCCCAAATAGTGAAAGCCAAAGTCTTCAAAAGGTTTTATGTTGCCTTTTTAGGATGGTTTTAAGTAATCACGAAAAATGCCTCACAGGCGTGAACCGGGGGTCACCGAACATGGAGATTTTCAAGAATTGTTGAAGTCTTTAGAAAAATGGCGTCGGAATGAACTTCGATCGTCTAGAAATCAATGCACCGGAACCCTAAGTCTACTCGAGGACCAGAAGAGGCATTCTTAGTTTGATTTTATGAAATCTCCGAAATAACACTCAGGTGTGTACCCCGGTTCACTAAGTGGAAGTATTTTTGAAAATATGTTTGATTTCTCAAAAAATGGCACTGTAAAGCACATTTGACCGAATGGGCCCCAAATAGTGAAAGCCAGAGTCTTCCAATGGTTTCGTGTTGCCTTTTTAGGATGGTTTTAAGTAATCACGATAAAATGCCTCACAGGCGTGTACCGGGGGTCACAGAACATGAAGATTTTAAAGAATTGTTGAAAGCTTTAGAAAAATGGCGTCGGAATGAACTTCGATCGTCAAGAAATCAATGCACCGGAACCCTAAGTCTACTCGTGGACCAGAAGAGGCATTCTTAGTTTGATTTTATGAAATCTTCGAAATAACACTCAGGCGTGTACCCCGGTTCACTAACTCGGAGTATTTTTGAAAATATATTTGATTTCTCAGAAAATGGCACTGTAAAGCACATATGACCGAAAGTCCCCAAATAGTGAAAGCCAAAGTCTTTCAAAGGTTTCGTGTTGCCTTTTTAGGATGGTTTTAAGTAATCACGAACAATGCCTCACAGGCGTGTACCGGGGGTCACCGAACATGGAGATTTTCAAGAATTGTTGAAATCTTTAGAAAAATGGCGTCGAAATGAACTTCGATCGTCTAGAAATCAATGCATCGGAACCCTAAGTCTACTCGGGGACCAGAAGAGGCATTCTTAGTTTGATTTTATGAAATCTTCGGAATAACACTCAGGCGTGCACCCCGGTTCACTAACTCGGAGTATTTTTGAAAATATTTTTGATTTCTCAGAAAATGGCACTGTAAAGCATATATGACCGAAAGGGCCCCAAATAGTGAAAGCAAAAGTCTTCCACAGGTTTCGTGTTGCCTTTTTAGGATGGTTTTAAGTAATCACGAACAATGCCTCACAGGCGTGTACCGGGGGTCACCGAACATGGAGATTTTCAAGAATTGTTGAAATCTTTAGAAAAATGGCGTCGGATTGAACTTCGACCGCCTAGAAATCAATGCACCGGAACCCTAAGTCAACTCGGGGACCAGAAGAGGCATTCTTAGTTTGATTTTATGAAATCTCCGAAATAACACTCAGGCGTGTACCCCGGTTCACTAACTCGGAGTATTTTTGAAAATATGTTTGATTTCTCAAAAAATGGCACTGTAAAGCACATTTGACCGAATGGGCCCCAAATAGTGAAAGCCAGAGTCTTCCATTGGTTTCGTGTTGCCTTTTTAGGATGGTTTTAAGTAATCACGATAAAATGCCTCACAGGCGTGTACCGGGGGTCACAGAACATGAAATTTTAAAGAATTGTTGAAAGCTTTAGAAAAATGGCGTCGGAATGAACTTCGATCGTGAAGAAATCAATGCACCGGAACCCTAAGTCTACTCGTGGACCAGAAGAGGCATTCTTAGTTTGATTTTATGAAATCTCCGAAATAACACTCAGGCGTGCACCCCGGTTCACTAACTCGGAGTATTTTTGAAAATATGTTTGATTTCTCATAAAATGGCACTGTAAAGCACATATGACCGAAAGTCCCCAAATAGTGAAAACCAAAGTCTTTCAAAGGTTTCGTGTTGCCTTTTTAGGATGGTTTTAAGTAATCACGAACAATGCCTCACAGGCGTGTACCGGGGGTCACCGAACATGGAGATTTTAAAGAATTGTTGAAATCTTTTGAAAAATGGCGTCGGAATGAACTTCGACCGTCTAGAAATCAATGCACTAGAACCCTAAGTTTACTCGGGGACCAGAAGAGGCATTCTTAGTTTGATTTTATGAAATCTCCGAAATAACACTCAGGCGTGTACCCCGGTTCACTAACTCGGAGTATTTTTGAAAATATGTTTGATTTCTCATAAAATGGCACTGTAAAGCACATATGACCGAAAGGGCCCCAAATAGTGAAAGCAAAAGTCTTCCACAGGTTTCGTGTTGCCTTTTTAGGATGGTTTTAAGTAATCACGAACAATGCCTCACAGGCGTGTACCGGGGGTCACCGAACATGGAGATTTTAAAGAATTGTTGAAATCTTTTGAAAAATGGCGTCGGAATGAACTTCGACCGTGTAGAAATCAATGCACTAGAACCCTAAGTCTACTCAGGGACCAGAAGAGGCATTCTTAGTTTGATTTTATGAAATCTCCGAAATAACACTCAGGCGTGTGCCCCGGTTCACTAACTCAGAGTATTTTTGAAAATATGTTTGATTTCTCAGAAAATGGCACTGTAAAGCACATATGACCGAAAGGGCCCCAAATAGTGAAAGCCAAAGTCTTCCAAAGGTTTTGTGTTGCCTTTTTAGGATGGTTTTAAGTAATCACGAAATATGCCTCACAGGCGTGTACCGCGGGTCACCGAACATGGAGATTTTCAAGAATTGTTGAAATCTTTAGAAAAATGGCGTCGGATTGAACTTCGACCGCCTAGAAATCAATGCACTGGAACCCTAAGTCTACTCGGGGACCAGAAGAGGCATTCTTAGTTTGCTTTTATGAAATCTCCGAAATAACACTCAGGCGTGTACCCCGGTTCACTAACTCGGAGTATTTTTGAAAATATGTTTGATTTCTCAGAAAATGGCGCTGTAAAGCACATATGACCGAAAGGGCCCCAAATAGTGAAAGCCAAAGCCTTCCAAAGGTTTCGTGTTGCCTTTTTAGGATGGTTTTAAGTAATCACGAAAAATGCCTCATAGGCGTGTACCGGGGGTCACCGAACATGGAGATTTTAAAGAATTGTTTAAAGCTTTAGAAAAATGGCGTCGGAATGAACTTCGACCGTCTAGAAATCAATGCACTAGAACCCTAAGTCTACTCGGGGACCAGAAGAGACATTCTTAGTTTGATTTTATGAAATCTCCGAAATAACACTCAGGCGTGTACCCCGGTTCACTAACTCGAAGTATTTTTGAAAATATGTTTGATTTATCAGAAAATGGCACTGTAAAGCACATATGACTGAAAGGGCCCCGAATAGTGAAAGCCAGAGTCTTCCAAAGGTTTCGTGTTGCCTTTTTAGGATGGTTTTAAGTAATCACGAACAATGCCTCACAGGCGTGTACCGGGGGTCACCGAACATGGAGATTTTAAAGAATTGTTGAAATCTTTTGAAAAATGGCGTCGGAATGAACTTCGACCGTGTAGAAATCAATGCACTAGAACCCTAAGTCTACTCAGGGACCAGAAGAGGCATTCTTAGTTTGATTTTATGAAATCTCCGAAATAACACTCAGGCGTGTGCCCCGGTTCACTAACTCGGAGTATTTTTGAAAATATGTTTGATTTCTCAGAAAATGGCACTGTAAAGCACATATGACCGAAAGGGCCCCAAATAGTGAAAGCCAAAGTCTTCCAAAGGTTTTGTGTTGCCTTTTTAGGATGGTTTTAAGTAATCACGAAATATGCCTCACAGGCGTGTACCGCGGGTCACCGAACATGGAGATTTTCAAGAATTGTTGAAATCTTTAGAAAAATGGCGTCGGATTGAACTTCGACCGCCTAGAAATCAATGCACTGGAACCCTAAGTCTACTCGGGGACCAGAAGAGGCATTCTTAGTTTGATTTTATGAAATCTCCGAAATAACACTCAGGCGTGTACCCCGGTTCACTAACTCGGAGTATTTTTGAAAATATGTTTGATTTCTCGAAAAATGGCGCTGTAAAGCACATATGACCGAAAGGGCCCCAAATAGTGAAAGCCAAAGCCTTCCAAAGGTTTCGTGTTGCCTTTTTAGGATGGTTTTAAGTAATCACGAAAAATGCCTCATAGGCGTGTACCGGGGGTCACCGAACATGGAGATTTTAAAGAATTGTTTAAAGCTTTAGAAAAATGGCGTCGGAATGAACTTCGACCGTCTAGAAATCAATGCACTAGAACCCTAAGTCTACTCGGGGACCAGAAGAGACATTCTTAGTTTGATTTTATGAAATCTCCGAAATAACACTCAGGCGTGTACCCCGGTTCACTAACTCGAAGTATTTTTGAAAATATGTTTGATTTATCGAAAATGGCACCTGTAAAGCACATATGACCGAAAGGGCCCCGAATAGTGAAAGCCAGAGTCTTCCAAAGGTTTCGTGTTGCCTTTTTAGGATGGTTTTAAGTAATCACGAAAAATGCCTCACAGGCGTGTACCGGGGGTCACCGAACATGGAGATTTTAAAGAATTGTTTAAAGCACTAGAGGAAAAAAGCCCAAGGGCTGCGGTCAAAAGGGGCCCAAGGGCTGCGTTTTTTGACCGCAGCCATTAGACTAGCAGCCCTTGGCAATTAGGAAGGGCTGCGGTTTCTAACCGCAGCCCTTAGCGCGTTAAGGGTGCGGTCGGGCAAAAACCGCAGCCCTTGGTTGGTTAAGGGCTGCGGTTAAGGCAAAAACCGCAGCCCTTAACTCACTAAGGGCTGCGGTTTTTGCCCTTAACCGCAGCCCTTAACCAACCAAGGGTCAAGCGGTTTTGCCCGAACCGACCCCTTGTGACCCAAAAAAAATAAAAAAAAAATTTATTTTTTTTGCATTTTTAGCCCAAAATGACCCCCCTAAACAATTATATATATAGAAAAGTATCATTTTTCATTACAAATATATAGGAAGTTACAAAAATATGGTACTCGACTAAATTCAATTTGACAAACTTCATATTTTCTCTTCTTGAGGAGCAAGCATCCTCTTGTATAGCCCATCCATATCTTTTTCTTCTTCACAAATTCTTAGATGCAAAATTTTCAAATTTTTTGAGGTGCAACCGCACAAGAGCTTAACTAAACCAATAAACAACCAACAACCAATAAGCGACCAAAACTGGAACTATAATAAACAAAAAATTTAAGTGATTCAAGGAACATTGAACTAAGATCACAAAGAAAAAGAAAGAGAACTTGTATGCATTGACAAACATTGTTCAAAGAACGAAACAAAAAATATCTTCATCCAATTGCCCCAACACCTTTAAACACACGGGTATTATGAAGGCGACAAAGTACAAGGGAGTATTAAGTACGACTATATACTCCCTCGTTTGAGTACTAGTTCAAATTGCACTATCGGGGAGGGGGGCTTGCAGGGGGTCGATGAGGGGTAGAGGGGGTCGGTGAGGAGGGTGGGGCTGCCGGGGTCAGTCGAGGGGGGGTTGTGCAGGGGGTCGGTGAGGGGGGAGATTGCAGGGGGTCGAGTGAGGGGGTGGGCTGCGGGAGGTCGGTGAGGGGAGGGGGTTGTGCAGGGGGGTCGGTGAGGGCGGGGTTGTGCAGGGGGGTCGGTGAGGGCGGGGTTGTGCGGGGGTCGGTGAGGGGGGGGATTGCAGGGGGTCGGGGGGGGGCTTGCAGGGGGGTCGGTGAGGGGGGGTGGGCTGCAGGGGGTCGGTGAGGGGAGGGGTTGTGCGGGGGGTCGGTGAGGGCGGGGTTGTGCGGGGGGTCGGTGAGGGGGGGGATTGCAGGGGGGTCGTGGGGGGGGGCTTGCGGGGGTCGGTGACGGGGGGTGGGCTGCAGGGGGTCAGGGGAGGGGGGTGGGGCTGCGGGGGTCGGTGAGGGGGGTGGGGTGCAGGGGGTCGGTGAGGGGGGTTGTGCAGGGGGTCGGGGAGGGGGGTGGGCCTGCAGGGGGTCGGTGAGGGGGTGGGGCTGCAGGGAGGTCGGTGAGGGGGTGGGCTGCGGGGAGGTCGAGTGAGGGGGTGGGCTGCAGGGGGTCGGTGACTTCTTTTCTTGATCTCTTTATTTTTCCTACTTCTTTTACCAATTAATTGATGATTATTTGCTTGCTACTGTATTGCTCGTATATTTGAAGATGATATTGCTTTGTTTTGCTCCCCTGTTACTAATTTAATTCCCGCTTGTAGTGTTATATTCCCACTGTTTTTTTGCATGTTGACTGTAATAATAATTCATTTACTTTCTTGAAATCAAATAAAAGAAAAGAAAAAAATGTTTATGCATGAAACAATCAATCAATGCCAAAACGATTCAATAAAACCAACACCATGATCCCAAAGGGGCTACAATGCCCATACTAATTCCTCGAACAATCATCTTCAACTAAGGGGAAAAGGGGGATAAATAAGGTTCATCCTCGAACAATCAACTTCGGATAGGATGGTTCTAATTTCTAAAACATAATCGGAAAAAGAATTCTCAGACAAGTTAATAGAAGGGGATAAATAGAAGGTTGAGATAGTCTGAGATTGAGTACCTGATCAGTTTGTTGCATCCCATTTTTCGGCTTCAGTATCTTCAGCTCTGGATTTTTAGTTAAATTGTGGATGATGAAAAGCAAGACTGAAATAATGTGCAGGGATCGATATGGACCTGCCTTAGCTAAGTTCATGTTACGGTACGATTCTAGTGTGGAGCTTAGTTTGACCACATCCATCGCCAACAATGCTTCCAGTTCTCTTAGAGTGGAACTAAATGTGGAATGGAAGCTCTCCAAACTTGCGAACGCAAATATTGTGGGGACTGTAAGGAAATTATGCAAAACTCAACCAAAGAGCCATCAAATTACTGCTAAAGCAAATTTAAAGTCCATAAAATAGTAGAAGAAATGTAAAAGACACTATATAGCACAATAAAGCATTAAACATAAAAACTATTCAAACCACTAGATAGTACACGTGCAAATGTAGACACCAGTATCAGTATGCATGGTTGATTTGTGGGAAGGATATGTACCTAGAATCTAAAAAGAAGAAACTAGTCATTCTAATAATAAGAGTCCAGAGGTAAGTCGGCATAGATACAAAGACGATGAACAACAAATTGACACTTATGCAATTTTTTCCATTCTATACGACCAGAAACTCCATCATTCTTATAAAACCAAGGCTCATCGACAAGGCCATAAAATCTTTTAATCTTTTTGATTAAATCTTGATAAAATTTAGTCGCGTCTGATAAAAATGATGTGAAACCTTCCATGTGTACTAACTTAGCTGAACTTTCGGATAATCTCTTGCGAAATTCATCAATGTGTTTGTAATGAAGCCTCCATAAGAGGTATTCAATGTTTTGAAGCTCGTGTAAGTCACTATCATTCAGGAAGAGTTTCTCATATATACAACAAGCCTTATGGTATAGATTTTTTACATCATTATGAAGCACTCCTTTGGAATGAACACATGCCCAAAGCCACTTTTCAGTGTCAGAAACCAGATCGAAAACACGAATGAACTTGATTAAATGCAACAAAAACACAATCAAAATCAAAACTCAAGTAGAGAAACTATTTTACCTTAGTAAAACAACTTATCTTCTCTCCACGACTTCGAGGAGAATTCGACGAATCAGTAGGCATGATCAGTGGGCTAGCTTGTCAACAATCTCTAAATACTGGAAATCTTAAATGATGTTTCCATATATAGAAAATTAGTTTCCACCAGCCAATGTCACAATATTGGACTTCCTAAAAATAGCAAATAGCACAAACATTACTGAAGACATCATATTAGACATGAAGTTGAGCTTTTAATGTACAAAAACTCCAGTAATTCAACAAATTTGAAGGGTGTACTAGAATTTTCCATTTAAAAGTAGCATAATTCATCATCAAAAATCTAAGTGAAACATAATGTGAAATAAAGGAATTAGTTTGGACTTTCCCAAGACTACAAATACCCAAAAATAGTAATTCAAACACATTCAACAAGCAAAATTTCCAAATTAATCAGAACATAATCTTAGAAAAGTTACAAAACCAACTCCTTTTAAAGGAAATACAAACATACAAGAATCAAACAAGTGGAAAAAAGGACATTAATACAGCCTATTAAGAAACTAAACATATTCCAGAAAAAGTACATATTCATCATCAAATTCAAATGAAACTAAAAGTACCCATAAGTTTGACAAGTGTGTGAGCGAGAGAAAAGAGAGAAAATTCAATGAAAACTAACAAGAGAAACATACCCAGATGAAGAAACTTTTGCTTTTCCAATAAAAGCAAGGAAAAATTTAATGCCCACAAAATTTAGTCGAGGATTTTCGGGTGAAATAAAATGAAAATGCGAGGAGAAGATAAATTTGAGTAGCGAGCGATGAATGCAAACAAATAAACATTCGCAAACTCAAATTCATTGCATAATGAGGAACAATTGTTGTAATTCAAAGTAAGTTTTGTAAGATCCTAAAGAAGACCCAAACCCTAAGTTCGACAAAATCAATCAAACAAACAACAAAAAACGCAAGAATGGGAGTAACTTAAATCAATAACAAAAGAAACTCAAGCCATTGCAAGAAACAATTTCAAACCCTAGATCCACGAAAATCATCAAAAAAAAACAAGCAAAATCAGGTAAAAACTTAAAATTAAAAGAGAGGAGAGAGAATATACCTCAGCGGCGAGGTAGTCCAGAACGGCGTCGAGGTAAACCGGAGCTCCGGACGATAAGTAGTAGTAGTCGCGCGATAAACGTAAGGAGGAGGTGAGTTTGTGGACAGCGGCGAGCAGAGGAGATGACAATGGCGGCGGCGAGTAGAGGAGATGACAGCGGCGGCGGCGAAGCGCGAGGCTCCGGCGAACGTTAACCTGTGAAAGAGAGAGAAGATAACGTGCGAGTTAGAGGGAGGGAGGGAATTTGTGCGAGTTATTAGAGGGGGGAGGGAAGCAGTGTGTGAGTTATACTTGGGAAAGTATAAGCGCGCAAAATATTAAAAAAAAAAAAAAAAAAAAAAATGTGAAGGGTCAGTTTGTAAGAAAACCGCAGCCCTTTTGTGAAGGGCTGCGGTTTTCGGTCTAACCGCAGCCCTTCACTATCAAGGGCTGCGTTTTTCAATAAACCGCAGCCCTTGCATCGCAGCCCTTGCGTTTTTTTCCACTAGTGAAGGTTTAGAAAAATGGCGTCAGAATGAACTTCGGCCGTCTAGAAATCAATGCACTAGAACCCTAAGTCTACTCGGGGACCAGAAGAGGCATTCTTAGTTTGATTTTATGAAATCTCCGAAATAACACTCAGGCGTGTACCCCGGTTCACTAACTCGGAGTATTTTTGAAAATGTGTTTGATTTCTCAGAAAATGGCACTGTAAAGCACATATGACCGAAAGGGCCCCAAATATTGAAAGCCAAAGTCTTCAAAAGGTTTTATGTTGCCTTTTTAGGATGGTTTTAAGTAATCACGAAAAATGCCTCACAGGCGTGAACCGGGGGTCACCGAACACGGAGATTTTCAGGAATTGTTGAAGTCTTTAGAAAAATGGCGTCGGAATGAACTTCGATCGTCTAGAAATCAATGCACCGGAACTCTAAGTCTACTCGAGGACCAGAAGAGGCATTCTTAGTTTGATTTTATGAAATCTCCGAAATAACACTCAGGTGTGTACCCCGGTTCACTAAGTGGAAGTATTTTTGAAAATATGATTGATTTCTCAAAAAATGGCACTGTAATGCACATTTGACCGAATGGGCCCCAAATAGTGAAAGCCAGAGTCTTCCAATGGTTTCGTGTTGCCTTTTTAGGATGGTTTTAAGTAATCACGATAAAATGCCTCACAGGCGTGTACCGGGGGTCACAGAACATGAAGATTTTAAAGAATTGTTGAAAGCATTAGAAAAATGGCGTCGGAATGAACTTCGATCGTCAAGAAATCAATGCACCGGAACCCTAAGTCTACTCGTGGACCAGAAGAGGCATTCTTAGATTGATTTTATGAAATCTTCGAAATAACACTCAGGCGTGTACCCCGGTTCACTAACACGGAGTATTTTTGAAAATAAGTTTGATTTCTCAGAAAATGGCACAGTAAAGCACATATGACCGAAAGTCCCCAAATAGTGAAAGCCAAAGTCTTTCAAAGGTTTCGTGTTGCCTTTTTAGGATGGTTTTAAGTAATCACGAACAATGCCTCACAGGCGTGTACCGGGGGTCACCGAACATGGAGATTTTCAAGAATTGTTGAAATCTTTAGAAAAATGGCGTCGAAATGAACTTCGACCGTCTAGAAATCAATGCATCAGAACCCTAAGTCTACTCGGGGACCAGAAGAGGCATTCTTAGTTTGATTTTATGAAATCTTCGGAATACCACTCAGGCGTGCACTCCGGTTCACTAACTCGGAGTATTTTTGAAAATATTTTTGATTTCTCAGAAAATGGCACTGTAAAGCATATATGACCGAAAGGGCCCCAAATAGTGAAAGCCAAAGTCTTCCAAAGGTTTCGTGTTGCCTTTTTAGGATGGTTTTAAGTAATCAAGAAAAATGCCTCACAGGCGTGTACCGGGGGTCATCGAACATGGAGATTTTAAAGAATTGTTTAAAGCTTTAGAAAAATGGCGTCGGAATGAACTTCGACCGTCTAGAAATCAATGCACTAGAACCCTAAGTCTACTCGGGGACCAGAAGAGGCATTCTTAGTTTGATTTTATGAAATCTCCGAAATAACACTCAGGCGTGTACCCCGGTTCACTAACTCGGAGTATTTTTTAAAATGTGTTTGATTTCTCAGAAAATGGCACTGTAAACCACATATGACCGAAAGGGCCCCAAATATTGACAGCCAAAGTCTTCAAAAGGTTTTATGTTGCCTTTTTAGGGTGGTTTTAAGTAATCACGAATAATGCCTCACAGGCGTGTACCGGGGGTCACCGAACATGGAGATTTTCAGGAATTGTTGAAGTCTTTAGAAAAATGGAGTCGGAATGAACTTCGATCGTCTAGAAATCAATGCACCGGAACCCTAAGTCTACTCGAGGACCAGAAGAGGCATTCTTAGTTTGATTTTATGAAATCTCCGAAATAACACTCAGGTGTGTACCCCGGTTCACTAAGTGGAAGTATTTTTGAAAATATGTTTGATTTCTCAAAAAATGGCACTGTAAAGCACATTTGACCGAATGGGCCACAAATAGTGAAAGCCAGAGTCTTCCAATGGTTTCGTGTTGCGTTTTTAGGATGGTTTTAAGTAATCACGATAAAATGCCTCACAGGCGTGTACCGGGGGTCACAGAACATGAAGATTTTAAAGAATTGTTGAAAGCATTAGAAAAATGGCGTCGGAATGAACTTCGATCGTCAAGAAATCAATGCACCGGAACCCTAAGTCTACTCGTGGACCAGAAGAGGCATTCTTAGTTTGATTTTATGAAATCTTCGGAATAACACTCAGGCGTGTACCCCGGTTCACTAACTCGGAGTATTTTTGAAAATATGTTTGATTTCTCATAAAATGGCACTGTAAAGCACATATGACCGAAAGGGCCCCAAATAGTGAAAGCAAAAGTCTTCCACAGGTTTCGTGTTGCCTTTTTAGGATGGTTTTAAGTAATCACGAACAATGCCTCACAGGCGTGTACCGGGGGTAACCGAACATGGAGATTTTCAAGAATTGTTGAAATCTTTTGAAAAATGGCGTCGGAATGAACTTCGACCGTGTAGAAATCAATGCACTAGAACCCTAAGTCTACTCAGGGACCAGAAGAGGCATTCTTAGTTTGATTTTATGAAATCTCCGAAATAACACTCAGGCGTGTGCCCCGGTTCACTAACTCGGAGTATTTTTGAAAATATGTTTGATTTCTCATAAAATGGCACTGTAAAGCACATATGACCGAAAGGGCCCCAAATAGTGAAAGCAAAAGTCTTCCAAAGGTTTCGTGTTGCCTTTTTAGGATGGTTTTAAGTAATCACGAAAAATGCCTCACAGGCGTGTACCGGGGGTCACCGAACATGGAGATTTTAAAGAATTGTTGAAATCTTTTGAAAAATGGCGTCGGAATGAACTTCGACCGTCTAGAAATCAATGCACTAGAACCCTAAGTCTACTCGGGGACCAGAAGAGGCATTCTTAGTTTGATTTTATGAAATCTCCGAAATAACACTCAGGCGTGTACCCCGGTTCACTAACTCGGAGTATTTTTGAAAATATGTTTGATTTCTCATAAAATGGCACTGTAAAGCACATATGACCGAAAGGGCCCCAAATAGTGAAAGCAAAAGTCTTCCAAAGGTTTCGTGTTGCCTTTTTAGGATGGTTTTAAGTAATCACGAAAAATGCCTCACAGGCGTGTACCGGGGGTCACCGAACATGGAGATTTTAAAGAATTGTTGAAATCTTTTGAAAAATGGCGTCGGAATGAACTTCGACCGTGTAGAAATCAATGCACTAGAACCCTAAGTCTACTCGGGGACCAGAAGAGGCATTCTTAGTTTGATTTTATGAAATCTCCGAAATAACACTCAGGCGTGTACCCCGGTTCACTAACTCGGAGTATTTTTGAAAATATGTTTGATTTCTCAGAAAATGGCACTGTAAAGCACTTATGACCGAAAGGGCCCCAAATAGTGAAAGCCAAAGCCTTCCAAAGGTTTCGTGTTGCCTTTTTAGGATGGTTTTATGTAATCACGAAAAATGCCTCACAGGCGTGTACCGGGGGTCACCGAACATGGAGATTTTAAAGAATTGTTTAAAGCTTTAGAAAAATGGCGTCGGAATGAACTTCGACCGTCTAGAAATCAATGCACCGGAACCCTAAGTCTACTCGGGGACCAGAAGAGGCATTCTTAGTTTGATTTTATGAAATCTCCGAAATAACACTCAGGCGTGTACCCCGGTTCACTAACTCGAAGTATTTTTGAAAATATGTTTGATTTATCAGAAAATGGCACTGTAAAGCACATTTGACCGAAAGGGCCCCGAATAGTGAAAGCCAGAGTCTTCCAAAGGTTTCGTGTTGCCTTTTTAGGATGGTTTTAAGTAATCACTAAAAAATGCCTCACAGGCGTGTATCGGGGGTCACCGAACATGGAGATTTTAAAGAATTGTTTAAAGCTTAAGAAAAATGGCGTCGGAATGAACTTCGACCGTCTAGAAATCAATGCACTAGAACCCTAAGTCTACTCGGGGACCAGAAGAGGCATTCTTAGTTTGATTTTATGAAATCTCCGAAATAACACTCAGGCGTGTACCCCGGTTCACTAACTCGGAGTATTTTTGAAAATATGTTTGATTTAACAGAAAATGGCACTGTAAAGCACATTTGACCGAAAGGGCCCCAAATAGTGAAAGCCAAAGTCTTCCAAAGGTTTTGTGTTGCCTTTTTGGGATGGTTTTAAGTAATCACGAAATATGCCTCACAGGCGTGTACCGCGGGTCACCGAACATGGAGATTTTCAAGAATTGTTGAAATCTTTAGAAAAATGGCGTCGGAATGAACTTCGACCGCCTAGAAATCAATGCACCGGAACCCTAAGTCTACTCGGGGACCGAAGAAGAGGCATTCTTAGTTTGATTTTATGAAATCTCCGAAATAACACTCAGGCGTGTACCCCGGTTCACTAACTCGGAGTATTTTTGAAAATATGTTTGATTTCTCGAAAAATGGCACTCGTAAAGCACATATGACCGAAAGGGCCCCAAATAGTGAAAGCCAAAGTCTTCCAAAGGTTTCGTGTTGCCTTTTTAGGATGGTTTTAAGTAATCACGAAAAATGCCTCACAGGCGTGTACCGGGGGTCACCGAACATGGAGATTTTAAAGAATTGTTGAAGTCTTTAGAAAAATGGCGTCGGAATGAACTTCGACCGTCTAGAAATCAATGCACCGGAACCCTAAGTCTACTCGGGGACCAGAAGAGGCATTCTTAGTTTGATTTTATGAAATCTCCGAAATAACACTCAGGCGTGTACCCCGGTTCACTAACTCGGAGTATTTTTTAAAATATGTTTGATTTCTCAGAAAATGGCACTGTAAAGCACATATGACCGAAAGGGCCCCAAATAGTGAAAGCCAAAGTCTTCCAAAGGTTTTGTGTTGCCTTTTTAGGATGGTTTTAAGTAATCACGAAAAATGCCTCACAAGCGTGTACCGGGGGTCACCGAACATGGAGATTTTAAAGAATTGTTGAAATCTTTAGAAAAATGGCGTCGGAATGAACTTCGACCGTCTAGAAATCAATGCACCGGAACCCTAAGTCTACTCGGGGACCAGAAGAGGCATTCTTAGTTTGATTTTATGAAATCTCCGAAATAACACTCAGGCGTGTACCCCGGTTCACTAAGTCGGAAGTATTTTTGAAAATATGTTTGATTTCTCAAAAAATGGCACTGTAAAGCACATTTGACCGAAAGGGCCCCAAATAGTGAAAGCCAAAGTCTTCCAAAGGTTTCGTGTTGCCTTTTTAGGATGGTTTTAAGTAATCACGATAAAATGCCTCACAGGCGTGTACCGGGGGTCACCGAACATGGAGATTTTAAAGAATTGTTGAAAGCTTTAGAAAAATGGCGTCGGAATGAACTTCGACCGTCTAGAAATCAATGCACCAGAACCCTAAGTCTACTCGGGGACCAGAAGAGGCATTCTTAGTTTGATTTTATGAAATCTCCGAAATAACACTCAGGCGTGTACCCCGGTTCACTAACTCGGAGTATTTTTGAAAATATGTTTGATTTCGCAGAAAATGGCACTGTAAAGCACATATGACCGAAAGGGCCCCAAATAGTGAAAGCCAAAGTCTTCCAAAGGTTTCGTGTTGCCTTTTTAGGATGGTTTTAAGTAATCACGAAAAATGCCTCACAGGCGTGTACCGGGGGTCACCGAACATGGAGATTTTAAAGAATTGTTGAAATCTTTTGAAAAATGGCGTCGGAATGAACTTCGACCGTCTAGAAATCAATGCACTAGAACCCTAAGTCTACTCGGGGACCAGAAGAGGCATTCTTAGTTTGATTTTATGAAATCTCCGAAATAACACTCAGGCGTGTACCCCGGTTCACTAACTCGGAGTATTTTTGAAAATATGTTTGATTTCTCATAAAATGGCACTGTAAAGCACATATGACCGAAAGGGCCCCAAATAGTGAAAGCCAAAGTCTTCCAAAGGTTTCGTGTTGCCTTTTTAGGATGGTTTTAAGTAATCACGAAAAATGCCTCACAGGCGTGTACCGGGGGTCACCGAACATGGAGATTTTAAAGAATTGTTGAAATCTTTTGAAAAATGGCGTCGGAATGAACTTCGACCGTCTAGAAATCAATGCACTAGAACCCTAAGTCTACTCGGGGACCGGAAGAGGCATTCTTAGTTTGATTTTATGAAATCTCCGAAATAACACTCAGGCGTGTACCCCGGTTCACTAACTCGGAGTATTTTTGAAAATATGTTTGATTTCTCATAAAATGGCACTGTAAAAGCACATATGACCGAAAGGGCCCCAAATAGTGAAAGCCAAAGTCTTCCAAAGGTTTCGTGTTGCCTTTTTAGGATGGTTTTAAGTAATCACGAAAAATGCCTCACAAGCGTGTACCGGGGTTCACCGAACATGGAGATTTTAAAGAATTGTTGAAATCTTTAGAAAAATGGCGTCGGAATGAACTTCGACCGTCTAGAAATCAATGCACTAGAACCCTAAGTCTACTCGGGGACCAGAAGAGGCATTCTTAGTTTGATTTTATGAAATCTCCGAAATAACACTCAGGCGTGTGCCCCGGTTCACTAACTCGGAGTATTTTTGAAAATATGTTTGATTTCTCAGAAAATGGCACTGTAAAGCACATATGACCGAAAGGGCCCCAAATAGTGAAAGCCAAAGCCTTCCAAAGGTTTCGTGTTGCCTTTTTAGGATGGTTTTAAGTAATCACGAAAAATGCCTCACAGGCGTGTACCGGGGGTCACCGAACATGGAGATTTTAAAGAATTGTTGAAAGCTTTAGAAAAATGGCGTCGGAATGAACTTCGACCGTCTAGAAATCAATGCACCAGAACCCTAAGTCTACTCGGGGACCAGAAGAGGCATTCTTAGTTTGATTTTATGAAATCTCCGAAATAACACTCAGGCGTGTACCCCGGTTCACTAACTCGAAGTATTTTTGAAAATATGTTTGATTTCTCAGAAAATGGCACTGTAAAGCACATTTGACCGAAAGGGCCCCAAATAGTGAAAGCCAAAGTCTTCCAAAGGTTTCGTGTTGCCTTTTTAGGATGGTTTTAAGTAATCACGAAAAATGCCTCACAGGCGTGTACCGGGGGTCACCGAACATGGAGATTTTAAAGAATTGTTGAAAGCTTTAGAAAAATGGCGTCGGAATGAACTTCGACCGTCTAGAAATCAATGCACTAGAACCCTAAGTCTACTCGGGGACCAGAAGAGGCATTCTTAGTTTGATTTTATGAAATCTCCGAAATAACACTCAGGCGTGTACCCCGGTTCACTAACTCGGAGTATTTTTGAAAATATGTTTGATTTCTCAGAAAATGGCACTGTAAAGCACATTTGACCGAAAGGGCCCCAAATAGTGAAAGCCAAAGTCTTCCAAAGGTTTCGTGTTGCCTTTTTAGGATGGTTTTAAGTAATCACGAAAAATGCCTCACAAGCGTGTACCGGGGGTCACCGAACATGGAGATTTTAAAGAATTGTTGAAATCTTTAGAAAAATGGCGTCGGAATGAACTTCGACCGTCTAGAAATCAATGCACCGGAACCCTAAGTCTACTCGGGGACCAGAAGAGGCATTCTTAGTTTGATTTTATGAAATCTCCGAAATAACACTCAAGCGTGTACCCCGGTTCACTAACTCGGAGTATTTTTGAAAATATGTTTGATTTCTCAGAAAATGGCACTGTAAAGCACATATGACCGAAAGGGCCCCAAATAGTGAAAGCCAAAGTCTTCCAAAGGTTTCGTGTTGCCTTTTTAGGATGGTTTTAAGTAATCACGAAAAATGCCTCACAAGGGTGTACCGGGGGCACCGAACATGGAGATTTTAAAGAATTGTTGAAATCTTTAGAAAAATGGCGTCGGAATGAACTTCGACCGTCTAGAAATCAATGCACCAGGAACCCTAAGTCTACTCGGGGACCAGAAGAGGCATTCTTAGTTTGATTTTATGAAATCTCCGAAATAACACTCAGGCGTGTACCCCGGTTCACTAACTCGGAGTATTTTTGAAAATATGTTTGATTTCTCAAAAAATGGCACTGTAAAGCACATATGACCGAAAGGGCCCCAAATAGTGAAAGCCAAAGTCTTCCAAAGGTTTTGTGTTGCCTTTTTAGGATGGTTTTAAGTAATCACGAAAAATGCCTCACAGGCGTGTACCGGGGGTCACCGAACATGGAGATTTTAAAGAATTGTTGAAGTCTTTAGAAAAATGGCGTCGGAATGAACTTCGACCGTCTAGAAATCAATGCACCGGAACCCTAAGTCTACTCGGGGACCAGAAGAGGCATTCTTAGTTTGATTTTATGAAATCTCCGAAATAACACTCAGGCGTGTACCCCGGTTCACTAAGTCGAAGTATTTTTGAAAATATGTTTGATTTCTCAAAAAATGGCACTGTAAAGCACATTTGACCGAAAGGGCCCCAAATAGTGAAAGCCAGAGTCTTCCAAAGGTTTCGTGTTGCCTTTTTAGGATGGTTTTAAGTAATCACGATAAAATGCCTCACAGGCGTGTACCGGGGGTCACAGAACATGGAGATTTTAAAGAATTGTTGAAAGCTTTAGAAAAATGGCGTCGGAATGAACTTCGATCGTCTAGAAATCAATGCACCGGAACCCTAAGTCTACTCGGGGACCAGAAGAGGCATTCTTAGTTTGATTTTATGAAATCTCCGAAATAACACTCAGGCGTGTACCCCGGTTCACTAACTCGGAGTATTTTTGAAAATATGTTTGATTTCGCATAAAATGGCACTGTAAAGCACATATGACCGAAAGGGCCCCAAATAGTGAAAGCCAAAGTCTTCCAAAGGTTTCGTGTTGCCTTTTTAGGATGGTTTTAAGTAATCACGAAAAATGCCTCACAGGCGTGTACCGGGGGTCACCGAACATGGAGATTTTAAAGAATTGTTGAAATCTTTTGAAAAATGGCGTCGGAATGAACTTCGACCGTCTAGAAATCAATGCACTAGAACCCTAAGTCTACTCGGGGACCAGAAGAGGCATTCTTAGTTTGATTTTATGAAATCTCCGAAATAACACTCAGGCGTGTACCCCGGTTCACTAACTCGAAGTATTTTTGAAAATATGTTTGATTTCTCATAAAATGGCACTGTAAAGCACATATGACCGAAAGGGCCCCAAATAGTGAAAGCCAAAGTCTTCCAAAGGTTTCGTGTTGCCTTTTTAGGAT
Source organism: Beta lomatogona (assembly GCA_947646795.1). Lineage (NCBI taxonomy): Eukaryota > Viridiplantae > Streptophyta > Magnoliopsida > Caryophyllales > Amaranthaceae > Beta > Beta lomatogona. The sequence continues at coordinate 10,343 of CANSNZ010000393.1, read as the reverse complement.
GGTTTTAAGTAATCACGAAAAATGCCTCACAGGCGTGTACCGGGGTCACCGAACATGGAGATTTTAAAGAATTGTTGAAATCTTTAGAAAAATGGCGTCGGAATGAACTTCGACCGTCTAGAAATCAATGCACTAGAACCCTAAGTCTACTCGGGGACCAGAAGAGGCATTCTTAGTTTGATTTTATGAAATCTCCGAAATAACACTCAGGCGTGTACCCCGGTTCACTAACTCGGAGTATTTTTGAAAATATGTTTGATTTCTCATAAAATGGCACTGTAAAGCACATATGACCGAAAGGGCCCCAAATAGTGAAAGCCAAAGTCTTCCAAAGGTTTCGTGTTGCCTTTTTAGGATGGTTTTAAGTAATCACGAAAAATGCCTCACAGGGCGTGTCCCGGGGTCACCGAACATGGAGATTTTAAAGAATTGTTGAAATCTTTAGAAAAATGGCGTCGGAATGAACTTCGACCGTGTAGAAATCAATGCACTAGAACCCTAAGTCTACTCGGGGACCAGAAGAGGCATTCTTAGTTTGATTTTATGAAATATCCGAAATAACACTTAGGGCGTGTACCCCGGTTCACTAACTCGGAGTATTTTTGAAAATATGTTTGATTTCTCAGAAAATGGCACTGTAAAGCACATATGACCGAAAGGGCCCCAAATAGTGAAAGCCAAAGTCTTCCAAAGGTTTCGTGTTGCCTTTTTAGGATGGTTTTAAGTAATCACGAAAAATGCCTCACAGGCGTGTACCGGGGGTCACCGAACATGGAGATTTTAAAGAATTGTTGAAAGCTTTAGAAAAATGGCGTCGGAATGAACTTCGACCGTCTAGAAATCAATGCACCGGAACCCTAAGTCTACTCGGGGACCAGAAGAGGCATTCTTAGTTTGATTTTATGAAATCTCCGAAATAACACTCAGGCGTGTACCCCGGTTCACTAACTCGAAGTATTTTTGAAAATATGTTTGATTTATCAGAAAATGGCACTGTAAAGCACATTTGACCGAAAGGGCCCCAAATAGTGAAAGCCAGAGTCTTCCAAAGGTTTCGTGTTGCCTTTTTAGGATGGTTTTCAGTAATCACTAAAAAATGCCTCACAGGCGTGTATCGGGGGTCACCGAACATGGAGATTTTAAAGAATTGTTTAAAGCTTTAGAAAAATGGCGTCGGAATGAACTTCGACCGTCTAGAAATCAATGCACTAGAACCCTAAGTCTACTCGGGGACCAGAAGAGGCATTCTTAGTTTGATTTTATGAAATCTCCGAAATAACACTCAGGCGTGTACCCCGGTTCACTAACTCGGAGTATTTTTGAAAATATGTTTGATTTCTCAGAAAATGGCACTGTAAAGCACATTTGACCGAAAGGGCCCCAAATAGTGAAAGCCAAAGTCTTCCAAAGGTTTTGTGTTGCCTTTTTAGGATGGTTTTAAGTAATCACGAAAAATGCCTCACAGGCGTGTACCGCGGGTCACCGAACATGGAGATTTTCAAGAATTGTTGAAATCTTTAGAAAAATGGCGTCGGAATGAACTTCGACCGCCTAGAAATCAATGCACCGGAACCCTAAGTCTACTCGGGGACCAGAAGAGGCATTCTTAGTTTGATTTTATGAAATCTCCGAAATAACACTCAGGCGTGTACCCCGGTTCACTAACTCGGAGTATTTTTGAAAATATGTTTGATTTCTCAGAAAATGGCACTGTAAAGCACATATGACCGAAAGGGCCCCAAATAGTGAAAGCCAAAGCCTTCCAAAGGTTTCGTGTTGCCTTTTTAGGATGGTTTTAAGTAATCACGAAAAATGCCTCATAGGCGTGTACCGGGGGTCACCGAACATGGAGATTTTAAAGAATTGTTTAAAGCTTTAGAAAAATGGCGTCGGAATGAACTTCGACCGTCTAGAAATCAATGCACTAGAACCCTAAGTCTACTCGGGGACCAGAAGAGACATTCTTAGTTTGATTTTATGAAATCTCCGAAATAACACTCAGGCGTGTACCACGGTTCACTAACTCGAAGTATTTTTTAAAATATGTTTGATTTATCAGAAAATGGCACTGTAAAGCACATATGACCGAAAGGGCCCCAAATAGTGAAAGCCGAAGTCTTCCAAAGGTTTCGTGTTGCCTTTTTAGGATGGTTTTAAGTAATCACGAAAAATGCCTCATAGGCGTGTACCGGGGGTCACCGAACATGGAGATTTTAAAGAATTGTTTAAAGGTTTAGAAAAATGGCGTCGGAATGAACTTCGACCGTCTAGAAATCAATGCACTAGAACCCTAAGTCTACTCGGGGACCAGAAGAGGCATTCTTAGTTTGATTTTATGAAATCTCCGAAATAACACTCAGGCGTGTACCCCGGTTCACTAACTCGGAGTATTTTTGAAAATATGTTTGATTTCTCAAAAAATGGCACTGTAAAGCACATATGACCGAAAGGGCCCCAAATAGTGAAAGCCAAAGTCTTCCAAAGGTTTTATGTTGCCTTTTTAGGATGGTTTTAAGTAATCACGAAAAATGCCTCACAGGCGTGTACCGGGGGTCACCGAACATGGAGATTTTCAAGAATTGTTGAAGTCTTTAGAAAAATGGCGTCGGAATGAACTTCGATCGTCTAGAAATCAATGCACCGGAACCCTAAGTCTACTCGAAGACCAGAAGAGGCATTCTTAGTTTGATTTTATGAAATCTCCGAAATAACACTCAGGTGGGTACCCCGGTTCACTAAGTGGAAGTATTTTTTAAAATATGTTTGATTTCTCAAAAAATGGCACTGTAAAGGACATTTGACCGAATGGGCCCCAAATAGTGAAAGCCAAAGTCTTCCAATGGTTTCGTGTTGCCTTTTTAGGATGGTTTTAAGTAATCACGATAAAATGCCTCATAGGCGTGTACCGGGGGTCACAGAACATGAAGATTTTAAAGAATTGTTGAAAGCTTTAGAAAAATGGCGTCGGAATGAACTTCGATCGTCTAGAAATCAATGCACCGGAACCCTAAGTCTACTCGTGGACCAGAAGAGGCATTCTTAGTTTGATTTTATGAAATCTCCGAAATAACACTCAGGCGTGTACCCCGGTTCACTAACTCGGAGTATTTTTGAAAATATGTTTGATTTCTCAGAAAATGGCACTGTAAAGCACATATGACCGAAAGGGCCCCAAATAGTGAAAGCCAAAGTCTTCCAAAGGTTTCGTGTTGCCTTTTTAGGATGGTTTTAAGTAATCACGAAAAATGCCTCACAGGCGTGTACCGAGGGTCACCGAGCATGGAGATTTTAAAGAATTGTTGAAATCTTTAGAAAAATGGCGTCGAAATGAACTTCGATCGTCTAGAAATCAATGCATCAGAACCCTAAGTCTACTCGGGGACCAGAAGAGGCATTCTTAGTTTGATTTTATGAAATCTTCGGAATAACACTCAGGCGTGCACCCCGGTTCAGTAACTCGGAGTATTTTTGAAAATATTTTTGATTTCTCAGAAAATGGCACTGTAAAGCATATATGACCCGAAAGGGCCCCAAATAGTGAAAGCCAAAGTCTTCTAAAGGTTTCGTGTTGCCTTTTTAGGATGGTTTTAAGTAATCACGAAAAATGCCTCACTGGCGTGTGCCGGGGGTCATCGAACATGGAGATTTTAAAGAATTGTTTAAAGCTTTAGAAAAATGGCGTCGGAATGAACTTCGACCGTCTAGAAATCAATGCACTAGAACCCTAAGTCTACTTAGGGACCAGAAGAGGCATTCTTAGTTTGATTTTATGAAATCTCCGAAATAACACTCAGGCGTGTACCCCGGTTCACTAACTCGGAGTATTTTTGAAAATGTGTTTTATTTCTCAGAAAATGGCACTGTAAAGCACATATGACCGAAAGGGCCCCAAATATTGAAAGCCAAATTCTTCAAAAGGTTTTATGTTGCCTTTTTAGGATTGTTTTAAGTAATCACGAAAAATGCCTCACAGGCGTGTACCGGGGGTCACCGAACATGGAGATTTTCAGGAATTGTTGAAGTCTTTAGAAAAATGGCGTCGGAATGAACTTCGATCGTCTAGAAATCAATGCACCGGAACCCTAAGTCTACTCGAGGACCAGAAGAGGCATTCTTAGTTTGATTTTATGAAATATCCGAAATAACACTCAGGTGTGTACCCCGGTTCACTAAGTCGAAGTATTTTTGAAAATATGTTTGATTTCTCAAAAAATGGCACTGTAAAGCACATTTGACCGAATGGGCCCCAAATAGTGAAAGCCAGAGTCTTCCAATGGTTTCGTGTTGCCTTTTTAGGATGGTTTTAAGTAATCACGATAAAATGCCTCACAGGCGCGTACCGGGGGTCACAGAACATGAAGATTTTAAAGAATTGTTGAAAACTTTAGAAAAATGGCCTCGGAATGAACTTCGATCGTCAAGAAATCAATGCACCGGAACCCTAAGCCTACTCGTGGACCAGAAGAGGCATTCTTTGTTTGATTTTATGAAATCTCCGAAATAACACTCAGGCGTGTACCCCGGTTCACTAACTCGGAGTATTTTTGAAAATATGTTTGATTTCTCAGAAAATGGCACTGTAAAGCACATATGACCGAAAGTCCCCAAATAGTGAAAGCCAAAGTCTTTCAAAGGTTTCGTGTTGCCTTTTTAGGATGGTTTTAAGTAATCATGAACAATGCCTCATAGGCGTGTACCGGGGGTCACCGAACATGGAGATTTTAAAGAATTGTTGAAATCTTTTGAAAAATGGCGTCGGAATGAACTTCGACCGTCTAGAAATCAATGCACTAGAACCCTACATCTACTCGGGGACCAGAAGAGGAATTCTTAGTTTGATTTTATGAAATCTCCGAAATAACACTTAGGCGTGTACCCCGGTTCACTAACTCGGAGTATTTTTGAAAATATGTTTGATTTATCAGAAAATGGCACTGTAAAGCACATTTGACCGAAAGTGCCCCAAATAGTGAAAGCTAGAGTCTTCCAAAGGTTTCGTGTTGCCTTTTTAGGATGGTTTTAAGTAATCACGAAAAATGCCTCACAGGCGTGTACCGGGGGTCACAGAACATGGAGATTTTAAAGAATTGTTGAAAGCTTTAGAAAAATGGCGTCAGAATGAAATTCGACCGTCTAGAAATCAATGCACCGTAACCCTAAGTCTACTCGGGGACCGGAAGAGGCATTGTTAGTTTGATTTTATGAAATCTCCGAAACAACACTCAGGCGTGTACCCCGGTTCTCTAACTCGAAGTATTTTTGAAAATATGTTTGATTTCTCAGAAAATGGCACTGTAAAGCACATTTGACCGAAAGGGCACCAAATAATGAAAGCCAGAGTCTTCCAAAGGTTTCGTGTTGCCTTTTTATGTTGGTTTTAAGAAATCACGAAAAATGCCTCATAGGCGTGTACCGGGGGTCACAGAACACGGAGATTTTAAAGAATTGTTGAAAGCTTTAGAAAAATGGTGTCGGAATGAACTTCGACCGTCTAGAAATCAATGCACCGTAATCCAAAGTCTACTCGGGGACCAGAAGTGGCAATCTTAGTTTGATTTTATGAAATCTCCGAAATAACACTCAGGCGTGTACCCCGGTTCACTAACTCGGAGTATTTTTGAAAATATGTTTGATTTCTCAGAAAATGGCACTGTAAAGCACATATGACCGAAAGGGCCCTTAATAGTGAAAGCCAAAGTCTTCTAAAGGTTTCGTGTTGCCTTTTTAGGATAATTTTAAGTAATCACGAAAAATGCCTCATAGGCATGTACCGGGGGTCACCGAACATGGAGATTTTAAAGAATTGTTGAAATCTTTTGAAAAATGGCGTCGGAATGAACTTCGACCGTCGAGAAATCAATGCACTAGAACCCTACGTCTACTCGGGGACTAGAAGAGGAATTCTTAGTTTGATTTTATAAAATCTCCGAAATAACACTCAGGCGTGTACCCCGGTTCACTAACTCGGAGTATTTTTGAAAATATGTTTGATTTATCAGAAAATGGCACTGTAAAGCACATATGACCGAAAGGGCTTCAAATAGTGAAAGCCAAAGTCTTCCAAAGGTTTCGTGTTGCCTTTTTAGGATGGTTTTAAGTAATCACAAAAAATGCCTCACAGGCGTGTACCGGGGGTCACCGAACATGGAGATTTTAAAGAATTGTTGAAATCTTTAGAAAAATGGCGTCGGAATGAACTTCGACCGTCAAGAAATCAATGCACCGGAACCCTAAGTCTACTCGGGGACCAGAAGAGGCATTCTTAGTTTGATTTTATGAAATCTCCGAAATAACACTCAGGCGTGTACCCCGGTTCACTAACTCGAAGTATTTTTGAAAATATGTTTGATTTATCAGAAAATGGCACTGTAAAGCACATTTGACCGAAAGGGCCCCGAATAGTGAAAGCCGGAGTCTTCCAAAAAAATAACTATTTGTAACCATACAAAAAAAAAAAAACAACCAATGCCAATTTTGGGCTTTATTTGTAAAGTCTCTATTCCTTGGTAATCAAAGCCCAACGATCTATGAACTAGCCCGTGTTTGTAAGGTTTCGTGTTGCCTTTTTAGGATGGTTTTGAGTAATCACGAAAAATGCCTCACAGGCGTGTACCGGGGGTCACAGAACATGGAGATTTTAAAGAATTGTTGAAAGCTTTAGAAAAATGGCGTCGGAATGAACTATGACCGTCTAGAAATCAATGCACTAGAACCCTAAGTCTTCTCGGGGACCAGAAGAGGCATTCTTAGTTTGATTTTATGAAATCTCCGAAATAACACTCAGGCGTGTACCCCGGTTCACTAGCTCGAAGTATTTTTGAAAATATGTTTGATTTCTCAGAAAATGGCACTGTAAAGCACATTTGACCGAAAGGGCCCCAAATAGTGAATGCCAGAGTCTTCCAAAGGTTTCGTGTTGCCTTTTTAGGATGTTTTTAAGTAATCACGAAAAATGCCTCACAGGCGTGTACCGGGGGTCACCGAACATGGTGATTTTAAAGAATTGTTGAAATCTTTTGAAAAATGCCGTCGGAATGAACTTCGACCGTCTAGAAATCAACGCACAAGAACCATAAGTCTACTCGGGGACCAGAAGAGGCATTCTTAGTTTGATTTTATGAAATCTCCGAAATAACACTTAGGCGTGTACCCCGGTTCACTAACTAGGAGTATTTTCGAAAATATGATTGATTTGTCAGAAAACGGCACTGTAAAGCACATATGACCAAAAGGGCCCCAAATAGTGAAAGCCAAAGTCTTCCAATGGTTTCGTGTTGCCTTTTTAGGATGATTTTAAGTAATCACGAAAAATGCCTCACAGGCGTGTACCGGGGGTCACAGAACATGGAGATTTTAAAGAATTGTTGAAAGCTTTAGAAAAATGGCGTCGGAAAGAAATTCGACCGTCTAGAAATCAATGCACCGTAACCCTAAGTCTACTCGGGGACCGGAAGAGGCATTGTTAGTTTGATTTTATGAAATCTCCGAAACAACACTCTGGTGTGTACCCCGGTTCTCTAACTCGAAGTATTTTTGAAAATATGTTTGATTTCTCATAAAATGGCACTGTAAAGTACATTTGACCGAAAGGGCCCCAAATAGTGAAAGCGAGAGTCTTCCAAAGGTTTCATGTTGCCTTTTTAGGATGGTTTTAAGAAATCACGAAAAATGCCTCATAGGCGTGTACCGGGGGTCACAGAACATGGAGATTTTAAAGAATTGTTGAAAGCTTTAGAAAAATGGCGTCGGAATGAACTTCGACTGTCTAGAAATCAATGCACCGTAACCCAAAGTCTACTCGGGGACCAGAAGAGGCCTTAGTTTGATTTTATGAAATCTCCGAAATAACACTCAGGCGTGTACCCCGGTTCACTAACTCGGAGTATTTTTGAAAATATGTTTGATTTCTCAAAAAATGGCACTGTAAAGCACATATGACCGAAAGGGCCCTTAATAGTGAAATCCAAAGTCTTCTAAAGGTTTCGTGTTGCCTTTTTAGGATGGTTTTAAGTAATCACGAAAAATGCCTCACAGGCGTGTACCGGGGGTCACCGAACATGGAGATTTTAAAGAATTGTTGAAATCTTTTGAAAAATGGCGTCGGAATGAACTTTGACCGTCTAGAAATCAATGCACTAGAACCCTACGTCTACTCGGGGACTAGAAGAGGAATTCTTAGTTTGATTTTATGAAATCTCCGAAATAACACTCAGGCGTGTACCCCGGTTCACTAACTCGAAGTATTTTTTAAAATATGTTTGATTTCTCATAAAATGGCACTGTAACGCACATTTGACCGAAAGGGCCCCAAAGAGTGAAAGCCAGAGTCTTCCAAAGGTTTCGTGCTGCCTTTTTAGGATGGTTTTAAGTAATCACGAAAAATGCCTCACAGGCGTGTACCGGGAGTCACAGAACATGGAGATTTTAAAGAATTGTTGAAATCTTTTGAAAAATGGCGTCGGAATGGACTTCGACCGTCTAGAAATCAATGCACTAGAACCCTACGTCTACTCGGGGACTAGAAGAGGAATTCTTAGTTTGATTTTATGAAATCTCCGAAATAACAGTCAGGCGTGTACCCCGGTTCACTAACTCGAAGTATTTTTGAAAATATGTTTGATTTATCAGAAAATGGCACTGTAAAGCACATATGACCGAAAGGGCTTCAAATAGTGAAAGCCAAAGTCTTCCAAAGGTTTCGTGTTGCCTTTTTAGGATGGTTTTAAGTAATCACAAAAAATGCCTCACAGGCGTGTACCGGGGGTCACCGAACATGGAGATTTTAAAGAATTGTTGAAATCTTTAGAAAAATGGCGTCGGAATGAACTTCGACCGTCTAGAAATCAATGCACCGTAACCCAAAGTCTACTCGGGGACCAGAAGAGGCATTGTTAGTTTGATTTTATGAAATCTCCGAAATAACAATCAGGCGTGTACCCCGGTTCACTAACTCGAAGTATATTTAAAAATAAGTTTGATTTCTCAGAAAATGGCACTGTAAAGCACATTTGACCGAAAGGGCCCGAAATAGTGAAAGCCAGAGTCTTCCAAAGGTTTCGTGTTGCCTTTTTAGGATGATTTTAAGAAATCACGAAAAATGCCTCACAGGCGTGTACCGGGGGTCACAGAACATGGAGATTTTAAAGAATTGTTGAAAGCTTTAGAAAAATGTCGTCGGAATGAACTACGACCTTCTAGAAATCAATGCACTAGATCCCTAAGTCTTCTCGGGGACCAGAAGAGGCATTCTTAGTTTGATTTTATGAAATCTCCGAAATAACACTCAGGCGTGTACCCCGGTTCACTAGCTCGAAGTATTTTTGAAAATATGTTTGATTTCTCAGAAAATGGCACTGTAAAGCACATATGACCGAAAGGGCCCCAAATAGTGAAATTCAGAGTCTTCTAAAGGTTTCGTGTTGCCTTTTTAGGATGGTTTTAAGTAATCACGAAAAATGCCTCACAGGCATGTACCGGGGGTCACCGAACATGTAGATTTTAAAGAATTGTAGAAATCTTTAGAAAAATGGCGTCGGAATGAACTTCGACCGTCTAGAAATCAATGCACCGGAACCCTAAGTCTTCTCGGGGACCAGAAGAGGCATTCTTAGTTTGATTTTATGAAATCCCCGAAATAACACTCAGGTGTGTACCCCGGTTCACTAACTCGAAGTATTTTTTAAAATATGTTTGATTTCTCAGAAAATGGCACTGTAACGCACATTTGACCGAAAGGGCCCCAAAGAGTGAAAGCCAGAGTCTTCCAAAGGTTTCGTGTTGCCTTTTTAGGATGGTTTTAAGTAATCACGAAAAATGCCTCACAGGCGTGTACCGGGAGTCACAGAACATGGAGATTTTAAAGAATTGTTGAAATCTTTAGAAAAATGGAGTCGGAATGAACTTCGACCGTCTAGAAATCAATGCACCAGAACCCTAAGTCTACTCAGGGACCAGAAGAGGCATTCTTAGTTTGATTTTATGAAATCTCCGAAATAACACTTAGGCGTGTACCCCGGTTCACTACCTCATAGTATTTTTGAAAATATGTTTGATTTCTCAGAAAATGGCACTGTAAAGCACATATGACCGAAAGGGCCCCAAATAGTGAAAGCCAGAGTCTTCCAAAGGTTTCGTGTTACCTTTTTAGGATGGTTTTAAGTAATAACGAAAAATGCCTCACAGGCGTGTACCGGGGGTCACCGAACATGGAGATTTTAAAGAATTGTTGAAATCATTAGAAAAATGCCGTCGGAATGAACTTCGACCGTCTAGGAATTTATGCACTAGAACCCTAAGACTACTCGGGGACCAGAAGAGGCATTCTTAGTTTGATTTGATGAAAT